>JBAMNC010000669.1:0-697500 GCA_037902135.1 Cetoscarus ocellatus | reverse complement strand
ACCAGACACGGACGATCAGTTTTGGATCAACTTTAAGAAGAGGAGAGACAGTGACGGACTGAGCTTGGAGGCTCAGGCAGAGCAGCAGAAACAGCCAACAGCTCCCTAATAAGACTCAGAAGAGCACCTCACGGCTCAGGTCTGCCTCTCCAGAAGCCCAGGTGCTGGCACAGTAAGTGAGATCTATGATGAATGGCACAGTGCTGAAGATGGAGCACACCGTGATGTTGACTAACAAAGGCAGATGTCGGGCCAGTGGGAAGGAGGCAGTGAGAGATGGGGCTCAGGCTGCCTTGACAACAGGTCGTCGATGAGAGAGACACACACTGATGAGTAGAGATGGGAGATGACACAGAGCAACAAGAGACAGAGGTTACATGCAGCATGACATGAGAATGACACACTGTGTAGTTCAACATCATTTTTAAGGTCATTAAGTCAATGGAGGGCAAACTGATGGACCAGAGTTCTGATCATCACAACAGCCTGTGTGTTTCCACATGCAGTGAAAAAACGATGATGAACATAGGACTCATTTAATAAGCATTAGTAGTTATCTTAGATGTCATAATACAAACATTTATACCTGCTTTATTGATTAACAGCACTCTATTTCAACCCCTGTCCTTAACTCTTCCTCCAGCAAAAACTAATACTAAACTAATGTACTGACAAGGCACAGAAAGCTTTGTCAATAATTAACAAATAAATCAAGCACTAATGCTTTGCGTACAATGAGTTGGGCTTTTATGAATGTTTCACTTCAGCAGTTACAGGATTTTTATCAAAAATTAGACAAAGGCTTTGTGGTGGGTAATTTAGTATTTACTAATGCTAGAATTATGTTTAGAGGCGTGAAGCTTATAAAGGTAGTTCTCACAATAACAGTAATTTTTATTTTCAGTACTATGCTAGTAAATATCAAACAATATTTTGAGACAAAAAGGCCCCCTGATTATTTTCTAGAGGGAAACAAAGACGGTGGTCTAGTTAAATGGCCTTAATTACAGCTTTAATGGGTTTAATAGCAGCTTGGCATGACTGTGCATGTAAATGCAATGTGTGATAACTATTTAAGTTTAAGTTTTTAAGCTTACGCATTCTCCATTTCAGTTAACACAAAATGCACAACGTAAGGCTAAATTTCTAAACTTATACATCAAACCAAAAGAACATTTCTAATGAGCAAAATATATACATCTCACACAAAATGTCCATGTTTTGTATATTTTGATTATGGACACATGGTTTGCTCTGGTAAAGTGTATGTGTTGCTTAAACTCTGACATTGACTGTGTTTGATCTGGGGGCTGTACGTCTGATAAGGACATCTAAAGGATGCTTTTCATAATTTAATAACCTTGTGTTTTCTTTCATAAGTCTGTCGGTGGATTCTTTCTAGAGGCGAGAATAAATTCTAAAATGCTGAAAGGCACAATAAGTGGAATTGTCTCAATGAAATGTCCAAATAAGTACATTAAAAAAGACATCTTTTTAAATCTTATAAATGTCTTAGCTCAGGGAGAACGTAATGTAACCTCAACTATTTTCTTAGCTTTTCACAGCAAGAGAGCTCTGTCTGTGTTTTTTTTCCTGTTTATACAATGCATTACTAAGGCATTCAGACACCAAATGATGGTTCTTTGAGCTTTGGCTGTACATTTTTCAATGCATACTGAACACTGTTTGATATCAGGTACCCAAGACTGGTCTGCTTTCATCCAGACCCTCTCATTATAGCTGTTGAGATAGCATTCGCTATTTACAAGCTGTTTTCCCCTCATTCTCTGCCTTCTTTAAACTTGTTTTAGCTGGCCTTATCTATGACGTCTATGAGCATTTTGAGAAACAAACAAAAAGAAAACATCATTACCGACACTCAACACTGAAAGAGGCACAGTTCAAAATGTTTTTAATTCTTTCTTCTTTTTTCTTAATCAAACTTTACATCGCAGTGGCATGTGTTTTTTGATGTCTTTTCAGGCACTTTTAAGCTTGTGAGCAAAACTGGCACAGCACTAAAAATATGGGCTTTTGTTTCCACAAGAGGCAAGTAAGTTAGGTCAGCTGGTCATCACTTGATGCACATTGTTAATGCATAGTGTGCACACAGAGTGAACTTTAAGGCTGAATAATATATTGTTTAAACAGTGCAACTGCAATATGCTCATCCACAAAATCTACATCGTAGAATGAGCAATATCAGTCATGTGACTAAAAACAGGGCCCTTATGTTTTTTGATAGAAACCAAAACTGCAAATTATCTTGTTTCCTTCTATCTGTAATAAAGTCTGTCTGATTTCACTATGATACGGCTTTCTTAGAGAACGTACAGTATCATGGTGCATGCAGAGTTTGTGTTTTGTTTTTGTAAAATATACAAGTTACAAACAACACAGATCACAGATAAAGTGGTGTTACACTTCATAATGCATTTGTTATTTTAAATGTTACCTGTCTTTTCTATAGTATTATTATCTTATTTCTTATCATGGTTTTATCATTTTTATCAGTCCACAAAGGGATATTAATGCATTTTAATGCATTGTATAAACAGGCAAATGTTGTTTGTTGCCATTGAAACACATGTTTTTACACTGAAGACCGATACATAAGCAAGCAAAGACTGCAGTTAGAAGCTGCTGTTAAACTGCTGTGTTTTTGTACTGTGTATTTGTGATGAGCAGCAATGAGTGTGAGCAATGAGTCACTACAATGATTTTCTTCTGTCCTTAACATCATCTCTTACAACTGTTTTGAGTGAAATCCTCCTTGTGGTGGACAGAGTCTACATGCTTTGCATTTAAGTTAGCATTTAAAAAAATATTTTCTAGAAAAAAAACACAACAATTCAGTGTGTTGAACATTTATCAAAATCAAGCAAAGCCTTATAATCCAGATCGTGAAATAAACAAACACTGCCTTTTTTAAACAAACAAACAAAAAAAGTTACTATTACACTGACAAACAAATACTTTGGGTAAGAGGCTGTTCTTCTAATTTTTAGTCCTTATTATAATATTTCTCTTTGGTATCTCTAATTGGTATTTCCATAATTTTGAAAAAAGGAAACAATTTCCTGAGTGCTAATTGACAATTTCATGAATAAATAAGTTTATTTATATGCATGTTTTTTGTTTACCTGTGGAAGAAAAACTAGGTAACTATGGTGGATGGAGCCTTTCTAAAGACAAGATGCTTCAATGAATTCAACATCACATACGTGGATAACTTTAGAAGTCTAACACCAAACAGCTTATCTATAGAACATACTTCACATATTCAGAATTGTTCAGGTGTTTACCATGCGCAGGTAGTTCATCAAACTCGTCCCGTGTTGCCAGATCTGAGGCGATGTGCAGCTGAGCGGCTTCACTCCGATTTCCTGACTGCGGTTCAATTCCCTCACGGCCCCCACCACCACATGCACAGCATCAAACATCAGTGCTGACGAGAGCTGTGGCAGGGGGAGAGGAAACAGGAGAAATATGGTGGGGAGGAAGGGGGAAGGGGGAGGCAGCAAAGAAAGACAAGGAGTCGAGGGAGAAGATGCAATGAAGAGAAAGGTGCAAGGGGAGATGATTGAACGGTTAGCGGGGAAAATAAGAAGAGAGGGAGAGGGAAGATTTGAGGTATGAGTAAACCAGTGGGGAGGAAAACACAGATGGAAACATCAATACCCATTAAATGCAAGCAAAAGACTACCTGAATCTCTTTAACTGCTCCATGAATCAGCGTGAGGAATAAACTAGCTTAATGTTACGTGGCATGCAAACAAAGCCTGGGAAATGACTCCTGCATGTGCGCATGCATGAATACTCAAATGTCCGTGAGACTGACCGCAGGGCCGGGGTACGTTAGGTCACAGCCCTCTCTCCACGAGAGGTTGAGGCTCCTGATGAACTCCAGATAGAACGGATGGGTGGTGTTGAACATGGAGAAACCCACAATGTTGGACTGCTCATCCACAATATCATCCAGTCTCAGTAACGGAAAGTCCTTGAGAGGAGACGCAGGGAGAAAAATGAGGATGTTTGTAGAGATAGGGGGATACAACTTTGAGGTGAATGACAATGTCTACACTGTTTCAGATCTTTAAAGAGACTCTACAAAGAAGAGTGTGAGATAGAAAGAGAGAGGCAACAGGGAATGACAACATCTAATCTCTGATAGAGGAAGACCAGATCAAAGTAAACCCACATGTGTCACTGAAGTCACAATCCATACATCTTCTTGGAAGTTCCTGGGCTTCTACGGCTCTTTGGCTTCATTTTATTGTTGTTGTTGATGGCCTGCTGCTGTGGACCAGCCTGACTCCAACTACTACAACTATTAAAAGCAGCCTTGCAGTATTTACTTCTTAAATGTCTTTATAGTTGCTAATGCTAATATAAGAATAGTCTATCTTTATACATGGTCATATCACACACTGTCACTATAAGTACTGGCTCCATTTGCAAAGCTATTAAAGGCAACCATACAATTAATTAAGTAACTGATGTTAATATTGGCATGACTAGTCAATTTTCATTCACAGTTGTCCCTGCAATAATCACATCCACTGTTACTACTATTACTCACATGGACAGCCTGTTGCTGTGGATCTGCCTGAAAGTGCTTCAACTATAAGTATCTCTTTATGATTATTTTTATTATCTTTAATATTAGGATGATCAACCTTTTTATCCACAGTGTTTGCTGCTAATACAGTGCATACTTCTGCTTTTCTAGCCATACAGAAGGAAAAAATATATATACGTATGTCCTCAGCAGGCTTACATATATCTAATTCAGTGTTGTGGCATTGTGTAAGCCCATCTCTCTTTTTGTGCATCTCCTTCTATCCACATAAAACCCACTCAAGTCTCAGCAGATGGTTGTTTAACATGAGTCTGGTCCTGAATGAGATTTATGCTTATTAAAAGGAGGATTTCCTTGAAACTGTACAATTGTTGAATTTTTCTAAGAGCTGCTCTTATGGTGGATTAGTCATTTTTGTAAACATCATAACAAGAGAAGAATACAGTCTAGACCTGCTCTTTGATGAAGTGTCTTGATATAGCATTTGTCATTTGAATTAGCGCTAAAAATGGAAGACTGATTAATAAAGATGGAAAGGGCGATGGGGAGTAATGGGATGTAGAGGTAGATGGGAAGATTTCTGCTTCTTTAACTTGGAAGACACAGCTGTAGCACATAAGCACCCATCATGCACAGAGGGAGGAGAAGAGGAAAACTCCTGCACAAGGCATTAAGTGACATATTAATTCAAATGATAGCAGGGGAGGTGAGTATATCAAAGCTGCAGATGAAAACAGCAGAAGCAAAGAGAAGGTGGCGGATGGCAGGAGAAAAAGGGTACATCACTGCTGTCATTACCTTCACCTCAGACCCATTTTTTCTTTCTTTTTCCTTTTTTATAAACGCCATCATCCTCTGCACGCCCACATCTTTGTACTGTACATTCATTTCCCATCCTTCATCTCCACTCTCTTTTCTCTCTCTGTCACCTCTCTCATCTCCTTTTACCTAACACTTTTCCTGCTTTGCACCTTTTTTTTGCCCATAAACGTACAGAAGTGCAGCAGCAGGAGAGAGGGAAACAAGCAAAAATGAAGGGCGAAGAGACAGAACAGGGGGAAGTGGCGGTATGAGGGAAAAGCTCTTACCATTGTGGTGAGGATGTACTTGTAAAACGCTGATGTCATCCCAAGCTCTGACGCCTGTAGGACGAAGAGGAAAAAAGGAGAATATGGTTTGAGGGAAATAAGGAAGAGGCAGGTGAGGAGATGGAGGGATGAGAGGAGGATTGATGAAGGAAGAAAAGGAGAGAGAGGGCGAAGGCGGGAAATTATTGAGAGGAAGAGAGCAAAGGAGACATTTGGGGGACAAAATATGGGAGAACATGGGGGGGAAGGGGGATACGTTAATCACAGTTTTACATCATCAAGCAAACACTAGGACATTTCGCCGAGGGCATATAGCCACTGCGATGTGCCCAACAAAAAACAACCCGTACGCATTGAAAGTGTGAGTCACTGCGCTGGCTATCGGCATTAAAGGCCGTAACATGAATCAGAACGAGGCCGGGTAACATCTGTGCCGCAGCCCTGCCAAATGTTCTTTTGTCAAATACTTTCTTATGAGGGTAAGTGATTGTTGCTGGCAGACATGAATAAATATTGTTTCTGTGTGTGGCTCTGCAGGACAAAAGGGGTAGGAATTCATGTTTATTCTGTTAGCAAAGCAAACGTGAAGCCTATGGGGCTTTACGAGAGATGAATTATTATTATACAGATGATAAACTCTGCATGCCCTTCAAGAATAAAACCTGAATACTTTTGTTTGGTTGCATTAAAGTGAAAAATATACCCTCATAAGAAGTTAAGAAGTCCCAAAACAGTCTGCTTTTAAAACTCCTACTAAAGTGTGTATCTAAGGCAGGTCTGGTGTAAACTTTTCAATAACAAATCTAGACTTTTAGGATGTTTTCCAGACCCAAACAAAGAATTGTTAAGTCCATCTTGCATCATGTACCTACATACTTTGTAAATATCATGTGGGACTCATAGGCTTTTACTCTCTCCTTCACAAGTATGACTGTTCTTTTTTCATATATTTTTGCCCATGATCATTGTCTATCATCCACCTTCTTGATTTTTATTTTTAAAGCCAGATTTCCTTGGACTTGGCTTTCCTTTTTTTCAAATTGAGAGAATGTACATGCTCACAAAAATTGCTGTAAATGTTGCTCTATATGCAATGGAGATAACCCACAGAAAGCTTAATCCAAAATTTATATACAACCAAATAAAGAGTCTATATCTGATGAAGTCATCAGACTAATGCAACACAGTTTAGCTTAGAAGTTTACATTTGTGATGTTTTTGGCCAACTTTTTTTTCACTCATGGTTAGTGGCTGGGTGAAGCCATTTATTATCAAACGACTGTGTTTACTCTTGTTAAATCATAATAACAAAAGAAACTACCCAAATATCCCTGATCAAAAGTTTACATACCCTGGAGATTTTGGCCTGATAAGATGCACACACGTTGACACAAACAGGTTTGAATGGCTACCAAAGGTAACCCTCCTCACCTGTGATCTGTTTGCTTATAATCAGTGTGTTTGTATAAAAGGTCAGTGAGATTCTGGGCTCCTGACAGCCCCTTGCATCTTTCATCCAGCGCTGCACTGACGTTTCTGGATTCTGAGTCATGGACAAAGCAAAAGAACTGTCAAAGGATCTGTGGGAAAAGATAATTGAATCTTATAAATCTGGAAAGGGATATTAAAAGATATCCAGGGAATTAAGAATGCCAATCAGCAGTGTACAAACTCTAATTAAGAAGTGGAAAATGAGGGATTCTGTTGAAACCAAACCACAGTCAGGTAGACCAACAAAAATTTCAGCCACAACTGCCAGGAAAATTGTTCGGGATGCAAAGAAAACTCCCACAAATAACTTCAGCTGAAATACAAGACTCTCAGCAAAAAGCGGTTTGGCTGTTTCAAAATGCACAATATGGAGGCACTTGAAGAAAAATGGGATGCACGGTCGAGTCGCCAGAAGAAAGCCATTTCTACGCAAATGCCACAAAGCATCCCGCTTACAATACGCCAAACAGCACAGAGACATGCCTCAAAACTTCTGAAACAAAGTCATTTGGAGTGATGAGACCAAAATTGAACTTTTTGGCCACAAAAGGTAGACCATTCCTACTGTGAAACACGGAGGTGGATCGCTGATGTTTTGGGATGTGTGAGCTACAAAGGCACAGGACACTTGGTAAAATCAATGGCAAGATGAATGCAGCATGTATTCAGAAAATACTGGAGAAAAATTTGCATTCATTAGCCCCAAAGCTGCACATGGGACGTACTTGGACGTCCAACATGACAACGATCCAAAACACAAGGCCAAGTTGACCTGTCATTGGCTACAGCAGAATAAGTGAAGGTTCTGGAGTGGCCATCTCAGTCTTCTGACCTCAACACCATTGAGCCCCTCTGGGGAGAGCTCAAATGTGCAGTTCATGCAAGAAGAATGTGCAGCTTTACCATCTGAGAAAATAAAGAGCCTCATCCACAACTATCACAAAAGACTTCAAGCTGTCATTGATTTTAAAGGGGAGAACACAGGGTATTAAAAACTCGAGTATGTAAACTTTTGATCAGGGTCATTCGGGTGGTTTCTGTTGTTATTATGATATAAAAAGAGTAAACACAGTTGTTTGATAATAAATGGCTTCACCCAACCACTAACCATTAGTAAAAAAAAACAAACGTTTTTCTCTTATCATTCATATTCTCTGAAAAATGGCCAACAAATAATGAATTCTGCGAGAGTATGTAAACTTTTGAGCACAACTGTATGTGACCAAAACTTCAAGACCTCTCAAAAGTAGAAAACAAGACCTTTTCTGATATTAAATTTCAAAAATCTGTTACTTGCACTGAGTATCAATTTTGTTTACTTGTACTTTTCTGAGTTGTTTTTAAATAAGTACTTCTGCTTGGGTATGTTTTTAAGGAATCATTTTACAAAAATGAAAAATTAACTAACAGTTTGAGGCTCTCAATCTAGTTTTGTTCCAATACCATAATTTGAACTTTCATTTGTTACTTGTTATTACTTTGGTTAAATACAGTGTGCCTGAGCAAAGCTGTGGCTCAGGCTGCACAATATTTGGCTCATTTGCTATCTTATACAACACTTTTGTATACATGGACAAATAAATGTGTGGCTCATCCCACTCCAGTTTTTTTTCTTTTTACAAGACACTGCAAAGTGTATTCAAAATACTCAGTACTAGGAGTACATTTCAAATGAAGTACTTTTTACTTTTACTTGAGTAGATTATTTAAGTCATACTTTTACTTATATTTGAGCAAAGTTGTTGTAAATTAACTGTACTTTTACTTGAGTAGAATATTTTTGCAACTTTTCAACCTCTCCTTGACTGTATATCACTGCTGCAGGCACAAAAAGCTCAGAGTTAAGTGAATTTTAGGCAAAGCAAGCAAAGACAAAGCATTGAAGTGACTGTACATTTTTTCCTACCAGATTCACAATGCTTATTTTCCAGCCTGCACCCCTTTATGTAAATACATCTATAAATCCCCTTTTGCTGTTTTCTCTAACCATTTTGTCTGTAAGATTCATTTTCTAACAATACAATAAAAACCTAAAAGGATGAACAGCTGTCTAAGTTATCAGATGACCAGTGATGCCAGTGAAATAATAAATTATGCCATGTTACTTAAAAAGGAAAAAAGAGGGGAAAATATCTAAGTGTATGCAAACAAGAGTAAATGCTACATCCTTCTTGTGTGGGCAGATTAAAAGTTCATATATGTGAGACCTGACCTTCTTCAAGATGAGATATGAGACTGAAGCATTGGCGTCAATGATGATGGTGGCCACTTTGTCGTCACGGATCTCCTTTAGCAGCGGCGTAGGGTCCAGGTTGTCATCCAGCATCCTGATTGACAGCGTCTCCCGGGAGATGAGAAAGCGACGCACCAGTTCCTCCAATCTCAGCAGGCCTGGGGCAGAGCCAGAGCAGAGCCAGGTTGCATATCAATGTCTGTATCAGTACACACAACTCGGATTTCTAAAATACAAGCTTGGCATGACATGAAAATCCTGATTTATTCTCAAACTGTGGCATATTTATGTCAGTTTGTAAAGTGTGACTGATTGTATCACTAAATCACCAGGAAATGAGACATCATTTCATGTGGGAAGCCATATGCATTCACTCTTCTCCCACTATAGGACTCATTTATATCCATTATGACCTCCAACATATTCCATTTGGTAACATATGTTTGTTTGTTTGTACTTCCATTACTTAGCAGAATAGCTCAAAGTCAACATGACACTTTTGATTTGTTGAGCAAGACATCGGCTGTCAGCCAAATGGTTAGTTTCACTACAGATGGTGAAACTAAGGCTGGGCAATATGTCCAGACCTTGAAATGAGATATACTGCAAGAAGAATGAAAACAATATCAGTTTAGTTTATGATGTTGAGCAGCAAAAGACCTAATACTTTGTGAGAAGATTGATTACAATAAGAGCCAAAACAATAATATGCTTATTTCCCAAAAGGTAATCTTTTCAAGATATGAACTGAAATGGGGCACTGATAGTTCATCATCTTGTTCAGAGTATTTTCATCTAATAACTTTTTTTCACAAGAGGGCCATTTGTTATGTGCATATTGACACTGTATCACTGTTAAGAAAAGCATATGAGTGATATTTAGCATTTACTCAAGTGAACTTGACTTAGCTGGTTAGTTTTGTTTTTCTTAAAAGAGTCAATGAATTATATCTTGCAGGCAAAAAGGCAAGAGAAAATGTATGTTCTTTAATACATATGTTTTTACTGATGGTAGTATGGCTGTTTCGTTCTTGCTTATTGAGATTATTTTGTGGTATGCTATGTTCTTATTTTCAACTTGCTTTTGTTATCCTTGTTTTTGCTGATTGGGTATTTGTTATATTTTTTTACTTGAGATGTACGCAAATGGACACTATCAAATCCAAACACAAGTAAAAATGAATGTATCCAACAAGTGTAAAGCTAATAAAACACTTAAAAAGGTTAAGTTAAAACAGTCTTTACAGGACACAGCATCACAGCATCAGCAGTGACAGGATGCTTTGCACAGTAAAATGTGGTTAATGTTAATGCTCGTTGAACAGTTCATTGCAATTTTCATGAAAACTAAATATGGACCACTGCAATTTTCAAGTACCAGGAGGTGCAATGTTTCATTTGTGCCAAATGTGGCAAAATATAATTTTGATTAAAATAATTGACAGCAGAGATATTCCAGCATATCATACGCATCAGAAAAAATACATCACATTTGTTTGGTGAAGAGGTTGGAGAAACATTAACTCATCAATATTATTGGTAATCTGTAAACAATAATTAGGTTTTTGATGAAAAAAAAGAGAATATTGACCAAAAAACTGTCATTCTCTAAGTTACTACAAGTCAAATTGAATGGCAATTAACGTCAAAACCATGCAGATCAATACTATGCCTTAATTGTTAAGTTGTTCAGTACACCACAAGCCCTCAATTATTCCAGCTAAATTTCCATATTTCTGCCCTAAATGTGTTTGCTTGCTGTTTTTATTGAGTGGTTGTATGTGAGTGTTACCTTACTTAGCCTCAAAACACCTTAATCCACAATTTTTGGATTAAATCCTTCATGACTGCACTGTTCCTACAAGATGCCACCACTGTTGTCTTTCATTCCAAAGCCATCATTCAATTTTCTTTGTTTACATCAGGGTTTGAAGGCAATTCAGCAGCATGGCAGCAGCCATTATGCAGAGTTACAGTGGTCACTACTGGCAGGCAGATGTGTTACAGCTAAAACTGAGCATTTGACTGGGATTGCAGGTCTGTAAGGATAGAACATATAAAGAGTAAGTTTAAAGCACTACTACTATCTGGTGCCAGCTATTTAGTAATCTAACGCTTATCTGAACACAAAAGCAAAGGTTCCCCCCATTAAATGGTTTTGAGTACTGTTGTTACTTTATCTTGATTTGTCTTGTCTTGTCCTGTCCTGTGCTTTTGATATTGTGTGAAAAGAGGTTTACTCATACTCTATAAACCAAAATTGATCTGTGAGTACAAATAAATTAATTTTACCTTAACCTACCTTAGAGAAAAAAACTGAGGAACATACTTTGCATTACCATTCAGGTAAATACATTTCAGATCAAATATCTAGACCTTATCACAGATAAATCTATAAAATTAAATTTTGCAAAACCCTCCCCTTGATTACCTTACATTACATAAATTTTCCAGCATATTATTGATTTAAATATTCATGGTAAGAACACCCTATTGAGAACAAAACTAAAGACATTTGAATTTATATTTATCTGCATAAAGATTGTTTTTCCAGCCATTTGCCTGAGTTGACATTTCTGGGAATACATACATACACACATACATACACACCCATACACACACACCTACACACACACATACATATATATTTATATTTAACACCATACACACAAAACCCTTATGTTCCATCTTCTATATATTCATACATATTTTATGCAACCAAGTGGTCCATGAATCATTTAGTAAGGTACAAAAACAGGTTTATCTGTTCGGACCCTTGATCATTGCATTGGACATACATTTTTAAGTTGTTTAGATTTATGGCATCTGTCCCTTTGCTCTCCTCTGACTGGATGAGAGATCCTTAAATGCCCCTGAGAGCATTTGCCCTGCATGATTATAAAAGCATAAATGACAAACAACATTGACTAACAAACAGGACAGCACATAAAAAAGATGAATCAATACCAATAAAAGATACAGTATAAGAAGCACTCCATGATGTACGTAAGGCATGAGACAAAAAATCATTTCACTGGATGTCTATTAAACCAAACAGTTTTTCACATCCATCAAAATGCCCTAAGATGCATACACACTTTTCCAGCAAATTCTGCCAATGTGGGATGGGCCATATTTAAGACTTGAATCAGGAACAGCACTTGTTACTCCTCCATGAGCATATAGAAAATGCTGAACTGAACAAAACCACAAGAAATCCACCCAATAACTACAAAACCCAAAACCAGTGAAGTTGGCACGTTGTGTAAATCGTAAATAAAAACAGAAAACAATGATTTGCAAATCCCTTTCAACCTATATTCAATTGAATACACAGCAAAGACAAGATACTTAACGTTCGAACTGGTAAACTGTGTTATTTTTTGCAAATATTAGCTCATTCTGAATTTGATGCCTGCAACATGTTTCAAAAAAGCTGGCACAAGTGGCAAAAAAGACTGAGAAAGTTGAGGAATGCTCATCAAACACTTATTTGGAACATCCCACAGGTGAACAGGCTAATTGAGAACAGGTGGGTGCCATGATTGGGTATAAAAGCAGCTTCCCTGAAATGGTCAGTCATTCACAAACAAGGATGGGGCGAGGGTCACCACTTTGTGAACAAATGCGTGAGCAAATTGTCGAACAGTTTAAGAACAACATTTCTCAACAAGCTATTGCAAGGAATTTAGGGATTTCATCATCTACGGTCCATAATATCATCAAAAGGTTCAGAGAATCTGGAGAAATTACTGCACGTAAGCGGCAAGGCCGAAAACCAACATTGAATGCCCGTGACCTTCGATCCTTCAGGCGGTACTGCATCAAAAACCGGCATCACTGTGTAAAGGATATCACCACATGGGCTCAGGAACACTTCAGAAAACCACTGTCAGTAACTACAGTTCGTCGCTACATCTGTAAGTGCAAGTTAAAACTCTACTATGCAAAGCGAAAGCCATTTATCAACAACACCCAGAAACGCCGCCGGCTTCGCTGGGCCCGAGCTCATCTAAGATGGACTGATGCAAAGTGGAAAAGTGTTCTGTGGTCTGACGAGTCCACATTTCAAATTGTTTTTGGAAAGTGTGGTCGTCGTGTCCTCCGGACCAAAGAGGAAAAGAACCAGCCGGACTGTTATAGGCGCAAAGTTCAAAAGCCAGCATCTGTGATGGTATGGGGGTGTATTAGTGCCCAAGGCATGGGTAACTTACACATCTGTGAAGGCACCATTAATGCTGAAAGGTACATACAGGTTTTGGAGCAACATATGTTGCCTTCCAAGCAACGTCTTTTTCATGGACGCCCCTGCTTATTTCAGCAAGACAATGCCAAGCCACATTACTAGACTGGCCTGCCTGTAGTCCAGACCTGTCCCCCATTGAAAATGTGTGGCGCATTATGAAGCGTAAAATACAACAACGGAGACCCCGGACTGTTGAACAACTTAAGCTGTACATCAAGCAAGAATGGGAAAGAATTGCACCCGAAAAGCTTCAAAAATTGGTCTCCTCAGTTCCCAAACGTTTCCTGAGTGTTGTTAAAAGGAAAGGCGATGTAACACAGTGGTAAAAATGCCCCTGTGCCAACTTTTTTGCAATGTGTTGCTGCCATTTAATTCTAAGTTGATGATTATTTGCAAAAGAAAATAAAGTTTCTCAGTTCGAACATTAAATATCTTGTCTTTGCAGTGTATTCAACTGAATATAAGTTGAAAAGGATTTGCAAATCATTGTATTCTGTTTTATTTATGATTTACACAATGTGCCAACTTCACTGGTTTTGGGTTTTGTAAAATCAAGGTTCTTTTTTTTATGTCTGAGTGTTCTTTTTGACTGGATGTATAAATATAACTTAACTTAATAGTAACACCGTCATGTCAGAGTAAATATGGGCACAAAATCTAATTATGTCCATTAATAATACTAAAAGAACATAAGATGATTTAACTCAGTGAGGCTGAAACTTTATCTAAATCCATTCAGTCTCTAGACACAGTTTAGGTGCTCTCCAAAATGTATTATGATCAGCCAAATAGCATGATAAATACCCAAACATTTTCTATTAAAAGAATAATGACTCAAGTGTGTTGTGCAGCCTTGGCAGGAGTGTTTGCTCTGTGAGTGCTTGTTATTCATGTTGATTCTGTTGTCATTTCCATCAAATACTGCTGTTCGATTTCTTGAGTAATGTATTTACTGAGTAAGGCAGGCTACATACTTGATGATTCAAATAAATATTTTTGGCCCAATTGTGCTTGTGCATAATGATCCTGGGTGTGTGACATGATATGAGGCTTGTTGAAACCACGTGGCTGAAAATGGAAGCCTGTAGAAGTGGCAAAACCTATAGTACACATTTTTATGTCCTAAATAAACATCTTTGCAGCCTGATTAAAAAAACAACAACTTCAGTCTAAGTGTATTATATATTTCTGTGCTCTCATTGTAAAGGGGTGTTTTTTTTTTTATCTTGCACCCTTTTCTTTGTTTTATTGAGATTAAAAATTACCAATTTTGGAATCACTGAGTCTCTATTGGTCAGACGGCCTTAAAACCTGTCTCAACACGTCTTCTGTGTCTGTGAGTAGGTTGAGCTAAAGGTCGGTGGAGATGTCATGTGCAGTATGGCAGTGTCCATTACAACATCACATCCACAATATTCGAAAGGCTCCTTTGAAACTTGCTGACAACACATGACTTTGTCCATTTCTTTTACAGTCTATGGTTGAAACCTTCTTATTTGTCCATATCATCCTGGGGTGTGTGGTGTCATCATCATTATTTTGACACTTCCAATCAGAGCCCATCCCTTAGAGATTGATATCTTTTCATGCATCCCCATTCACACACAGTTACTTAAAGGGCAAAGTGAAGATTTTTTTTAAATTGCATCCAAATGTGAATTCTAATTTCTTCATTAAGTATTATGCGCAAACACAGAAATCAATAGTATTTATTTCCCATTATATCTAAACAGATAAAAACGACTAAAGGCAACTTATAAAGTGTTTTTTTTAAGATTCAAGCAGAAAAAAACTAATAAACTAGTAAGTGACTCAGACACCACAGTTAGAGTCCATTCTTCAGCATGTTCAATCTAATACAGCAAGAGTAGAATAACAAACACACTGACCAAACGGCACAGCATCCACCTCTTGTGTGGCACTGTGAGTTTTCAACAAAAGTAAACTCCTGCACAAGAACCAGTTAAATGTGTTTTTCCTTTGCCTGTTTGTGTCTGTTAGAACATTTGGTCAGCTTGCTCACTCTGTGGAGTGTCTCTGTCAGTTTGTCTGTGGCTTCATCATAGACAATGCGCTGAACACAGATTGCTTTGATCCAGCGCTGCAGTGATTTCGATCTCCATTACAACAGCTTAAAAGCTAGGGGTGTTCAAATCCATGACTTGTTTTTTAATCCAAAGTGACTGAAAGAAGTGGGCTAAGTCTCTAATCTGGATCAATAAAGTATCTGAAAACACCTCAGCTCTGAACACTTCACAGCATTAGGAGCCTCTAAAGTTCTGTCAAAGATGAAATTGTAACTTCCTGTAAATATGTTGCAACAAGTTTCCTCACTTTTAAATCAGTTTAGTGTTTTCATTCTGAAAAGCCAAAATCAGGAATATGACATATCAGAAGCTCCACACAGCTCAGGAGTGAAATGAACCACACATTCAGTCACAGCCACAACAATAAAACCTAAACACATACAGACTTCTGACAACATATTTAGGTGATTCTGTGCTCAAAGTTGAATTAGCCATCTCACACTTGTTTAAGGTGGGAGAAAGGTATTGTAGCATTTAAAAACTATAAAATACATAATTTGATCTCATTTTATATCACTGCAATATAATACTTTAACTGCGAACAGTATAAAACTAACATCCAAACAAGCAGCTGTAATTGTGACCACATTATCTATTTCATGTGAGGATTTCAGTTGTTTTGACAGTCTTGACTTGTACATTTGGTCTGATCTAAATTATTATATTTCTCTTTTTCATAGTCTCTCTTGTAGCTGCACTGATATCATAAACAGCCATTCAATTTCCTTTATTGAAATGCAACCAATTTCCTCCTCATGTGACCCACACTGATCATGTGATTGGTCAAAAACCTTTAAGGGATGTAGCTTGGTGGCCATTTTAATGCTGCCCTGATGTGAGCCTGAATGGCTGAAACATGTTGGCATAATTTTAAGTCTGTAGTCCTGATGAAATAAAGGTATTTGTTTTATACCCCTCTGAGTGCCTCAGACCTTTTCAGTACCATTCGCCCACACCGTCGACTTTATGTGTTGAATAGATAATGATGTACAAATTAAGTTGCAATGTCTATTGCGCTGCCAGTATAAAATAGTTTCAAGGGTTAGTTCAGGTTAAAGTGGGGCTGCTCAAGACCAATGGCACTAGTAAATATGATTGCCACTGAAGCAACTGGCTGGCTTTGCCCCTGTGAGGAGCTAGCTGGGTACTGACACCAGGCATTACACAGCAGCACATGGTGCCACCGAAAGCCTCATAATTACCCCACTTTTATGGTATTACTACACAAAAAACAGCACTGACTTGACTAGACGCTACAGTAAAAACCTGTACAGCATTTCACTTTCTCCTGTGTTCAGAACTAATGTGTGGTGCTACATGGGCTGAGTATCCTTCTTCTTTATGCCAGCAAGGCGCTTTTTTCTCTCATCTGCTGTTCAGGTCACAGTGCTGCAGTGGAGTCAGTTAGCAGCTACGAGAGAAAAGGCAATATGGGTCACTTCATTATTTATCTTGCATGTAGAAATATGCAAAACAAATGGCCACATTCTGTGGCGTGACGTGGGCCTTTTCCAACTTTGGCTTTACCAGGATCCCCCCATGTGCAAGACTGAACATTGTCCCACTTGTGACAGCAATGGGCCTCCGTGTTCGTGGAGTTATTATATGGCTTTTGGAGGCACAAAGTATGCTATGCTGGGCATCGCCCAGTGCCCATGCCCAGCTATCTCCCCACAGGGTCAGAACTGGGCAGTTTTGGCAATTATGTTTACTGGTGCTATGGGCTTCGAGCAACCACACTTCAAAAAAACTTGAACTATCCCTTTAATTTTAAAAATCTTAAAACAATAAAACAATTCTTAATATGCAAGGGTCTGCAAACTGAAGTGATGGAGGGAACAAGGGGTCAAACACAGAAATATACCACATGAGATGATTCTTCAACTTGAAGTGAATTTCTCTCTAAAATCAGTATAAGCAGTCAAGACTCACTTGACATTGTGCTTGGAAGCAGCCTTCAATGGAAAGTCCACCCTGCTGCCTCTTAATTGTAATTCCATAGTAAAGCACCCCTAGCTATGTAAATAAGTGGTGGTGGGGCAGGCATCTGGGGGACAGAGGGAGAGAGAAGTGGGAGGAGAGGAGGAGGAGGTGGCGCGCAGAGCCCTTCAGCAGGAGAAAGCCTCTGTAAGCAGTGGGGTAATCACTGAACCAGGCCAAAACTTTAATTAGTTTGAGGAAGGAGGGGAAAAAATCAATGCACTTTACAGCTTCCTCTCCTCCCCTCGCTCACTCTTCCTTCCTACACATTTTCTCTCTCTCTCACTCACACAAACCTCTCTATCTGCAGCCTGGTGCTCCAGTTACCTCTCTCAGTCTTTATCCATCTCGTTCTCATGCAGTCCGCCGCCACCTCTTCCTCCTGTCTCCCGTCTTGCTGTCCTTAACCTCATCCATCTCATGAAAACTGCATAATGGAATTAGGCTCAGATAGCGTGTTGTGACCCAGGCATAGCGCGAGAAGGATACGTCGGAAATGACCCAAAATCTCTGACTCACTCTCATTTAACAGAATATCTATGGACTGTGACTTACATGGGCAGAGGGAGAAATCAGATTAATGCCTTTAACATGCTGCGGCAGAAATGACTGGTTTCTAAATATGCTGCCTAATTAGGAGTATGCGCATGGTAGGTGTCAATAACACGTGTGACTTCACATATTACCCGCCTCGCCGACTAAAAAGAAAGCGTGCCTGCTTGACTTTAACACACCACTCTATGATGGGGTAAACAAGATGAATAAAACAAGTGGGCTGGTGGTAAACATTGTGTGATGTTGAACCTCTGCAGCAGAGACACACATGATGATAAGAGTACTCTGAGATGCACTCACACATGTAGGGACATTCAGGGCAAACAACACACACACACACTCATAAATTGGCACTCGACCACACACACACACACACACACACACACACACACACACATGTAAGGACAAAGTGAACCACAGAAAGAAATCAAACAAACACACACATTTAGAGTCTCGCACACCCACACACGTTCGTTCAGAGGAACAAGCCTGTTGAGTGGCAGTTAGCACCTATTCTGCAGCCATGGCAACCAGCTTCATGGTGAGAGATGGCGCAGCCAAGTGGGTCAGTCTGGGAGTGTGATAACCTTGTATAGATCACCTTCAAGGCGAGTATACACATACACATACAGGCCTCAGTCTCCCTCCTCACAGACGACGCTGCATCTTTTGCCCCGGTGGGGTAACCATCAGGTGATCTGTATCCTCAGATCCACCAGAGAGGAGAAACCCAGTGAGAAAAAATGCTCTTATCTACGCGTTCGACTGATGATCAAACCTGGGAAAGGATGTCTGATGCCATTTCAAAGGCTTTTACTTCAGTGAAATGACAAGTCCACCAGGAAATCAGCTTACTTCCAGGAAAAGCAGGGAAGCTGGTTAAACCGCTGTGGCGGTTCTCAATGATGTCATCCATTTTTGATAATGTCACAGCTTTTTGTTTGGTAATAGCTGCCCTTTTCACGCTGCCACTAGAAGTGACTTCAATACTCGAGCCTCTTATTCTGAACCTAATTACCCTTCAGTGTCTACAGAGCTCAGTTTACTTCCCTAAATGATTAAAATTTCAACCAGTTATTCAAACTCAAAAAAGTAAAAACCGTACTTCCTCAAATAGAGACTGGTAGTCAATTAGCGACTGGGCGTCGTATTATGACCATGGCCGTGGTCCATACAAGCAGATAATGGAAGGCTTGTATTTAATGGTCGGGGTATTATCAAAGGTAATGTGCTTATTCCTTTGTGTTTTTGTTTTATAAAGCACCGCTTTTAAGGTTTTACAACAGGGATGGGCAACTGCGGCCGTCTAGAGGGCCATATTAATGTTGTCCACTCAGTTGGAGGGCCACACTACCGACAGCAAGACACTCATTATTTACCATATATACTAACTATTGAACAAAAGGACATACACAATTGCTTTTCTACAAAAGAACTCTACCAACATCCACATTTTAATCTAAGATGCAAGTAGTGAGACTTTATTAAGTGAGCTTAACAGAATTTAAGCCAGCTGAAATTACTTTTTCAGTGTAATATAATATTAACATTTTTTTTTAAATATATTTAATGATGCAGACAGAATATTTTTTAAGAAACATGACATCAGTCAGTTACAAAGGATTTTTTTTTGCAAAGTATAAAATATCTTCCAATAACCAATTAAAGAAATATTTTGATTTTTAATGTTTTCATGGCAGGTTTTGTCTTCCATTTTTCTTCATGTTTATAATTTATTGATATTTGAAATTAACTTGTAGACCACAGTGAGAAAGAGGGAGGGCCGCATGTGGCCCCCAGGCTGCATTTTGCCCATCCCTATTTCACAGCACTTTTCTGTTTTTAAAGGTGCAGCTTTTCTTTTCCTCACAGTAGTCACAGGTGATGCTAATCTTGCAAACAACCACCTAAGTCTTCAAGTTAAGATGGAAATACACGGAGGAGCATCAAAACAAGGAGAGAAGAGTTGTTACTGTGAGTTTTTAAATCAGAGAAGAAGACAATGAAAGACAGCTTTAACTGAGACTGGCGAGGACTCTATATGTTCATTTTTTCCCGTCCCAAGGGAAGTTTATCACCAGTGTCTCGTATATTTGGGAACTGTTGTGTTCATTAAACGCTGTTAAATGTTGAACATTCATACGAGACAGAGCACATCTTTACCATCTTAAGAACTGATCTGAGTTATTGAAAGATCACTCTGAGCCGAATAAGTGATCCAGCACACAACTACCATGACCAACATTTTGTAAAGTTTTCTTTTCAGGGTCGATACAGATATTGAAACAGCAATTTTTCTGCTCAGATATCAGAACATGAAAGGAGGAGCAGAAGCTCACACTTCTTCCAAAGATAACTTAAAGTGTGAGAGTCAGGAACTATAAGTCTTTTTTTCATTATTATTATTGCTTTGAAAAAAAGATAGCTTCAAAGTAGGGGTGCGCCAAACGACAATCTTAGATCATAAAGAGCTAGAATGTACTGGTGATCTGCCAAAGTAGAGAGACTGTAGGATTGTCTGTTGGGCTGACTCTATCTGCTTTAGTTCTATGTTTCACTAACACAGGATGCAAAAGTGTTTATTTTCCCATCCTGCACAAAAAAGTTTAAATGTAGGATGGCAACGCAGCAGACATTGAGAAACACACAGCATCCTTAACACACAGAGCGTCAGAAACAATGTGGAGGCAGAGGCAATCCTGCTGTTTTATTGTTGTATCAGATAGTGTTCTGACATTCTTAGTTTTTAATTCTTATCAATCCTGTCCAACTCTTCAAACAAGGATCACCGGTGACAGGGGAATCGTGCTTATCGTGATGATGGCCAGTAGATCTGGACCTCAGTGCTATTAAACATGTTTTAAACAATCTAAATAATTATTTCCATGTGTTAATTTTGATATATATATTTTAAAGTGACTTCAGTCTGCAGCTCTATCTGCTGTCGCTCAGCAAGCAGCAGACAGGAATGTGTGTGTGTGTGTGTTTGTCTGTACCTTGTTGCTAAGTCCTGACCCCTCAATATATAAAAATCAACATTACAGTGTCACTAAAAAAGGATCCCTTTTTAGGTTTATTGTATAATCGTATGCCACATATAATCCCATTATGTATTAAAAAAATGCTGTTGTTTTTTTGTTTTAATATCCATCTAATTGAAGAAATCCTGTATTCTAATACAAAGTTTCATACATACTGTGTAGTCTCTGTATGAAAATACAGATGTAGAAATTCTTTAGGGCTAAATTTATGCATAAACACCATTTATGGATTTAATTATCAATGAATTAAAATATGTGTGATAAACACTAAAATAGATTTAAAACACAAAAGGTGACACATACGTAAATCCTAATTCTTTAGAAATGCCCAGATTTGTTCAATGAAACTTCTCAGAAAGCAGACAAACAGCTTCATGCTTTTTCTTAAGGTAGTCCTCAACACCCCAATCAGCCTATAGTTCTCACTGTAAAATGATAAATATTTAAATTCTATGTGCACTGACCAACATGTTGTTGAAGGTAGGCAAAGGTTTCAAATAAATAGCCTTTTACTTATGTTCTAAGTTCAGCATTTTTGTAGTTAAAAGAATAATTATGGACACAAGTTTGGTTCTGGTTTGTAAGTTGCAATTGCAGATAAGCGCTAACTGTGAGTACAAAAACAAGTATGATAAATTCAAGATCATGATACTGCCATCAAAACAGAAGGATTTTTTTTTTCCATATCGCCCACCCCTACTTTAAAGGTTGTTTATTTTACAGAAACTATAAAATTTAGTATCATGTCTCAAGAAAATGTGGAACTTAGCCTTAGATTTCTTTTAATAATCATCTCTCATTTTAGGTGTCAATTTTTCAAACTCTGAACGTGTCTAGTTTTGAAAAGAATCTTCTTTTACACAAAACAAGAAAAGACCATTTGTTAATAGGATAGTACTGTTGTTATTTAGATTCAAATGTGTTTATTTATGTTTGCAATTGTATATTTCTGTTTCTTGTCAAATGATCTGCAGCTTGTCATGACCAGAACACTCTTGTGAATGAGATTCTTAATCTCATCTCAGTGGCCCCAATCTTCAGGGCCTCCTTCTATAATCGAACAACTGACATCACATGGCTTTGTCCAACTTTTCCTTTAGTCAAAGTCTTTTTACCCTTTTCCCTCACTGTGTATTCTGTCATATATTCCAAAGCTTTGTTTGAATATGACAGCCACCAACCGGCCAAGAACTTAATTCCTGTGGGTCTTGATAGGACCAAGCATAATAAATCAATAACGCACTCTCTTGAACTGAAAAGAAAGAGTGACACTGACTAAGCCCTGAATCCCCTGTGATGTTTAAAGTCTCTCAGTGCCTGGTAAGTTAAATCAAATGTCGCCTTACTTTGTCCAATACTGGAAAGCATTTCAAACAGGAATATTTATGAAATTGGTTTGGCCTAACAACCCTCAGAGGTGGATAAGAGGGAGTACTGCAGCATGAGTAATAAACAGGAAAGCTGCGGTGTGAGCCCAGTGCTGAACTCTGACAACAGACAGAACTTTATGACCAGACTGTCAAAATGAGTGTCCAACAGTGCAAAACAGTCACATCCGCCCAAACAGTGTGAATGTGCCAACACTCCCACAGAAACATAAACACAAACACACATATATAGAAAGGTGAGTAAGCCTGCAAGAACACAGCTAATACATTCACACCCACCTTCACACAAACACAGCCGCCATGCAGTCACATGAAATCTGATGTTCAAGTGTAAGAAAAAGCTGCAGGTGTACTCACACTCTGCCTTGGCGCACACCAGGCTGGCTGAGGGGTAACTGAAGGAGCGTAAGATGGCTCCAATGGCCAGGCTCAGATCCTCGTTGCTGGGGTACAGAGTGACGGAGGCAAAGCGCAGGTACGGCAAGCGGGGGGTTTCTTCCGGACCAATCTTCACATGAGGGATCTAAAAAAAGGAGAAAGAACGACAACACTAGTCTCGTGTCATGCTAAGGCTGGGAAATATGCAACTAAAAACAAATCTCCATTTCTTTCATAATGAATGGCAACACACAAAGTATACCTAATTTTTTTCTGTTGAGGAATGATGAATGGTTGTCACAATACCAAAATTTTAATAGTTGAAATACACTCACCAGCCACTTTATTAGGTACACCCTACTTATATCAAGTCGAACACCCTTTGGGCTCTTTTGGGTTTTGGTCCACAATGACATGATAGCATTACACAGCTACTGCACATTTGTCAGTTGCACATCTGTGATGCCAATATCCTGTTACTCCACCTCACGAGAGTTCTCAATTCAATTCAATTCAAAGTTCTCTCTTTGTTTGAGATCTGGTGACTGTGGAGGCCACTGAAGTACAGTGAACTCACCGTCATGTTCACAAAACCAGTTCAAGATGATTTGAGCTTTCAGACATGGTGCATTATTCTGCTAGGAGTAGCCATCAGAAGACGGGTACACTGAGGTCGTAACAGGATGGACAGCAACGATACTCAAGTAGGCTGTGGCATTTGAACAATGTTCAATTGATAACTAAGGGGTGAAAAGTGTGCCATGAAAACATGTCACATTCTAACACCACCAGCAGCCGCCTAACCCATTGATACAAGGCAGGATGGATCCATGCTTTCATCTAGTTTATATCAAATTCTGACCCTCCCACTGGAGTAACACAGCAGAAAAAGGGACATCAGAGCAGGTAACATTTTATCATCTTCTATTGACCAATTTTATTGGGCTCATGTGAACTGTAGTTTCCTTCTTTTACCTGACTCTTAGCTGTCTTCTCAAACCACAGTGGCCATTCATCTTTGCCCTTTTGCAACCATGCCACATTCAAAGTCACTTAAATCCTATTTTTGCCCCTGTACTGATGCTCAGTTTGGACATCAGCTGGTTGTCTTTACAATGTCTACATGCCTCAATGCATTGACTTTCTGCAATGTTATTCGTTGATTAACTAAACAAGCAGTCGACTGGGTATACCCAATTTAGTGGCCTGTGAATGTACTTCTGAGAGGTGCCTGTAGGAGGATCAAGAACTATTTTAAAAGAAAATTGTTACAGAGTTTATTAACATTATACGTTCTGTATTGATTTATCAATCTTTTGCCAAAACATTTAAATGTCTTTATTCTTTGCAGAGGAAAAAGAAAATCAGTTTCTATGACTATTTTTATTTCGGAAAAAAATAAACAGCCAATGTATTGTGAAACCTCACTAAAGTAACATGAAACAAATTAATCCATACATTCCTTATTACTAAGGATATTAGACTTGCAGGCACATTTTACAGTATAACTTAACAATTACCTTATATTCGGTACGATTGAAAGATAACTTCATAAGATCTCATCATATGTAAAAAAAAAAATCTTTTCTCAAATTCTTTTTCATCTAAAAAAACATCCTTATGCAAGAGAGTTGCTTATTTTAGTGCTGCATAGTTCATCTATCATTTCCTGTTTAATGTCTGCAGATCTAAACCTATATGAAGGTTTTTATCAGTGATGCAATTTCATGAATAGATTTATCAGTGATTCCCCACTAAAGGCCAAAGACTGAAAATAAGATGAAAGACAGCTTTCCTTATTGAAAGTTACTGTATCATTAAAATAACCACTGATCCAAGGTGAAAAAAATATATTGTTGCTTTAACAAGAATAACTTGGCTTAAGTTGTTTCCTTACATTTGAAGAGGAACAAGCGAGTGTTCAGATAACTATATAGGATAAGCTAGAGAGAGTGCATAACAGTCTCTTTTTTTCTGCAAATGGAGGTGTGGTTACAGTTGTAATGCAAGGTTGGTTTAAAATGCAGTGCTGGGGCCCAATGTGATATCTTTCCCCACGAGCCCACACTTTCTGGCTTAATCCTGATGGTTCTAGCGCAGTGCTCAAGTGTGTTTCCCCTCTAAGCCTGATTTTGACACACATGGAGGTCCTCAAATCAAAGTAACTAAGTCCTAAAGGTATCTTGGTTATTTGGGATAGTGATTTCTTTGAAATACTACATTTTTCTTTTTGCAGCCATGAAACTATGATGGGCCAAATGTACACTTGGGCAAAAAAATTCAGAGCACTTCATTTTTCTGCCAAGAAGTCTGTGTTTGGCACCATTTTACGATGCAGCATATGGCTATGTGGTTATTTTGTAACTGTAAATGATTGAAAATAATTAATTGTTTGATATTAGGTATAGACATCTGTTTTTGTTGCCTTAAAACCAAAAAAGTATCACTATCGTTTGATATTTACTGCCACTAAAAATGCCTTTTAACAAAAAAAAGGAACAAATGAAATGATTAATTGCCATTTGGTAAAAACTCTTTATATGGGTTATCTTGATTTCAGCATGCATATTACCATGAGTAGTTCTGACAGTATCTATCTGGATACTGAAAAAACATACAAATATCACCTCTTTGACACCCTTTTGTAATGCCATTAAAAGCCACTGAACTATACCCAAAGGCGAGGAAAGACACATTAAGTCAGGCAAATGTATCGTGATCAACTGCGCCAAACACACCCAACAGAAGGAAGAAGAGAACAAATAAGCATTGGAGCTATAGGCTGAAAAGAAAGATAAGAAAGATGTGAGGAAGAGAACAGAGGGAGACCTTGGGATGAAAGACAACAGGAAGAAAGAAAAATATGGTTGGAAGAAGTGGTTGATGGTTAATTACATGAAAGGAAACTCAAAAAGCGTGGAAAACAGAGCCTCTCCACACATCAATCATGTCATACTGTAAGTGTGCGCAGGAGTAGTCAGATAGAGCGAGATATATGATGACTGCACACACACACAAACGATGAGTACACTGGTTTGAATGCATTTGTGTGGTTGTTTCCTCTTGTGCACTCACCTCCTTCTCTCCACATATATGACTGACAGTAGAGCCAGAGGCGGGGCTGGAGGCGGGCCCTATCACAGAGACGACGCCTTTGGGAAGAATCTGACACACTAAAAGAACAGGAAGGGGAAAAAAAGCACACAATGAAGGCACACACAGACACACACCTGCTTTATTTTGATGGCAGCCACAGAGTCGGTTACAGTAGAGGCAGCAGTCGGGGGGAAAGTGTTATAATTCAATGCAGAGGGTTCAGCTAAACCACAGATTCTGGTGAAGCAGCACAATCTGTCTCATTAAAATCTGATTTATTTGGAGATAAACTCTCAAAAGAGTACAGCAGGGCAGGTCAGAGGTCTCCTGTTGCCATTATTCACTTGTTTACACAGTCGGTTTTAATGATTTTAAGGATTCTGAAGATATTTTGCCTTAATTAGTCTCTGGCATCAGAACAAGACTAACAGACTGGTGGTTGCCATCCATTAACAAAAGCCAGACTGCATCATTACCCTTTTTTCAGGAGGAAATTAAAGAAGACAATTTTATAAAATACATGAACTGCTTTGCACTCTATCCTAGGCTTTTAGCATGGACCTTGCTTGAACCTTGACTGGTTGATTCAGAAACCATGATTAGGCTTATAGAGCTGTGCAGTAACAGGCTTCTATTGGCCTCAGTGTGTTTGTACCAGCATCACGTTTTTTCACATTTGCCCTTTATTCTTTAATTTTATAGAGTCATCATCTTTCTAGGACGCTCTAACAATTAAAGCAATAATATGCCCTACCGAAACAGGAGATATTGAAAGTACTGGAGACATATATACTGTGTCAAACTCTCTATGGGCTTGTTGTTATCAGCACTGTGTTCACACTGAGAGTATAACACTTTCTTTAGCTTGGTTATGCAAACATTAAAGGGACAGATCAAGAATTCTGAAGTAGGGTTGTATAAGGTACATGGCAGTAGCATAAATATTAACCACAGAAACAAAAAGGAAGATAGGAATGTTAAATCCTACAACAGAGGCTTGAAATATTTATTGCTGCAGATGGGGCCAACATCTTCGTTAAGAAATTTTGTAGGATAACTCACACACCACACGGCCTGTGTGTCCTACCATCAGCAACGTGCCAACCAGCTGCAGTCTGCAGGTTTTTAAAGAAGAAACAACCATGATCAAACTTATTAAATGGGCATTTTATGCAGCAAATATTACTGCTGTTTAATTGTATTCACTGGAGTACACACAGGAGAAACTTCTGTCAACAGAGCTGAATGGACATGGAGGAAACTGCTGTGGGAACTGAAGAACATGAGGAGGCATTACTTGTTGATACAGGTAAATCATTTGCTCATGTTGCCAAACTGGAAAAATAAGAGTGGCAAAACATCTCAGGATGTTTCAGGGTCAGAGGATATCTGCAGCTTACTAGTAAATCTTCAGTCTGCAGCATTCGTCATACAGAGCCTCTCTGCTGTACTGAACACTCATAATTGTAAATTGCAGTTACACAAACTATAAAACAAAAGAAAAGCTGATAAAAAGTTTATCATCAAATTAAGTAATAAGCTTATATTGATTAGTTGTTGTTTAAATATACAAGTCATGGTTCAACTGACAAGTTTACTGGATGAAAACACACTACACTCCCGATCAAAATCTTAAAGCAGCACTGCAGATCTTTTGAGCCTTCAAATATTCTCTCCAAAGTCTGTTCAGTGGAGCTCGGCGCTGTAACAGAGAGAATGGCCCCCCCACCTTCCCCCCACAACGCTTCCCTGCTCTGTTTAGGGCCTATGTAACTTTTGCTCCCGTGACGGGACACATATCGCAAGATGCTGCGAGAAGTGCAAACGGCTTTACGGCACTATGCGAGATTTGGCTTCCAGCTAAAGAAGCCGGTGTTTTGCATGTAGTAGTAGCAGCCATGGCATCCGTAAAGCGTGTGAGGTTGACTCTTTCTCCAGATTCAAGGGCCGAAAAGAGACTATCGGACAACGCAAGGAACAAAACTAGAATTAACACTGGAGCCCACTTTGCTCGGTGGCGAGAGCGTTGGGAGATGGAAAATTGCAAGACGGATGCCGAGCTTGCAAAGTTACTGCTGGAGAGGTAAGTTATGTTTTCGTCCGGTTTTCCCCCGTTCAACACTTGGTTTCAGTCGGTGGTTGCTCCGTAGCATTGCATGCTTGGTGTAACTTGGCGGACGTTGTTTTGTCACTAAATGCTACCAGCGGTTTGCCGGCGAGTTTCTCAGATTGCCGGAGATATTCATGGCGCCGTGACGCTCGGTCATTCACTATTTCTAAGTCCTGCAGTCTGCGAACATGGTGGACGCAACATAACCACATCCAGCTCCGGTTATTTCAGCAGGAGAGATGCTCCCAGGATGCTCACACGCAAACGCTGAGCTAACAACAAAAACGACATACTTGGAAAGAAACATCATAATACTGTACCATATCAGTCCACGGGGTTTATTTGTGTCTTCGGACGTTCTGTCGACTCGCTTCTCCCAGCTCTGTATGTCAACAAATGCACGTTGCTGTGAGGTGCTGTGTTACGACAGTGCAATTACACCCAACGACCAGAGAGGCCTCTCGAGAGCAGACAAACCTGTATCTTACATAGTGTGGCTTTAAAGCCCTTATAAAAAATAGCAAGAATTTGCATTTTTCACTGTTGGATCTTACAAGGCTTCTAAATGGAGCTTAAAATGCAAAAAGAAGAAATGGGAACAAAAGACAAAAATTTTGAGTAAACAATTAATTGAAAACAACAATTAAACTGAAATGGACTGTTCATCAGCTGATCAAAAGTTTAAGACCAAGCTCAAAACAGAAATAAAAGTGTCAAAAAGTATTCAGTAATGAAAAGCTCCACTGTTCTTGTTGATCACTTCAGAAATTAATTTAGGCATGCTTGATGCTAGTGTTTCCAGGAGGCTAGTGAGAACGTTGCTCCAAGTGGTTGAGATCGCTTCACGAAGAGTATCCACTGTCTGGAACTCATGTCCATTTTTGTAAACTTCCCTTGACCCCCATCCCCAAATGTTCTCAATTGAACTTAGATCAGGGGAACACGCAGGATGGTCCAAAAGAGTGACATTATTCTCCTGGAAGAAGTCCTTTGTCAGACATGCATTGTTAACTGCAGCGTTGTCCTGTTAAAAATTCCAGTCACATCCACACAGACGAGGGCCTCCAGTCATGAGGGATGCCCGCTGCAACATTTCCACATACTGTCTGAAGCTCCATTGTTCCATTAAAGGAAAAAGCACCCCAGATCATGACGGCACCCCCTCCACCCTGTGGCATAGAAAACATCTCAAGTGGGATGTCTTTGTCATGCCAGTAAGGTTTGAAGCCATCAGGACCATCAAGGTTACATTTTTTCTTGTCAGAGAATAAAACTTTCTTCCAACTTTCAATGTCTTTCAATTTTGTGGTGTTGAATGAGATTTTGACTTTGAAGACATTTCTTGTTTTTTAAGCCCTTCCCTCGCAGATGCTGTCTTATGGTTATTGGGCTGCAGTTAGCACCAGCAACGGCCTTAATTTGGGTCGAGGATCGTCCTGTGTCTTGACGGACTGCCAATCGGATCCTCCAGCTCAGCGCTGGTGAAATTTTTGGGGTTTACAACTTCACTTTATTGTCCCACGACCCTAAGGATCTTTTATTAAATTCAAAATGACTGTGTAACTGCATTCAAACTCAGCAAGTCATGACAGTGTGAATACCTGACAGAAAATGGTATGGAATCCAAATTTTGCACAGATTTCGGCTTTTAAAGGATGTGGTCTTAAACTATTGATAATCTGACAAAACATGTTAGAGCTTAAATGCAGTTTTCAGTAAACTGCCTGCTCAAAATGTTTTGTCTCCTGCTCCCATTTCCTGTTTTTGCATTTTAAAGCTCTACTTAAAACCTTCTTAAGATCCAACAGTTCAAAATGCAAATTCTTGCTTTTGTTTCAAGGCAAAAGAAAAAGAAACTTAAGAGCAGATTAAAATTGAAAGTGTTACTGTATCTCAGCTCTCCTTCAAAACAAACATATACACTCCTGATCAAAATCTTAAGACCAGTAACTTACATATTGCTGAATGAGTTCAGTACAGAGATATGATATACCACCTTGACAAAAGTTGCCAAAACTGACACAAACATAAGAAGAAGCTTAAACAATGAATTCAACTTAAATGTTTTGACCAGGCAGCAACCTCTAAGGATGAAAATGGAGGCCCATGCGGAAGTGCCAAAACCAATAGTACTCCTAGTGTCCACTGGAGGCTGACTGCAGAAACCTGACACCAAAATGATTGGATGCAGGGAATATGTTTTATACAGCCTAAAAAACCATCTTTGCATCTTTGCACCCTGGTTCAAAAATCAGCTTCAGTCTCAATATAAAACACACCTACACCATTGTTGGTTACAATGCCTGGTTGTCTTTTTTTCTGAGGATCACTTGAGGATTTCCAGGTTTGGTCATATGGACTCAACACAGCCTCTCTGTCTGCAAGTAGGTTGGTTGAGTCAACAAATACTTCAGTATGATGCTAATATCTCCACCCCTGCTAAAAATTACATAGCCTAATGCCAAGGTCAGACTACACAAGTTATACATGGCCGCAGCCTCACCCTACAAATGTAGGGATTCTGAACCACGCTGCCAAGAAAATCATTTGGTCTTGCATAGTGTGTCATAAAGATCAACAACAAAAAAACTGGTCTGGGACCCCTCACAATTCCACAACAGAAAGTCTAGCAGGTTTGATTTTGGCCCTCCTTCTTACGATTTGTTACCCATTGCCATTATTGACCTGTGAGAGCAATGAGAGCTCTGCATGTGCAAAACATGCAAATTTAAAAAGACAGGGTTGCAGACAAGGTTGATGCCTCAGGAGCTACAAGACAAAGACAGAGATAAGTAAAGCTCTGAAAACAACATGTCTGCATTTATGATGTGTTGTTAGGAGCTACCACCAGACTGCACAATGGGAGAAATGTTGGAGAGACATAGCAGAGGAACTTAAGCACCTTGGTGAATGAATGACGGCATATATTTATCATCAAACTATCAAATCATTCACCATAACATCTGAAAAGAAAAACAACTAGTCTAAAAACATTGTATTTATTTGCTGTCATGAGCTTTGCCCCTCCATCTTCCAACACCATTATGTTGGTGGTTAGATGCAGTTGATTTTCAACACGCAGTCTGATGAAAAATGTTGTGATGTTAGATCTCAACCTAAGATGTTACCTGCTGCAGCATTAGCAATTCTATTGACTGAAGCTACATTTCCTTGACTCCTTTTTGTTGTTTGTCTTGACTGCCACCCATGAGAGCGTATTTGCAAGGCAGAAAGGCCTAAGCTGAAGGCAATAAGGGAATCATTAAGCATAGAGGCAAATGCTGTTGAGTTTGAACTGGTTCTCAGTTCAAATCTGTTCTTGTTTTTTATCCCTACTCATACACGGTTCAAACACACACACTACGCGGCCGTCTTCTTTCTCTCACACACTTAGCAGCTCACACACACAAAATCAAAAACACAGCCTGTCTCTGATCTCTCTTATACTCATTTGCATGCACAGGGTTCACATGCAGACAGCGCAGTGAGTCCCTTGACATGTATTACAGGAGAGAGGAGCTTGTTAATTGATGAATTTCAGTCATATTGCACCACAATATGCATGTAACGCAAAAAAAGGTTTACTCCTGCATTTATATTAGACATCAGGAAACATTTTTTAATTGAGCAATGATATTTGTTTTTAATGTGAGCTTACTGCACTCCAAGTCCAAGGAAGTCACTCTTAAGTTAGATGCTGACAGACAGTGCTAGCAGGGGGCAGAAGCTAAGATGATCGGTCAAAGTTCAAGAAAGCAAGGCCTCACAGAGCCCATGAGCACTGGCTGAATTTAAATTACTTCCAGGAGGACCTCACTTACTATTCAGGGTTATCAACAAACAGCTGAAGTACTATAAAAACACTATTTTGCAAACAACACTGGCTTTAATGGTAAAATAGCACAGTTTCCTATGTCACTAGCATAGCTGAGCTTGATTGAGTTTCAATTACGATTGCAGTCTCCAATGATCACACAAATCAGCAGTTGTCACAACACGATCTCAGTACAGCATGCCGTTCTTGCTCTGTCCAGTGGATAAAGTGCACCATCCCCCCTCTCCTCACTGCTCTGCTCGTCCACACTTTGGACTTCAGAAATGAAAAACACAAGCAGATTTATCAGGACAATTTGGAACAAATTGAGGGAAACCCACATTTTATAAAAGGACTGATTACAAAGTGTTTGGAGACAAGTTTTACACAAGCTCTTGTCATGTTGAAATTTTCAAGCAAAATTTGCTGAAGTGTCACTTTATTAAAGGAGACCATTTTCTGCCATCATTCTTATACTGAGTCGCCAATCACTTCAAATGATTTGTTCAATTTGTTGAATGTCCTCAGAAGTTTTTGACATGAATGAGAGCCCAGGATGTTCATTGTCCTGGACTTTCGATTGGTCTTCATGAAATCTATTGTGCCATACAAACACACTTGCACGTGACAAGCAGTGTTCCCCATACACCTCAGTTAATGTATGAAAAGACTTATCTGCTCTTATGTTAAATTTGAAAATAAAGTAGTTTTTCACGCCTTAGCAAAAACACATGCACTTCAAACATTAGCTACCTATGAACTAAGAATGTCTCCTACTGTAAACTTAGGGCAGCTGTGTGTGAATACCCAGCCTTTAATATGTAACACTCACTGTGACTGCAAACCACAGGCTTTTATTCTCATAAGCGCAGTCTCATTATTTTGTAGTTTTACCTCAAAAATGTTTATATTATATAGAAAAATATGATTTTGATGCATCATATTGCTTTTAACTTTCAGTCCTAACATATCAATTATTTGTTAATTTAAAACAATGCAAATAGTTTGCAAAATGTGTCACTCGGCTGCAGCTGCATTTCAATAAATTATGATTTATAGAATCAAAATTTTTCACAGATGTTGTAAAATCAATAAGTTATCATGCTCAATAAGCGTGATCTCAATACAGAGTTAAACATTTGTGATCATAATTTGTTCCCCAATTAAGCAGCCGTAGTATGTGTGTAAAGAGAAAGCATTTAAATATAAACACTGTTATCCTAGTTTTCGAAATTAAAACACCAATGCCCTGTGCCTGCGTGAGAGATGCTGCTAATGTCAAGCGTATCAGCTGCAGTTTGTGGTCTTATATTAGGAGTGAGGGATGTATCAGTTATGGTATTAAATTTTCAGCAAAAAAAATCAATGGGTACATTTTCTGAAAACTGATTCATCATGTAAAACATCTGCTATTGACCAGTAGCCATTACAGACAGATGCCCCACTCCCTCCTGCACTAAAGCTTTCATCAAAGCTTGCTGCTGTATGTAAATTCTCCTCTGGTCACACACTGATTTTCTTTCACAGATCCAGCAGAAAATATTCCTTCCTCTGACTTCATTGTGTTTTTTTCTGACATTCATAAAGCCCTTTTCTTAGGAGTATATTCAGCTGGTATTTTAATTCATCCCAATTAGTCCTCTTCAGTCCCTGCTGCTGTCTATAGGGGCAAACATGCCCACACTGCATCCATGTGTGAAAGTGCATGTGTGTCTGCAGAAAGAGATGTGCGTGCATGCATGTGTAAATGCTTTTATGTGTGTGGGCGCTGTGCGTGATAGCATGCCTCAGACAGACGTAGCTGTAAGATGATGAGCTCTACGATTCAGAGACAAAAAAAAAAAAAACACTGCAGGGAAACAAGCCAGTCAGAGTCTCCTGCCCATCGGTCAAGGACACACACGCACACACACACGCGCACACAAATAAACATAGGCAAATGACAGCAACTCAAGCATGCACATATGTACACAACTCTTCTCAAGCACACATCGACATGGTGCCAGTAGCCTGTGGCAGGGTCAGTGACCTATCAGTAGAGGAGCAGGGAGTCAGTGTCTCCTCTGTGACTCGATTCTGCAGCCCTTCTGTCTTCATGGACTCCAAACATGCTGTTCTAAGTGGCTGGATTGATACAAATTTCATGAAGTGGCCTCTGCGGTGTTGTGCTCATTCTGTTGGCCTGTGCTGCTGATCAGTATTAGAATTTGATGATTTGTTTTTGTGCTGGCCTGTAGATTGCACTGTGCCAGCTGTTACAGGAGGGCACTGGTCCATTTTTTAAATGAGGCAGGTTTACTGGCCCATTACAGGTCTCCAGTGACATGTAAACTGACCAGAACAAGCCCTTACTGGGTTCTAATCACGTGGAAATTGAATTGTTTTGATATGATATTAATCATTGGAGGGTTGTTTAAAGGAAGGAAAGCTTTTGAAAAACAAATCACCATTTTTTTTAACATTAGCAGCTTTTAGAACTTGTAGAATTAAATATCAGTTTTGAGCACTACTTTATAAAAGTCGATTTTAATGTCGGTACTCAAGTTTGTTTGCACAATTGCAAATATTTTCAGTAGCATGCCTGTGGTCTCTGTTCTCTGATGCAGTGGTTCTCAACTTGTGGGTTGGAACCTTAATTTAGGTCATTAGGATTTTTTGAGGATGTGTCAGTGGGATGCCTGGAAAATATGTGTGGTGAAAGTCTATGATGAATGAGAGCCCTACGCAGATATACATTTATAGATTTTATTTAAGTCAGTCTTGCTGTGATATCACATGTATTTAGGTAAATGCTCCAGATTTTGACTCATTTAACTTGTTATCTTGGGATAACAAACCTTGCAGCTCTACTGGATATGCCTGATTCAATGTCTGTTATAATGCAGATAAATCTCCCCAAGCTCCAATCCACAATGATTATGAGCGACCCAAAGCGACATGGCCCAATCAGAGTCCTTCAGCACAGGAAGCTATGAGCAAGCTACTTCAACAAGATGCCCCCTCTACCTTACCTAGTGTAAAAGTAATATGTAATATTTTTGGTTAAATGAAAACCTAAAATTTTGGCCCTGCTTTTATTAAACACATTCCTGTTTTGTATTCAAAGATAATTCACAACACTTACCTGGAATTGAAAACTAATGATAACATTTAAACCCTGATGTCTCAGTAAATGTCTCCAAAGTGAGGCATTTCTAAGTAGTGTATTGTTTAATGTGCAGGAAGGAGCAGAGAGAAGTGCTTTGGTGAGGGGAAGCTTGCTGTGATTGGAGCACGACACCACCCAACAACTTACCAACACCATCTCAACCAGCATAACGAAAAACTGTGATAAATTTCATTAAAAAAATTTAATTTGGTTGGAAATGTATGAAATCTTGGGTCTTTCTCACTCAGAAGATGGTAGGGGACCCTAAGGCTGGACCAGTTGAGAAACACAGCTATAACAGATCCATCTGTACCACAGATGCAGCATCAGTAATGGCAGGTAATTGCTTCAAAAGTTTCAAAATATCTGTATCTGCAAATATGAACATTTCTGCTGATATTTAACTTCATATTTAAGCATAAAGATTAATCATTTTACTGTAATTTGAAAGTTTAAGCTAAAAAAATTGACTTATTTTCTGTCGGATCAGTAAATCAGTGTTTGCAGCTCTTGAGGCCTTTGCACACTAGACACAATTGTGTTGCACAAATAATTTGCACATAATTATTTTTTTCAAATCATAGCAGGACAATGTCACTGAACAAACAGCTGCTTTTATATTCAGGCCGCGGTCAATTTTTCCAGAGTTTTACAACCGGTAAGCCCACATCTGACCAATGAAAGCACGCGTTGCTGTGAATCACAGTCAGTCAAAAGATTCAACATGGCAGCCCTCTTGGTGGTGTTCGCATCACAGCACCCTGCTTTGTCTGAACCAAGTCATTAAAATGACAAAGATAATTAAATTAAAGATAACATATGGAGGAGGATAGTAGTAGAGCTGTAGTATAACAGTGAGTGTATACTCAAGCTTCTACCGTTGTGAACAGGAGGTCCTGAAGCTGCAGCGATACAGTTTCAGCTCCTGAATTCAAAGTTAAAATGCATCAAGATCTCTTCTTTATATGATCAGATGTGCCCATTTAGTTGCTATTAAATTAAAATCAGCCACAGGTCTTGGTCACTTTATGTTGAGTCCATTCTGACTTCCGCGGTTTATTTAAAAAAAAAAAAAAAAAAAAAAAAAGTACAGTACATACCGTAACATAAACACAAATGAGTGTCACTTTTTTTGTGAATAGAAAGGTGCGCCACTGACATATTTGCAATTTCCTGCCATTTATTTGCATCGCCCTTGGTGTGTAAAGGTATCAGTATATCCTTGGCATATTGGATATAAGCAGAAAATACAATATTGTGCATCCCTGATCTGAACTAGCCAGCTTGATCTGCCTGATTTAATGTCTGTAATCAGGCAGATCCATCTTGTCAAGCTCCAATCTACAACAATTTTGAGTGGCCCAAAGTGGAACGGCCCAATCAGAGTCCTTTAGCGCAGGAAGAGGAATGAGCTACAAGAGGGACCACAGCAGGAAGTGATGACTTGGACAGACATTAGCAAAGATGCTAACAGCTTCAGTGTCAGTTTTATCAGATCTTGACCTCATTTCTTTATTAAATGAAAAACAAATAACGCCATAAACTTCTCAACAGTAAAGATATTTTTACTCCACTTCTGACATGCTTTAGGAATTGCCTTACGTTCTGTAGCACAGTAGCACCTGCCAACCACATTAACTGATTTGCCACTAATGAATGGGACTGACGAAACGATCGTCCAATCACCTGCCGGATATGCTTCTGAACGGCTTTGCCCCCCCGCCCCAAAAGACTTTCTATGGGCTCTTTCCCAGATGGACAAGTGAAATATTTTTAACAGTTCATCTGGTGTGCCAGTTTAGATCCAATCAACAGAGACTGTGAATCTGCCCTACTGGTCATCTGTGTAAATCAGCCTCACTCACTGGTGTCAGTGGTGTCATACTGGGAGTCTTTCTGCAGCTCGTAAATGTCCACTTCCACTCGCGCTCGGGCTGGGCCCTCCATCACACTGTTGATGTTCTCCCTGGCCAGGGCCAGTGCCAGCCGCTCCCCACGCCCACACACAGACTGGTCATCCAGGATCGCCGCTAGAGGCAAAGAGAAGGAAGAAGAGACTGGTTAGGCATGGAAGGAGGAGGCAGAGGAGGACAATGGGGGGCAGCAACAGAGGGACGGGGTAAGGAGTAAGCAAAAGACATGAGGAGGTGTTACATGAAAGGGGAATAAGTGTGGAGCTGATGGAGGATTCACAACCCCAGAAGAAATAATGGGGTTTAGCTCTGTTCAAATAAGAGAGGGATTTGGGATCTAACAATATCATTACATTTAAGTAACACTCTTAAGTGCCATCTGTTTGTGGTGCAAAACGCTGTCATTTTTTTATGTCCCTCGCCACATATTCACTTAGTTGATACCGAAAAAAATCAGACCTCAGTGGAGATGGTTAAAATACTGACTTCTTAACCCATTTTCTAGGCAACTAATGTTTCTTCCAAGCGTCCTCCACTTTACCAGGTTTCACTGCAACCTTTTCACACAAGACTTGACTGTACACTCAAAACCAAAGAGCTGTAATGATGGTAGGATTGCTCAATGATGTTAGAAATCATTATCACCATCATGTTGATTGATGATAAAATAACAATTATTTAATCAAACTACTCATTAATTGTATTCAATAATCTCAATGTGAATCAAATAATTAAGATGATCATTTTTCCCATAATCCAGCAGCTCTTTGAAGCACTGAATCCTGGATATTTACACAGGTGAAAAAGCAGAGACATGAAACAGCCGCTTGTCTTGTTTATCATGTTAGAATATGGAGTATTTGTATTCCCTTTTACACATGGTTATGTACAGCAGATCAAAAAGACTAAAATGTATCTACGAAGAGTGTATTTTCAATAATTGTTTTGATGGAGCAGTATTCTGCTCCAAAGGGACATTAAAATGCATTTCTTGCCTGACGTAAAGCATATTTTAGCCTTAGCTTTGTTGTATTCTTTTGTCATGTTTTCACTGTTATGTCAGACATGGGCAAAAGGCAGCCTGGGGGCTTCATTCAGCCCTCCTTCAAGACAGTTTCAAAAATATATATATATATGAGGAAAACGTAACAGAATATGCTATAAAGGATTTCAACCTGAATTTTCACTAGAACACTGTGCTGAAAGACCACATGCTTTTGAGCAAGAAAAATACGTGTTTCTATAACAATCTTTATTTCTGGTACATGTTTAATTTTGTTGCAAGAAACTATTACATGGGAAGCTAACACTCTGACATATTTCAAGCCTCTTATAAAACCACCTTATTCAGCACAGTCTGCATTCTCGTATTTTCTGTTTATATACTTTTTTTCTGCCAGTATTTTTGGCCTCCATTTCACTGCACTATAATCTCATGACTCACTTGGTTATAAAAAACAACTTCAGTTCTGTTTACATATCTATTTGCCTGAATACTTTGGTCCGTCATATCATCACTTACTTACCCAGTGTAAAAAAATCCTTCATTCAGGTCTTTTCATACGAATCATTCAAACACAACTGCAGCACTTTGGTAAACTTCAATGTTTTTAAAATGTGCTATATAAATAAAGTGGATTGGATTGGATTGGACAACTTATTTAATTGTTTAAAGCCCACCAATACATTGCTCTGTTAAAATGTTACATGACTCTTTACTTTGTATATATTGAGTAAATATTATTCTTTTTGCAAGAAAAGATATTCTTTCGTACTATCTGAGCATACTTTGCACTGTCTATGCTAATGTCATATGTCCCTGTCTGTTTTTATCATGCTCCTGCTCTATCTGCCTTTAAATTGCTCCTTGGGGACAAATAGAGTTTTTTGAACTGAAGTGAACTGAACTTTTAAGTACTCACTATATTAGACTTGCTTTTTTGTGATTCTGAATGTTGTTGTTTTACTGTCTTTTTACAACAATTCATGTTTTATAATATTCTTTCAACTGTTGCCAATGGGCTTTCTAACCTCTTGAAAGATCTTTGTCGCTTGTTTTTGCAAAGCTATACCAATAAAGCTATTATTGTAATTATTAGAATATAATTAGCTATAACTGCTATATTATTATATTATTATATTATTAAACACTTTCATGACTAATTTTAAATGTGATAAAAATAGAGATGTGGATAGGAAATAGTCTAATAACTAGTATAAGACTAGTTGGTATTTCCATCCATCCTACTTTTAAAGGCTGGGTCCAAATTCAGTTCCTGCACATCATTCCCCACACTCTGTTCTTTTTTGACTCTCCACTGTTCTGTCTATCTCAACAACGCCAAAAAGTCACCCCAAAAACACATCATTAAAATGTGTTTATTGCACTGAAAAAGTGCTAACACTGACTTAAATTTGGTGTTGGGCTCATTACATTTGGCATTTCCATTTGTGCTTGAGTCCAGAAGTATAAATGCTGGTTGAATGAGTTCTGATAAGAGCTATGCATTTTTCCTTTTGTAAAATTAAGAGCAATCCTGAAATGTCCTGTGAGTGTCGTACAATTTGTAACACTTTGCCCCCCCGAAAAGGAAATTAAGTTAATGGTGCCCTCTTGGCTGCCAACATTGTTGTTCCTTTGGGTCCACTGACTTTTACTGTTGTGCGGAGGCTTGTTTTTCTGTTTATGTGCTTTGACTTATTTGTTTTCTTTGCCCCTAGTGTTTGTCTTGCTCTAATTTCTGGAAAGTGCTTAATGAAGAGTTCTTTTATAAAATTATTGATAATAAATTGCCTTTAAATCACTTTTCTGTCCCTCTAAATCTTTATTTTACTCACTTTTTACTACTTGACAACCTAAATTTGACACTCTGAGGGAGGCTAACACAAACTGTGAAAAGTTTGTTGGGAAACTTTTTGATAGTATGTATGAATGTAGGGTTGGCCTGCCACTCACCCATGCGGACGGAGGAGAGCAAGGGGGCCTGACTGAGGGAGCGTGGCGGCATGGTGACTAGCAGAAAGCAGAGGAAGCGTATTGACAGCAGCAGTGCTGGCAGAGCCGGCATCTTCTACTGCTCCTCATGGAGAACGGTCTGCTGGCTGCCTGTACCACCACCTGCAGGAGCGGAGGAGAAAAACACAGTACGTTACTAGGACACATATTCACACTTTACCGGCACACAATCTTTCTTTCAGTTGTCATCCTGGAGCTTATCTTCTGTTTGCTCTGTCACAATAAAGCGTAGCGGGAGCAGGTTGTAATTTGACAGCACATATAGTAGACTTTTAAATTCAGCTATAAAGATGTTCACTGTCATATCGCAGAGGCAGCCCATGCATACAGCCTGTCAAATAAAATACAGTGCACACATCTCTATTCATGTGTACTATGGAGAGTCTGCTGTTGAGAAGTGACAGGACTCAGCCTTGAAGAGATCTCCAGAGGTTCAAAGACAACATCACAACAACTGGCCCACACATTCCCACGCATATGGACACATGCATACATACAAACAGAGATATTCACAAACAAATAACTCTTACTGTGACTTAAGAACAAAACAACAGCCTTGACTACACACATACTCATACATCAGCGCACGATTGTACAGTTTTCAACAGCCTTACCCCCTGCCTACACCTCTAAAGACACACAAACAGAGCACAAAGAGAGCTTGTAACACCTGCCAGAGTTTTATCAGCAAACAAATGTAAAAAGAAGTGCATAAACATATCGATATATCTGCAGCTTATTGTAATATTCCCAAAAATCTCACAAATTTTTAATTTTCATTTCCATTTTTTATGTTTCATGTAGATGTGTGTTAATAAAATATAAAGCATATATTTGTTGGAAGTAATAACTTCAAAAGCTGAGGAACTGTACCTTCCTACTTGTGTAATCATATAGCTGTAGCGTAAGCCCACATTTCACATCTAAAGCAGGCAGCGGTCATTGCGTTTGTGGGGAATTCTAACATTTGTGGGAAAGTTGAATTAAAAGCTGCATTTATATAAACAGTATGTGCATTATGCTTGTGGTGTTGTTATATTGGTGGGTGTTGCAGAGCTGGACTGGACCCTACACAGCATCCTCTCTCTGACTGACAACATGACAAGGATGGAAAGAGAAGAAAAAGAGGGATGAAGACACAGGAGAGGGTGGAGCATTGTGTGATGGACAGGCTCAGATATGTGTTGATGGTGTTGGAGATGGTGTTGATGGAGGTCAGGGCAGTCTGGGTCGTCAGACTGATCTGAAGACAGGTCTGACGGACAGCTGAAGACTCAGTTAGTGACCTTCAGTTGACCCCTGCAGCTGTAAACGGGGGATGCTGGAGATGTAAAAATGCTGAGCTTTGACCCCGACAAGTAAAAAAAATTGTTGTGTTGCATTGTGGGTTGTGTAGATGTACATCAAAGAGGAAGATGCTGCGTATCGTCAGTCAGTGTGTTGTAGGAACATCCCTCCCACTTTCTCCAGCTTTAAAACCCTAACCCTTTGAGATATTTTATTTGTTCTTTTGTTTTTCTCACCTTAGATGCTTAAAGCCACTAAAAAAAATTCTGCAACCTGACATTGGGAATCCACTTTACTTTTAATTAAAAAAAACAGTTTAGATGAGTGTGTGACATACTTGAATGTGCAATTCATACAAAAAAAAAAAAACTTGATATCTTGATTTATGTTTGTTCAACTTTAGTACTGGATATTGTCCAGCTCAAACAAATTAGATGATGGCATTAATATGTAACTGCTAATTTCTGTCTGTGGCCATTATCAGTATGGGGCAGCAAAATACACATCTAGAAATATGTGGTTTAGGAAAAAAACATAAATATTCCATAAGAAATTAAGAAGATTTTTTTAGAACACCAAATTCTAAGAAAATCTAATAACACCATCTTATTAGCCATGACACTTTTCATGTTGATCTGATGTTCTTTGTGATTTCCAAATACAAAACCCAAAACCAGTGAAGTTGGCACGTTGTGTAAATTGTAAATAAAAACAGAATACAATGATTTGCAAATCCCTTTCAACCTATATTCAATTGAATACACAGCAAAGACAAGATACTTAACGTTCGAACTGGTAAACTGTGTTATTTTTTGCAAATATTAGCTCATTCTGAATTTGATGCCTGCAACATGTTTCAAAAAAGCTGGCACAAGTGGCAAAAAAGACTGAGAAAGTTGAGGAATGCTCATCAAACACGTATTTGGAACATCCCACAGGTGAACAGGCTAATTGAGAACAGGTGGGTGCCATGATTGGGTATAAAAGCAGCTTCCCTGAAATGGTCAGTCATTCACAAACAAGGATGGGGCGAGGGTCACCATTTTGTGAACAAATGTGTGAGCAAATTGTCGAACAGTTTAAGAACAACATTTCTCAACAAGCTATTGCAAGGAATTTAGGGATTTCATCATCTACGGTCCGTAATATCATCAAAAGGTTCAGAGAATCTGGAGAAATTACTGCACGTAAGCGGCAAGGCCGAAAACCAACATTGAATGCCCGTGACCTTCGATCCTTCAGGCGGTACTGCATCAAAAATCGGCATCACTGTGTAAAGGATATCACCACATGGGCTCAGGAACACTTCAGAAAACCACTGTCAGTAACTACAGTTCGTCGCTACATCTGTAAGTGCAAGTTAAAACTCTACTATGCAAAGTGAAAGCCATTTATCAACAACACCCAGAAACGCCGCCGGCTTCGCTGGGCCCGCGCTCATCTAAGATGGACTGATGCAAAGTGGAAAAGTGTTCTGTGGTCTGACGAGTCCACATTTCAAATTGTTTTTGGAAAGTGTGGTCGTCGTGTCCTCCGGACCAAAGAGGAAAAGAACCAGCCGGACTGTTATAGGCGCAAAGTTCAAAAGCCAGCATCTGTGATGGTATGGGGGTGTATTAGTGCCCAAGGCATGGGTAACTTACACATCTGTGAAGGCACCATTAATGCTGAAAGGTACATACAGGTTTTGGAGCAACATATGTTGCCTTCCAAGCAACGTCTTTTTCATGGACGCCCCTGCTTATTTCAGCAAGACAATGCCAAGCCACATTCTGCACGTGTTACAACAGCGTGGCTTCGTAGTAAAAGAGTGCGGGTACTAGACTGGCCTGCCTGTAGTCCAGACCTGTCCCCCATTGAAAATGTGTGGCGCATTATGAAGCGTAAAATACAACAACGGAGACCCCGGACTGTTGAACAACTTAAGCTGTACATCAAGCAAGAATGGGAAAGAATTCCACCCGAGAAGCTTCAAAAATTGGTCTCCTCAGTTCCCAAACGTTTACTGAGTGTTGTTAAAAGGAAAGGTATGTAACAATGTAACACAGTGGTAAAAATGCCCCTGTGCCAACTTTTTTGCAATGTGTTGCTGCCATTAAATTCTAAGTTGATGATTATTTGCAAAAGAAAATTAAGTTTCTCAGTTCGAACATTAAATATCTTGTCTTTGCAGTGTATTCAATTGAATATAAGTTGAAAAGGATTTACAAATCATTGTATTCTGTTTTTATTTACGATTTACACAACGTGCCAACTTCACTGGTTTTGGGTTTTGTACATGTGTTTGCAATCTGTTTGCCAAAATTTCAAATAAATTAAAGAGGGAGTTGTGTTTTTATTTCCATTGTTAAAATATAGATGTCACATCTCAGGCATTTCTTCAATGTCTTTTGGGAAACATTTGCTTTTTAAACTTTTTTTATATCACTCTTTTCTAGAAAAAAATTGAAAATTATTTTTTTCAGGATCACATGGAAATCCTCATATTTTTGTCTTGTCTTGAATATTTTTTTATTTTTGTCTTCTTTATTTAAAATATAACAAGGAAACAAATAAAACACAACCTCAAGAATTACCATCTTAAATCAAGCATGAAATAGAAGTGCTCAGAGAGTACAAACCCTTGCCAAGACATTTATTAGCTAATATGTCAAAATGCCCTCCTTAATACAAATTCCTGGATTTGGATCCCAATTCATATCACTACCAAAACCCAATAAACTCTCCATTGTTCCATGACCAACATTCCTCAAAAACTTCATCAAAATCTATTGCTAACTTCTTGAGTTATATTGCACACAAACAGACAGAACCAATTTACTACAGAAGCTGTTTCCTCAATAACATTTATAATATACCATGCCTCTGCTGAAGTCCTCTTACTGACCCTTGGGGGGCCTGTCTCCCACCCCCACAAACAAACAAACTCTGGTTTGCTTTTGAAGAAATTTTGTTTTGTTGGGCTGGTGTAAAGCTCCCACAAACTCTGGTGCAGGACAAGGAACTGTACTCTGGTTCCCAAAAAAAACCCAGAGTTTGTATTGTGGTGGGTGTGAAAGCAATCTGAACCCAATGGATTTGGCTGGACATTACAACAGTGGGAAAGCTTACTTAAGCTGCGTTCACACCGAACGCGACTTTGCAACTGAAATCGCGTCACCCACTGAAGTTGTGTCCGTATCCATAAATACCATTTTGGTCACCATCGCCGTCGCTCAGTGATGTCACGCCCGCTCGAGTTTCACCGCATTCATATCATATATCATATAATAGGATGTATTAGCTGACATTATTGCAATTGTATCCTTTTCACTCACCTACCAACCACAAAACACTGCAGCTGATGGCCCTGCAGCATCTTCTGTGAGTTCTCTGTGGTCCTGTCTAGGTGGATTGTCACTCTGTGAACTGTCACACACCCACACAACGCTGATTGGCTGTTGGCGCAAAGCTACATGCGACATCGCCTGGAGTGATGTCGCGTGTGGCTTAACCCCGTCCCGTCGGGACGGGGTTAAGCCACACGCGTTTGGTGTGTACGCACCTTTAGTGTTCACTGACAATATAAAGCAGAGTGCAGCTAATGTTAGCATTGCCAGCACCGCCAGACTCCAGTCCTCTGGACAGGTTAACATCTACAAATCCACATGGAATATGTTTAAACATCACCCCAGCCAATATGCAAGTGCCACGTGATGCTGCCTAAATGCAGCTTTATCTGTATTTCATGGCACAGTATATTTTCAAACTGCTTCGAGTTAAATAATGTCATTACTCGAAGCCGGTTGTGTATTTCTGGCTCATAATGCAAATACAGGCAGGATGACAGAACAAAGACAGCGGCTACAGCCCCAACTAGTGGTGGGAGGCGAGGTTTAACATTTGACAGGCTTTGGTCTGCCTGACTGGGTGCAGCATGAAAGCAAACCAAACCAAGTGGAAAATAAAACAACATTGCAAATTCATCCCCAAACCGAACAGAGTCTGCAGAATTTTAGGTTTGAAGCAACCTCACATAAAAGAATGCAAACAGCTAAACAAAAGAAAGCTAAGAGTGAAAATAAAACCCATCCCTCCTAACTCACAGTCTCCAAATGACATAAGTATGGGATCAGTTTCAAATGGACTGTTTCCGCACACATTTTCTGGAAGGTGGACCAGCTACTGAGGAAGAGGATGGGTATTTTTTAAAGATGGTGGGGGTGTAGACAGGCCATGGACACATACTTTTGTACAGTGAGCCATTAAAATGCATTTTGGACAATGTGGAGCCTTTATGGGTTAAGGCTGCAGCAGTAAATCACTTATTTTTCGGTGAAATACTTTTACAGAATAATGACAGTTTGAGCATTGGCGGGTTTAGCAGGAGTACATCAAAGAAGCATGTGATGCAGTCTATCGGTCAGTGTGTTGAACTCACATCCCTAGCACCTTTAAAGACCAAGCTTTTGTGATCTTTAATTTGTTTTTGTTTTTTTCCTGCTCACCTTTCAAACACTTTGATGTCTTAAAGCACATGAAAAAATAAATCCACAACCCTACATTCTGAAACCCACTTCACATCTCATAAAAAAGCAAACTCTTCTATTTTTCCTTTTGTTCTTTACCCTCCGTGCAATTATTGACCTCCCTTTCTTTCTGTTAAACTTCATACATGTTTCATTCTCGGATTTGTTGTGGCAAGCATGTGTGGGGAACATGTTTGTAATACTAATAGCATGCACCATACTGTGCAGATGGCCGTGGTGCTCTCATTATTGTTACTGCAGCACAGGATGAGCAGAGGCGAGGCTTATGCAAGGCCATCTGTATGTGTGACACAACATAGAATAACAGGGACATAACGGAGCTGTTTTTCATGTATGTGATAAATTATCCCAGCCTCAGCACCGCAAAAGGGTCGATGTCATATTTGTGGACATGTATGTAATGATGGACAAAAAGATCTGATTATTCAGACTACACAGAGAGATCACTGTATGGCAAGCTGCTGCGTACTTTGCAGCACAGTACTCCATTTTGTCAGTCATTACATCTGTATTGTGTTTTCTCCCAGCACAATGGTCTCTTTCTCAATTTACCCTTCACAAAAGTGTGCGAGAAGCATCCGGACCTACGTGTCTATTCGAGGACATGTATGGGATGCCTGAGTGTGATGGCATATCGATCGAGGCCAGCCGAAGTGGTGGGCCCTCAGGTGCAGTCAATCAAAACAACGGAGGAACCTATCATGGGAGCGCTGCATTTTCACGGGAGCCATCTGATTGGCTATTACCAACAAGCAGATTGCCATGATGACGAATAAGATCCCATGCCTTCATCAATGCTGGGCTGGAACCAGTGCTATTTCATTGTTATTGAGTGCTATTGACAGCATTAGACAGCGAAGATTACAGCATCTATACTCTGAGGTGGGGAAGGAGAGAGGGGAGGGAGGTGAAAAGCTGTGATAGAAGTAAGGAGAATAAGTGAAAAAAAAAAAAAAAAAGAAGCAGAGAGGGAATGGGCCGGGCACGACGGGGGAATAAAAGAACAAAATTGAATACAGAGAGAAGAGATTGGAAAGTGTTTCTGCAGACAGAGAGACACAGAGCAGGACGGAGACAGAGAAGCAGAAGAGCAGCCGCGGAAAGTAACAAAATACATATACACAAGTGTTGAATTTTCAGGTCCCTGAATATTCTATGTGATATCACACTTAAATCCTTCATAGTCCACCATATTAACTCTGCGAAATATACGATGAACCTGTGAAATGTTATGTTTTTATAGGCACAGATTAATATCCCTCCAGTACATTAAGTCATTAAAATCATCTCCTCTTCATCTAGCTGCAACGTAAAAACCTGTGGTAGCACTTATTCATCAATTATCCAGTAAGTGTTATAAATATACAGAGGACACTCTGCACTGTCATGTTAACCTTGCATTATACTGGATGTTAACAGCTGTTTATCACAGAAATAACTTTTTATCACTGATGGTACATTTTATTCTTTTTTCTGCCTCATGGGTCACAAAGTTACATGGACAAAAAAGACATATAAATCTCATTATATAAAAATCGCAGGGAGCTAACATAGAAAGTGATTAGACACCTCAATTGCCTTTTAAAATCTTTAGAGGTCATGATTAGCCTTTCAAATCAGGCTCATATGTTTGATTTCAATGACTGCTAAAGTATGTTCACAATAGCTAATGCTCAGAGTTTAAACATACTGAGTACCCCTGATCCAGCTGTATTCCCAGCCCAACTGAGAAGCTCCTGTGACACTAGGGGCGTCCTTCTCCATTTCGGCTCAGTCTGTTGTGATTGGTTGTCCAGTCTATTTTGTGGTAATTGGTCAGTGCCAAATTTTATCGGCTCTGCATTCTTCCTTCAGTCTATGCTCTGTACTGGACTTGCCACTCTGAGCCAAAGGGCTTGAACTACCACCCAGTGTTTCAATGCAAAATTCTACACTGTGACTGGCTTTTTGTCATGTAAGATGTGAGATTTATGGAAAAAATCAATGTTTAATAACATACTTCTGTTGGTAATTTTGGTTAAAATTGTTTAATGTACAAAATTTGATTTTGTTAGAAGTTAAAGTTGTAAACAGACCAAAACATTTCCCTTTTGGAAACTCAGTTGTTTTAATCTTTCTTTAAACTAGGGTAGGGGGTAGAATACCTATCAAAACGTATGGTTGGATATAACAAGGGCACATACAGTGCCAGCATAAATGAGTACACCCTCTATTAAAAGCAACGTATTAATCAATATCTAAATGAACAAAAGAACAATTTCTAAAGTTTTGACAAAGCTTACCATACATTTTTTTTACCATAAGGTGAAAATAAGGGTAATATGATCATTAAAAATTTAGCTTTGCTCCCACTGCTTTGATTGGGGTGTACTCATGTTCGCATCCTGATCTTAAACTGAGAAAAATCCTTTTTTGGGTGCAACTTAAAAAATCCTGTTTGCAATCAATGGCCCACGTTTGGGGGAATAGTTTGTGATAAAGTATGCCATAGAAAATGTTGATTTTGAAAAGAAACTAAAGGTTTTCTGACAAATCTGAAGGGGTGCACTCATGTATGCTGAGCACTGTAAATACTTATCATGGCTGTGCTGACATAATAATACTCAACAGAGAAATAAATACTCAAATGTTTGGATATATTTAGAAAAATATTCACTTCCCTTTTGGCAGCTTCATGGATAGTTGGGGGGGGGGGGGGGGGGGGGGGGGGGGGGGCAACAGAAAGTAACTGAGAACCACTGGCACAAGTACTTTTATTTTGCAGAGGAGACAGCTAAAAATCAGTAAAGGGCATAAACGATGTTTAACGATGTTTGGCTCTTGCAAAGGGGGGGGGGGGCGCCTTCTCCATCAGTCTCAACACAGTCTATGATGCAACCTTGTTTTAAAAAAACAGTGACACAGCACTACCCATGTACCTAGAGCGTCACAGCCATGTTTCTCATTAGCAGAGTATGGAGTTGCCTGATTACTTTTTTAAGTCAGCTGCTTCTAATGAATGCAATTAATTTTTCTGTATAAAGGAGTATTAGAATGAGAAAATAATGGTGTATAAACCAAGAGAAGACACAAGTGCATACATAAACACTGTTTTGGGAAAATCATAGTTTAGTCTTGATTTTGGACTAACAACTGCAATACCAGAAAAACCAAGAGTGCCGCGGCGACGACTCTGAAGGGTCAAGCCTGCTGTTTCCCAGAAATTTTGGCTATCAACTACTATAATAACATTTAAGATACTTTAATGTACAAGTTCACAGAGACATGATTAATGGAGACAGGAAAGCTTTATATTCATGAGTCTATGCACACAAAAATTTCTCACAAAAACATAACTCACAGCTCAAGCTGTGCACACAAAGGTCAAAAAAGTGAAAAAAAAGCCAGCACGTGACCTCTTTGCATACCACAAGTTTCTTAAAAATATTTGATATTAACTTTTAAAAGTACCCACAATGTAGTGGTTGCCAGTGAACTTTACTAACCTTTCCATCATTTCTAAATGTTTGATTTACTTAAGTTCATTTCGATTGTGGGGGCGTTCTTCTTATTTATGCAGTTCTTGTAACTAAATAATATTCTTGGTCTTATGTATCTTAAAAAAAAAAAAAAAAGATTCAAATAAAACTGACTCAAAGGGGTGCTAAATTGGTGGAGTGGTAAGCAACCAGGCACGTTTCAGATATGCTTCGGCCGGGCCAGGGTCCAATTCCTGCCTGAGGCATATTTGCCATGTGTCCTCCCCTGTCTTAACCCCTTTTTCACAAGCCTATCCACCTTCTCCACCCCAATATAGGAAAAAGGCCTGGAAAAAAAGGAGAAGCCATGTGGAGCTTTAAGGTGGACTGCATGTCCCCTGTGGGCTAAAGTTTTCCCTGTAAGACAGGAGAGTCAGGTATTGGTAGGGTACCAAGATAGTAAGTAAAACAGAAGAGTCAGATGAATGAAAATTAACATACTAGTGAACAGGAAGGGGTAGAGAGAAGCAATATTATGCACATGAAAATCCCACTATCTGGATGCCAGGCAGTAGCTTAATATAAATGAAGTCACACCTGTCCACTTCCTTGTAGTTTATATTCCTGAATATTGTTCTGTATTGTCTTATACTGTGTATGGAGTCAATGACTCATTCTTGAATTTTCACAAAAATGTTTCTATGGGACGGACAGGAAAGAGCTTTGATATCAATGAAAAATATCTATTCACAAATGCATCTCAACCCAAAATGCCTGAAAATTATATATTTTTTTGTTTTTTATTGTGATAGATTGAGCAGATAGAGGTAGTTTTCGTTCATACTGAGATATATGAACATGGCATGACAATATTAGAACTAAGAGTTATGCACAGGGACGTCCGATGTTTTGTGATTGAGAATCACATTTTGAAAAATAAAAGGATGACAGTCTTTTTGATAAATACCATGTTATGTTTATCAGGGTTGGTAAATCAATACAATATGGGCTAAGATGTACTTTGGAGCTGATTAGGCTTAAAAGAAGAAAAAACAGCCTACATCACCATCTTTAATTAATGGCCAAACGAGGCAAATGACCAATCACTGTTGACTCTGTTGTGTTTTCTGACAGCAAATCAGATTTCAGGAGGCCCTAATGGCACCAAATCTGCCGCTGGATAGGTTGATAAAAGTGCCTGGTGCAGCAGAGAGTGGAAATGCCTGACTAATTTTCACAGACACACAAAAGACAAACAAACTGCATAATCCAGTGATTTTGAAAAAAAGAAATTGTGCTTGACAGACTTTATAAATCAGACCTTTAAGAGCCCATGTTTTCCTTAACTCAGGTTAATATGCTTGATATCAATAACTGCTAGAGTATGTTCAAAACCACATATGTTCAAAACACCTCTTCGTTCTCATATGCCAAGTGCCCATGATCTAGCTGTACTCATAGTCTGCCTGAGATGCTCTGTTTGTGCTTTTGCCACTTCAAGACCCCCTTCCCCATGTGGGCCTAGTCTGCTCTGATTAGGTGATCTGTCTTGTCAGTGGTAATTAGTCAGCTAAGTGCTGCTCAGCACCATGTTTTCAAGGAATCTGCATTCATTTTAATTCTCTGCTCTGCATTGGGCACTCCAAGCCAATGGACGTAATTGCAGATGAAACAACGGTAGGACATTACTCTGGTAGGTTGGGTAGAGGACTGGAATACGCTGTTACAGGCAGCTACTGTTGAAAAAAATAAGGGGAGACAGAGAAGTCCTGATGCTGCAGACTTTTGCGTACAAGTGCTTTATTACATGAACAAGGCTTGTTTAACACACTAAGAGGTTTAGAAACAAACAAAAAAGCGTAAAACAGACTCTTTAAGACACAGCAGGTGGTGGTAGAATGTAACATCAAATGAAGTTATCTGTAATGGTAATCTATTTCTCTTCATTTATCAGTAAGCCAAGTGCTTCATGTCCTTATTTGGTCTAATGTAATTTTACTTTCTGGAGTTTGCTGCTGGTGAAATTATGATCCACAGGCCACATTTGGGTACTGGTAATATTTGAATGCCCCTGATGTCATGCCATCTGGTGAGATTGACAGCAGAGGAATGAGAACAATGGAAGCAGACTACAGCAGGTTAAGTTGTTTACAAAGAGAAGAGAAGAGGGATGAGCACTGAGCCTTGAGGAATCCCTGTGGATAACCAGAGGGGTTCAGTTTGCAGTGGTATAAAGAACCTGTGATACCTCTTACTTCAGCCAAATACTGAATAAAGGTCTGAAAGAGGAATCTTTTCTTGGTGCATTATCATTTCATTCTTCTATAGCAGCAGGAGACTGAGAGAAAGCTATAATTTGGTGGTTTAGGCTGGAGAGAGTCGGGGAGACAAGTACAAGCCAGAGATGTAGAAAGAGCAAACAGTGGGTAGCGATAGTCGTGTTTAATTTGCAAGGACTGTGTGTCTGGCTCTGTTGCTGTAGTTGTACATGACTGAGTCCCTGTAGCAGTCGGGTGTCAGTCTGCGGGGAGTCGGAGCAGCGAGAGGCCCGAGCAGAGCCAGACTTTTCTGAGCTGTACAGAAAAACACCGCTTCTAGCCCCCCTCACTCACTTTCATTTTGCACCCTGCTGTAAGTCAACCCTGCACACTGGCATCACTGAGACACACACAAATGCAAAAATACATAAAATATCCTGACTGGCCGTGTCCGTGTAAGAGGAAGTATAAAAAAGAGAGAGAATGGAGCGGGGGAGAGGGGAGTCATCCCAGTTGGAGATTTAGCTGTTTGCTGCATGCATTCATCTTAGTGTGTGTGTATGAAAGCATGAGTATATTTGTGTGTGGGTGTGCGAGTGTGTGGTAGACTTGGCTGCTTGCTCCTCATGTCTGCGGTGCCTATAATGAAAGAGAAAACCGTAAAATCAGAGATCTTAATTATCTGGAGGGAGCGTAAGGGAGACGCAGGGATGTGTAGAGAGAGGGGAGGTGAAGGGAGAGCCGGAGCGGAGGGAGAGGGGAAGATACAGAGAAAAATCAGAAAATGAGGGAATGCTATCTCGCCTCACACCCCCAGGCTGATGAGGGGAGGATGAACGGATGTTAGAGGGAGGCAGGATGAGCGATAGCATGGAAGGAGCGCGAGGGGAGAAAGAGAGGGATGAGGGGAGAAAGACAAAAAGAACACAGAGGGAGAAAAGCAGCTTGAGGGGGGGTGGGTGTCTGTGGGGGGGCTGGCGAATCTTTTGTTTTTCCCCCTTATGCCTCATTGTATGACACAAGAAAATCTGACAGTTATCATAATAGAAGGATGAATCATTCCCATAATTGAATTTGCGAGTGGAACGGCTTCAGCGTCTGCGGATTTAAGACGACTGTACCGCCAGCTACGCAGGAACACAAGAGGGTTTTTTTTTTTTCACTTACTGTAAAAATTAACAACATTGTTGACTGGAGACAGTCCGCAGTTCCTGAACAAGCATGATCATACCATTCGATCATGATTTTTCCTATACTTATAAAATCTGTTTTAGCTGTGAGGTTAGTGTGTGTGTGTGTTTGTGTGTAGAGATTGTCATTTGTAAGAGTGGAAAATACCAAAGACCTTTCCCTCACCCCTTTTGGCTTTTGTAGGATTAAGTGTTTAGTACTTTGTGTCTGAATCTAATATCAAAGAAGCAGCACATGTTCTTGGTCGCATTGACTCAGCATTTTCACTTTGCACCGTCTCACACTTTCTCCCTCTTCTCTCCTGTTCTCTTTAATCTCAACATCTTTGTCTTATTGTCCACTATTGTACCTCTTCTTCCAATGCTTTGGTATTTCTCTTAAACCACACCTTCCCAACATAGCGTCTTTAATACTCTAATGCCATAAAATGTGACAGGCTTTTGTGAATCAGATTGAAGATCTCAACAGTTTATGCAAAACAGATTTTATTCATGTGACGTCTCATAACCTTGAAGCCTGTACCAGTATCTTGAATTGTATTTTGGAGATGTCTACATTAACAGCTGTGAAAAGAAATGGATTTTGATTCAACGGGAGAGCAATAAACATAACCCTGTGGAGCTCAAAGTGTTTGTTTAAAATGAGTGCTCATTTCATTCAAGTACAAATGGAAAATAATAAAATCTGACAACACTTTGCACCCAGAAACAGCAACTGCTGCCTCAAAAATGTCAGTTAAACATCAAAGATACAACATGTAGACATTGATTGTAGATCACAAATGATAACAAAAATGACTTACTCTGTTATATAAATATTTTCATTGAGTACTTTCAGTGTCTTGTATATTTTCCGAAGTATTAAAGATAAGATAAGATAATTCTTCCATTAATTGCATTAAGACATGTCTCCTCTTTGCTATCCCATCAACCTAGCCATTGTGACAGACAAGCAAGTTGGAGTTGAAACCTGTTGTATCTCTACCTGTCTCCACTGTTAACTTCTTATTTCATATTGAGGGTTCTGTTCCATAAAAACATGCTGTGTGTTTGATTACAGAGGGCTCACAATTATTGATAACTGCTGAATAATGACATCTTCATTTTTTTTTTTTTCATTTTTCCAGCCACTCAAATGTGATTAGTTTTACAAACAGTATATTTTTACAAACAGTATTTTTTTTTTTGTTGAAAAATACAATTTATGCTGGACAAAATATGCAGTTTTATCCAAGTAAGTGGTTCGGTCCAGATAATTTTTAGAACAAGAAAAATACTAAACGTCTCAAACATGAAAAAAATGTGACTGTTCACTCACTCACATCTTTATCATCTAAGGTGCAGCCTAAATTGATAAAACATTGGCAACAGAATTTATGTCACAAGTCGAATCTCGGCCACTACAATCACAGGCATGTGGTTAGAAGAAAATCAAATTGTTGTGTTAGTCCATCTAAAACTGGACTGTTTAAATTTTATTCAAAATATTAATTCTACTGAAACTGATCAAAATTAAGTTTCTTGAGTTGGACTTAATGCAGTAAGAGATACACTTCCTACATGCATTTGCCATGCATATGCTGTACTCAATAGCATTAAGTCAAGTAATCAGTGTAGAGGCCTGGAGGGCAAAAAGAGCTCAGGAAACAAAGCTCTCCCAATGAAACATGGAGCTGTAGTACTGGCTTTTTAGAACAAAGTAACTCATGTTTACATCCCATGACTATCACATAAAATTAGAGATATTAATTTTAACTGCAAGTTTTAGGCACTTTGGACCCTTATAAGGATGCAGGATGCTGTATTTTTGCCACTGTATAATATGATATGGTTTTTAAATGTGATCATTCAGCAATAATAAGGTGGAGCATTAAGGTACAAGTCCTCACAGAATATAACTTCAGTAATGCTTACATACTTCAACACTGGAGCTTACTTTCCCTTTACACCATTGCTAGGAAGAAGATCTTAAAAATAAAGATAAATAATTTTATGCAATTTGGGAGTTTGGATCAATATTGCTGTCGTCTGGATACAGAAGAGAATAAAGTCCTTCATAATCAAATTATAGGTAAGGGCTAATAAGCTAACATTAGCTTCTATTATTCAATAATAGTATAAGTACAGCTACAACTGTCACATTTTATTATTTTAGGCAGCAACAGCCATTGACAGGCAGTGCTATTTTCATCAAGTTGAATCAATATTTTATGGCAGAATTAGGAAAAGTCTGTTAGACACGGTTGTTTATTGTGACCTATCATGATAGCTCCTAAAGGAGCACCTGACAACATTTATACACTACTTGCTCTTCCCTCGGTTTTCCTTCTGAAAATGAATTCTGGGGGGAATATAATCTTGTTTTCTCAGTGGTCTGTGCATTCAACAGAGGGTATGCAGTGACGTCTGTATAAAGCAGCTTCTAGTAAATGATACTAGTTTTATGACAGAGAAATGCTTTAATTATCTGAAAAGTGCTGTGTTTTAGTCATTTTCGGAAGGTCTAATTATTTTTGATGATGCTCATTACAGAAAATATTGAATCTAGTCTCATTTAAATCTACCTGGGCTTTTTCTGAGCATACGTCTTTAGCATCTGTTTAACTGTTGTTTCTTCACATTAATCATTAATGTGACACCTGAACTGGTTGGAAACTTTCAATCATGAAAAATGTGTGAAAATAACATTAATGTTTGGACAAATAGAAGTCCCATTTATTCAACTGTCTGCAAAAATCTAAATATTGGCAGATACCAATATTCAACTTTTTAGACGAATATCTGCAGATACCGATATTGTTCCTATAATATCGTGCATCCCTACTAGTTACCAAGATCAACTGGAACTAGCTATGATGGGTCATTTCACCACCTACTAAAGCAGGAAGTACATGCCTTTGCCACTTAATCAGTTTTCCTCCTTCCCCGTATAGTGTGATAAAGACAGAAGAAAAGTTAAATTGCCTCATTTAGCTATAACTGTATCTCTGCTTAACTATGCCCATGTAAATGTACTGATTAATATTTAGTTGATCACAACAGGAGTTAGGTGGTCTTGATCCTGCCATTTTTTCCTCTAACTGTAACAGCCATCCGCCCTCTACTATTTCACTTTGTCCTCAGCAGGACTGAAGCCACTCATTTCTAGCTCCTCTTGATCTCCTTCCCCCTCCTCCTTCTCTGTATCTCCTCTCACTCTATCTGTTTTGCCTCCTCTGCTCAGGAACGCTTCATGCTTTTACGTCTCTTCCCTGATCCCCCTCTCTTCACTCTTTCTATCTTAGCTCTCTCAGGTCTGCTCAATCTCGACAGTGCACTTTTTACTTTCCAGTGTTCTCCTTGACAAAGAGGCCCTCAGTCAGTGATGCTGCCTGCTTGGGGAACCACCATGCTCCTGTGACACTGTCACATCCGAGCATGTCACACACAAACATACAGGCGCACACAAACGCACTCAAAGCAAGCGGCAGTCGCACTCACATACACTCTAGGAAGGTTTTTTGGGGTTTTGTGTTTGTCTCTACATCTGCGTCCTGATGCAGGCTTGTGTATTATTTGTTTGTACAGGCCAGCAGCAAGTTTGCATTTCCGCCCTTCTGCATGCATATGTACCACATGCTGTTCACATCAGTGTGGTTGGGGTCAGGCAAACTCGACGCACCGCTTTTCCCCAGGAGCTGTTTAAAAAAAGATATGCAGTTCAGTGTCACTGGCTGTCAACGCAGGTCCCACTTGTTACACATGGAGCTTACATAAGAAGAGCAGTTTAATCACAATTAGGATGCTCTTCTTGAACTCCTTCACCCTCTGGCTCATTGGTGGAGCTAAAATTTGCATATAGAGCAAAGCTTTGGAAATATAAGAGTGATATTATTACACATGGCACTGTGAGGAGAACAATGTCTGAGTGCAAATTGAGCGCTGTCAATTTAAATCAGTGTACGCTACAAGGTGGAAGTCACAGTAAATGACTTCACTTTCAAATTAAATGGGGGGGTGGGGGTTTAGTCTAAGGGATTTATTTCACATTTGTTTTTCATTGTTTTGGTTTTCTTGTTGTTGGACAACACACCTCTTGTGTTTTGGTTCTTAGTAACTATTACACTTTTCCCTCTTTGTTCATCGTTTCTTTTCTGCTCCTAGCCAGCCGAGGAGGAGGAAAAGGAGGAGGGATGTCTTTTCGAATCTTCTCTCCTGAGATTTCTTTCAGCTTTTTTACACAAGAGAGTTTTGAATTGTGTGAGCAGATTTCTTTGGGTTTTTTTTTTTCTTTTTAAGGCGCTTTGCAGCACAGTTGTTTCTGATTTGATGTTTTATTTAGCCATTCAGAAAATCTTCTATTTGATTCGACTTGATGTGAATCTGTGCAGTGTTAACAGGAGTTTACATTAAAGGCATTTTAAACATTTAACATTTAAGTAGCAGACAGGGGAAAGTAATGGCAAAAATCTGGACATATGGTACATAACAGGATACATGGAGGACGTTACGATATATATCACGATATATTGTGACACTATTTACACAAGTCTTACTTATATAAATCATGGTTACTGCAACATTTATAAACTTTACTGTGTGTCCTAGTGACAGAAATAATGGTAATAAATGTAACAGAGGGACAGAGAGTGAAACACCTCAGTGTCTGCTGCTAACTAACAGGCAGAGGCTGCACTAAATACAAAAAATATTCCTGAATTCCCATTAATTATTGAATGATAAAAATATCACAACATTGTACAAAAAATATACAGTATTACGCCACAAAATATCGTGATATGTTGGTGTATTGATATTTTCACAAACCCCTAATAGCAGATATCAAATATGATCTAACTATATACAATCACCAGCCACCATTAGGTACACCCGTTCAACTGCATTTTAACAAAAACAGATAATAAGCCAATTTCATGGCAGCAATTAAATGTGCTTAGGCACGAAGACATGGTCAAGATGACCTGCAGAATTTCACACTGAGCATCAAAATAGTTAGCAAAGGTGATATAAGCAACTTCGGGCATGGATAAATGTGAATGTGGCATGGTTATTGCACTAGGTGGGATGGTAAGAGTATTTCAGAAACCTGACAATCCACTGCGAGTTTCACTCACAGTCATCTCTAGATTTTAGAGAGGATGGTCTGAAAAGGACAAAATTTCCAGTTTCCTGGGAATTCCCTACCTTTTGGTAGAAAACATTCTTCTGGCATGCATGATGACTTTCTTGCTCACACTTTTGGTTTTCCATCAGCAGACATAATTTCAGCCGTTCAGCAAAAATGCATAGTTAAATTATTTCAGGATTACTGCATGCTGTCACTGTATTTTTACAGTATTACTCTGCCTGTGGATTAATGCTGTAAGCTTTCCAGTTATGTGGTGCAACCAAACTAAGTCACAACTAAAGGGAGAACATAACTTATTTCAATGTAAGGTTTAGTATGGACTTCATACCAGAACTTAAGAAAGAATCTATGCTGAATTTAGCTGGGACAACAGGCTACTGCTTTCTGCTTTTCCTCATCACTGACAGCTTCTCTGCAGACACTTCTACAGGAGTTACAATGTAAAAAAGTTACCATGATAGCTGGTGCCCTCAACGGTCCACTGTACATTGTGTACTGAGTTTGTTTACATTTATGTCATAAGGTGTTTCATACATTGATAAATATATCCTCAATGAAGCATTTGACTTCTGCTTTTAAGCCACAACTTGTTTTGCTGGTTGCATAGCCTTCCCATGATGCAGAGCATGACTCGTACCACAGTGTGAACATGAAACAATCCCCAAAAAATGTGCAAACTTGGGTCATTTTTTCAACTTCAGTGGAAAAAAGCCACTGAGCAGTAGGTGTGAAAACCACCTGAGAAACTGGTGCCAAAGAGTGAACTCTCCCGGGCATGCTGTCTGAAAGTCGGAAACAGGATCCTCTGTGAGTTTCAGCTCTTAAGTAAACATTCAAATTACATCTGTGACAGTCAGTTGGATACAGCATGTCACATATAAAGAGCTCTTCGATGGTTAAATTCCACCTCTGTTCCATCAGGCCCAACACAAAAGCTTCAGACCAAGGACACATTTATGAATCACTTAATTCTGAAGAGTAAACATTGCCATAATATAAAAAGATATTGACAGAGAGCATGAAATAAAAGAAGTGGAAGCACGACTGCTATGTGCAGTGAGACAGACAAAGGTAGAGTATTTGCCTTCAAACTGCCACAGCTCCATGATGAACCCATGAACTGATTCCACGCAGCTCTCCCACTTAGACACCCACGCACCCTACAAACACACACGCTCACACAAAACCAATACAAAGAAATGTACATGAACATATCCGACATACTTCACACACACACACACAGGTTGTGGATTTAATGACTCAGATGGCATTTGCCTCTCTCTCTCTCTCTCGTCAGGTTTTGCTGCCGTGGCAACAGAGTGGAGGATGAGAGAAGGAGGGAGTGGGAGAGAGGAGGGAGGAAAGAGGGAGACAATGATGGAGCAGGTAAATGAGGGATCGAGGAGTCAGGGCCTGCTGGTCATTTTAGGCAGGGCTTTGTCACTCCTGCAGTGTGTTTGTGAGTGTGTGATTGACTAAGCTTGAACAGTCAGAGGCAGAAACACAAGAAATGTGTTTTTGACTTGCACTTCACTCTGGCCCTGACTGTGCGTACTGTATGACTCGGACATAATGCATGTCCACTCAGACATTTCACATCGCTGTGTAATTCTGTCACACTGGTCCATGAACGAAAGTGGTCATCTGAGATCAGAAAGAGCTGCTTCACCAGTGGTGGAAAAAGTGCACAATTTCATTTCTTGCGTCAAAGCATTAAAAATTGTAGTCAAATGTTACTTAAATACATCAAAAAGTTGATTACTTTAAATACTTCTTGACTTTACAGCTGCATTACTTGCTTTTAAATGAACAGAAAATCTAAAGTACATTTTAAAAATCTCTAAACATTATTACTGCTACACTAACCACAGCTAAAAAGTAAAACCTGACCCTTGGGCAATGAGCCTGTAACTGAGCGCCTTTGCTTGTGTGATGCATTTTTCAAGAATGTGTCAGTCAAGCCTCCCTAAGTGACTGTCAAGCTACCTGTTCTGTTGGGGGGCTGTATGTGGAACCTAAATCACCACCTTAAAGCTTCATTCACACTGCAACTAGCTCTACATCCCTAAGCCTTTCAACAGACCTCCCAACAGAAGACACTCACCTGAAAGAATTTGCTGAGGCATTATTTTAACATTATATCAGGGCTGGGCAAAATGCAACCTGGGGGCCACATGCAGCTCTACCTTTTACCCAAAAGATACTTTCAGATATCAATGCGTGGTTTAAAAATCTTGTATATGCATCACCAAATTAATTTAAAAATACCTTTAAGTAAAATGTATTGGAACAAGTAATAAACATTAGGGTTATTGCACTGAAAGAGTAGTTTCAGTTGTCTTGAATTCTTTGTTGAGCTCATTTAATGAAGTTCTACTATTTACATTTTAAGTCAAAATACCAATGTTGGTTTAGCTATTTTTTGGAAAAGCTAATGTGAGCCTTTTGTTTAATCAAGTTAACATATACGTTAGTAATGTGGCCTTTTCACTGTGTGGATAACATTAATGTGGCCCTCATTGTGGCCTAAGTTGCCCATCCCTGCCTTAAATCATAGCAAAAGATGTCGTTTTCAACCAGACCCAGAAAACATTAGCCTGGCACACTAATTGTACAAAGCATATGGATTTTCTTTGTACATTTAAGATAATAAAGTTAAATTAAAGTCATTTTCAAAAACATCCATTAACTTCAGTGGTAGCAGTCAACAGCCAAATTTGCAGGTGCTGTAAATATCTCATTGAGTCCATTAATCAGGGGTGTTGTGCAGATCAGTGTTCTGAAAATTAGGTTAATATAATACAAGCTTCTACAAGAGCATATAACATCTTATCAAATTCAGGTCATTTCTGCTAATAATCAAGTCTACAATAGAGAATTTACATACGATATTTTACCTCTTAAGGCCCTTACACACCAAGGGTGCCGTGAAAAAAACTGCAAACTGCAAACATTTCATTTTTTATGCTCTTTTCCATTCACACATGGGGTACAAGTTACAAAAAGAAATAGTGATTAAAAAAATAAATAAAAAAAATAAAAACATGCCGTGGATGACAAAACAGATTTGACAACATGAGGGCATGACTCAGTGCTCATTTTGATTAAACAGAAACCATATGGGAATCTCTAAATCTGCAAAGGAGAGGAGGAATTCAGTAGTTTTACAGTTTAATTCAGTAGTTGAATCTCTACCACAGCAAATTCAGGACCAACTGTTCACAATGCAGCTCTGACACTATCTTCCTACACATGCTAATTCATTACCCTCGTCTTTTCTAAATAAAATGCCTTTGCTAAATAAATGCTCTGACACAAAACATCTAATCAAGCAGGCTGCCATGTTGAATGTTTTGACTATGATGTCCTTGCCAACAAGGGATTCCAATGGAAAATCAACAGAAAAAATAAAAGTATCACTTGTGTGTAGGCTACATTGACTGGATAAAAATTAAAAGAAAAAAAATAACTGTGTGTGAATTATTTTGGTGAAAAAAATCACATCTGGTGTGCAACAGCCTTTACTTACTAGAAAACTTATTGAGTCAACAGTCCAACATTTGTTTTTGGAATTGAGTGGAGTAAGAGAAAACAAGTTTACTATAAACTGTAGGACATAAGTAAAGCACAGACAATAAAAATGTACTGTACTTGAGTAAATTTACTTTGGTACTGTCCAACATTGTGGCACACTTATAGAGGGAGACTACAAAAATGTGAAAACCAAGGGGGAAACGTAGATACTGTGAGAGTGTTTTAGTGATTCTTGTTACATGTGGGGCCCCTGGTTTTTGTTTTCGTCTGTGCTAATTTGCTCCACAGAAAGCAGCATGCTCAAATTTGGTTTGTTTTCAGCTGCCCCGGGCAGGAGACAAATTCTCTTTGACTGCACTTCTCAGGCTCAGTTCAACATCTGAAAAAAGAATTTACTTGCAACTATGCAAAGTGACTACGCAAAGACAAAATATGTAGGGCAAGTCAGTGTTCTCATACAGGAGAGGAAAGATGGTGCTCCCTTGAAGTGTTCAATTGTCGACTATTTATACTGAATGCCAGGGTTCAAAATCCTGAGGAAAAACAGCGTTACATCATGTTTGTTCTGAGGATTTCTACTGCCTCTTTTATTTCTTTTGTTTCACAAAGAAATCTGAGACATTAGATTCTCTGTTTTAAAAAGTGAACATGGATGAGTAACGAGTTAACAACACTTGAATCACCTCAGAGTACATTTTTACGATTGCTGCAGGTATTACGAAAGGCTTCCAGAAAGTCAGTGAGAAAATGAAATGACTCTTTAGTGAATGTTGTTTTGCAGACAGGTTTTTAATAGGAATGATTGAATCACAAATTCACTCTGCCACTGTTTTATTAGTAATTATCATTTGTAAGTACTTACTAGTTGTACCTCCCGGCTGAATCAAAGCCTTCTTCACACATCTGCTTGCTAATTTGAAACTCTAACATGTTTATAAGTTTAGAAAGCAGCAAATGAAAAGAATAATCTAATTTATTGAAAACAGTAATTATCTTGTTTACTTCATGTTCCTTCATCTGACATTGTTTTGCGTGCATGCCTTAGGATAAACGCATGAAAAACTAATTTTTTACTTCTGAGGCTGCAGCTAAAATAGCTAAAAACTTTGCATCTGTGCCAGATGATGAATATAAGCTGTAAATAATGCCATGCAAGAAGAGACAGTGCCAAACTGTGTTGACCCAGCAACAATCTGAAGTCTGTGCTTTAAGAGATAATCCAAGCCTAGCCAAGCAAGTCTAGCCTTTAAGTTAGTACAGTGAGGAAATCTGTAAATGAAAACTGTGCTGACAAGGTTTGTAAAATCTAAAAAAAAAGTGTTACTCCAAGGTTTGTTTGCTTGTGTTGGTAGACCAGTCCCAATAAATAACAACCCTCTGTGTGAGTGTGTATGTGCACAAACTTCATTTGATCCTTACATAAGTTAGAGTTTTGGGACAAAAAAGTCTGGAAATACTCCTGCTTGTTAAACAAACGGCTTGCAACCATACCATCTTGTTTTGGCCAGCAGCAGGACAGGGGGCTCTGATGATGGACAGAGAGAGAAACAAGGAGGACAGAAACTCAACTTTGTACGGCAATATCTTTCCTTTCTCATTAAGGCAAGCTAATGGAGACAAAATAGTGCTTCTCTCTTTCTTTCTCTCTTTCTCATTCAGAAGAAAAGGAGAAGATTAAATAGTTCTTTGATCCCTCAGGGGTATACTGATTTTTTTTTTTTTACACCATGTTGTTGAAACATGCCACACACATAGGCTGAAATACACAAGCACAATAGGTCTAAGCTCATGCACTAACGGGGAGAGTTCAGAGTGATGGCTTACTGCTACTAAGCAGGTTTGGGGTCCTATGCCTTGTTCAAGGGCACTTTGACAGTGCCCAGAAAGTCAGATGGCACCTTCCCAGCTGCTAAACCAAACTCCAACCATGGTTCAGTTGGGACATGACCAGCCCACTCTCTGGTCCCTGACCCAAGTCAATTCTGACTGAGCTACTGCCACCCCAAATCTGGATCAAAGGTCAACGGACATCACTCATCCACAATCTGCCCCCCAACCCCAAATTTCACGTTCAACATCTTTTTTTCAGATAATCAAAAAGGATGATAAATGTCCAACACCAATTCTGTAGTCATAGTTAGGCACTTGCTATCAAGTCTTTCATAAGACAGTGTTAGTCACAGGCCTAATTTTTAGATGTTTAGCCAAAAACTTACCTGAAAACCCTCTCAACTTTGAGCTTAAAAGGGAAATGCTAATGCTAATGCTAATGCTAATGCTAATTAACAGTTTATTTTTGTTCTGCCAGTTCACACATAAAATGAGCTATCTTTGGTTCACACTGGGGATGCACAACATTGCTGACCTGGTATTGGCAGATGATAGCTGTTAAAGTTGATTATTGGTATCAGCAGATAAATACATTTTTTTCAGTACTTACAGCCACTGTATTGACTATAGATATCCTCATGCATACCAGCTGTAATATTGGCAGAAACTTTAAATGAACCGTAATGTTTCTCCATATCATCACTGAAAGTCTATATTTAAAATACAGTACAATATCAACTATTAGAGAATCAAATTTTGTTTATGTTTTACATGTGTTTTTAAAACAAAAGAGACTGTCACAAGAAAAGGAAAAGGTCAGTTCTACTGTGGTAGAGACTTTTTGGTCTTAAAAAAGGTATATACTTAAAGGTTTCTGTATTAGGGATGTTGCATTCAGAATATCGCCATACTCAGGACTGGTACAAATCCAGTATTGTGCATCTCTAGTTCACTATTCCTTACACAAACTACTTCACGCTGATGCTTCATTATTTTAAAATATAAACTATGTCCACAGACCAAAAAATAAATTAGTTCACATTCTTCCTTTTTATCTGCACTACTAACTTTGAAGATTTACCCAAGTTGATGCCACCATCGAAAAGGTTAACTATGATTCCCATTCGTAGTTTCTATGTCAAGGATTCATTTTCAATTGAAAAAAAAAGTTAAGAGCAGTGTGCTAAACTCAGTTATGATTAAAAAACATCAAGAAGCCAAACCATGTAGAAAAAATGTTTCAACTTTTGTTTTGAAAATTGCACAAAAAGTGCCTCTAAATTTAACTAAAGGGTTGGAGCATCATAGCAGATGTACCAGGATTCAGTTTTTCACTTGTCTTCACAAAGTTTTTGCATAAATCTAACCCATTAGGCAAAACTCTAAAGCCCCAGTGCCTCCTGAAATAGTAACATTCATATGAATGTTCCCTGTCAACATGGTGATCTGTGCTCATGTTTTGTTCATGAATGTATTAACAACCCCTCAGTCAATGCTAACTGAAAATTTGAGCACATTCAATTAACACCATGCATTTAGCATATTCAGGCACAGCACTGTCTATGTTTGAGGGCTTGTCACACCACTCTATAATAATTAAAACTTCAAAAAGCAGGGATTTTCTCAAACAAAGAGGAATCACAGGTTTGTGAAAAGTAATGACACTGAAACACGAGATTTAGGGCATATTTGCACCATTTAGTGTAAGAGTAGCATGCTGTACTCGCTTGTCAGTTCAAGCTTTTAAAGTTGATGCGTACAAAAAGCAGTGTCTGAATTGTCAATGTTTCAGAAAAGTGTCTTTAAAAGAAGCTGAAAGAATATGGAATTATATGAAAAAAAGTATCAGATGCAACCTATTTAAGTTTGAAGTTAAGCCACTATTCCAATCTTGACACTGTGTCAAAGAAATGCTGTAAAAGATGTGTCCGTCAGTGTCTCTATGACATAAAATAGTATTTTTATTTAGAGTGGCAGGGAGGTTACCTTGAGGTAGTAAGCTACCATTCTGAATGAGTGGTAGGAGAAACACTGAAATAAATACCTAATAGATTAACTCTTTATATCATGATATAAAAGCAAAACCTGGAGTGTGCTCATGTACTTCATTACATAAATGATCAAATTATTTATGAGCAATTTCATTAAAACAAGGGGAAAAGGCAGCACCATCCATTTTAAAAAGGTCACAGAAGCAATAGGATAACACAAAGAAGCCCCCAGGGTTCTTTTTGTTCATGTTGGAAACAACATGGGTATGAATATAGCTCCTGACCTTGGCCGGTGTCATTCCCTCTCTCCCATGTTGTCTCTCATTCTGCACTCGGCAATAACCACTGCAGTGGAAATGCCAGGAGAATAATCTTTAATAATGGCAGATTGTGGAGTGCTCTAAATGCATAGAAAATGCCACAACGCTTGAGGTGGCAACAAACACAATGTAATGACTTTTCAGTATTCTGCTTGTGTTAAGCCATAAATTATCCTTTAAATCTAATTATTATATCCGATTTACACTCCTTTTTAAAATGTACTCTACAAGCTTACCGCCTATAATTACATTAGTGTCTTCATTTTAACAGTGACCATGAAAATCTTCTATATCCAAACATATTTATTCTACTAATCCTTGGGCTGTGTCCATGCTCTATCATGGCTGCTTGTTCCTGATAATAACTGTATATTAATATATTACAGTGTAATTTATTAGTATTTATGTTATCTACATCACCCAGGGGTAGTTTTTCCAGCTCTGATTGATGTTAGTCTTGCTGAGAGATTCAACCGACTGCCATACATATTAATCAGATCAAATTAGTCATATAATTATCTTTTTAGTGTCTTGGCGTAACCGGAGGCTAATACGCACATTTTAATAGAGTTTTATTACCCTAAAATATTTCACAGTTTTCCTGAATATGCTGCACATCTACTCAAGCCGTTATAATTCTGTCACCCATGACTGAGTCTAAAATTGGTCATCTTGACTCAACACGAGACATCAGGCTATAAGACCTGATAGGACCTGACTGCAGAGCAAAAAGAGGAGGAGAAGCAACATTCAGCAAAACACAGAGATGTGGAGTGACGGGGCACTTTCAAGATGTTGTTGTGCATCAGTTTTGCATAAGAATCTTTTTATTTGTGTAGCCATCTGGGCTAAAAGCATTACTGACAACAGCATTCACAAACTGTTTTCAGATGCCTCGGGCGAAATGCAGGTTCTCCTTTTTTTCTGTACCTTTGAAGCGAATAAGAACATCAAGGATGAATCAGAGTGTAGAGATTTAGAGACAACTTTGTGTGATTAATGAAAGCAGGGACTTTTCCATGTTAGGGATTTCTGCTTTGAATATTTATTTATGAGTAAATAAATGTCTCACATTCATGTTTAACGAACATAGGTAAACATGAATGTGAGACAAGGACATTTTGATATTGACATTTCCAAAAAGTTAATTCGTGTGAATCCAGTTTACAAGTCAGTCTGCACCAGGTTATCCCCTGAGTCTTACCTTCTCTTGGGTTTCTTTTTTTTTTATGCCTGACCAGTTCACATACATTGAATTATTCTGACCCTTTACCTGGTCAGAACTGAGAGATCAGGAAGCAATGCAGCAGTAAAACTAAAGATGGCACACAGAAAGTGGTAAGGAAAAGGGTCTTATGCATGGCATGATTCCCTTCAAAGCCCAGCCAGATGATTAGACCAGAGTTTTCTGTGTTTAGTCTCAGTGTTAGTCACATGCCTGTACGACTAGAGCATGTCAGCTCTCACATACCGTTCATTAACTGACAAAGCACACAGATCATACAGAGAGCCCCCCTTCCCTCATTGAGGGCAGGTCATTATGGATTGTTTACAATTGCAGCAGGAAGCACTTTCACTACAGAGGCACCTTGTTCCCACACCATTTAAAGACAAGACACTGCTACTCCTTGCAACTCAGTTAAAATAGGCTCACAGACTGCTAAGTGGACAATTCAAAAATTATCTATCCTTTGTGATATCAAACATCTTTCCCCATTTGCTATTTCCTTAACTTATTGATCAGCAGTGGGTTTTTACCTCCATGGTTTAGCTAATGTCTCATTCTACCAGAAGTTGTATATCGCCTCCCTCGAAACAAAGCAGATTTTTATCCACACAGGAAGTTAAGTACCCTCAGCTTCTATCAGTACATGTCACAAAGTGACAGCTTAACATCAACCATTCTGTGAAGACTATCTTGTCTTAACTATTAACCCTTACTAGGCTAATTACAGAGAGAAAACACAAAATTCTGTCAAATAAAGAGGATAATTGGATATCACTGAGTCATTTTGGGACCTGAACTCACAACATCCCAGCCTCAACAGAAAGCAACGCAGAGACACAAATAAAACATGACCATTTATGCGTCATATTTTAAATCATTTTGATAGAGCATAGCCCTCCAAAAACCTGCCATGATTTTGGATTATTATTTGGAGGAGTGGTCACTAAAGGCAGTATGCAGAGAAAAGAAAGAAAAAGGTATCTGCAGATATTCGCCCGTTAAATCATGATAGAGCAGTGATGTCTTATATTAGCACTGAGCTATGTTAGGATGTCAAATCTGCAGTTTTCTGCAGCTGATGCTGTTGGTGTAGTTTGTCTATCTCTCCCTCTATTTGTAAAGCCGTGTTTTTGTATATCAACAACAATCCTCATCCACACAGTTGATAAGTGAGTACTGAGTCACCAACATTTCAAACGAGCTGTAATGATAAAATATAAAGCTTAACAGGAGGCAGCATGGAGAAAAATGTCTGTGAAAGAGAGGACATTGAATGTAATTTGAAAACCAATGCTCAAATGAGTAGGAGAAACACTTCGACTTTTTAATTGGCTATAATGTATGTGTAAGCTGTGTTTTGCTATAAACTTGAACACACTCAAGTTTTTCTCAAGACAGACTCATAAATACCATCTAAAAATTAATATAAACCATCACCCCAAACCACTAAGATGACTGAAGGACTGGATCACTCTTATCACAGGACCTCCCTTTGTACTCTAATAATTTGGGGATTTGTGGCCCTGGATTCTTTAAAACTTCAATTTTTCAAGACAGTTCATTCACACAGGTTTGAAAACACAAACATCCTCTCCAAGTATTACAAATTATCCGAGGTCCAAACATTGTGAGCTGTTATTTTAAGGCACGGTCTCATTGCATGTACTTGCCTGTGCTTGTGCTCATGTGTGAGCAAGCATGACGTCCCTCTGCCCACCTCCTCAGAGAGTGCCAGGACCAGAGAAGTGTACTGCACTTGAACATGGCACAGTGAACTCACATTACACAAATGAGCAAGACAAAAAAGCAGGATTGTACGGTTAATTGCAGTGAACCTTGAGTCAACTGTCAAAAGTAAATTAAAAAAAATTGAACCTCTGAACATTGGTAACATTTCACTCAATCATGTTGTCAGAGTTTTCTACTCTCTTAAATGCCAATGGTTTTAGATAGATAAAATCTTTCAATACTTTTATCATCACTAGTTTCAAAGAGACCTGAAACTTAAAGATCTGAGGTCATTTTCTAAAACAAAAGAGAGCACACTGTCTAAATTGCATAAATATGTTGGCAACATCTGAAAAAGTGGATGAACTTGGTGAAGCCCAAGTTTCCATTAGTCCTGCTATTTTAAGGCAATATATGAATGTCTCTTAAAAACTGTAAATATTGAACACACAGCCCCTCGCTCTTGCCATGTCTTTAAGCAACCTTTAACTTCAGTTTGTGTTTTATTATGATGGGACTCAGTAAAAGGTTGAGAGTATGAAGGCCAGAGGTCTGAAGGATAACAATGGTTCACATGTTCAAAAACATAATCTCTGACATATCAGGAATAGTTTGATGCCATTTGACCCCTGTTTCTATCAGTATGTCAATATTTAATGTCTCTCTCCAGCAGGCCAGATCAGTTGTTCTACCTCCACGTTTGTAGAGAACAGAAGAGCTGCATCTCTGCAGAGTAGCCGTCACAATAGAAAGAGAAAAACTGCTTTGCTGCCTATTTTCTGTATAAATGCAGGTCACTTTCAGGCTGTAGGTGTGTGCACGTTTCTGTGTGTATGTGTGTACCCATGACCGCAGTGTCACCTTCACAAGGTCAACTAAGTGATTCAGTGGTCAAAGACTGCAGCAGTACATGCAGTCCAGCCTTCTCATGCTAAATTGTTGCATATCTCCCCGCCTGCACTATGCTAATGATGGTAGCATATGCTAAAAGCAATGACTATTGGAGTATTTATGCAACAGCAGCGTATTTAATGCAGGATTAGCATTTTGTTTGCCTCATTGTTCAGTAAATCAGTACCAAGCACTGGTGAATAAATACATAATAGATAGTCTTAGCTCATGGTACATTAGCCTGAGAACTTCTACAACTTACTACAGAATTATGAATATCCACATTCATTTTTTACACGGCTTACAACTGGCAGCTTGAATTAGAATCACTCACTCACGTTACTTGATCTGGGTCAATTCAAACTTAATTATGTATAACAAACGCGTGTTTCTAAAATTGGTTATTTATATGGATTACTGTCTGTAGTGTACTTTCACCCTTTTAAATGCAAAACAGCTGTATTTTCCCACTCTTTCACTTCATAGAGTGAAGAAAATATATACAAAATGAGGATGAAAGAGATGTAATCAGTGCTAATGCTGAATCACACCATGTTTTTTCCTGTCTATTTGCATGTATTTATGGACTGTGTGAAGCACAATATGCCAGCAGGAATGATGATAACACTTCTGTGTGCTATGTTTATAACACGGTGATGTACTAATGTGCATATACATCATCTAATCGACTGTTGGCAGCCACACAGGTACCTAAATTAGGTTTATATATATGTAAAGCATTTCTAACAGCATTAAGCCTGAATCCAAATGTTGCAGACTGTCTCTATTAAATCAGCACCATAAAACAAAAGCTTTATTCCTCTGTCAGAGAAGCTGCTGTATAGAAATCTGAAAACCTCATGACAATGTCCACAAACTGCCCGAGAGACAAGGAACAGAACTCTCTGTTTCCATAATAATCCATAAAAGAGTGGACACAAAAAGCCACAAAACGGTGTTATGGGCAATGGAAAAGAGATCGTTTTAATTGAATCGCCTGTATTAGCATTTTAATGACGGTGCATTTCTTATGTCTGTCCATGCTGCAGTGGTGATTATTGAGGAGCATGGCTCAGGATTTGAAAGAACAAAGTGCAATGTGCTTTTGAAAACGGCACTTTTGATATCCTGTGTGTGTGAGATAAATGTAAAACAACATAACATGGCGGCAGGGGAGTCCAGGCACTGCAGGCATTGAATTTACTCGTCCGTTTTATTGCCAGTGTTTTCACATGGTGTGTCTGGTCAAAAAAACGAGTCCCCCCTGGGAGTAAATGGGGTGTGATTTGAAAGTTGCCCTACATTTGGCTCACTTGCTTTCAAATGCGGCCTGTCAAGTCGTGCGGCGTGCTGCGGCTCTCACTACGCCTGCCTGCCTGCCTGCCTGCCCGCCCGCCCAGAGGCCGTCCGCTTGGTCAGGTGAGTTATTGCCAGGACTGCTCCTTAAACGACCCCCCCACCGCCACCATCTCCAACACACACACACACACATGCAAGCACACGCACACTCCAAGTCGTCCATTACTGTGCCTGTCAGCCAAGCGTGCAATCAATACTCCCCCCTTTGACAGCGTGCACACATGTGATGGAAGGCAAAAAGGCAGGAGAAGAAGAGGACAGCAAGGGTGAAGAAGGGATGGAAGGGGAGGAAGAAGAGGTGGTGGTGGGGGGGTGGTTAGTGATGAGGAGTGCAATGGGGCTCCAGGGCAGCGAGTGAAAGAACAGCAGAAAAAAGAGAGATGACAAGAAAAATGTCCAGAGACCGAAGACAAACAACAGAGCGGTAATATATAACAAAACACAGAGATGGAGTGAGTGTGGGAGTAGGAGATGGAGAACTGAGATGAGGAGTGGCAGAGGCAGAGGAGAGATGAAAAATAGAGGAAAAAAAGAGAGAATGTGTGGAGAGAGAGGTTGTGGGTGGATGAGGAGAATGCTATATATAATGACACGGGTTCAGGAATAGATGAGAGTGATTGTGTTTGGTCATTACCTAACGCTCGCACCAGCAGCCGCCACAAGCTGACATCAAAGACCACACACACAAACGCACACACTCATTGACACACATCCACGCGTTGAAATGAACTCGGCGAAGGAAAAAGGCTGGCGTACGACGGGCCTCATCTTCTTACTAAACTGGGCTAACTCTCCACTAAAGAGCTTCTGTCGTCTGGCCCGGATTGATAACAGAAGTAAACACAAACCCACTCACAAACACAAACACTTGGACACGAACACATTGTTGCTGAGCTACGAACTCATCTCATATACATAAAAAGATCCATAATCACACATAAACATGCAGACATGGCTGTAAAGTAAACACTGCAGCTACCCCGCAACACGCATGCTGACATTAAATACACACAATACGCCGTGGCAAAGGCCGTAATTGTTCATTTTTCGCTCCACAAGAACTCTAACCTTTTTTCTACTGTTGTTTGAAAGCAGAAAGAACAAGTGGGGTTGAACGCTGACAATGAGATCCAGTTATTGCCTGAGAGTCATCCAACATGTGTTCAATTTTTCATGTGAAAAATTGCTGCAGGAGCCCAGCATGTGTGCTAGTGTATTAATACAAGCCACTGTGTTCACTAACTGACTCCAACAATTGAGACAATGACATTGTGAACTTTATTTATACTGGAATACGAAACCCAACCTTCACTGAGCAAATGTGGCAATTATTTAGGGGGGGGTACTTTTACTTTGGAGCAGAGCAGCACAAATCATCATTGCGACTGGGGCTTTCACAATATACTGGTATGGATGATAACTGGCTTTTTCAAAAACCACAATAATCTTATTGAGCCAAAAATTGGCACATGATAATACCATATGACTGTTTGCTCCTTAACTGGGGTACCACTCAACTGTCCAGCCACAGAGATAGGCAGATTACAGCAGCACAATGGAGAGATTTCTCTGACACAAACAGCGTATGGGCGAATGCATTATTTTGAGAGTATCTGACTCAACACATCAGGAAATGATGTGTTTTCACCAGCAGCTCAAATAACTCAGTAAAGAAATGAAATACTACCATGGTTACAGATTCATCAAACTATAACTGAAATCAGAGACCAATAAAAACATCCATCAGAGATACTTGCACAGGCACATGTTGTCTATGAAATAACATATTTCTAAGGTTAAGACAGGGCTATTGAGAATGACTGTTTTAAATACACAATCTTTTTTCATTTTGTATGACAACTGTATAGTATGAATACTGCAAAGCACCAACACTCAGATATATGTAGAACATGCCACCCAAGCTTTTTTTCCCATTATCACTAGTTATTACTTTTACTATTCTCTTGTGCATTATTTCGTCCAGGTACAGTAGTCTCTCCACTCCCTGTTCATCTTTAAGAGTTATTTTTTCCAAAGCAGAGACACAAATAAGGCTGCAGACTGTTACTTATGTTATTAATTTTTTCCTAGTTTGCTGGAAATATCTCAATAATATTGTTATTGCAGTATATTTTGGTCATGAGAATTGTAAGGTTACAATCTCATATCATCACAGCCCTAATTGTGACAGAATTGATCTCACAATAACTTTTGAATAAAAATAACAGAGAATCCTGTTTAACAGGTTGAATTATCAGTAAAACATTCAACAAGTTGAGTATCAAGTGGAGATGATGCAGGGATACTATTTCACAGAAGTGTCAGACCCAAAACAACTAAAACACTAAACTGTATGATGGCTGCATGCAATAGATTCTCTTAACTCTAAAGAAAACTGACTTGAGGTCATTTTATTTACGTATTTGTTGAAATGCACAGACAATGTCTGGACCGACTACTTCTTAGATATTTCTGATTTGCAGTTAGGGACCATTTACGCTTACCTGTGTACACCTTGTGCTGTTCAATATATGCGCATACACAAGTCCCATCACAGGACATGCAATGTTAGACACATGATTTGTAAATAATCATGTTGCCATTTGTGCATTGTTTTATGGAAACCAAAACCACTAATTTACTTGCTTCCTTGTCTCTTTACAATAAAAGTCTATCTAATATCAGTAGATCAAGGTGCATGCTTAGTTTCTGTGGTTTATTTTGCAGGTTAAAAGATCATGCTAAAGACGACACTCTTCACACATACAGTTCTGCTTTAGTTAAAGAGTGACCATGTTAAATGGAGACTTTCATCAGAAGTTTTTATTCCCTCTGGTCTTCCTTTAAACATAGAAATGCTCATTATGTGACGTTACTACATCTAACAAAAGAGACATTCATTAAGAGACTCTGCATCCTCAAAACTCTCTGTACAGAGATGACCACAGACTGACAGTAAGAGGTTACACACATGAGGCTGTTTGTGGAAAATTCACCCTAATAAAGCATGTCAACAAACATCCATCAAAAGACGCAGCATTTATCTGGCAAGTTCTGTTGAAGAATATCAATGAATACTGCAAGTACAAAAACTATTCTAACATATTTTTTCTCAATATAGTTCAGCCATACATTTTAATACGACCAAACCTGCTGAATGCACTCGACAAATGCTCCACCCTTAATAGATAAAACTGGTGTGACTATAGAAGTGGACAATTTGGAAAAATATCACATCATGATTTTTGTTTTTAGCTGGATCACAATCATGATTTCATCACAATCCCTATTCATGCTGATTTTAAGACTAAATTGAGGTCTACTGACCCAAACAATCATACATAAGTTCAATCAACTTTTGTTCACACAAATATAATGAGTCATTCATACACCCACCCACACACACACAAACACACACACTTCCTCCCAGAGCTGCTTGATTATAGAAAAAAATATCATTTTTATAATTTTGATTGATCCAGTGATCACGATTAAGCAAAGGTACTCATTGTACTCTTAAACAACATCAGCGCATACTTTTTAAATGACTAAATTAGTCATATTGCCTTAGGTACCTGCCACATCTGCATAAAAAATGCTGCAAAATATGTAGTGTCCAAAAATGTGTTTTTTATATTATAAATATCATGTGAATGACCCTACACAAAAATGTCCAAAAGAGTCCAACAAACGAATAAATGAAATAAACATAGTTAATAAACTTCTTTTTAATGTGTTGTGTCATACCTAAACGGAGGTGGTTCAAGCTGTTATAAGCATTTCAGGAATTCTGCCTCTTTCATTAAATGATTTTAATTAATTAGAAAAATGTGCCTAACTGACATAAAGACACAAAAACCTGCATGCAGAGAGAGGCAGAAAGAGGAAGGAGGTCTGAAATTAGAAAATGTATCCAGAAGATGATTTTTTCAATTATTTATACACCCAGAGGAATAAGAATTCAAAACATGCATTTTTTTGTAAATAAAGTTTAGAAGCTACAAGGGCCTTGTGAATTACATAAATAATTAGAGAAATGGCCCTGGAACCACTTCAGAATAAAAGTACTGTCTAGAAACATAGTTGATCTCATCACTGATTTTAAACAAACAGGACTTTTATTTTGAAATGCTACCCAGAAGTTACATCAATGAAGCTGCCTTAGCACACACACAGGATAAAACTACCTATCTACCCGTTCTCTTGTTATCTTTGGCATCAACAAGGCATTTCTTGCCCAAAGAACTGCAGCTCACTGAGTATTTTCTCTTTTAGCACCATTCTCTCTGAATCCCAGAGATGGTTGCGCATAAAAATAAATGTGGACCAGCAGTCCCTTAAATACTTTGACCAGCCCATCTGGTAACAACAACGATGCCACTTTCAAAATCACTTAAATCACCTTCTTCCTCTCTCTGATTGTCAGTTTGAACTTCAGCAAGTTTTTTGACCATGTCTATAGACCTCATTGCATTGAGATGCTGCCATGTGATTGACTGCATATCTATTTGCTCAACAAGCAGTTGAATTTGAGTACCAAATGCAGTGTCCATTGAGTGTAAGTAAAAATTCAAGACAATTTTGCCTCAAGAGGAAAGGATAATGATGATTGACAAAATAAGAGTTTAAGGAGTTGAACAATCTCAAAACAGGATCACGATAAAATGACAATGATATGCTTTGGGCGGATTTACTAAAAATTAAATGGCAGGATTAAGTGGCAACTGCCTATCAGTGTGTTTTGCTTAAGGGGTAAGTTACTCTGTTCAACACTCCAACCTAGGTGGCATTAGCCTAACGCCTGTCGCCACTCGCCAAGTCAGAGTCAGCATGTTGGTTACACCCACTTACTACAGCAAGAGTTTGTTTGGGTTGTCAGGGAGACAAGGAAAGTTGGAAAAGAGAAAGAAATGAGCAAGAGTGGAGCAAATGGAATCTAAGGTTAATTCCATCAAGGAGGGGATATTGTTGATAAAAAAATATATAAAACACAACGTAAATTGTGTGGTTCGGATATTTTGTAAAAATGACTGAACAGATGAAGTTGGTCTGCAAAATACGTCTGCAATTGGTGCCAACTGGAATGGGAAAAGATACTGCCCCACTGAGTACAGCGAGTATGAAACTGAGGGCCCATTATGATACAAAGAAGTATCTTATCTGCAGTTAGCAGCACTGGCCTTACCGGTGCTGCAGAAGTGCTACCAAAACAACATTCAATTTTGCCATCATTTGCAGTCATTACCCTATATGAAAACATTCTAAGAACTGCCAGACCATGAGGAGGGCTGTATCTTATTGCATAGGTAACGACATCTTATCTGCGTGACAGCGGCTGAACTCAGTTTTATAATCCATTTTGGTACCAGGTACTTTATTTTTAATTACAGTTTATATTTTCATAGTACCTCATTACACTGCAGGGTTGTCACGTCACTATTGCTTTCGTTGACCTTTAGAGGCCATTTCATGTAAATTAGTAAAAAGAAAAAAAAAATAGTGTTGTATATAGTGAATGCATTTTGTTCATTTGATAAACTTATAAGGGAGTCAAAGCCACTGAGTCATATGTTTTCCCAGAGACACAATATTCTGCAAGTTTACAGAGTCCTCATTCTATCATTAGAAAATATGCAGCAACCCTGGGAAACAATTCATTGCAATAACTACAGAACTGTGATTTATGTGCAGTCCTACTTTAAATCACCAACGGTATTGTTTTGTTTTATTTCAACCATGCTTTATCTGTTATACAAAAGAAATGGCAATCTTTCAATCCAGTTAAAATAATATTTTTGTCTGCAGTTCTATGTTAAATAGTCAATGATGTACTCCGAGGAAGTTTCGTTTTCTTAAAAAATGAAGGGAAAACATTCGACTGTGCCAGGGGATGTGTATGTATGTGTGCATCTCTGCATCCTCAAATAGCTTCCTTCAGCCTCGGGAAGACCTGCTCCCAGCTGGCCCTGTCCTTGGCTAGCTCCTCAACCTCCTTTGATTCCCAGCAATTGGGGAAATTAAATAGTTTCTGCATGTATGCGTTGTAGAAACCTTTCCGTGAGTTTGTGCAAGTGTGTGTGTGTTTCCTAGTCTGAAGAAAGCATGAAGGCTCAAAGGGAATGCTACAGCCTGGGCGCAGGAAAAGCCGCTCTCAGACTCCAAACTGCACCAAACAAAAGCCAACTATCACTTTGTGTCTCCTCACCCAGCTTTGAGTCGAGGAATATCTGAGTGGAGAGATACGAAGGTGTGGAGGTGTGGAGGTGCTTCAGTTTCATGCCTGCACTGAGAGGGTGGCAAGCTTTAACGCAGCCAAGGTGATCCCTGCCAGCCATTTTGCCCTGCATTTAGTATTAATTTTCCAGGCGATCAAACCTGCCGCCAGGAGATGGAGAGAGAGGGAGCGTGTGTATTAATGGGCTTTCACAAATTGAGTGTGTGTGTGAAATTGTGAGTACTTTGACAAACACATGGGTGTGCATATGTAGGCTACACACACTCTAACAGACTCATACATCACATAAGTGTCTGATCGCACGTGCAAGGGTGTGCGTTGGTTAATGAGTTTGCAAACACGTGCACGTCATGCAGCGGGCCTGATTAGGAGACACAGAGATGGAGGCAGAATAGGCCAGGGGCCAGAGGGGCCGATTCCCAGTGCAGAACCAGCCAGAGGAGCAAACCTGAATGTGCACCGCTTCCTGCTGAGGGGGGATAAGGGAGAAAAGAGGAGAAAACACAGGAAGTAATGAGGAGGGGAAGAACAAAGAGGGGTGAAGCAGCAAGAAGGAGGATGAGCGGAAGAAAAGGGGTTTGGGGAGAAGAAGACAAAAACAGCCAAGTAACAGGATAAGCAGGGGAGAAGAAGAGGAGGAGGGGAAAGGAATGATAAGGGGCAGAGTGAGCAGAAAGAGAAATCAAGAGAAGAAGGAAAAACAGAGGAAATGAGGATAGACGCCGATGAGGGAAGGAGCGGAGCAGCAGTGCCCTGGCAGCATGCGGTGGAGGCAGGCAAGATGGCTGCAGGGGACAGAGCCGGGGCCAAATCTGGTCATCGGGACCCAGCTCTGTCCTACTTTCTCTAATGGGCTAAACCAAAGCCTGAATGATGCAGGAAGAACCATATATGGTCGACAGGCAGCTGCAGCATCAGCCACTGTCTCTTTGATGTGTCAAGCTGGAATGAGTGATGCAGGACTTGGGCCTAATATACAAACAAGGGCCCACAGCAACACACACACACATTCAGATCTCTCTTGTTCCCCCTCTTTTCATGGTCAGCTAGTTGACATGCTGCCGACCCCATCCAGAGAACAGCAATGAGGTGCTGCTTCTAGAGAGTATGCGGGTGGCTGAACAGGTTGCAGACACATTGTAACTGTCCATCCACGTTTGTGTGCGAATCTGCGTGCTATAATGCTCGCTTGCAAGCGTCTGTGTCATGCCACCTGAGGGGCTCCAACAAGCCCTGTAAGCTCTCATCAATGCATAAAGGCCGTGGCCTCAGGTTTCACTCCGGGCTACAGTGTAATAGACTGGAGATGCTTAGCATACACGCACTACGTGGCCAGGTCAAAAGCCTGCAGCTGCAACATCTGTACGCATGACTGACAATCAGGCGTGCACAAATCCAGATCGACCGAGGGCATCGCTGCCAGTGTCCACCTCTTGTTGTTGTTTGTGTCCTCTCTCTCTCTCTCGCTTCAGAAGAGAGGCATTGCTCTCAGATAAAAGCAACAGTGTCCGTGTTATAAACATACTTTTTTTTCCTTTTGAATTATTCCAACACCTAATTAGCCTCTACAGTGTTTTTCCTGGCAATGTTTTCCAACCCGCGAATGTGGGGACAAACTGGCTGATCACAAAAGTGCTGCTGTCATGGCCAGGAGGATAAAGCATGCCAGCTGTAAAAGCGCTGCCACTGATTCATCTCATGTAGTGCAGCTGTCCTACGCAGGTCTTGTTGCTATGTGAGTTGCTATGATTGACCAGTGGGTCTCACAACCAGCAGAAATTTCACTCCTGCCTGAATTAAGCCATTATATGAGAGCTGAGAGCTTCAAAAGAAGGGGTTCGTTTCATGCTGCGGCTGCTGTGTCAGGAGCCACAGAAACAATCACATTCCTGCAGGAGGGAAAACAATTGAAATAACTTGTACGTTGTACAGCGAAGCCAGTCAGGCAGCAAGAAATACCTTCAAAGTACAGGGGTGCTAGGTGAGATGGCTCTAAATGTGACAAATTGAAGTCTCCGCACAATGCTTCATATATACAGCCACATAAAGCAGGATGTCACTCTGGCTATCATTGAAGCGAATAAGTCCTAAATGATCCCATCACACGGGCCTGCAGGCTAACGTAGCAACAGCAGCAGACAAACTCTGAACCAGCTGCTGAGGCAGGAAGGCAGCATATCAATGTACAATATGAAATGCTATCACTATGATCCAGAGTAGTGGTTCTTTGTTCAATCAACAATCTTTACATGTATAGCACCAATTCATAACAAGTGTTATCTCAAGGCACAACAGATCAGGCTGAAGCCATACTCTTCATTCTATAGATACACATGTTTAAATGTACATACATACGGATATAAATATGCATATACACACATATACAAACATCCAGATGTATCCATCCAGGCAGAGACAAAGGGACTGAAAATAAGAATTTATTATAGTGACAAACCAAATGGACACTCAGGTTATAAATCTGTCCTCGTCATATTTGTCCCTGGTGAATATTAATTTATTTGAGGTCAGCCCCTTGAGATGTGGCATCTTGTTTTAAAGAGGGTCCTCATGTTTATACGGCTGAAAAGGTATTTATTATGGCAGTATAATCAATAACAATAACAGATTCTAATATTAACATCTATAATGAGTATAAACTGGAGAGTAATGATGTTGAGTCATATAGCAGCATCTAGTTGATCTGCCATTAAATTGTGTTCAACCAAAATAAAAAAATGCGTGGAAGAATGTCTAATCTTGAAGATTCAAAAACAAGGCAACTGGACTGTGCTGAGTTCGTTGGGAAGACGTTTCACTTCTCATTCAAGAAGCTTCTTCAGTTCCATGACCTGGATGAATGAGAATCTACACAGACGTATAAGAATGTCTAATGTGCAAATGGTGAGAAAGACAGCAGTGTGTGTTTGCATAAAATAGCTTCCTTTGTATTCAATAAATTCTGACACTTCAGATGTGTTTCTTGCAAAAGCTCATCAAGCTTGAGACTGAATTGTGATTTATTGTGCTGCCAAATTCAGAGGAGTAGACTCAGAATGTCTGACTCAGATGCAATTTTTTTTTTTTTTTTTTTGGTTTGAGCAGCTCAAGTCATAAAAATCTGATCATTTCAAGTCATATTTGGCCAAATCCCCAAAATATCAGATGAAAAAAAAAACAGAATTGAGCATTAAGGCTTGCGGTGTGAATGCAGCCTCACACTTTCAGGGGGAACTGAAACATATGGCTGTTGTGTATCTACACACTGACACACAAAAGGAGCTCTGAATACAGTGTGTCTGTGACAGCCCACACACAAATAAATGCATTATCATCAAAAATATTCACACAGCGCACTTTCAAATCCTTCACCTCTCCCCAGGAAATGTTTTCTACAACAACCCTGGGAATAGTTCAAGTGCTTGTATGTCACCTTTGTTCTCCTGCAGACACAGTCTCCTTAATCAGCCGCTCATCTGTTGTGTGTTTGTAACAGGCCCCAGTGTGGGGCTTAGTTCCTGTTCTTTCTGACAGCTACACTTACAACAAGGCCTGTTGGCAGCCCACCATTGGTTAACATTCAGCTACTACACTGCTTAACAACTCCGCTGTGGCTGCTAAGCCTTGTATTAAAGAAAAGGTATGCGTGCCAACAGAGTTCTCTGCGCACCATGTTCGACAGGCAATTCAAATCCCACTTAACAGAAGATATTACAGATGTTCTGAAACTAAAAATTATATAACAGATACAGAGCTGGCCCCACTTAACATGGTACCCTGGGCAGACTTCTGCTGGCGACTCTATTACTGAAAACCTTGCAAAGACACTGATTTTCCAGATTTCAGGTATGTCACCAAGCTGATCCATCCAGCAAAAAATGATTGGAACAGCCAGTTTTCTTGGAGGGATGGTTTAGTTGTGCAGCTTTAGAATTGTAGATATTGGCAACCTGTGAAGAGAATAGCATTGATGGTGCTATTACAGTAGTTTTTTTTAAACTGGGCAGTATTTCTAAATTAAGACAAGCACAAAGCCACACTGACAGCTTTTTTGGTGGAAAAGATGTCTGAACTCTTCTCGACAGGTTTTGGTAAGAGTCTGATAAACCAGCTAGGTCTCACATTGTGGCTTGTTTGTTGGCAGCACAGCACACATACTACATCTACTGCATCATATGTTTCATTGTCTGATTGGCCTTTAACAATGATCCTTTGATAACCCTCCAAGTAATTTTTGATAGGTCCTGTCTAGGGATGCACGATATGGAATTTTTGCCGATATCCGATATGCCGATATTTTTTTATTCATTTTCGCCGACACCGATATTTCTGGTCAAGAGCTCAAGCTCTGTACTTAACAAAAATGGACTTGTTTCTTTCCGTGTTACTGTATATTTTTGCGAGGAACAGATTTAAAACAAGAAAAACAGCATTTAACTCTTGCAAAAATTAAACCCTTGATTTTTAAATGGATCAATGCAGTGATGAGAAGGTGCATCAATATTGTACATATGTGTAATTTGCCGATATTTCAGCCGACATATGGCTGCTACATCGGCTGTAAATATCTGCAAAAATTTCAATATCGGCCAATAAGATACTTAACTTTTTAGGCTGATATCGGCCGATACCGATACAATATCATGCATCCCTGGTTCTGGCACTCCTAAAAAGTTTATGTGGTGTTGCAAAGATTGTGGTTAAATTTATCTCATGGATGTCTGAAAAAATCCATTGAGTGTCAGATTATTGTATTGCACTTACATAAACACATACTATAATAAAAGTAAGCAGAATTAACTTAGACTGTTACAAAGCTAAATAAGGAAACGTGTATATGCCTTTTGTCTATCTAATGTATCAGTGCAATTATTAACCATTACCATAACATTACTAAATAATAGCAATAAAAATGTAGATAAAATATCTATTTATCTATATTATCTATTTCATCTTGTAATCTTCAGCTTTTCCCCTTCTCTAATTCGGTGTGTCGGAGAGGCCCCCAACAGATGATTGGCACCCATGCATTTGCTTACACTGTCTATGCCAAGGGCTGGCTCTGATCAGGGAAAAAATCCCATGTACATGTACCACAGCTAAAGCCCTGCAATAAAAGTTTTAAAACCCAACAGCTGTTCAGTGCAAACCAAGACCTCCATAAGCAAGAGAGACGGAAGCAGGATATGTGTCAATGTTAAGTTAGTATATGTCAACTTCAGTTGGATTTAAGAGTAAAGAGTCTGATGGATGAGTCTGGAGCCAGGGAAAATGGGATAGTGAGGGAGGAAGATGGCCCTCTGCTCCCGTCAGGTGAACTGACACACACTCACGGACTGACAGCGTTTTGTTATGAGTTTGCATAATGTGGCTGCTCACCAGTGGCCGGTGGCAGAACCGACAGAGTAGGAACAATGCGCATGAATGAGGAGCCGTGTGCACATCCTGTACTTTTCTTGGTTGGACCGATGCCTAATAAGGAGAACATTAGAGATGCAGCCGTGTGTGAGTGTGTGTGGGGTTTTTTTGTGCACTCAAAGGTCTTTGTGTTTTCAGTGAAGGTGTGTCCATCTCTGTCAGTGTTCAGAGTGCAGCTGGCAGAGCGCCGATGGCTGCGCTGCGTGGATGACACCTCCTGTTGACAGTGGGCTTGGAGCGAGGACGCCAGTCATAACATAACAGCAGGAAGGTGGGAGGACACCACCTCCGAGCTCATACACACACATGCACTGTGACACACTGTGACACAATGTAAAAGTCATATCAAGGTCCTTATTTAGATTGGCTTCCATCTCTGACCTCTCTCTCCACCCTCATTAGTTGGACTAGACAGCCTCTGCAGGCCTGAAGCTGCCGCGGGCCCACACATAAGATGTCACATTGCTTCATCAGTGGTACAGTAACTAATGCACACAGCCTGTAGGTTATTTTCTTGCTCATGGACGTCTTGTTGTGCCATAATTGACTGCTTGATTGACATTCAGTCTGGTTCTTGTTATAGTCTTTTTGCCCATCTGGCACTGGGTTCCACATTAACTCTTCATTGATCGCTATGAATCACTTACAGCAGCTTTTTGAATGTGGGTGAGGTGTGCAGCACAGGATGTTTTGATGGACATGAATAAGAGCAGTCTTACACAACACAAGGGTGGTGAGATTTGACATTGACTGGTGTAGTCTTTAGAGGAACAGTTAGAGGTGTAGAACGGCTGAAGAAGAGGGAGTCTGGCGAAGCTCGAGTGCTGACACAAGAGTTGGTAATAGGTTCAAAGCAGGTCTGTGTCACATTTTCCGCTCTTCAATGAAATGTCCCTCCTTAAAAAGACATATAAAATGCCAAAGTTAAGTCTACTGCCTACTTCTTTTAAATGTCAGATGTCAAAATGTCAAATGCCCCTTGAGTACGACCTTAAAGATTGGAATGAAGGTTGAAACTAGCATTATTCAAAGACCTCGCCTGCCCTTTTTGAGTCTTGTGGAGTTTGGCGCGAGGAAAGTAAATGAGGAAGGGAAGGGCTTTTTTTTTTATATGCACTTCAACCAAAAATCAGAAATGATGAGTAGAGTCAAAATGTAAGAAAGAGTTTTTTGGAAAAAGTATAATGGAAAGTTTAAATGTCAAGCAAGCTAAAAACTGTTATGCAATTCTGAGAATGAAGTCAAAATGTTGAGACAAAAGTTCAACAGTTCAAAAAAATCATGAAATACAATTTTTGGAATAAATAAAAATGTGAGAACAGTAAAAAACAGTTGTAGGTCAAAAATTGTATTCTCTTTCGCGGATAAAACTTGTGGTTACAAGCATTGTAATCTACATAGTCTGTCAAAACCTGGATCTGGTCCGGGAAAAAAAACACACCAGCTGAGAGGAGGTTAATATTATAATATTATAGAATTATAGAAAAGATAATTTTCTTTTGGAGAGCCGTTTTGCCGCCTGCAGCCAAGGGAAGTCAGGCTTCCCCGCTTTTTCCAAACTTATTTTGTCATCCTTCTAAAACACTTCCACAGTGTAAAGGTCACATGTTATGCAAAATACAGTTCTCAGTGCTTTACCCAAAAAATGGTGTGCATGGCTTGTTCACACACACCCCAAACAGGATCTGAAATGACCTTTTTTACCTGCCTGCCACTGAGACAGGTGGATTCAAGAATCCACCAACTGCTTCATCTTCAACTTCAATTAAACTGCTATTGCTGACCCCTCAACCCCGCTTCTTGTACGTTTTTTCTTCAAGAAAATATATCCTCGCTGTGACCCCTGAAAAAAGTGCTAAAATGAGGTGTCACGTTTGTAATCCGAAATTTTCCCCACACCAGGCCACTGCATTTTAGATACATTTCGAAACTTTTCTAAGTAATTGTGCCCACAGCTATTATTATCTTTTCTACTTAGTTTAAGCACCCATTGGAGCATGCAGCCAAGGGTCCATGAAGGAAAACAGTAGGAATGTTTACAACCTACAGCTACACTAGGTTGCAGCTGCAGGCTTTTGACCTGGCCACACACTATAAACATAAACCAGTTTAATCCTGTTGGCTTTATCCAGAGACTTTGATAACTAATGAGGTTTTGGTTTTACTACATGCATTTCTAACCTGACAGACCAGATGGACCATTCAATGTATTTCACTAGTCCATCCTGCCAATTTCCAAATACAGAAAGTGTTTGGAAATTGGCAGAGCCTTTCGAGGTGATTGGATTAATCGTTTTGTCAATTGCATTCATTATGGGCCAACCAGATGATGTGGTAGGCAGGCATGTTAGAAGTAGAGTGAAAATATCTCATTGGTCGAGAAATTCTTTTAGCGATGTTTGTTTTTAACTCAATATAGAAACGTTGTCCAGATCTGACAAAACTTCTACAGAAGCTTTTCATCTATGCTATCCATGCATTCACTGCCTGTCTCTCCCACCTCTTCCTGCTTTAAAGGATTCTGATTGGGCTGTGCCGCTTTGGCAACAGATCCAACTGCTGCGCAAGGCTAATGCGTTTCTGATGTTGTGGAAATGCCTCAGTGAAATACAACTTCAACCTGAGCAGCAGCATATTACATACAGTATCTTATGTGTGTGTTCTGTGTGTTTAGTGACACAATAAAAGGAGTAGAATTGAATCACAAAATCTGTCTTCTTTAAACTCTGCAATTTTAACAAATGCAAAATTCTGGGGCAAAGCCAGGTGCAAAGTACTGACATGTCAAAACAGCTGTGTGCCATGAACTTTTTACCTCTGCCAAGGAGGTTATGTTTTTGCCAACGTTGGTTAGTCTGTCTGTCTGTCTGTCTGTCTGTTTGTGTTTAAGATAACATGAAAAGTTATGGACGGATTTGGATAACATTTTCAGGAAATGTGTGGAATGGGATAAGGTAGAAATGATTAGATTTTGGGAATGATCCGGATCACCAATTTTTAAAAGGATTCTTTAACACTGCCAGATAGGACCATTTTTGCCAGAGTGGACTAAAGCTGCTTGGCAGAGGTCTGCGCCCTCCGAGTGCTTTTCTAGTTAACAATGCGCTTAATGTCTCCAAGCAGGGCTCTTAATCTTATACCAGCATTATCCTGACATTTTAACTTCTTTTCTCAACATTTGGACTTTTCTTTGTTTCATTATGAGAAATATTTTCTTCCTCATCATTTTCTTTCTCCTACCTGGCCTTATCCTTATCCCTTAATGGGAGTTTGTATCCAGTGTGTATAGCCTTCAATTATTAACATGAGCATGGGTGACAAAAAGACACTGCAGGTCTTTTACCTGTAGGACAAAACCTTGAATTATCTCAGCCTTTCTATTGATCTTTTTTCCAAAGTCCATTCTTTCTCCCTTTTTTTTCTTCTCCTCCCCTTTTCTTCGCATGTCTCGAGTCAACTCGGTTCAGTTCAAAGGGTCTTTATTAGCGTGACCGGCCCTGTGGCGAGGAGCTGGCTCACTGAGGGGGAACACTGCACTGGAACATCAGCAAAACCACAGGAATCTCAGCACTGATCCGCAAACACTCATCAGGTGAAGGACAATCAACGGAAAGAGGAGAAAGTCTTAGCTTGAGCATGTGTGTGAAGTCTGTGCGTGTCATCTTGCATCATATGTTAATATCCAGGCTTATGTATATTTAGAGGATGGAATTATTTTATTAAGCACGTACCAAAGGTAAATGTGAGAGCGCACATCGCCCACACATGTCTAGCTGGCTTTTACTGGCAGATATATTGTGTGTTCCATGCATTAGTCATGTCTGCAAGGACGACACATGCGTGGAATGCCAAACAGCTCATGCTGGATCAGACAGAGACGGGGAGACAGGAGAGAGAAGGAGGGAGAGGGTTGGCTGGATTATTTTAATGCAAAAAATGCAGATGGGATTAAAATCAATGACATCACCTTTAGGTCTCAAATTAGAGGTTTTACACCCTAAACCTGAATTAACTGCTCCTTGCCATCAGCTATCAACATCATATAACTGCATACCAAGATGTTAAAAGTACACATATCATTAAATCCCCATATTTTTAGTATTCAGCAAATATTTATGTAGTCAGAGTACCTTGTGATCCCAAGGGATGAAAAAAGCAAATAATGTCCTTTGTATATGGTTCACCTATGACTAAAAAAGTGAAATCTGACTCTGTTTTAGAGTCTTGGATCACTACGACATCACATTTAATAGGTTTACATACATAAATAAGTAAAGCTCTGGTAATAGCAAAGTAGAACAATTTAGTACTATTACTGATTTACTGAGTACTATTACTATTGATTTAGGGTAAAATATAGGGTAAAAGTCCAGTTTAACCAGACTTACACAAGAATTAGACATTTTTACTGCATGTAAACTAAATGAGTCTCTTAAACAAAGCCTGTCCATGGGCAGGCATGTTGGTACACCACCTTAGAAGACAGAAGCATGGTGAAAACAAGCACAAACAAAATGAAGTGCTGTTTAAGAGCTGGTTTATACATAATCTTCCTCTGGTCATTGATCCATAGCATATTTTGACAGAGGCATGGCACATTTATGATTTAGATCACAGGGCACTATGTTGAAAATCTATAATGTGCCAGCTTTGGAAGACAAACTCCTGCATCTAATCAAACAGCTCAGAAAACCACCTAATGTTGAACCCTCATATCACAGTACAGAAAAGTATCATTCCAAATCACCTTACAAAAAATAACATGCAATGAAGAAGCATAACATAAGATTTCTCAAAAGAGCAGGAAGATTTCTGTGGTAACTCAACAGAGAATCACAGTTCTAATGTGACATTCCAGCTAGTGGATGTTAAATAGCGCAGTAAATCAATGCACTATCCCACTGAGGGTTTCTTTTATCTAATTCAGAGAGAGAGTAAAACATGCCTTTGGGATTACTGATGAATCTATTACAACACTCGCGATCAGAAATTGAAGTATTCATGACAAAGTTGAATGATTCATTTATTAGCATTCACAAACTACAGCTCCCATGGGTTATAGTTTGTTTTTATCATCCCTTTGATACTTGTTTCTACTTCATTTTGCCCTTCTCTTATAAGCTGGAAAGATTTTAGAGAAATTGTCGCTCTTTTTCACTTATATATCAAAACCATGGACTAAAGAAAAGGTCAAGGAGTGTCAGCAAGCTTTGAAAGTACTCTACTGTACCTAAAACTGACAGACAATATATTAACATGGGCAAACCAAAAGTCACTTAAATATGAGGCTGAGAGCCTTAAAGTTTCTCTGATGACTGGCTGCTGTTTAGACCATAAGCTCAATCCCCTTCATGTAATAGATGGGACATGGGTCAAACTATTAACTTTAACTTTGATGTATTTGAGCTTGAAGATTGTATATTAAGATGGACAGAGCAACAGCTGCTTGAGTGTGAAACCAGAGTATTTAGAGCTGCCCAGCTGGGCAGCAGCATTATGGCTCAGAGACCCTGTCTCCTCCATTTCAGCAGATGGGACATGGCTCAAACTAAAACAGTAAAACAAACATCAATTATATTCACAAATCTGGATTCTGCCATCATTGTTAGTATTTATCTTGCTAAGTAATTTTGTTCTAATTGAATTTAGTGCAATTGGAAATTGGGGGTGTTATTTGGCTTTAAGCCCTGTAAAACATCAGAATGCTGTTCATTTTAATACACAGTAAATGCATGGACTTTAAATTGAGTTGACTTTATGTTTCCTCTTGCTTTAAATCTATATATCAAGCTAAAGCTAGCCACTTTAGCTGTTGCTCTATAACTATGGTAAAGGAATGTTTTTTGTCAAAATCGTAAATCTTTACTTCAGAAATATTAAAAAAGCCACTTTAGCAGGTTTGATTTTCTTATATGAAAGTTACTTTGCAGCATCATAACATGGTATTAAAAACACCAATATAGAATTTGCCAAACTATTTGTTGACCTGCTCTTTCGCTATTTGGGTCCTGCAGCAACGTCAGTCTTAATTCCAGACTAATAATGGTCGATTGATTGAGTTTCAATTAAGATGGAAATTTTAGCCTCCAACAATCATATAACACTGGATAATCAGCCGGAAATGATTTTAGTGCCACATGCCCTGTTAGGCTTGTTCATATCCCTCCTCAAACAAGGACCTCTGATGGTCGATGTATCCTCGGCTTACTCTGCTCTGCTTCCTCACTCTCCTCTCAATGTTTTATCTGCTCTGCAGGGTTGAGCCTGCTTGCACTGGATAAACACTCTAGTTTAGGTGAATGGTGAACCATACAGTTTAAGTTTTAACCACAGACAAAACTACGATACAATACAATACAAAAAATAACATGTTTTTCTTTTGTGAGGGTAATGACTGAAAAAAGGCAGATATTTATTCATTTCAGAGCTTTAACTCTGCCTTTCTCTCTGTATTTCTCTGCATAAAATGAATGCACCTTGTATGTCAGCCAGGCACCCGTGTAAATGTAAATGAAATGATTTTCAAAAACAGAATTGTTGAAACCCTCTTTACAACTTAAGTCACTTCTGTACAGGTATGACAAACAACTTGTGCAATGAAGAATAATTAAATATGTTTACTTCATCTATCAATCATTCTTTTGTTGAGCAAATGGCTCTTCAACCTTTTCTGTTTAGAATAAGTCCTGTAATCATCAGAGTATTAAATAATTTTGGACAGTTCACTTGGATTTGCTGAATTTGTCACATGGCTGTGGCTGTTTTGAAGGGAGTATGATTCACTTAGTCATTTAAAATCTACGCACTGATGCTGTTTTAAAACCAATGAGTAATCATGCTTAGTAATCATCTCAGTATCAACCGAAATAATCCAGATTATAATTTACATCCATAATAGATCAGCACTATTTTAGACGTTACACAAACAACAACAAACTCTTCACAACTGCTTTAAGCAGAAAGAACACTAAACCCTCATCCAAATTTTGCTCCTATTTTTAAACTAAAATTAATTTGGTTAAAAGAGCATTTATTTAAAGCCTCTCAAAATGAATTGGTTTAATCACAAATCAAAATAATCAAAAAGATACATAAATAAACATTTCATGTTCACACGAATCAGCATGGCTGTATCATTATGTAGAGCAAATTTTTAAAGTTGTAAATATGCTACAGTGGTTCTACATCAGGTGTTTAAACCCTTTTACAGCTGTTTCATTCCCGTCTTTCTTTACAGTCTGAGTTTCCTTGGAGCCAGCATGTAGAGATCATTATAGGAAGTGAAAATGAGGCACTTTTGCAGTCGCTGGGGGCGTTTTTCTGCTCGTTACATGTGCAGTAAGGATTCTTTTGATTTCAACACACGTCTTCACCACAGATGGTACAAGAGGACATATTATGTTCAACACATTCTTCGTTGACTTCCTGGGTGACTCTAAGGTGGCTCGATGTCGGCTCTCTACACATGGTAATGAGCTCATACCATGGTCATATTAGCCTAATGAGGAAGACCAAGGGTGCGTGAAGCAACACTTTCTTGCCCAGACTTCTGCCAAGCATACTATGAGACACATGCGTGCGCACACACACACACAAAAACACACACTACCAGGTGGTCTCATATCCTTGCCATGTCACACACAAACATACCTATTAGAAAACCAATCATGGTCTGCACCTGGGCCTGTTTAATGGAGTGATTTGGGACAGTGCTTGAAATTTGAGTCATCCAAAAATCGGCCTTCTTCTTGTCTTATGCAAATTTTCATTGACGGAGATTGTGAAAATCTAAAAGAATGATATTGTACATTGTTTTTCATTGAAAAAAACTTTTGTGTCAGATGGGTACATTTTTGTCCGCAGAAGAGAAAAACTGTTGCAGGGACAGAGAGCGAGAAAGAAAGATTGCAAACAAGGCAGAATGGGAGCACACAATGTCTGTGCTGTGGGAGAACAAGCTTTGATACAGAATCACTTTATTCTAATAAATGATAACAAAGCTGGCGGTCAGTCGAGGTCAGTGCCCTCTCTGAGCTGTCACAACAAAAGAGAGGAAAATAATAAGGCTGATTCAAACTCACATTACAAAAAACACAGGGGTCAATACAATAACATGAACTCCTGTAAAGCATTACCAAATCATAGGGCCTTTGAATAAACACTTCTCTGGATCTGGATCTGACTCTGAACTAGGACCGCTGCCTGACTTGGATGCATTTCGCAGTATGCAAGTGCCAGGCAGTACAAGAGGGTCAGGAAGAAGGGCTGGAATGATTTTTGTGCTGGTGTGATTCTTGCCATTCTTGAAAGCAAAGAATGAACATTAGACAGAAAAACCTTGATCACTTAAGTATAAAATTGTAAACTTTTAACCAAAAGTGGACATTTGTGCAAAGTAAGAAAAAATCTTCAGCTTTCTCGAGGAAACATTTTCACCAGTAAAGGACAAACATAAGGCCCAATTTTTGATCTATGATTACCAATGTCAAATTAGTTTATCCTTGACTCAAAATGTACATTTGTGCTGAGTTTGACAGAAATGGCTTAAAACATTCTTGAGACATCACATTCACAAGCAACAGATAAGCATGAGGTTTGATGACGTTTGACCATGCTGCCTAAAAATTGAATGACGGTATTCCTGTGCCACAGCGGACAGTTTGTTTAAGTGCAGTAACAACGTCTGTCATAAATATAAACATGCCTGATCCTGACAGTCTTAACTGGAGATTTTAAGGATCAATGAGGTTTCACTTTTAAGCTTTTTTGATAATTTTTTGTGCTCTGGGATGCTTCAATGAAAAAAAAGGGAATTTAATCTGAGCATTAACTTATTGTCAAGTGGTCAAGCTGAAATTCAGACCAAACAACTAAACCCAGCATGTCAATAGCAAAGCACCAGCCACTGGGAGCGCACAGACGTAAAGTAAATGAGCGCTGACACTGTGATTGGTTTGATCTGTTATGCCAAAAACACAGTCAAGTATAATCAAGATGCATAATTAGTCCTTTTTGCGCCCTGCACCTGGCTTTGTGCAGAGAATCTGTATCATCAAAATATCAAAATATAGACCAACATGCCCTGAACCGGTGTGCACCTCCTACTTTAAACAATGTGCTTCACATCGAAATAGGCCCCATTGACCTCCAAAATCTTAATAGTTCATCTTGAGTCAGGGAGGACATTTGTGCAAAATCTGAATGCAAGCCCCGAAAACGTTCTTTATGCCTCTAGCCTTAGCTGTCAGGGGTGCAATGGCACACTGGTTATAAATGTTTTGGGTCAAGGCACTCAGGATGATCTAAAAAGCATAAATGGCCTTAAATTCATAGTGCCACACACTTTCTGTAATTGTAATAACCATAGGTGAAAGCTTGTACATATCTTTCAAACCATCCTGATAGCCTGGACCTAGAAATTCATGCCAGTGATGTTTGGTCTTTAGTTTTCTCTCCTCTTTCTGAAGTTTTCAGTTCCATGAGCCCCATTGTTTTCAAAAATACCAGAAGCACTCCCACAGTCACTTTATCTCACGTAAGGGCCTTGCAGTATTGCTATCCATTTGTTGGTAGCATTAGCATGCTATGCCATGAGGTATTGTATTGTGGCATGCAGATAAAGCTATCTGGACTTTATGTATGGCTGAGACCGAGCCTTATCAAAGTGGGGTTAGGTAGAGCTGAGCCTCACAGTGTAAGAAAGCTAAATGTCCATATGAATCAAACCTTTGTGTTCAGGTAATAATGTGGCATTCCCTACAGTATCACTCCCAGCAAAATCTAACATAATATTCCAAGTGGCTTGAACATTTGTTTCACCTTTTCCTCCAAATCCAAATAACCATTCAAATGAGGGTAGCATTGAATCTGTTCTGGTTTGTCTGAATCAAAATTCAGTGTATGAGAAAAACAGATCATGCCTTGTACTCCAGCAGGGATCCAAAAAGGCACTCTTTTTTCTGCTAACGGGATTTGATGCAATATGTGAGCAACTCCCCCATTTCCTTTTTGCATCGCAGTGGAAGAAGTGTTGATAATATGAATGTGTTAAGGAGAGCTGCCATGTTTTTGGGTCCATGGAGTATGCGCACTTGATCTTTTCTCTGACAAAGCCAATAAGAATCCAAGACTTCTCCTGGCTGAGCTCAGTGGTGCCCTGTTGGCTTCTGCTTTCTTAAATCAAACAAGATCACTACATACAGGATATATTTTTTATGTGAGGCCCAGTATTTTTCTTTCACCCTATACAATCTAGATAAGTGCACAATTAAACAAGGATCACTAACAATAGACCCCGTTAATGGTAACACCAAAAACTTAGCTTTGTTAATTAAGACAATTAAAACACTCCTTTCCTTGAAAGGAATTAAAAACAACATTGTATTTGTAGTGCACAAATCTGAGTCACTTATATTGAAGGATGATGGGTTATTATCTGTGAGTTGAGAGGGAAAATGTGGAATAGTGTCTCAATTTTTCCCCAGCCCCCCTATTAAGAGCTACCATGATATTCCACAGTAGTTTAACCTGCTAGGTACCTGCTGGTAGGTATAACAGGACAAAAAAGAAAAATAAATATGAGCCTCGATGAACAAATGACTAAAATTTATAACATAGTAATATATACAATGTAAACAAATCTAAATAAAATGCTTGCTTTCTAGAGTTATTGATGTTTTTGCAAGGGTGCTACAGTAACAAAGTAAATTTCAAGAAGTACTGGACTTCATTTCACAAGTGTCTCTACTTTACTTGTATATTACTTTACTATGTTGTATTGGAGAAACAAACATCATACTTTTCACTCCGCAGATTGTTTTTTTTAAAGGTTTTTGTTACCCGTTACTTAAAATCAACTGATTAATTTTCTTGCCTTTTAATCATAATCCATCCCCTTTGCCCCCTGCACCTGGCTTTGCACCGAGAACATGCCACCTTAAAATAGCAAATATAGACCAACATGCACCAAACCACTGTGTGCCACACACTTTAGATAACATGCTTTATGCTGTCAAAGGGCCTTATGAATTGCAATAAAATTAATTCAAGACTCAAGTATGTTGGGGCCACAAGTGATCGCTCCCCTCCAGTCTTCATCCAGTGTCTGCACAGACCAAGCCATAGTAGTAGAACTCTGATGCCTTGGGACAAATACAATATAATACAGCCATTATGTGAACATTTAGTAAACAAGAAGAGTCATTACAATGATAAGTCCATATGGTAGGCAGAGACTTTTAAATTATGGTATTTTCTGTTGTGGTACAAATTGCTTCTGACCTTTCACTGAGGCTGGTAGATTGATGAAATTCCCCTGTCACTGCACAAAACACGAGCTAACTTCCAAGCCCGGAGACAAACCAACAGAATCATAAATTGCCCAAATGTGATTACTTTTAAGCATTTAAACACTACATGAGCTAGAGTTGGGCAGTTCATTGAGTTTCAGTTATAATTACTGCCTTCCACAACAATGAAAATTGAATAATCCAGATTAAATATTACTGTGCCAAATGGCATGTTGCTCTTGTTTCGTCTTTTTCCATCTTTCATCTGATTTTTTTCACTTATTGAGCATAGTGTTAGTTCTTGCAGGACACAGAGTCAGTATCACTATCATGACAGAATTCCATTATTAAACAGTTGATCCAAAGCTAGTCCACCACAGCTGACAGTCAGCTGATTGTCTCTAAGCTGACACTGGCTAAATGCACAGACCGCCTAATTAAAGTTGCTCCAGCTTTCAGACTCTTTGCTGCTCCCGCTGCAAGCTGCTTTGTAACCCTCCTCCACCCCAGCTCATCCTTTAAGCCATTCTCTGACTTAATGTCACAGCAATTATCAATGTCATGCTGACATTGATAATTGCTGTCGGGGGGAGTTTGCTGCTTATCTCCCTGCCTCATGCTGTCCTTGCAGCCACAAGGGGGGCAGAAATGTGTGCTGTTCCTGCTTATAGCTTTCACAACTGGCATGTTGAAAGGCAGGGAGAGCCACCATCAGATCCATACCAAATTTCAAATATCTTCTACTAAAGCTTAACATAGATAACTGCAATAAGCTTAATTTTGAATAACTGTAAATCGAGTTAAATTCAAATAACTGCTCTGGTGTCTTTTCTTGACAAAGTGGTCCTGACTGAAATATTATTATTTATTTCCTGTTCTGTGATACTTAAAATGATAGCACTAAGAGTGTCAACCTTTGCATGTGCTGCATGTTGCAATATTAGTGAGTAATTGTCTTTAATTGTGATATCAGTAACTATCAAAACAATCAAAATTGGGATTTTGAAACAAGATTTGAAATACAACACTGTATAGAAAAGGCCTTCAGTTTGAGTCTATTTGTAATTGTTTTAATGGTTCATTCTTTAACACCTCTTAATATTAAATCTGTCTCACACTAAACATGTGACATGTAATCTAGAGAGCCCCTGTCCTTAGTGACACTGTGACATCTCACTGCAGCCCTCTAATTATCCTGCACTGTAAACAATGTACAATTCATACTGAGGCACAAACTACAGCAAGGCAACACATCTGCCACTAAACACTGCTGATAAGGAATGACATAGTGACGCCTCCATCTCCAGCCTGTCTCACCTCTCACCTGTCTCTCAACACACCATGGACAACAATGCTCCTACCCAAACGCACATGCACACAACACAAACACAAACAAGCTAATTCACCATCCAGAATGATCATTTTCACGGCAGAGGACAGAGAGAAACACAGGCAGAGAGATTAGCTTGACAGAACAGAAATAAGGGTGTGAGAGAGGAAGGGAGAAGGGAAAATGGAGAACAGGTGAGAGACAGGGAATAAGAACAAAGCTTATAAGACAGCCAAACAGAGCCAGTCACAGAGCAGGAGCATAAAAATAAGAGAGAAATGAGCAAAAAAGAGAAGTTGAGATGGAATATAGCGAGGACAGACAATGAAATGAACACTATTTTATCCTTCTCAAACAGAAAAAGGCAAAGGCTAGAGTGGAGTTCCTTAATGGCAGGGGCAAAAAAGAGCGATAGATAGGAGAAGCCTGGAGGATACTACTATATTTATATTCCACTATGCCATTATTTATTTCTTTAACTGCCTCTCTCCCCAGCTCCCTTCACAGCCTCCCTTTGACGGCCCAGCTTTTTTTTAATCACATGCATATCTTTGTTCCCCTTGATTAAGGGATAGAGATTGTGAAGACAGCGCCACAGGGGCCATGAAGTGAGGACCACACTCCTGCAGGATGGAGGACAAATCCCCCCCCCCATCTATCCCCCCACCATCCCTCTTCACTACATGCCCCCCCCGGGTTTCGTTACTCCATCATCAAAATTCCCACTTGCCTCTCCAGTCCTGACTTCCTCTCCCATTACAATCCTGGGTATAGCCTCCATCTTCCCCTCTTCATCTCCACCATCTGTACACCACTCATCTACATTTCATTAACCCGTCTGTGCATCCACAACTATCTCCACCAGAGAATTTCTACTCCACAGCTCTGTTTGTTTAAAATAGGTTGTTTGCTGTTTACTGTATTTTTTCTCATTGTTGAATGGACAGCCACTGAAAATTTAATGAACATCTGTTTACAGAAAGGATGATTCAAAGCAGAGTTGAATGAATCCTGACGTACTCGCCAGTCACTACAGGCAGGCCACATTAACAGATATATTAAGCTACAGAAAGCTGATTCTAGGAGAATGAAAGTATTGAGTTGAACTGAAAACCTGAGATTAATCACCGTATTACATGATAATGGATATTGCACTATTTTCTGCACAAGCACACCTACCAGACTGATGTAAATTCAGACACTGAGCAGACTGTATTCCAAAAAAACACAATATCAGTACTTAAAGCAGAAATATGTTTCAATTACACCTTAAAATTTTCAATCTGAAAACAACTTTTTAGATGTTGAAAGGTATCTTTTTATGTTCACACAGCACCTTGGTCACCTGTTTCACACTAGGGCAGGAATTCATGGGATAGCTCATTATACAATGACAATATATCACCTGCAATATCACTAATATCATGATAAAGCAATGTTGCATTATTTAGTACATGATAAGAATATCATTCAACAGTATATCAAAATATCTGATGTACTGAGAAATATATACTTACTGGCCACTTCATAGGGTACGCCTTGCTAGTGCTGCCCTCAGAACTGTTATATTTCTTTGTGGCATACATTAAACAAGGTGCTGGGAACATTCCTCTCAGACTTTGGTCCATATTCACACGATAGCATTATGCAGTTGCTTCAGATTTGTTGGCAGCACATCCATGTTGCTAATCTTAAATTCAACAACATCCCAAAGATGCAATATTTGATTAAGATCTTGTGACTGGGGAGGCAAATGAAGTACAGTGAACAATAAACAACAAACTAGGAGATTTAGGCTTTGTGACATGGCTCATGTATGTATTCATCAGAAGATGGGTACACTGTGGACACGGGATGGACATGGTCAGCAAAAATACTCAGGGTGTGATGTTTAAAAGATACTCACTTGGTACTAAGGGGCCCAAACTGTGCCAAGAAAATACCCCCAACATGATTGCACCTACACCAGAAGCCTGAACCACTGGTGCAATGCAGGATGGATTCATGTTATTATGTTATTTATGCCAAATTCTCACTCGACCATCTGAATGTGGCAGCACATATTGAGACTCATCAGTCTAGGGAACATTTTCCATTCTTCTATTGTCCAGTGTGAACTGTAGCCTCTGTTTTCTGTTTTTGGCCTACAAGAGACACTACAGAATGGTCAATTACTGTTCCAGTACATCTACTTCAGGCTTTGATATGTTGTGCTTTCAGAAATGATCTTCTGCATACCTTGGTTGTAACCAGTGCTTACTTGAGTCACTGCTAACTATAGAATATCTCAAACCTCTCCAGCTATTCCTCTCTGATCTTTGGCATTTTCACACAGAGAACTGCTGTTCACTGGATATTTTATTCCTTTTCAGACCATTCTCTGTAAAGCCCAAGAGCTGCTGAATGCAAAAATCCCAGTGGATCAGAATTTCTGAGACACTTAGACTAGAGCTATAACCCAATATCTGAGTGTAAGTTGAAAAATAGTTTTCTGAGGAATTTGGGACCAGTGTAAACTTGTTGAAAGGGAGTAAAATATGTGACCTGCAAAAGTTTTCCACTTCTGTGCGCTCATGTTTACCACTGTTTGCGTAGATAGTAGAGATATAATCTAATCAGACTGCTTGAGTACACATTTTTAAAGTTGGGGCAAGAAACAGAAGGAAACATTTTTTTTTACATATTAAAGGGTCGACAGAAAAGTCATGGACACATATTTTTGTTTAAAAACCATAAAAGAGTGTTTTTATAATGTGTCCCTTAAAGATGGATACTTAACTGTTGGTTTTCAAACTAAAACATTTACACACACAAACAAAAAACTGTAAGATTAGATCAATTAGATCTGATCTGAAATGATAAAAAAAATGCTTGTTGACCACATTTGTGCATACACATATAGTCCCCTTTGTAGAAACCAGTGCCTTAGTTGTGCCGCCTTAGTCAAAACAACTGCTTACACTCCCTTGAGCGGCATGGCTCAAGATCTAGAAACCCTTTTTTTACTTTTGGTCTGTCCAACACTTTGGTTGAGACTGAATAACACTGCGTCTACTTGGTAGCCAGGGAACAAATTTCATATCTCCCAGCTCTCGTATAACTCATCAAGCATTTGCCCTTGATTCAGAGTTATTCAGGAACGACTCATTAATGATTCATCGCTGCTTCTCTGGTTACTAATCCTAATTTTCTGCAGTGTTTTCCAAACTGTTGACTGTGATATAAAGAGCCTTAATCTTTTACAAACATCTATCAAAAGCCTCTTGTTACTCTATTTGCAAGACCAGACATCTCTCCAAATAAAAGAGCTATCCTGCTATTTCAGTTTTTTAGTTTTCTCCCACACCACCCTCACTACCCTGTTCTCAGCTCCCCCCACACACCCTGCTGGTAACAGACCGATCCTCCAGCCTCCCCGGCACATTAACATGACAGCCGTCAGCACCTCTGTGCAGCCTGGCCTTTTGCACCGAGAGTCTGCGAGGATGCGTGGACGGCTTTGTTTCTGTGAAGATGTGTCACGGCACGTGGTGCAGTCAAGTGTGCAGGAGTTGTGAAGTGAGAGGATACAAAGCACGCATGAATACTCTTTCATATTGTGGGTGTAATTTTGTGTTGTTTATTTTCAGCTGTTTTCTGCTTTTTGGTTTATTGCACAACACTCCTCCACCTTAACATGACAGCTAACTCTGAAGGGATAATATGTGGATTTTTTACACTACAATGTCTAAATTCACGTTGTTTAAGAATTATCCTATGCCAAACCCATTTTTGGATTTCCAACTGTTTTCAAGCCAGAAAAAGTCTTTATCTTAATAGCTGTGATTGTTCAATGAGTCCTGACGTCCGCCAAGACAGAGGCGCCATAACAAGACCAAGCAGCAACCTCCAGTGCTAAAAAATGAAGCCGATGTACAGGTGCCAAAACACCACTTTAGGCTGGCCCCTGAAGCACGAAGAGTCTCATTTGCACTCTCGGTTGAAATTTTACAGCAGAAAAATACATATTTAGTCAGGCTCAAAAGCAACTTTGGTTTGAATCGTTAATTTATTACTGAACTGTTGCTAAGGGGGTAATTTTTTTATAATCTGACCATTTTGATTTCATTAAGCAGTTAAGGTTATGTATCGTGAGGGACATGGTTGATATGACCACAGTTCTGTGAGTTGTCACTATTTGTCAGTCAATCTGAAACACAACTCAGCTTCTTTGATAATAAATTGATCCAAGTTGAAGTTAGTTTAAGACTTTTTTTAAACACAGAAGCTGCCACTGATTAGTTTCATTAGCCTCCCTTCAGTTACCAAATGGCTGTCACTCTGGCTTTTTCCAGTATTTTCTACAGTCAAAAGACAAGACATTATGTGTTATAAACTGCAAAATAATGAGACAGGACATGCTATTTGAATTTCTTAATCCTTGTAGCAATGTCAACCTGACACACCAGATGGACTTCTTCACAAATCCATGGGATATCTGTCAAGTCCTCCTGTGCAACATTCTATGGGAAGTGATTAGGTAGTGATTGTTTTGTCACATTCATTAAAGGCCAATCAGAGGTTTGTGGACACTTCTTGCTTCCAGCACAACTAACCTATACTTGTAGCTACGGCTTATTTATCCTTAAAAGCACACCAAAAAACCCGGTCATTTGCCAACTGTTTCAACTTTAAGCTTTGCAAGATGGATTGCTTAATGACAGACATGGCATCAGGCAGATCCAGCTGCTCACAAGGTTATGACAATGTGGCCAAACAGGACATTCCCAAGTCAAGTAGTGATGTGCTGCTCAGCCCTGCCAATCTCAACTGCATATTAATATTTTACAACAAAGTACTACTTTTAAGAAAAACTGCACATCACAAGGTTCGTTTACAGAACAGTGAACCACCATTTTTGTCCTAAGGGTGATTTCAAAAGTGCTTTGCTGGTACCTTGCAGCAGCACAAACCAGGAAGTCCACTTTTAACAGCCTCCTTCCTTCACAATGTGAAATTTGAATACTCCTGATGGAGTTTAGTCTTTTTTTTTCTTTATTAAATAAAGTATGCAGCAGAGGTGTGAGAAGCTGACCATGCATCCTTACAAGTCATTATTGTTTTGAATGAAAGGCCCCTGACAGCAGCATTTACATACTGTTCATTTAAAGATTATAATTCTGATTAAAAAAACATTCAATCAGGTCATTAAATATGATGCACTGTCATAAAATTAACCATCAAAGAACTTACAAAAATGTTTTTAGTGAATTAAACTCATGTTTAGCAGCTTTGAAGGGATAGTTCAGGATCAGTTCATGAAGTGGGGTTGTGTGAGGTACATGGCATGAGCCTGAGCGTGGGCCACAGTGTCACAGCTCAGTTCTCTCTCTTTTCAGAAAAACTGCTGTACATGGCTATACCTTGCTGTACATGGTGATGTACAAGCAATTTATGGCATTAGTGTATTTCCCGAGTTTTTATCTGAAAAGAGAGATAACTGAGCATGACACTGTGGCACATGTTCAGGCTCATGCCAGGTACCTCACACAACCCCACTTAAAAAACTCGAACTATTCCTTTAACATAAAGTGCTGCTTACATGTTGATGCTTCAGCCATAAAATCCCATAATCTAATAACACTCTGAGAGGGACTCTCCTGCATAATGAGCACTTTAATATTTAACACCTATGTTAATAGATTTAGCTGATCATATTTAATTTAAGAGGAGAGTCACAGAGTTAAAGTAACACTGATTTGCCTAGATTAGTATGCAAATCGTTTTGCGTTTGGTCGGTTTGAGCTAAGTGAGAGTGGTTTTAATGGGGACCGTTTCTTGGAAAGTATCACCAATAAAAATCTTCATTTTGAAGTCTGTAGCTCAGCTAGAGTTGCAGGGATTTTGTTCTTTTAGAAGGAGACCTTGCTGTTGAATTTTTAAAGGTAATATTTTTCTGCCCTGAGCACCACCAGGACATAGTAATATCAGGAATGGTGAACAAAACCAAAGCAGTGCATCATGTTATTAGGGTAAAGTGAGGTTTTAAATGAAGGCATATTGTTTATGGTAATGTTATGTTTACTTAAGTAATGTCTGTCTTAATTCTTCCTCCTCTGCCACGTACCTTGGCAAGCATCACCACAGCAACCGAACTCAGACAGGCCTCTGCCTGAGGCCGCCTTTTATTGGTCCAATAAAGCTTGAACAACGCACTGCTGCCTTCAATCAGCTGCTCACACTAAATATGTGGGTGCTGGGTGTGTGTGAGTCAATGTATCAGTGTTGAATGAGGATAGATGACTTTGTGCATCTACAATATGTATGTCTGTGTGTCATATCACATTTAACGCGTCGCTTCACCAGCCGCGCATTGTTGCAGATTTCTACCCTCCTATCACTCTTTTTCTCTCTTGCCATTTTGCGCGATCTATTTCACTGTGACGCATTTTCCCCCCCTTCCTTCCCTTAAGCCTGAAATACATGTGTGGTGACACACACACAAACGGATTGCAAATGTGCTGACACAAGATATTCTTCCTTCCGCATGAGCCATCTCTTCTAAGCTTTGGGTCAGGACAGAGCACATAGCATCCATACACCAGTAACAGCTTCAAGACTGGATCCCATTTCCTGAAACCGACAAATACACAACACATGTCTGCGGCAACATGTGCTGCGTTTATTTTTCATTATTCTCCAAAGCCTGTTTTGGTCCCACAGAGCTTCCTAATGGTCGTCTTTCCCTCCCCTCATTCTCTGCTGAAAGAAAGGTGAAGGGCACCTAAAAGAGCAGATGAAGGAGGGAAAGAGAGGGAGACTCTAATGGTGATGTTTTTCAATTGGGTTGATTTATGGCTGGCTGTTAACCATTATTTTACCATTTACTCTGGCAGGACGGAGGAAAAGGGCCGGACAGCTCAGGCTAGAGGGGAGAATAGAAAAAGGAAGGCCGGGAAAGATACAGCAGGAAGGACGAAGATGAAGAGGAATGTGAGCTGTGAGAATGAAGACAGCCAGGGCAGGGAGAGAGCTAAAAGAGAATAAAGAAATAAGGGGAGTGAGTGGGAGAAAGATAAAGAAGGAGCAGAAGGGGGGCTTAATGAATGTAAAGGCTATTACAATGAGGTGAGGTAAATTGTCCATTAACTCAAGAGTTTCTCATGCGTGTGTGTTGCCTCACCATAACGTTCCAATTTAGCAGGTTACACTCTGATGCTCCCCAGCCGAAGACGTGCGGGGCGTCTTTAGGAAACCGAGTTAAGACTGAAGTAAGACAGAGGAGGTGCGATTGAGGAGGAGAGATAAGAGGGACGAGAGAACTGAGGAGAGAGAGGAGAAGGTAAGAGCGAGAAGGAGGAAATGTAGTGGTGAATGAGAGATAAGAGAGGGAGATAGGGGCTGCAGAGAGTGAAAATATTGGGGAGTCGAGAAAGAGCAATAAGGGGAGAATGGATAATTCAGCTGGAGAGCAGCAAATTCACAGGGGGAGGGAGATAGCATCACTTCGTCAGATACGGGGGGAGATAGCCACTGCAGAGGGACAGGATCAAGATTTCAATACAGACCCCGAGAGAAACAGAGAGCGGCGCATTATCGCACAGCAAGAAACACAATTATTACTTTGGACAGCCCCTGCGAGAGGAAACAACAAAGAGTGAGCTTGGGCGGCCATGACGCTCCACAAATGACACAACAATTTGGTGGCAGAAAAAAAAGGGGGGGCAAACTGGATGGGAGGCTAATCCGTTTTAATTGGTGTGTGCAATCACAGGGTGCGATGAGGAGGATAATGACGGGAGAGACCAAATGACTTCTTCCTCTGATGTGGCCTAACTGGCTAAATTAAGCCTGTCACATCAATGTCATTAAAGTGATTCAACTACGGATATCAAATGTCACATATCAATTAATATTTAATGAGCCGAACGAGTGGCGCAGGAGAAGATAACGTGACTCATCCTACAGAACATTTGCACGCTGCACAGCTTGACGTTAGTGGCGGCAGGCATCTATTTGGCAGCGTTTCCCTACTGCAAACACAACAAAAAGAGACACCTGTCATTAGCACTTATAATGAGTCAATTTGGTTTCTAAGTAGCTTGTAGTACGGTGCCAGGAAAAGCCACACACACACTCCTTTAGCAGCCTAGCATGAGTTTGAGAAGTTGTTCCTGGCTTGAGTTTTATTACGACAACACGTATTTGACTGCACTGACCTGAGCAGTTTTGACAGATGTCAAGTTGAAATGATGACAGCACATCAGGGAATAACTGCTTTAAGATGCATGTTAATCTCTGTTTTGCTTAATTGTTTATGAAAGCATGCGACTGTGCCAATGAGCGCTCGGTGCATGTGTGTGTGTGCATTAGGTCTAGTGTGTATGAAAAGGAGCACACGCTGTGTAAAAAGGATTATCCGACTATTATGGAGGAGCTGTCAGATGCCTATAAGACCACAACACATTTCCCCTCCCGTTTTTTCCTTTACCGATGTTGCTTAATCTTCACCCAGATCCTCCTCAGCACGACTTAAGGGCTGTTACTGATTCCTTTAATGCTTTCAGATGAACCCTTTGCTCTGACATGCATTCAGTTAGCCAGAAGAGAGAAGGAAAGAAAAATGTGCCGAGCCTAAAACACTGATGGCAAGGCTGTGAAAACTGAATATTTGGCCCTGAGTGATGTGGGGGAGGGTCGGTTATGCAGAGGGTTATTCATAACCAGCAGCCTAACACACTGGAGGGTATCAAAAACACTCAGTGTATTAGCATTTCACCAAGCTGGGTTTCTAATCACACTACTGCTTCACAGGGCTGCATGGGCTTATAAGGTGCCAGTTCATTTTTTCAGCCTTGGGGGAGCACTAGGTTAATATTCCAGGAGCCTATAGATGAGTAATGATTTGAGTGGAGGTGCAGGGAGAGTTATGTAATTTGTGCTATATCATTATCTGCAGTAACAGGCGTTATCACCCGTTTGTTTCCAGCAACTTAAAAAAAGATCTTATCCCTGCAAAATGGCACTGCAGTGAATCCCTGGAGATTATTCTAATGGTTTTCTTAATAAACGTGCGGGCGACTGAGTATCATTAGGTAGTTGACATCATAATTGCGAGGTGATTCAGAAATTGTGAGGAATGAATAGATTATACAGTGCAGCAGATGATCTCAGATGTTTTAATTTCTGCACGGTGCACTTCAGCTTTGTGGATCTCTTTCTAATTAGTGCCTCTATTCCTCCTCATTTGTGCACACACTATTATACAACACTGAGGGCTGAAACGAGAACTACTACAAGGTAGCACTGGGAAATTAATGGAGTTTCAATTTCAGTTACAATATTGGCTTCCCACTATTATGAAAACAAGATATTTAATATTTAAAAACTGATATTTAATTATTACTGGTTCGAATGTCATATTGTGATTCTCTTCTTCAAATGTTTAGTCAAGGGTGGTGTAATGTTTACACAATATATAAACTTAAAGACTGCTGTGATTGCTATAAACTCAAAAAGGAAACCAACAACAAAAAGAAACAAACAAAAAGATATAACATACAATGCTATTGAAACAGCAATATCCAAAACATGTATGACATTCTGTTTTCTGAAATTTTTTAAACCTCAACTTTTTAGAACTTTTTAAGAATCTCGAGATATCCGATTTGTATATAAATATTTTTCTGCTTTAGTGACTACATGTTTGAGCATTTAGAATGTTCAGGTTTGATAAATACATGAGATGCCAATGTGAAAAATGATTAGGATCTCATTATCAATCAAAATAACTGTCATTATAATAACAGACCTTAAGCAAGCGATGCACAGCAAATAATTTCAGACACAAATTTAAATCACATTGAAATGACTAATGTATATTGTTTACAAGGCATTAAAAGAGCCCATACTATAATTTTTCATGTGTTTGGCATGAGCACTTCTATTCACAAGACAAAAAGTCTGCAGCATCTAGACTTCTGCCTCTCCCCTGTTAACAGAGCCATTAGTCGCCATTATGGCTCGTCCCTCCTCCAAATGGACCTACCAATGTTATGTCCTATCATTGCTTCTTCAGCAGTTCAAGCCTACTGGCATGAGCTGGCAGCTGCCAAAGAAAAGATCGTAGAATAAATGCAAAGTTGTCTAAAACATGTTGCCGACTAGCACGAAACTGACCAGTTACCACAGAGTAAACCAGTGAACCAACCGGAACAGGCTAGGCCCACATGGGCAAGGGTGCCTTAAAGTGACAGGAGCTCTTAGAGAGCATCTCAGAAAGACTGAGAAATCAAGTGGATGAGGGGTATCCAGTATGTGAAAAAATGTTTTAAAAACATGTTTTTTAATCATTAGTGAATGTAAACATGCAACCAGTCATCACATGTACATGCTATCAGTGTTAACAGGTGATTCATGTGAGTTTGGTTTGCATCGTACAGTGTGGCCAACATTCCTATTGTTTGCAATGCTAGCCCTCAGTGCTCACTAGTATGGGTCAAGTCTGTGCACAAGACTATGACCTTACAGCTTTTATACAACTTAAACACCATTTTCTAGTTCAAATATGGCTAACTGAACAGTTTCACTGTTCCAATGTCCACTTTCCCACATTTAGGCTGTACTGAAGAAAATATTCCTTCTCTTAAAGCGCTGACCATGTGCCAGGTCACACGTGACATAATGCTACGGCAACACACCAAGTTCACCAAGACACATAAAACTTTAATGGACGTAGTGTCTTCACTGAGGTTGAATCACCTAAAGATTTATGCAGCCTTCAGGAACCAAAACATGGAATTGAAACTCACACCTCTTGTTGATTCCTCAAATCTTGAAATCTTAGAACTAGTTTTCAGTACTAAAGCCTATTCCTAACAAGAAGTGGATGTGGTTTTGGATTTCCAGGGCTGTGCTCTGTTTACTGTAACTGCATGGCCAAGCATTCCTTGATATGTTTCTCCCGCTGTGGCCAGTTTTGTGCTGAAAAAACATCTGGCTCAGGGAGTCTCCTATCTGAGGGAGGTGGTAACATCAGTTTCAAAAAGCACACATTATATAAAGGGTAAAGCAAGCAACATGTTGGGGATATATAAAAAAAAGTCATAATATACCTAAAACAAAAACATTAAAAGGTATATTTTCCATTATATGTGGCCTCTAACATGCTGACAATTTTCAACCACTTTTTAGAAATGTTTCGTCTCTGTACATAGAAATTAAACTAAAAGTTATGAGAAATGACTAATTTGATAAACTTTGTACTCAACTCCATCCATCGTATTCTTCTTCTAACTTTCTGGGTTGCGGGGAACTGTAACCTATCTCTGGTGACACCCGGCGAGAGGCGAGGTCGCAGAACCACATAGAGAGCCAGAACCCATTCACACACACTCACACCGACAGGAAATTCAGTGTTACCAACTAACCTAACACGCATGTTTTGGTCTGTGGGAGTAAACTGGGGTATCCACAGAAAAAACATGCAGGCACAGGGAGAACATACAAACTCCACACAGTAAGGCCTCAACCAACTGTCTTGCTGTGAGGCACACTTACTAACCTATTGTGCCACCATGCCACCAACTTTGTACTAAAATGTTCTTAAGAAGTCATCTGCTTTGACTAGTCTAAAATTAAACAAATAAAATATGACTTTAACTTGCAGGCATGTTTGTCAACAAAGTCTAAAATAGCTGTCATAATGAACACTGGTACTACCTGCAAGAGTGGCTGCTTTTCAGTGCAGTGCAACCATCAGGGCCACAGTTCTTTTATCGTCATGGCCTCTTGCTCTCTAATGAGCCTCACACCTTCAGCAGAGCAAACGCTTCCCATGTTTATTCATGACATGCCAATACGGACGACTTCAAAAGATCGTCCGGTTGGCTCGTTCAAAGGTGTCGCTCTCTCTTCCTCTCTTCCTGAGTTACAGTAGCGCTCCTTTGGCCCTGCCTGCTGCACCTGTCTCCCTGCCAGGACTCCAGCTTTATTTACCGTAAAGCTTTCACACAGATAAACACAGCAACTCAGCGACTGCACACACACACTCAAACACACTTAGGCACACGCAATTTGTGCACAAGCACGCTTCTTTTGGCTCACGATCAAAGCGAAACAAAACAAGGCTGTTCTGGGCTCGCCTGTTTGTTTGATTCCTGTCTCTCATTTTGTCGATTGTTCTCACTCAACACACCTTTGTCATTTTTCACCCGCCTCATTTCTGATTGCTTTCCTTCCATCCTCAATCTCCCCTCTCTTCCCGTGAGAAAGCGATGGCCTGAGCTGGAGGAAGTGGTCTGACGAGGTAGAGGTTGAGGTTGAGCGCGAGGGGGGGGGAGTTTGCTCTCACCCCTTTCCTTCCTGACGGCTAATCAATGTGTTTGGGTTTCCCCCTGTGGCTTCACATGAGCCCTGCAGAGCTTTCCCCTTCCTCTACTAGGGCATGGAGAAACCCAGGCACCCTAAGTCTGGCAGATTAGCAAGCCACTGGAGGACTTACAACTTTCTGCTGAGCTATCGCTTCCTATCTCCTCCCGCTCTACGCCTCCCCCTCCTTCTCCTTCTCCTCCTCTGCCTCAAACATCCCTCACGAGAGAAGCCTCGGAGGATACGGTTGTACACACTCACATCCCTTTATTAGCATATTTCAGTATTTGAGGGTTTTTTTTCTTTAAAATGGATTATTGTACGACAGTGTTTTAATATCTTAGCCTCAGTGGGAGACTAAATCAGGTTGCTGTTGTAATGGTTTGGTCTCCTGTGAAAGGAGGCCTGCCTTTCTCTGCTCCACAGCAACATTGAATGAGATGGATTCATGGAGGCAGCAAAGATGATGGCCCACAGGTAAGCATTTAGATGAATTTCACACACACACACACACACGCACACACACCCACACCCACACACACTCATACACACAAACACACACACAATCAGACACATTACAATCATCCTAACGGTACATTGATCTCTGCAGCATGGCCCGACAGGCCTTATTGCCAAATGAAAACAAAGGCTGCATGTTCAGTGCTGACACACACCATCAGTCACAGACAGCCTGCAGTCACAATGATTACCTCCTGTATGTAAATCCATTGAGCAATAAGGCAGGTTATCCCCTTATGAGGTGCTATTGTTATTATCCTGGACAGGATATCACCGGAAAGTGCCACCGGCCAACTGCTGGAGACTGATTACGTCCCATTGAGACGTGATGGCCAAATTGGAAAATGGTGATATCAGGAGGCGAGGTTACACAAATCTCCCGTACAAATTATGGCCGTGGGTTTCGTCCTCATTTGTCTGAGTGGGCTACGGGCTGTAAACAATGAGTCTTCACTGGGGGGGAAGCACATATAACTGCTAATAAGCTACCTGGTGAATATTTGGATTTCCACCAGGATACAAACAGATTAAAAATATTGTACTCTGATTTATTATGCAGATTATAAATAATTGAACCATTAAAGCTGTGTGCTGTGCATGCTGAGGAAGTGGTTGGCTGTAGTTCTGACAAAGAGAATCATTAACAGACAAATTAAAGAGTAAAGCCGTAAAGATATAGGATTTAACATGCCACTTTATTATCTTGGGCAGTGGGGTAATGTGCAATGCAATATGCACTTTAAATCTCTGTGCAATATTGGGCAATGTGCAATATAACGAAGACCAGAGCTCCCAGACAGGTAGCACTATGCACTTTAGCATTCGGGACTTTAGCACTATGCACTTTAGCGTTTGGCACTTAGCACTATGGCACTTTAATTAGCACTCCAGCACTTTATAATTCAGTGTGTATAATTCCCATAGTCCCCTTACTCCTGGCCCATTTTATTTTGGACTGTATGACAATTTTTGTCTGTATGACTGTATGTCTGTTAATATGTTCTTCATGTTTTTATTCCTATTACGGATGTCTGTTTTATGTGTTGACACCAACCTGTTAATGGGACTGGGGATGGAAATTAGTCACTCAGTTATAATCTGATGCATTTACATGTTAATGTTTATTAATGCATACTGTCCCATTTTTAAAAAAAAAAAAAAATACATCTAAATCTAAATCTAAATAGAGGCACATGCATACATGTGCATGGACTTAAGTGTAAATGAACAGATGTAAATTAGCATGGACCAAGGTAGTATATAGATAAACAGGTAGAAAGAAGAGAGTACATAGACAGAGAAATGATAAAAGGAAAATGGCCAGGGGCATATATATTTATGGAATGAACTAGTAGAGAGAATAAATAAGTCAACGGGAGGATGTTGCAAGGGCTACAGTAATAAAAAAAATGAGAAAGAAAAAGAAGATGCATGGTCAATGTGGCATAAAAATGGATTCTGAGAAGTTTTTATTTTATTTTTTTCCCCAAAATACCCTTTTGATGATTTTGGGCTATGGGACACATATCAGTATCACCATAATATCAGTACTACTAAATATAAAAATGTCTGCAGGCATTCTCGCACAAAATATATTGGCCATATGAATGTACAAAATCCAGAACTAACAAATCTACCTCTACTGAAATTTGTTTCCTATTTTCATTTTCATTAATGACTCATTCCACCCCAAAGTTGTCAACCACTTAACTGTATGTAATGAAAATGATTTAGTTTGGGCTTGAGGATAAACTGAACATTAATAGAACTTTGCTGCACAAAAAAGTAATGTTTTTGTCTCTGTCTCTTCCCTGATAAAAGAGTCATTTGACTTGCTTTAGTGTCCCATTTGTGGTTTTCATGTGAAACTGGTTTAAAAATAATCAAACTTCTTCCTCAGTTGTTTTTGACATTTCCTAACTGCATGCATTAAAGTGAATTTTTACCCTCTACTGTGGCAGCATTTAAAAAACTACTTCACTATGGAGGCATCTATTTTCTAGTAGTTCGACCGAGCCTCATGAACGGAGGCTACAATCCACTGAGCGGGCCTCCAGAATCAAGTCAGACAATTACTTTTTGTCCAAACTCCCTCTCTTTCTAAATGCTCTGATTATCCAAGTCCCATCCAAAGTAAGACGTAAAGACAGAGATTCATCCTCAAACTCAGCATTTCTTAGAAATATAGGTTCTTCTTTATTTAACACAGCTGTTTTCTAAGCTTTGGGTCCGTCTGTGTAGATTCTCATTCATCCAGGTCATGGTCATTCTGAAGATTCAAAAGCAAGGCAACTGGACTGTGTAGAGTTTGTTGGGAAACAAACTCTACACAGTCCAGTTGCCTTGCTTTTGAATCTTCAGAATAAGCTTTGGGTCCTAACACAGCTACTAAATGCTTATTTTCTATTTCTTTATTTCCAGCACTCAAGAGGAATGTGTTTTTGTGTTATTTTAAGCATTTTGTGAAGACTGTCACAAAAAAACACCCTGCAAACCTTTCTTCTACTCTGGGAACTATCTTAATCATAGTATAAGCTCCATGAAAAGGGGATTGCTTATTTAAGGCTCTATAGAGCTCAGTGTCTGTCAGTAAACTGTTACAGTGCTGTTTGTAGCACTTATAAAGGCAGATGAGGCTTATTTTCAGTGTAAATTAAAAAAAAAAAAAAAAATTAAATGAACATCTAATCCAAATATTTTTTTTTTTTTTACTAGTACTTATATATATTTTAAAAAATGAGCTATCAAGGATGCCCCGGTTAGGTTTTAGACTGCTGATACAATCAGTGTGTGAGGCTGGCTGTGGCTGATACTAATCATGTTTTAGTGATATGACTAGCAGCTGGTTTAGTGCTTGTTCAAATAACTCTGTTAAAACCTCCAAAAGAATCAGTGCAACAAGAATCACAGAAAAAAATGGTAGTCCTTATGACATGGTTCATCATGTACATGTGAAAATGTGTGTGATTAACATTAACAGCAGGATGGAAAAAAAGTATTATGCTTATACAAGAGGCTAAACAATTTGGGCACGTTTTAAAACAAACTTCAACAATGGAATAGAACTTCTGAGCTTATGATACTTCAACAAAGCTAAGTGGATTTCATCACAGTTTCTTTAAGTGGATAACAGAGCAGCAAAAGCAGCAGCGACAGACAAGGGGACTGCATTGCTTTGCCACCTGATGGTGCTATATGTAGTAAGGTTGTCCAAAAAATTGATACTTCAATATTTTATAAATACCACATTTTAAAAGCAGTACAATGACTACTCACTGTTTTTACTGAATCAGAACTCAAGCTACTCTAAATGATCAGTTATATGAATTATAAGACTTAATACTTAAGGAATAAGATGTGATTTTTTTCTTTGATCATAAATTTGTGCAATATTTATCAGTCATTAATGTATAAAATGTACTTAATATAATTAAAACATGCAGACTGTATTAAATAAACCGTATTTAAATAAATACTTTTGCTCATTAATATAATCTGCAATGGTTCAATCTGTTGTATCAAACCAACAAAATATTTTAAATCAAATACAATTAAATGTGCCTCAAACTTGGATTATTGTAATCAATTATTATTTCCTTTGAAGCTCTAGTTTGTAATTTTATTGTATTTTTTTGCTGTGGTATCAAAACAGGTAATGAATATCGACATTTTTTACTGGTATCGTATCAAAGTTAAAATTCTGGTATCGTGACAACCCTTATATTTAGTATTAACCATGCATGATCCCATTGTTGACTACAGACATCAATTCTGATCAACCAATCAAGTAATTTTAAAGGTGCAGTGTGTAGAATTTGGCAGCATTTCGCCGGACAGAAACGGCGAATATAGGATATAATGTTTCTATTTGTATGTGAAGTCCGTCAAAATAGGAGTACAATCATCCCCATAAAACGTTTTATTTTTATTTAGTTACAAAAAGCTTCAAAAAATTTACATTACCGCGGGCCGCGTTCATGTAGGCCGACATAACGATCCACCATGTTGTCTACGGGTGGATTTTAGGGACAAAAAGAACGAAACGCGAATCTGTCCACCTGTTCTGAAATCTACCTGGAATGAGGGCGAAGAAGAGGAGAGAGGACAATAACTGACCTATAATCTATAAAAATAATGGTTACAAACCTTGTCACTTTAGTAAATGATGCCGTGTTCACGATCCCTTTTGGTCTTCACAGGCTTCCGTTGCTCAGCGATGTGACATTTTGGTTACGGTTGGGCTCATACTAGAATCTGAACGATAGATGTCGCTCAAATGCCAAATTCTACACACTGCACCTTTAAGGCTTATAATGATGTGCACCTGATCAGTTAGGACACTTTTAAAATGATTTATTGCTCACTCAAGTGTTTTTTTTTTGTTTGTTTGTTTAATGTCTGATAGACAGGCGTATCAAGAGCAGTGATGCATTGACTGTGAAAATCAGTGCCAATGCCAATACTAATACTTTAAATAACAGTTAAGCTGATACCAATACTGATGTTGACATGTCATACGTTTTTGGCTAAATTCTCCAATAAAATCAGTATTTTTTGTCACATTTTACCATAAAAACAGATCAAAACTGATCAAACAGGCCAATTTCTTTTCTGACAAAATTCTCATGAATTAGAAGTTCAGTTTGCAAAATGTTAATGGACATGACGCAACAGGTTAACATATGAAACTGTTACCTGTTCATCCCACATTCACTTGTCAGTGACTGATGTTTATAAAAAGGGTTTTCAGCCAATACCCATGTTAAACAGACACCAATGTGCACCCGTGACCAAGAGCATCAGGACAATTATGGTTCAGAAGAGACTCTGTGGCCCTAATAGTATGATTAGCTCTGTATAGGTACTGTATCAACAAAAATGAGTTTGGAAACACTGGCAAAGTTTCATCAACAATTCAATAATGTGCATCATAAATATCTGCAGGTTAAGATGAATTTAGACCCAATACAACACCTGCTATATTTTAACTCAAATCTTTATGTTTCTAGAAATTGACTAACTCATTCACAAACTTAACAGCTTATATTTCAGCATCCATTAAGAGCGCAAAATTCTGTGTTTCAAACCAAAGTTATATTCCACAAAAAAGAAACAGCAAACAGCAGGAGTTGCCATAACCCCCACATGCACCCTCTCAGCCTGTTTTACTTTGGATCAAAGACCCTCTCATGAGAAGTCTACAATCCTCAGAGCCTCCAAACATGAGCACAGCTCTGTTTGGATGAAATGTATTGATTTTGGCGTCTTCCAGACAGGAAGTATATGACATTGGCAGAATGGATGGATTTCATCACATAGGGGATTCAGAGGAATTATAAAAATACATTGGCGAAACACAATACAGCCGTCATCTTGACAGATAACTCATCTTGAAACTGTCAGCAGAAAAAAAAAAACCTAAAGCAACATTTCCATTACACAAACAAACACAGAGACAGTGAAATACTGCCAGAAACTAGAATTTTGGACAAAAGCAGGAGAGATTACTCAAGGTTCAAACTTTGATTCCTAAGCAAGTGAATGGCTCAAGAGGACTTCAAGTAAAAAGAAGTGGACAAAAAACTCTTCTGTTTAAATAAAGTGGCTTTGGAAGAGAAAGGGAGAGTTGGTGAAGCACTTTTTTTAATTTTTTTGACATGCACAACTCCGCATGAGCTAAATTATAGGCAACACTTCGCTCTTGTCTTGTCTTGACCCGACTAAAATTTTATAACAAAGGCAATAGTGCAGATAATATCTTTCTATTTTGTGACATTTGTGTGTACATGGTTGCAGCAGAGTGATAACACGGGTAACATTGCAGTCAAGCTGAAAGACATGCTGCCATTTTTCCAAATCTTTATACTGAAAGTGAAAAGTCTATCAAAACACAAAGAGTTAATAAATCACATCTGTTATTTTTTTTTTTGTTCAGTTATAATGGCATGATAGAAGCCTATTTGAAGTGCTCTGTTTCATTGTGTCAATTAAATATTCAGCAGTTTTAAATCAGGCAGTAGTCCATAATCAAATGCTGCTGCATCACCATTTGGACGGCAGCAGCTGAGCTGGAACTGACTTGCATGTTAATGCCTCTGATTGGTGGCACTGATTACAGGCTCTCGACTCACAATCCCAAAATACCAGTGTTGTGGAAACAATTAGACACGGGGCAAATTTAGAATTGGTGATGAAGGTGACAACTTCCTGTTAAGTGGATTAAAATATTACAGAATATTTCACAGCGGATGAGGCATCTACTCGAGTCTGACATTTGGCCAGGTAGATAATGCAGTAAATGACGAGGATTTAATACCCAGCTTTATTTCTATAATAATATCAGAGATGAAAATTCTAATGTGCTTAACCCAATTTGCATCAAGAATGTGAAATTTAGGAATAAGACTGGCATATTTTCTTTAGAAAATGCTGTGTCATGTTTATAAATGCAAAGTTAGTTGTGAATTAGTAAAACAGGCTACAAAAAAAAACTTTCATTTGAAAGATTTGGACATCTTTCAATGATATTACTAGCAGTCTTGCTGCCAGGGGTGCTGCCAGATATTTCCAGCTCCATGAAAAGATATCAGACTGGGCCCTATTCCAAACCAGCTCTGCGGAGTTTATCCAACTAAGCATCTCTAAAGCATATTGATAAATGCATATGATTAAGTATGTTTTAATGGACCACTTATAATTATGACAGCCAAGTTATTTTGTTTAAAGACACATATAAGCTTCAAATAGTGGACAAAACACTCTTCAGCTGAAATTATGAAAAAAATTAATTAATACGTATTATTAAGAATTTTCTGGCATTTGGACCGCTTAAAGAATCTAAATGTTTTTAGTTACAGTATGATCAGTCCTCATGAATCTCTTAACCTTGTAAAAGACATTAAAATTTATGCAGATTATACATTTGTCTTGCTCCTAACCAGTTTTTTTCTAAAGACCCAAACATTTTGAAATTCTATGTGGGACAGCAAAAGCATAAAATCTAATATCCTCTAATAAATGTTCAAAAGTGCCTCTTTTTATGTAAATGTTATTTTATTGGAGTTAACCAAGTAAAGGGTGCCTGACTTTTACTTTTTTGTTAAAAACAAGAAGGGTTTGGTATTTTTTTGAGAGCAATGAGAAGAGAGACCTGGCAAAAAGTTAATAAATTGATGTTAAAAAAATACTTACAATGTAATGGTTTTTAGGGGCCCCTGTCAACCATGGGCCCTTAGGCTCTGTTCCCAAAGAGAGACAAAAACGTCTTCATATTGAAATCATTTTCTGTAAAGATGGCATGGTTTGATAAGTGTATCTATCCACTCAAATACACTGAAAATGCTGTAGTACATATGACAGGCCTGTAAGTGGCACTGTAACGCTGCAGCAGACATACACCAAACTCAGAGAAGAAGACATGGAGCATGCGCATACATCATGAGAAATGTCAACAAACACTGGCATGTTGTTCTCAAAGTCCACTTTTTGCTCTCAGATTTTGCTGTAAAAGCCATAACAAGCTCAGTAGCTTCATACACAACACCATATTCTGCCATTGTTATCAGGGTTTGCGCATCTACGTGAGAGAAGGGCTATGAAGTCATTGTTTCTAAATCTATCCATATTTGTCAGCCGCATGGAAACACAAGGCCGGCAATTTCAGATTCATCCACTCTGGGATCGATTTTCAAGAATGTGCATTTTGAGTACCTGAAACGTCGTATCCGTGTGGACGAAAAAACTTTACGATTAAAAACTTGTGCTGATACACCTGAATTTGTCTCTGTGTGGACAGCCCCTTTGGATCATCCTGCCTTTTCACCCCTTTACAGCCCCATGCCATTTGTTTGGCACACACCAGCATTGTGCAACAACATAAACCAAGAGCCACAGCCTTCCTTTTAATCATCAGTTTGCAAGAAAAAGACTGCTTTGAAAACTTCGCTGTTGGCACGGGTGACATGCACACGCAGAACCCTGGCAGCAGCAAGACAGACATCCTCTTCATCTGCTCAAATCTGCCCATAACAGTGCTCCTGCTTTGCAAAAGTAGCTTAACAGAGAAATTCGACATTGATCACTTAGCTGGCTAAACAGTAAAGTTTGCAAAGATCATTGTGAAAAGGTTTATGAGAGATTACTGTAAGATGTTGATTAAATACAGCCGGTATGCAGGCAGTATTTAGAAAGCCTCTAAATATGACCCTTTGGATCTTAGTTTTTTTTCTGCTAACCAGCATGTTTTAATACTTTTTTGTATCTTGATGGGTCAATTGTGAACTAAATTTGGTTTACCCACCTAGGCTGAACACTACCATGAGCTCGTGAGAAAAACTACAAGATGTGGGAGTTGAAGGATCACTCGTGATATGATAAGATGCAATATAATACAAGACAATATGCTTTACCTGTCTCAAAATAGTACCTTATATGTAATACAACATGATATCTGACAAACAGAAGATTTAATGTTTCATTTAATTTCTAAAATCTTTCTAAAAAACTGAGAGTTAAGGACTATTGAAAAGGGTATAAATTACAAAAATGAGCCCAATCCCTATCCCATACTTCTGAAGTCATAAAGTGATTTTGTAAACTAAAAGCTGCCTCTCTTTCACTTTCTCTCAATTTTCAAACTAACTGCAGTATGTTCAGTGGCTCCACTCTCAAATCTAATTGAGAGCTGTTTTGGAGGAATGGGAAGAGAACTATGGATTGGATTCTTTAATGATTCCTTTATTGATTCCTGCTGATTGTCTGTGAGGAATAAAGTTTGCCCACAAAAGGTTTTCAGTGGCAACAATGTCAAACACATGACACTCCTGATATTCAACACCATGGTGTGTGGACATCCTTCTGCAAGTTGCTGGTATTTCCACTGACTTAAAATTGTAAAAAAAAAAAAAAAAAAAGCTCATTCTTTTGATTAAGATACAATTATGGCCATCTCTGACTCTCGTCTGTCATGATTTTTTATTTTTTGTCATCATTTCTTCTGATTGCCCCCACATCCATGAATTTTGCAAAGCATGCAGAACAAAGTGGCTCGAACTGATAAGGGACCTGACAGACAAAAGATACTGACTTCTTGTGGTAGTTGTTATTGGCTCTAAAATGGAATTACTTTTTGATTCCCATCCCTACTGTGAACACACTGTACTTTAAAGAAAGGGAGGATGTGCTAATTGTTCCACACATTATAAAACCTATGGACAAAGTAGGCACAATGTATAAGTTGTCCATTTTCTCCATTTGATGATTGTTAGAAGTCCTCTTACAGGAAGGCAGTGCTGGGCAGTAATGGTTAATCTGTGTCTTTGCTCTTTCAGAGTAAGCTCAGAGAAAACCACCCTAGCACTGCCTACAAGAACAAGAGAGAGTAAAATTCAGTCTGATCCAGTTCCACCTTGGTGTCCTCTAAGTCTGACAGAGCTGATCTGAGTCCTACATATATTAATGATGAGCTTCAGAGAGCAGTGATACCTGTAGCTACCATGATGTGTGCCATTATTACACTGTCAGGCACACTGCAGCTCAGCGGAAGCCTTTGTGAAACATTAAAATGTAAAATAGACTCACTAGACCAAGGCTGACATTGCTGTTACCTGAACGACATTCTGTCTTCCACAAAGGCAATTATATAGAATAGCAGCAAAGTGGATCAAGATTACAAGACTGCTTTAGATGGTATTGTAATAAAGGACATTGCCCTTCAACTGAAGGCACACTGACTATTTCATGGCTATTCAACGTCTCGACAAAAAGACTCCCTGAACACAAATACATATCATTTCAATCTGCTATCATTTTCAACTCTCATGACAAATATAATGAAATCTCAGATCAGAACATCCACCCTGATAATAAGTCATTACTGTCCTATCTCAAAATAAAATAACATGGAGATTAATAGGGCTTTTCTTATTTTGCAGCGTGACCCCCTCAGGGGTCTGCAGACGTGTTTGATCATTGATTGCAGTGTGACAGCCCCTACTGAGACTTCATTTCATAGCTGCAGGCTCTCTCTGTTTAGTCACTGATTAGATTATAAGGTGCGTGCTTCACTCAGAAATGTATCCTCTGATCTCCAGAAACATGGACTGACACCACTTGACTGAAAAATACGCCATGAGGGTTGTAAAAGTTTGAAATGTGTAAACAGGGTAGTAAAACGCAGCTCTATTTGAAGTTTTAAAACAATTATACTTCCAGAAAGGAGAAAAACTATTTTATGTTTGGCATTAAAAGTATTGACTCTCTGCCCAGCCTAATTAGAAAAGAGTTTTCTGCTCTGTCTTAATTATTTTATCCTGTGATTTAATGTTAATTCTGCCTGCAAACTAGCCTTCCCCTCGTGGTGTAATAAAGGCCGCATTTCATTGAGTACAACAAGCAAACAAGGCACACTGGGCCAACCACAGCTGAAGCTTAAAACATGATAAGCACGGTGACATAAGCAACACCCTCTGGTAAGAAAACAAGAAATTGACATAGACTTAATGAGCAGTCATGCCACCATGAAAACAACACGCAACACTACCCACAATGCCGTTCGCCAGCCTTGCCGTATTCTCTCAGGGACAGGTCCTGATATGACCTCAAATCAAGCCCATCAGCCTGTGTCACTTGTCACACTGGCACAAGGCAGCGGCAGTGTGGCAATGAAACATTATAGCCGTGACTGCCCGAGCCTCGGCCATCTGAGGGATTAGGACAGAATGGGTCAGAACGGATCACCTGAGCCTAACGCCGCATTACAATTAAACTGAAAGAACACTGACCTTTTCTGCTAACGCTAATGCAGCAGAGTGTCACTGCTGCCGTAAGTGTCGTCCTGGGAGTATCTGCTGAAGCACTAAATAACCAGAAACACACAAAGCTGCTACAGTAACAGTATACAAACGCTCACACTTCCACCCGCCTCACGCACATTATACACGTTGCTTTTATCTTTTTGCAATCCAATCTTAATGACTCCATTAACCGAGAGGCCATTAGCGGCATTCACTTTATGGCCAGCCAAACAGCCCAGCCGGGAGCACATTACTGAAAGGGCATGTGTGTCCTAATGTCCACTTCGTGTCCTCCTCACACACACACACACACACACACACACACACACTTTCATACACTCGCTCACTCAATCTTTTCCCTCAAGGCCAGCTAGCTCAAAGCGAGCAGGAGTGGACGAACGACTAAGCAAACAGGGACATTTTTTGTGCTCCATTAGGCAATGAGGAGCAAAGGTTTAGTGCAAGGCTGCAGTGCCTCGCGCTGGTGGTCAAGCGGAGGAAGATTGAAGGCAGAGGAAGCTGAAGTGCTGCTCTGTGTTAGAAGAGATCTCATATCCTGAATTAGCCCAATCTTGCTTTGGAGCACAGGCTGAAAGAGATACTTCAGAGGTGACCTGCCATGAGAGAGGCATTATGGGGCTTAATTATAGAAGCCAATCACAGCCCCAATTTGGAAAAAAGGATTAACTCTGTGTGTACATGAGTAAAACAACCATCAAATGCTGATTTGGCATTAAAAATAAACACATACCTTTTCAAAAATTGAGAATGCTTCAGCTGAATCTGGGAAAAAATAAATACCATGGACTATATAAAACATGGACAGTCTTAGTGATGTCACCCATTGGTTTCTTAACTTTGAAGCCAATGAACGTCGGTCTACATATTGAAAATCCTGTCTCAAACTAACTTAAAGGGATGGTTAGATATTTTTTAAGAGGGGTTTTATGAGGTTCATATCCGTTGTTATAATACATGAGCCACAGCAATTCCTGTCAGCTCGGCCCTTGTGTGGAAAGAACTGGCATTAAAACATTGCTGTTGTAGAGACCAAGAGCTCCAAGTAATTTAGGTATTTTAGGTGAAAACAAAGTTTTAAAAAAATCACAGGGTGATTGCACACTGCACGAGACACATTTACAATGCTTTACTTTTCTGTAAGAAAGCCACTCTGCTTTGGGGCTACATCAACACATTGCATGGCCTAAATGCTCCTCCACTTGTATCAAAGTATTGCTAAAGCAAAGAGGCTTGCTAGCTGAAAAAAGAACCATGGAAATGTGTACAGTAAGGCATACAATAGCTCCTGTTTTTTCATAAGTTTGCTTTCACCTAAAAAAAACCCCACCAAATTACTTGGAGCTCTTAGCCCCTAAAGCAGCATTTAACAGCCTAGTTTTTGTCAGTTCACAAGAGCTATTTGCTATTGACTTAAGACTTATACAACCCTTTTTAAATATACCAAATTATCCCATTAAAGTCAATTTTTGCAACAGACAAAGGAGCAGAGAAGGAAAGAGTGGTTCAAGCATATATTAATGTGAACAACTGTGCCGTTTTCCTCACATTTATAGTGTGTTGAAGGAAATGCTTCTTTATGTTATTTTGCTTTAACTACAGGGGCAGTCATAATCCTTTGACGATCTTATCAAAAAGACTTCCAAACACTAAGTCATAAACTATGTAATGCTATGGTAACACAGCAGGTCCTCAAATATACATAAATCTTATATGGATGGCTGTATTCTCCCAGAGGTTTAACCATCAAAAAAGATTTATGTCCCTGTAAGTAACTGATTGGCAGAACAGAAACTGTCTATCTGTTTCCATGTGCATGAGCAGCAGACATTTAAATTAGTTTAAACACATGACTTTTGCCTGAAGTATGGTTTTATTTTCAGTTTAATTTGTTTTATGTGATTGGTTGTACTATAATGACGCATCATTTAAAATTATTTATTACCATCCCCAAGGAGGTTGTGTTTTTGCCAGGATTTGTTAGTTAGATTGTGAACAAAATAACTCAAAAAAGTTATGAACAGATTTAAATGATTTTTGTAGGGAATGGTGTTAATGGCATAAGAAGAAGGCGATTAGATTTTGGTGGTGATCTGAATCAGGATGCAGTTCTAGGATTTATTTTTTAAGGATAACAGTGCAATATAGGGCAGTTTCCACATTTTTGACAATAACTCACCGGACAATGTTGGAAATGCCATCATTCTAGTCTACTTATATTATTATTGTTTTTTGAAAGGCATCTTTTGTCAGATCCCATTAAGTGTCTTTAAGTGTCTTGTGATTCCCAAAAAGGGAAAAAAAAATCATTGTAGGACTCTTAAATCTTAAATCCCACCTTTGACAAAGATGTAGTATCAAGAATATCTTTCATTCTGTTAATTACAAAATCTATTAAATAAAAGGCTCATATTGTACATCTTCACAGTACTGTCCCTCTCATTGCTCACCTGCAGCATCTTTTTGAGAAGTCTTCTAAATCCTTTTACATCACAGCACAGTTAAAGAAATAACAGCTGCAGACCACATTTGAAGAGCAACCATCTGTTGATACTGAAGAACTGCAAAATGACTAATGAGGCAAAAGATATAAAAACATGTTCCTTCCTAACGATAAAACAGCCAAAGAATTATCTGGAAATTGTATTGTCAGCTAGCAGTATAAATAGTGGAACCCGCACATAAGGCTGTAACCCAGCGATTAGACAGTCTCACCCTGAGGGACGATGGGCTCACTGATCTGAAAGGACCTGACTTGTGCGAATGGGGAAGATGGGAAGCTCAGTGTGAACATTATCTCATGAACCATGTGAGTTTCTCCCACAATTTAGACTTAGTGGAGTGAAATAATTGTACGCTACACTGTACAAACACACCTCACTGCTGCACTCAAATATGGAGATCAAATGGCGGAAAACTCACTCCTAATAATTTTGCACATCATCTCCATGTTGCCTTTCTGTTTCTGCATGTCTGGTCGCATGGAGCAGAGGGCATGTGATTCAACATGGATGATTTTTGACCGCAGCTGTACTGGTTCTGCACGGTGACTCATACAGTTATTTTGTGGCTATGAGGCTCAGCTGGGGGACGGCTCGCGGTCAAAGTTCATTTTGTTGTCAGTGCGGCAAGTATACTCCCTGACATGTACATGAAGTATCCACTAGATGACAAATGTGCTGCACAGGAACAGAAAGCGAAATGGATGGTTGCCAACTTACAGTGGTTTGAGGCTGTTTTAAGCTGCATGTTTGTGATGTGTGTCATATTTCATTGATTTCGTTTTGTGCCCTCCACTCTGCCTCGGTTTGTTATTTTTATGCTATACTATCAAATGCTTCTTGCTTGGAGCTAAGCTTTAACTCTGCAGGCAAATGGGCGCGCCTGCTGAGTGGAGAGTAAAGATGCTCTGTGTCTCATAGGAGGGTGCTTTGAGCTCGGTCTTACCCTGATATTAGCTAACTATACCAGGATCAGTGGGCTTCAGAAGGTTGTACTTTCCTTCCGCTGAGCAGGACTGGACAGCGGTTTCTGCTCCCTGCTTGTTTTTCCTCCACTCCCGGGGGGGTGGTAGACCATTTATCAGCAACTAGAGGAACATGTATCGATGTGCAACACAGCCAGGGAATTCAGCTTTTATTACACTTTAAAGTGCAAGGTCAACTTGGCAGGAATCTGTGTCAAATCTGTCAAGCGCGGAAAACATGAAACAAATAGCCCACGCAGAGGATGTAGTGTAAAACATCAAGATAAGGGGGCAGACGGCTTCACATGAGAGCTCTGCTTTATGTCCAGGCATGTGGGATCAGGTAATATACAGAGACACATTGTTTATGGTTTTCTGGCCCTTTATGAGTTAGAGTGACACACAGCAGCTCAATAAGATGAGTACAGCCAAAATTTATGCTGCATAATTGGACCTCATGACAACCTACTTCTATCTGCTCAGTCCAAATGTATTTCTTTCATGAGACAAGGTGTATGCAGTGAATTTTATACTTTTTCAGACCTTTATTCAAATCCATTCTCATAAATCAAAAGGCCACATTGCAGCTTTTTTTCCAACTAGTTGCATCAGCAAAATACTTCACATTTCACACTGACTAACTGCACAGGTCTTGGGTTGTGATAACTCCATCATTGTGGCATCAATAAGATTTTTAGTTAGGAGCACAATGACAGAAACTGACTTAAATAACTAATGGACTGCAGGGTGTACTGATGGCGAGGAAAAAAACTTAAAACTTAAGCATCCAACCAATAAAGAAATCCACTTAAAAGAGACTGAACTCTTGACTCAAAGATCTTGACGAACATGCAAACATTAGCAAACTGGGCTTGTGTTATCTTTGATACAATTTTAACCTAAAACTTACTTCTTATTTATTAAAAAAAAAAAAAAATCAGAAAAAAGTTACAAGGTACAAGCTCCAGTAATGACTTTTAACAGTTTCTCAGAAAACTTGCATTTATCCACCAATCACACACAAAAAACAACAGTCTATCACTTAGAGTTAACCTGCTAGACATCGGCGCATTTAGAACATGAAGTGAGCAAAGTGCCATCAGGCCTGGTTGAGCTCATAATTCCACAAAGCCTGTGATTAAGACCAAGTATGACTCAAAAATCAGGCCTGCAACATTTCCTAATGAATACTGAATGAAACAAGTCATATAATTCAGTATTTTAGCATTTAGCTTCCAGCACTTTATAGTTAAGGTGGCATGAAGAGCCTCCCTCCACCTTAACTAGCAACTTTGTATGTGCAGTTGAAACTACATCTTGGGTCATGATAAACCTTCTAAGTAGAGCCCTACCTTGTGCCAACAACTGGCAAATAATAAAACCATTTTAACCCTGTCTTCTCATTTAATGTCCCTAAAGTGTGACACATTTATCCGTGGTGTTGTTTGATATGTGCTGGGAGGGGTGCTTCTTTAAAGGAGAGCTTAATTTGATTAATGATTATGATTTGGGAAAACAGGGCAAAACAACCCACAACCCACAATTCAACCTACCACCTTAATATTTTCCAGAAAAAACAGACTTATAAACCCTTATATTTAACCTGTATTTAATACATTTAAAAATTTTATAAAGGCCTTGAGTTTTGCTAAATTAATTATTATTCACATTTGATACTGTTTACGACCCCGTGAACACCCTGCAAGAGCTAGGGTTGGTACTGAGTTGCTTTTTCTGACACTGCGGCTCAATTGATATTTTTTAATTGGTCCCAGGCCTTAAAACAATTCCTTAACTGATAGAATAGAAAAAAGAGCATTAACTTAAAGTTTAGACTTGATGTGAACTATGTGAATATGCTTAAGTTACCCGTAATTTCCCTGTTTGTATGAGGGGCAGTACTGGACAGCTGACAGAGCAGAGAGGACAGAGAGGGTTCAGGATATTTGGCTCTAAAATGAAGAAAAGGTATTGAATAGAAGCGCTGAAATCTGCAATAAGATTTAGTTTGGTATGCATCAGCTGTGTTGTTAACAGTGCCACCACAGTACTGGGTTTCAAAACCCATCTGTATTGAGAACCCTGTTTGTAAAGGTCACACCAGCTCTTGTATTTTAACGCAGCAGAAAGCAGAGAAGCCATGTTGTGAAGCACGGGCCCTTTGACTGTGTGATGTTGTCACTTCTGTCATGCCTTTGATGCCATCGTATGCCACTCCTCCTCTCTCCTCTCCGGCTCTTGTGACAGTGACAAAGGGGATCGGCAGCAGCATGTTATCAGTGTGCAGCTGCAGTAATCGTATTATTTAGTAATCTTAACTCAGAGAGGCTGACCAACAGTGTGAACAAAGCAGGGCCTTTGCTAAGCCCATCAGAGTGCTCCCATGGAGCAGAGGTCTTTTCCTGCTCTACGGGCCCCTCCAGGCCCACGCACTCCCATCCTGCTCTCTCTTTCTCACCCTCCCTCCCTCATTTGTTCCCTCCACTGTGTGTCTCCCTCTCTCATCCTTCTTTTTCTATCTCCAGAATTTGTTTCATTTTTTCCCTTTCTTTTTTTTTGAACCCTCCCAATCTTCTCTGTCTCAGTAACGCTCTGAGCTGGGAGTTTGTGTAATGGCGTTATTCACAGTTCATTGGTCTGTTTGAAGGGACTATCTTGATTGAGCGTCTCTCGGTGCAGGGCCTGGTGACCGTGGGAGTGTATAAAGATGTGGATGTGTCTGCTGAGATATATGGGCTCAATAATATGCAGGACAGTACAGAGGCTGGGTCTGGGGATAGGGGTTCTACTGAGGAGACACATAGGGAGATAAAAGGAGGCTGAAATGATATGCAGCCGGGGTGCGACGCTCAGGGCATTAAGGCTTAAAATGGAGGCAACAAAGAAGTATTCACAGTCATTCTCATTAGCTGCCCTTCAGTTTTACCCCCCTCCTCACCATAAATCTCCGTCCCCCATAATGAATGCTAGTACACTGAAACACAACCCCAAAAACTACTCTGAGAAGCAGAAACAGTCACCACTAATTACTTCAAATTAACCTGAGGACCAATATGTGCACACACACATTCACACCCACACATAAAGGCACCTCCTCTCGCCTCTTTCTGACACTACTCTGATGCTGTTGTAAGCTTGGCTGTAAGATCAAAATCTCTTTCTTTGGCAGACACACACATTCTCTCTCACACGCTTACACAAACACACACACTCATACCCTGAAAGTGCCTGGAGCAGAGGAAGCAAAGGAAAGCAAATCCGCTGTGAAGACACCATAAAACCAACACTGCAAAAAGACAGACCACATCTGTGTTTGTGCATACACGAGCTGAAGACACGTTAATGACAGGCAATGCACATGAGAACACACACGCATACACACAAGGAAGAGAGAGAGTCCTACTTACAGAATGAATCAGACGTTATCAGAAGCGCTGTGCCATATTATCGCTGAAGCGGTGAGCCAACACGGGCATTGAGATGCAAGACCAAAGGGTTTCAGCACTTCAGGTCGAGGAAGGGGGTGGGGGGGGGGGGGTGCTGAGGGGGAGTCAGAGGGGTCCACACTGTGTCATTTGGGGGCCGAGGACATATCAGGGGAATCAGGAGGATTCCAGTGTTTATACTGAGATGAAGAAAATAATCCCTTCAGGACAAGGCAGGAAAAAAAATCAACACTTGATGAAAGGAGAGGTTCAATTCTGTCTACAAACAGAATGAGGGATTGATTGGGCCGGTGTTTTTCTTCTCTTACTTTAGGAGGAGGAAAAAAACAAACAAGAAGTGGAGAAATAACAAGAGCCCGCCTTGACAAATCAGAAAAGAAATGGGGTGAAAAATTAGTCAATCACAACAGGGCTCCACCTTTCCTTTTAACGCCGTATTTCTCTGCTCTCCTTCTGTCTGCAGGCCTCTTATTTTTACTTGGGGGGGGCTGGGGGGTTGAGGAAGGGAGGGGGGGCTATGAGCAAAGGAACGCCGGCATCAGAAAACCAATCACCGCACCAGACGACGAGAGAACATAAAGGAGTAAATGACAAGCAGATGAAGGGGAGGATTTCCGACACCTGCTCTCTCCCTCTGGTTCTCTGCCTCGCTCTATCTCTCCAACCTGCCTCTCCTTTCCTTTCTAGTAACAGCCCCCCTCCCTCACTGCCTGTTTTCTCAGTGCATGGGCTCTTGACTGAGGTGGATGCAGATGAAGTGAGATCCTCCACAAGCTACAAATGCTCCTCCTGTCTCTGCTTTCTTTCCTCCTCTCTGTCTCTTCCTCGCAGGCTTGCATAGAATGACAATGAACCGCACGCCGGCGTCTACTGTGCCGGTACTGGATGTCTGCCTGGCTCTCCGCCTGACACTTGGAATGGACTGTGTTTACCTGTCTTCCTCTCTTCCTGTCTGTCTTTCTCACCCGCCTCAGAGCTTGTCTGTCACTCGCTATTGCTGTCTGTTTACCAGGACATCTTTCAGTCTGTCGTCCTGCCAAACACTAAGATGCAAACCAGGCGGGTGTGGGGAGGGGGGGACATAAGCCTGCTCTCCTGCTCAAGTGCCCCCCCTGGTGTAAATCCTGACCCCTCCCCTGCCCATTATGTCAAGTAGCCTCCAACACGGCGGAGACGAATCAGACAAAGACTTTAACTCTCCAAGAGGATTACTTTAATCCAAGTCTAATTTTTCTTCTAATTTTTCCTCCTCCTCTGTTTTCTCCTTTTCTTCCACCTGTTTCCCTCTATTTCCCCTCCTTCTCTGGTTCCCCGGTGCCAATCTCCTCGCTCGTTATCTATTCTGGACAGTCTGTCCCTCCTCTAGCTCCGTCACCGAGGGGCGATGCAGAAGAAGAATGGTGCTGCTTCATAATGTATTTCTCCACAATGTGAGGAAAAGATGGTGAAAAACAGGGGGGGGAGGGGAAGTGTGAAATACAGAGAAGGAGTTTTGAAATTGTTCCCTTTGAAAAGAAAGAAAAATCCCCCCACACCACAACAAATCAGAAGAATGAGCGTCTCAAGGGGAGGTTTTCAATTACTTGCTCTTGCCCACAAGCCAATCTGGAAAAGTGGCCCAGCTCTGAGGTGTGCACAAAAGTGTCGCAATCTCGATGGGATATCCTGGCGATGAATCCAGACGTGTCCAAAAGCTCCATACCACTTCTCGCATCACCTCATCTTATTTTATTTAAAAGGAGGTCCAAAAAGCTCAAGTTGATGCTCAACAGGTAAACTACAGTGGAAGTCAATTCCTTTCTTCACTTTTCTGTACTTCCTGTTAAAAGCTCCAGGGGTCTCATTCGAGCTCGTCCAGCTTCAACTCTGCAGATTTTCCTCGGTGGGATAGTTCAGGTTGATGCCTGACAAATTCATCGGCAGTTGGTGCTGGAAAGCAAGTCGCCAGAGGGTCTCTACTTGCGTCCATCCTGTCCATTTCGGTTTCCATCTCTGCCAGGCTTCAGATCTAGAAGTAAAAGAAGAAGAGTCAAAGTAGAGGTAAGGGAAAAGGAGGGTGCATAGAAGGTTAGCATGGTGACATTTGTGTCACTCTGCCTTATCGCGTACGTCATTCTCCGCCTCGTCACGCTCGACCCTGCCTGACGTCCTGCTGTCTATTCCATCCCTGTCACTCTTCTCAGACTTTGCGGCTTGTTTGTTCCTTCCTGCACTTCACTCTCTCTGTGATTTGATCCCTTTACTCTCTCCCAACAAGTTCATTTTCAAACCTCCTCCCACCGTCAAATTTCACTTATATATCCTCTATCCAATTTCAAATCTGCACCTAGCCTGTTTTCACCCAATCATTTCTACTGTCTCTTTCTCTAAATCAAAGCCAGCTGTCCATCACATTGCACAGTTTCCAGCATCAGAGGCATGTGAGGGGGCACACTGAAGGGCTGCGAGAAATCTCTGACTGGTGGATGTGCCTGAGGCAGGTGCAGGACTGCAGCCCAGAGTCAAAGCAATGGTCATCTACAAGTAGTCACACTTGACAGAATAGACTTGGGTTGGATTTTCTGTCCTAAAACTTAATCTAGCATTCCCACTTGGGAAAACTATAAAGCAATTTTTCTGTTATGATGTACTAGAGCTTAACATTTGCAGTGGCAGAGGTGCATGTGCCTAATCCATTTGGGACGTCCCTTAACACACTGATGCTCTGATCCACTTTGTGGCCTGTTGGCCTCTTGCCGCCCTTTTTGTCTCCGGAAAAGCCAAAAAAGAGGCATGAGAGCTGTACTGAATTTAAACTAATGACATCAAATCTTCTATCTGGTAATGGATGGAAGTGGTTTAAACAAAACATCACAGTTGTAGCAAGAACTGTTTGCTGGCTGTAAGACACAACTAAGTGCCTTATGTTAACTCTGGCTTGTCATTCAAGTGAGGCAGCCATGGCACTGCTGATTAAACACACTTTATTCCTCTGTGTGTTTTAGGATAGGGCGACATGGGTTGTGTGCAAGGAAATTACATATCAGTTTGAATTTATTCGAACAAGATGCTTTGAAAAAGTGGCAGCAGCCCTGGTATAGAGTTGTAGCGTTGCTCTGGCTGTCAAACTAAATGAAGGGCAGCATGTTTCATTAAAATACATAATACGAGGATACAGTTCAATTCACTTACGATTTGACTACTTCAGATAAAACTCCTCTTTGAGCATGACATTTTCTTCAACTTCAACTAGATTTTGAGGCAAATGTAGATAACAGATGCTTTTGAATTGATCAGAGAAGCACTGAACTATACAAGACATGCATAAACAGAAGAATAAAAATGTTGGGCTGAAAATGGCCTTGTACTGAGGATGAGTAAGTGTATATGAGTAGACACCAGTAATGGGGTGCATCAGCTTTTTATAAGTTCAGAATCAGCATAGTTTTAACACTTCGCTGACATTTAAAATGTTGAACCAGCTAAATTAGTTTCAACGTAAGCTTAAATTACAACTTAAATCTTACATGTATTGTTTCTTTAAGGTATAAAGTCCTCAGTGAAATACAGCTGTCTTTATTTGTTGCTTTTAAAGGTGTAATATGTTGGAGGATGAGGTGGAACAGAGGACTTTTCCAGCTGTTGTGTAAGGAATGTGTCCAATAATGTCCTATAACACAGCACTGATAAATCACTCCCTATTGTTGTCTAAAATTTCCCTCAGTGTTACTCTTCTTGTACTGGCTGTAGATGATGGGTTTTGTCATCAGTTATCACCAACCACATTGCTTTGTCAGATCTTGCATAGTACTTTTTTTTTGCTGTTTGAGGTACAGTAACAGATATCGACAGTCAGGGGTGCCATATTGAGGGTGGCTAGGAAGATTTTAAGGGCCCATGACCAGCAGGGGCCGTGAAATTGATAGAAAATGGAAAACGTTCAAGTGCAACGTGCAAGTAGAAGCATGCAATGGTGATTTCCTCATCTCAAACAATTTATTGAAACAAAAGCCAACAACAGTGGTGGGTAAACCACAACAAAAAATGTGACTGTCTCAATAATTTGTCATGTGTCATGTGCCATGAGCATCAATTACAGCTTGACAGCGACGTCTCATGCTGTTCACAAGTCGACTTATTGTCTGCCGGGGTATGGCATTAATGTAATAGCTTATCCACATTAAGAACTAAAATTTACAGACACACAAACAGGGTTACATAGGCCCTGGTTTGCTTAAAGTCAATTTATTGGTTTACTGTATTTTTTTACTTGTTTATTCTACTGGATACCTTAGCTGTATCATATAATGCAAGCAAAAACACATGGGTTTTGGGTGCAATGGTTTTTGGCACCTATAAGAATGTACAAAGACTATTTAAAATTTAACTCCCTGCTGCGTAAGAGCATACAAGAGTGTGTGCTTCTGTGTGTTACTTAATGTACAAACCCACACTGGAGAGCACACAGGGCTGTCTCCTAGCCATCTGTCCTGTCAAAACTTTTGACATGATCAGCTCATGTACTTGTGTTAAAGTATGAGGAGGGTGTGTTATTGTGATTCCCGTGTATGAAGAACAAATTCAGTGGAAATATGTTGTTGTGATATCACAGATATGTGCCCATCTTTCTTACTATTTAAGATCTGTGAACATAATAATTCACAGACCTTAAACTTTAATCTAAAATTTTGGTAGTTTAATGCAGGGATTTCCAAACTTTTTGGCCAACGACACCCAAAATAATACCAAGGACTGAGAACACTTACAATTTGTCACTTTAAAGAACAAGTGTTTATATTTTAAGAATCTGTTTGACATATTACCCTCATTTTACCACAAATATCATCAAGTAACTTTGTTGTTTGTTTTGTTTTTTCATATCAGACTATCTTATGTCTTAATTCTTACTAAGTAAAATATGCCATTCAAGATCATTTGACAACTTTCACTGTTTTTTTGAAAAACATCTCACAGCCCCCTTCTTGATGTCTCATGACCCCTCCGGGGACTCAATACCCATTTTGAGAACTACTGGTCTAAGACACAGTCATACTCTGTATCATCAAGATAGGAAAAAAGCAGCTTTGCAACTGACCATGTCTCATTTTAATACAAATGCAGCCCTGGGCCCTTGAAGAAGCTCAAGTTCTTTTGTTATTTAAACAAGATAGCTGGGTGTAAAAATGGCAATTGCATCAGGTAAGAAATAAGTAAGACATCTGCGAAGCATGCCATAGTGCACTGCATTCTACATACATTAGGGTCCCACGTCCCCAGGGTGCAACCTAACAATGACACAAGCTGAGCTACAAACAAATTAGTTTCAGTTTGGGGTTCAGTCTAGACTTTACATCATAACCAAAGACAAAACCTAAGTGTGGAAGGAAATTGTTTAGGAAATGTATCATATGAAACAACCATCTTTTCCCTAAAGACATGCATATGGACGGGAACTGATAAGATTGTTTTTGTTTTAGAAGATATAAATCAGTTTTGGTCGTGAACTGAATAGCAATGTGGATCCACTAATTCTTTTAACGGTTTGTTAACACTAAAGTGTTCGGGTAGTTTTCCCCATTTTTGCCTATAACTCAAGAACCCAATGTTTGATTAAATTTTCTGTGAATGTGGGTCATGACACAAGGGGTAAATAAACAGATTTTGATGTGATCAGAATTCAGATGCAGTAACAGGAATGTTTAAAAGGATTTCTTCACAGTGCTTGATAGGGCCGTTTTTCCACATTTATTTATAAATTCAGCAAACAGCAATGGGTAACTTGCAAAAGTAAAAAAAAGAAAAGTAAGTATAAGAAAACAGAAGTGCTCATACCTCAACCACAGCATTTCTGACATTGTTAGCTGAGTTATTATTAAACTAGAAAACTGACCTATCCCTTAATGGTAACAAATCCCTTAAAAGAAATTCCTGGCTGTGCATCCTGATTTTGATCATCACCAAAATCAAATCAGTTCTTCTCTTTGCCATGAACAACATATAAAAATTTCATCAAAATCAACTGAGAACTTTCTGAGCAATCTTTTCACAGACAGACAAATGCAGACAAAAACATACTGTACCTCCTTGGCAGATAACAAAAAAAGACAATTCTGCACATGGCTGGTGCAGGAAGCCACAGTTTGCAGTCAACACCAACTTCAATGTGTTCATAAAGAGATTCAAGAAGTGCCAGCAACCTCTTATGTAGGTTTCAGAGGCTGTACTGTGAGATCTGACAGGTCATTAAGCTGGCATCTGAAATCCCTCTCTTGCTTTTTCTGAACATAACTAAAATGTAGCAACTTTAAAAAGAGAAGTTAACATATTTGGTTTGTGCTTTCATAAAATGTTCAGCTCTCCAGGGGATTTCATCACACTCCTCTACCTTCATATTGTGCCAAGACTTACATCCCTGCAAACTAATAGCACTGACGGCAGGCAGGTACACACAAGCAGGTGACAGATGGTAGAAAGTAACATTGGCCTGAGCTTTGAAAGACTTGGACGCTTACTGAGTTTCTTTTTACATTACTGATACATAATACTGCCTTTTGTGTAACAGATCTAAAAATAGGATTTTGAATCTTAGCTACCTAACAGGTAGTTGTGGCTGTTACTATGCAACAGTTTGCACCTGTTGAATAAATGAAAGTCATTTGTAAATTCTAATCTACAAGAAACTCTCAGCTCACAGCTAAATGATGAACACCTCTGTGATTCAGTAGAGCACAGAAAGGCATGTGTTTCTTTGGAAGTGGATGTCAACTCCTTGCTGTTTATCGACAATATGATCTCTCTTAACAGAAGAAGTAGAAATCATTAAATAGGTTTACTGACTTTTTCCTTTCCTCCAGTCCAGTGAGGTGACGGTCCATTTCAAATGAAACATTAGAGGCCATTCAGTGTTTCATCTCTAATCAATACTGCTGTGTGGATGGAGCTGACCCTGCTGTGACACCCATATTCTCATAGGACCATTTAGGATGAGACCATGTGTGTGTTATGTGAGCTCACTGGCTCAGTGGTTGTTTGTGTGTGCGTGCACCATTAGTATGCTTTCAGGTCAGACATGTGAAAAGAGGCAGGTAGGTGTGAATTGGTGTGCAGGAGGTAATGTCAGCGAGGGGAGCGCGGAGACGGAGGTACGTGTCAAAGGAGCAACGGTGTGTGTGTGTGTGTGTGTGTGGGGTGGGGTGGGGGTGTGTGTGTGTGTGTCACAGCTGTCATGCCTGAAGCAATTAAACACATTGATCTACTTCATAACCTTCTGTTCCACCAATCCCACACACTCGGGCTGAACACACACCTCTGCCCTCCATGCATTGTGCCTCAGACACAAACACATAAAAAGCTTTCAAAATGATTGACACCGGTGCAGAAATAGCACACACATCAGCAGCACCTCCATTCACTGCCTGTGTCAGGAGACTCAAACGTCTCAAACAGAATGTTGAGAAGAGACTGAAAGACAGCGAGAAAGGGGAGGATGGAGGAAAGTAGAAGGGGAGAGAGGAAGAAAGAAGCAACAAATTGAAGTAAGTCATTCAGATTTCATTAAAATCCATCAAACTGGACAGGCAGTGTGCATGTCTCGATGTGGGGAAGGAGATAAGAAGAGGATGGATGGAAAAGGGATTGGGGCAAGGAGGAAGGGATGGAGGGAAAACAGGTGGGGGAGTGGTTGGGAGGGAGGTGGGTTAGACTGGGGGGGACATGAAGGAAATGAAAGGAAAACCCATCAGCAGTGAAAATACTCTGAACGCAACTGCAGAGAGAAGAAGAGTCAGAAACAAGAAAAGGCAAAAGAAAGGGGGAAAAAGGAGGAAGAGGAGGATAGACTGACACTCACCCATTTCAGCGGGGCATTCCACAGGCGAGCACAATCCCTGCTCTGTGATCCCATCCTGGGGAAAGGCGCAGCGAGATCCTGGAGCTCCCTCCGCTGAATACAAATGGGGCTGCTATTATCAGCTCACACACACACACACACACACTCGCTCAGAAAAAGCAGCGGCACTGTGGAGAAAAAGGCGAGAAGACGTTAGAGTCAAGAGGAGGGTAGTTGTTTAAATTGAAAGAAAAAGAAGCTGCTCAGTGATGCTCGCAGCGTTTCACAAATAAAAACACATTGCAGCAGCATTGCATTTTGTATTCCCTTCCTGCTCTCTTATTTTCTCCTTGTTTTAAGCCAAAGCATCCTCTTATACATGCAAACCTTGTCCTCTTGTGCTCTCAGTCTATTCAAATACTTACAGAGCATATATTCAATCCAGTCCTGCTTTATCCTGGCTCCTCAAGGATGTTAGAGAGGAATGAGTTGTCCGCTCTGTTCCTCTGCCTCCCCGTGGGTTCCTCGCAGTGCTATCTGATGCAGAGATAAAAAGAGATGACTCCTCTTCCTCCCTTATTTCCCCCTCATCTCCAGTCTACATCCAACGTTTCTGCATCCATTTGTTGATTCAGGTCCGATTCAATCCTCCTGTCTGCCGGTAGACTTTGCTATAATTTGGCGACACGCGACGGCAAACTGCATTCACTTAGTCACCCTCCCTCCTCTGCCTCTCTCTCTCTCTCTCTCTCTCTCTCTCTTGCTCTCTCCCCCCCTTTTGCTCAATAGTATACCCGTTCCTCCTTGGCTTTCTCCAATCTAATCAGCGCTCTCTCTCTCTTTCTCACACAGCACCCTCCCACTCTCTCCCCTTCCTCCATCCTTCTTTCCAACACCCACTACTTTACTCTCTCGCTCTTCCTCTCTCTCTCCCTCCTTGATATTTTTTCGCAAAGATGAATATCTACACGCCCCCCCCTCACCCTTCCTCTCATCTTTCTGTCAGTCTCTCCGATAAGCGTTTGAAGTAAGAGGGGGAAACTGGCCATAAAGAAAAACACACACGTGCAGAGCAAGAGAGAGAAAGACAGAGTAATCATAGGGGTGTGTTACATCCCCTGTGAGGGTAAACTAGCCTGACAGAGTTTGACACGGCTACATGCTCAGGGTGACAAACACTATTGCACCACCACATGACTTGCCCCCTGCCCGATGACATACACACACACATGCACACACAAACACTGAGCAAAATCAGATGTAAACACACAACTGGGCTCACACTCGGAGGCACATATTGACATTATGTCACTGATATGCACGAACACAAGCGGGGCAAGAAGAGGTAAACACACAGAAGTGTAAATCCTGTCAGAGAGTCAGATAACATCTAACATGTGTGCAGCTTTACACAATGGGGCAAAGTAACTAATTACTTTTTCTTCTTAAGCTCTTTCTTCAGACTCTTCTCTGTTTTCTATTCTCTTTTGTGTTGTCTTTGTTGTCATTTCATGTGCAGTGATGGTACCAGGAGTAGATGTGTTTGTGGGGGTCATGGGCTACAGAGTCTTGGTGTCGTGCGTGGTGTGTAGAAAATACTGGACGAGATGTATGGCTACTGGGTGAAATTTTTGAGTCCACTCCATGGCAGTTGCTATCTCAAAAGCGGCATCTAAACCTAAAGACACATCCACACACTGACGTTTTGACCAACATTTGCTGATATGTAGGGAAACCTCAAGTCACATCGAGCTAAGTCAAACCACATAGAACTAAGTTAACATCAGTTGGGCAATGCTTATATTCAATGGGTATGTTTAAAAATTTAATGTATGCGTTTCATCCAACACACTTGTAAACGACAGCAAGAATTGACCTCCACTTACCTTCACTCTGTTACAGCTGCGGTCATCTCTGTTTGCTCCAGCTGCTTGAGGACAGCCATCTTTCGTCCTCTAGGCATGGTGTACGAATACTGAGACTAGCTGCAGCTGCAAGTGGTGAAATCGCATGTATGGGCACAAATGGGTTTAGTGGTTTATTCGCTGAGTGTTTAGTCTTTCTTTAACAGAAAATAACCTTTTGCTTTTTTCAGATTCTTTTAGACATTAATTCAGTTGTGAACTGTAATTTGTGCTTTACCTAAAAAATTTCCTTTTACTTGAGATATAAACTGAAAAAGGGAATTATTTTTCCTACTCCATACGTATGTATTTTCTAGCCACAGTAAATTGTCCCTTCTTTAATTTAGATTTTCAATTTTGGTTTTTTTTTTCAGCATTTTCTGCTTACATGAACAAATAGAGATTACTGAAATGGATGTGAGATGTTTGGAAAGCTTAAGCAACAACTCAGTCTGGGGTAAAGCCACCAATGATGCAGCTTATAGTCATTCATACACATCTATAGACCACCTCTTACTACGTATTGTAGGGGGTGATTTTACAGACAATATTACTTCAACAAAAAGATGAAGCAATGATCAAAAAGTAAACATTACTATAGTACCCTTCACAGATAAAAACAATCCCACAGTACTTTACAAATAAAAGTCTGTGTCTTCAAATCATCAGTGGATTCAACACAGAGTAAAGACAAAGGCAGAGCTTTCCATAACCGAGGTGCTACACCCTGGAGGGAGCGATCTCCCCAGGTTTTAAGGCATGAGGGTGGACTATCAAGAGTCTTTGGTCTGATGATCTTAGGCCCGATTTACACGACAAAGTTGTCACCAGAAATGGAAAGGTTTCTCCTTTGCGTTTTCAAAAGCCTCCACGTTCACAAGGAGACGCGAGAACGATTGAAAACGCTGTAGCGTGCATGCCAGGCCAGTAGATGGCCATGTGGGTTTGTAATGACACAGCAGTGTCACAACACGCATATGCTTTCCGGTGGAGACAAACTTTTCATAAGCAACGACGAGTGGATGCATGAGGATGCAGGAGTTTCTTGTCTGGATGACAAATGTGTCTGGATATTTTTTTCTGGATAACAAACCGAGCACAGTAAGCAGCACACATGTTGCTCCGTAGACGACCAAAGCTGTTGTTGTTGTTGTTGTTGTACCTGGGATGCACGCACGCAATCTTCATCTGAAGGAGTACTGCGTATGCGGTGACTTCAGCATTTTCTCTGGAAACGCTGAATCCCGTCTACATGGAGACAGATATGAAAACGTTTTCAAAACCTTTCACTCTGGACCCTGTTTTCAAAAGTTTACAGGATCAGGCACTCCAGACACCGTTCTTGTGTAAGCAGAAGGCAAAAAACGCAATGAAAACTCTGCATTTTCGGGACGGTTTCGTTGTTGCGTAAACCCGGCCTTAGAGACTGTGCAGCAAAATAGTGACACACGAGGTCGGATATATAAGAGAGGGCTTGTCAACAAGGGCTCTAAAAGTCATGCTAGAATCTTAAATTCATTCTAAACTTGACTGGCAGCCAGTGGAGGGAGAATAAAATCAGGGTAATGCGAGCTCTTCACCCAGTGCCAGTTATGTCTCATTCATAATCACAGTGATTTTGTTTGATATTGAAATCATATCAATTTTCCACTTTGTGTTTTAAATGATTGATGCATTGGTCTACGTTTATTACTGAAACCCCAAGTGGTTCAACTTGACTGTGGGATTATTTTTTTAACTCCTGTCTTCTCCAAATCATTTTCCTTGCTGATTTACCATTATGAGGCTCCTCTACTTAAATTCAAGTGAGAGATGCTTTAGTAGGAGGGAGCAGAGCACACACTGTGCTAAAGGAAGGGAGGCTGGGCTCTATTTACCACACATGACAAAACCTACAAATATGAACACAACACAGTTTGTAGCATAGATATTGTTATATCTATTATCTGGTTCAAATGATCTTGGGAAGCCAAAATGGCAACTGAAATTAAAACTTGATTAACTGTCCTACACAGTTTTGTATTATTCATTTAAAAATAAAACACATTTATTCTTTAAATCCCACACCAAGAAAAAAAGCAACAAAGAAAATGTTTGTTTGCATTGTCTGTCCCCTTAGGACACTATTAGCAACAATCAATGTCTGTTTTTTTTTAAAGACCAAACATTGATTAAAGTATCGACCTGTACCAGACACTTGCAGTGGAAATTAAAAAAATAATAAAATTTACTGTAATATTCAATGGTATGGGAATATAAGTAGACTGCTTAATTTATTTTTTTAGAAACAAACACAACTTTCCACTTCTGGACATTTTTCACATTTTCATTAAAACCATACTTGGTTTTCATATCCTCTGATCTCTGAATTGGAAGGTTTATCCTCAAAAAATAGAATATATCATAGTTGTGATTTTTATTTTAAGTATTAGTAGACAGGACATGGACTCACATATATGTATAAATTTCATTAATGTGTTTATTTTGAAAATTAAGGACCCTTTGATATTTTGAAATAATATCCAATACATCTGTGTGAAAGGACTGATGCTTCAGAATTTCATTGTTACAACTCTTCTCTTGACCTTGCAGGTTTACTATCACACCCAGATAAACCATTTGGTAGAGCATTTGTATTACTTAAATTTATTCACTGTTTATTTGGTAATATCGAGTTACATTATTATGTCAGGTAAGGTCTGTGGTAGTTAAATGTAAGGAATGTGATCTCACCTCGAAACTGAGCCTTTAAGGAATATTTCTCATTTCCTGAGAAGAGGAAAACGTTAAAACCAACCACTAAACAATGACAACAAATGTTTTTACACCAGCATTACACATCACAACAAAGTGAAAAAAGCCCAATCAAGATAATCAAAGTTCAACACATTAATCAGTGAGATAAAAGGATTCAAAGTATGGTCCACCAAAGGGTTAAGCTACAGGTTATGGGGTTGGTAGGTAAAAAAAACAATCTCTGTTTTAGACACATACAGGGTATAAATTCTATCAGTGCATAAAGCAGCATCACACATGTCTAATAAAGTGGTTAAATGTAGCCATGTACAAGCATCAAGTAATGCACTATTCTGGAGTACTCCCTGGTATTTATACTTTACATGAGTGGCTTTGCGCCTCTCAGTACTTCAAACTGCACAAAGAGGGACTTATTTTAGACATAATGTACGACTCTGCACTGTTCTGTTACAAGAAAAATTGAGTCTCACATCTAACCATCATGTTTGAATGTGCTGTTATACAGTTCAAAACAGATGCACAGAAATACTTTTCAATATCTACATGTACTAAGCTCAGGATCACATGCAATATTTATTTACTATCAAGGGCTGGAGAATTATTACAAATCAGCTGGTCTATGGCTTCAGTATCATATGTTATCACACATTAATTTTCTGGTGCAAAGATAATACTACCTCTTTGGTATACACTGAAAAGGTTTTATTGTCAATTTTATCTGCATTACTCACTGATAAGAATCACTTAATTACTAATTAAACTTCTCTTGCTTTCTAATAGCATCCAGTGTTTACCGTATTCAGCACACAATAAACCTTAATTACACAATAGATGTTTTTGTATTTCATTGGTTATTATAGAGCTTTTATTCTAATTGATGTACCTTAGTGTCCAAGCAAACAAGCTCTACGCATAATTTCCTTCAAGATCAATAATGCCAAATCTTTTGTTAACTCATTTCACTCATTGTTGCAGATGCCTGTAGCAAGGTTCACTTTGTTTACTTGATCATTTGTTTGCTTTGGGCCGTAATTACTTTAACTGGACAGCCCAAAGCACAGATGTGACAGGAAATTATGAAAAAAAGATATGGAAAATTCACGCAGCTGCCAAGTTTAACATGAACCTCTCGTAATGCCGTTTGAGGATCATAAGCAACACTTTGGTCACTTCAATTATGATAGAAATACAGGGCATGTTTACATTCTAGTGCTTAGTGGTTTTTCAGTATCAATTTCGGCTCAGATATTAGCCTTAGGCAATCATAAATCTAGATAATCAAGATGTGACACCTGCTTAGGTCTGATTGCTTTGTCAAACGATTTTGTCATGTGGTTAATAAAGCCCATCCTGCCTGTGTGCTGCCTTTCCCACCAAAACAGCTCTGAAGATCAGGGGAAGCCACAGCATGCACTGTATCCCAGTAAGTTTTAAAAAGGAGAGAACTAAAGAAGATGACAGAGAGGCAGCTACTGCCTAACAACAAAGGTAAAATAACCAGAGCCATAGGGAACCACTTAAAGGCCCCATGCCCTGTTTGTTTGACCATTTACATCACATCTTAGGTGTCTATTAAGCAAGGATTTGATTTAGGTTGAATAAAAAGATAAAAAATGTCATCTCTGTAAGGGTCAGATGCGACTCTTTTTCCCTCCCCTTTGGAAACACTCGGATCTGAGGGGGCAGGGAGGCTACTGGAGCTATGATAACAAACAGTCATGGTGTTTGCCTGTGAATAGAAGAAAACACGCATGTAGGTGGAGGCTGACGAGCAATTACATAATAAACCCCAAAAAAACTGAGCATATTAAGGGGCATTATAGTGCACTTTTTGGTGAACTGATAGTTTAATAAAAGGTGTCACGTTCTTCTGCTCCCTATCCCCTTCTAATAGCATAAAAAGAAAATAAATTTTTGGAGGACAGGGGACATTTAAGGCCTTGTTTTTTTGGTATTCCACTTTAAATGTGATCTTTTTTTTATTGTTGTAGCAACCTTTATCCACATTGAAATAACCGTAAACAACGTGGTGTACATGCTAGGCCATTGGTGGGCAGTCACAGATGTTGTAATGCAGCACAATAGTTAACAACTTCTGTGACGTAAAATGCTGCTGATGGATTCAATTGTCAGATAGTCTCACTTTCCTGACTGTCTTGATGGAAGAAGCACCAGCAGACAGCTACTGTAGAGCAACAGCGAAACAGCATGGCATGGTGCAGTTGCTATTATATTTTCCCCTTTGACCTCTGGTACAACTGTGTGGTCTCAGCGGTCTCAAACTAACCAGCTAGTGATCAGGCATAAAAATGCCTTTACAACCAGACCTTAAAAATTCAGAAAACAAATAAGACACCATCTCCTCTGCATTTTAAGTGAAACTAAGGTTTGAAGTTTTAATAATTTCAGCAATTTTCATGTCCAAATGCTTGAGCAGACTTTCTCCTCAACCTTTTTGCAAATATATAAAGAAACTACAGAAGTGCAGCAGATCCACCAGAGTAGCTTCAAGTGGTAACTGTAATGTTTCAGTCTGTAAAACATCTTTTGCTCGGACAGCTGTCTCTGTGAAAGGAGTAAAATCTTTGAAATCACAACCTGATCACCTGAAACTTATAAAAAACTTCACCACTTCCAAAAGAGCTTCTAAATCTGGGTTGATTCAGCAGCAAACCTGCACTCATGTTTGATTCTCTGTTATGTTATTATGAAATGTCTTTTCATTATTTCAGGGCGTGTATAATTTACCTTCTCTGTTATTGTTAAAGTTTTTACTCTCACAAAAGCACATCTAGGGACATAGTGTTGTAAATTAGCAACCCCTACAAACACTGTGATAAGTGCACTGGATGACTGTTTTCAGTTTGTCTGTGGATACCGTATCTGTCCCTAACAAATAAACCACTAAAAATGTGACAACACCACTTCATAAAACTAAATTCCCTGGGAGTATTTTGTCCTCGACTGTAAATAAAGGATAAACGTCCCTGCATCACAGTCGCCATCAATCTGAGCAAAATAGAATGCACTAAGGCCGAAGCTGTGGTTAATTTAGGGGCTGACCCCCAACCCCCTGACACTGCTGCAGCTAACAGACACAAGAGCCTGTCTCAATTATTGTGGAGACTGGGCGTATTTCTCCTGCACAGATACAACTTAACATTCATCTGGCTATGTCTTACAGTAAGCTTTTAACAGCACTCCATCCATGACTGGATCTATACCTGCCCTCACTCAGCCACAGTTTCACAAACCTATGGAGAAGGATCATCTTTGAAACAAGAGAAGTAGCTCCTGCTAATTATTAGAGAAGTCCATCACCGCACAAGCATTGAAGGAGAAGTGACTCACTGTTCAGAAAAATCATGTCCAATATCAAACTTAAAAAGCAAAAGTCACAACCATGCAGTGATTTTACTATCACTGACATTTTAAGTCCCTCACTAAAATATAAAAAAAATCCCATTTACATTTCCACCGAAGAAAAAGTCTTATCATCCTGATATTCAAACTGTACTTATCATGTGTCATATCAAACAAAGTCGACATTGTTGAATTAACTCAAGCTATTTTTTAAACAAAGTACGGTATATAGCTTTAATAAAAATCTGAATGACACACATAGTTTTAAAGAGCTCTGTGAAATTCAGAACATAATAAATAAATAATAATCATTATTCTAACAATAATACAGTGTCACTGGGGATGCATATCAGCAATGGATCAACATGAGCATCAGTCTATATTGGCCCTTTTTTCAAACATGGGCTATCAGCATATTAATGTGAAGTGAACAGATATTGGCTTCAGATGTTTTTTTCTTTTGTGTCATACCAATTCAATTCTGAAATCTGGCGTACCCAACTGCTGATTAAGAGAAGATTGTTTTTATTGGGCAGTAAAAATGACTTCTTGGTCAAAATCTTATCTTTGTTCATGACTGAACATGAGAGAAAATATTGGTAATGTGGGAGAATTAAGCCAGAAGAGGTCATAGGAGAAACATCAGATCAGCATTGGTATTTGCTTCAATTATCATTTTAAACATTGGGATTGCCATTGGCCTTGAATTTGGTGCATCACTATGTATCACATAATATGATTCAATACTAAGATTAACTGGCATTAAATTATTGTACAAAGCAAAGTTGACTCCAATAGTCTGCAACTAGTCAATCATAGAAATATGTTTAGCCATTTTCAGGCACCAGAAAATGCAGTTGTTGTGTAAATGAAGAGCAAAAATAGAAAAGAACCTTACCATTATCACAAGCAGGGCCTTCATTTTGAGACGGCAAACCTGGGACAATCTAAAATCACAGACTTTGTTTCATGGTTGTTGCTGCTCCTGAAAACCACACAAAAGGGTTTAAATATTTAGCACAAACTCAAAATCAAAACTTGTTGAGATTACAATTATCTGTCATTATCAAGCAGCTCTTTTAATCTCACACAGCGATCAGCTTATCTCTTGTTTTCACAAAGTACATAATAAAACCTTACAACACACATTATGCCCTCTTTGGGAATAAGCAATCTGCATAATGACGAATGATATTTTATAAACATGATGGCATAAACTGACAATTTTGAAGTGGTAATGAAACAGACTGTTATAAAGGCTCTCACCAATACTGACAACAACATGTTAGAGAATATTTACTTTCTAATTAGTTACTGGTTACACTCTCATTATGACTGTGTCTGGCAGAGCAATTACAGATAACAGCTCAAAACCGCCCTTTGTTTACAGTGAGCTGTGAAAGTTTAAGAGGCTGAAGTCTATTCTAGTTATCATTGGATGAGAGACAGGACTCACCCTGGACTGGTGTGCCAGCCAATCACCGGGCTGACATAGAGCGACAGACAACCATTCCCACACACTCACACCTAAGGGCGATTCAGAGTCACTGATTAACCTAACAAGCATGTCTTTTGACTGTGGGCGGGTACCAGAGTACCCGCAGAACATCTATTCACACACAGGAACAACTTGTACTAAACTCCAAGAGAATCAGCACAGTGAATTTGATTAAGCAGAACATGTCCTGCCTTTTCACCATGGACTTGAATAAAAAACTCTGTTAAGTCCAAAATAGACTCAAAACATACCAGCCTCTGAAAAAGAAATATTATCCTTATCTGCCCAAAAACAATATGAAAAGCACCTTCAGACTTTAGCAATGTCGTCAATTTAAGTTGGTCAGAAAATGTGATGTATTTTAAATCCTTGCCAGGGTTGGCAGGAGGACTTAATGAGCCTCACTGGGCCTTAACAAGAGTTTATTGATGGTTATATTATGATGTGTTTGATGACAAAATGACAATCATACAAATATGTAAAATGTCATCATTTTAGGCTCTAATATGATTTCAAGTAAAGGAAAACTGAGTGTTTGTCTAAAAACATTGTTGTTTACAGGTAGCATTTTTTGTCTCTCCAGCATTATAAAATAGATATAACAGATGTTCCAGTTTCAATGTGTTTATTATTTTCTTTTTAATTATCACAAAATGCATCAAGGATTCTTGAGGAAATGTCATTGTCGCATGAAATTAAAACAGAGAAATTCCCCTCAAAAAGGCCCTACCATTCTGGAAAAAAATCTGCCTAACACACTTTAAAATGGAAAAGGACTTAGAAAAACTTGGACTTCAATGACCAAGTTGTCAAAATCAAAAAGAACCGAGAGAGCGAAAACAAAGAGGTCCGTTCTGAGCTGTGAGCTGTGTGTATTATTTCAACCCTAAAACACACTATGAAATGTTTTTACAAACCCTGACATGGGTCTACAGGGTCATTCTTTCTGTGTCATTTTATGGAAAGTTGGATTGCTTGTAGGACCCAACAAAAACTTTTACTTTGATAAATTGAACATGTTATTTTTATTTTGTTTTAAATACAACTGAGCACTTCTTCCGCTGCTGCACACTTACTGTACACTGACACGGAGCTGAATATCATCTGTCCTCTCACCAGAGCTCCCTGACACTTCAAGCGGGACTCCCCTGAACAAATCTGACATCTTCCTCACTATTTATAATGTTCACTCTTATATGGCAAAACTCCACAACAGCATGAGTCCGGTGCGAGCAGACAGCAGTCTCCTGAGAAGCAGCTATATGATGTCACTGACTTGCTTCTATCAAGCTACGCTGTCTCATCCTTCCTAACAAGACCAGGACATCAGCCTCATGATGCCTTTGTTCCTCTCTGGTGCTCTGACCGGTCGCAGTAGCCTTTTCAATATATATCTTTTTCTTAACCTTGCAGCCCTAATGCTCCCTTAGCATTTCATGTCCTCCAAGGCTATTAAACTTCCACAGTGTGTTGAATCATTGATTTTGTCACTCTGTGCATGAGGTGCCGCTTTAATTGCTAGTGACAACGCAGCGCTGCCTGGCAGTGCTATTTGTAAATAATGCTTTTAAAGATTGTAGAGGAGGTGTTAGGTTACAAGATTGTCGTTGGATTTTAAATGAACAGACTGATGATTAAATCTGTCGTGTCTGTAACTGAGTCATTCACGTAGCTTCTGAATTTTGCGGGCAACACAGACACAGCGACGTAATGTAAAGCAGTGGGCTATTTGTGTCTCCCATGCTGACTAATAGCGCCTGATTTGGGCCTTTGGAAACATCAGCTCTGGTTCGCTCACTTAGCTGTCCCCAAATCAAAACAGGAAGCAGAGATAGTTTGTGACATTGCAGAGCTGTCTCCCCTACTTTAGCCTCAAAAATCCCCTTCCCAACGCTGCATCATGTTTTCACCTCTTCACTTTGCATCCCACAAAATAATGCGCATCTCAAGACGTCTTTGTCCAGTGGGCGGACAGCGCTGGAGCACCTATTACTCACTCATGCTTGTGCCTATCAAACCGCAGCCGTGTCACGCCAGAGGCTCCCTCAGGCGATTGCGTGTGTTTTTTTGGGGGGGCTTTTTGTTTGTCTAGCAATGACCGTTTCTGCATCCATACTCCTGCAAATTTACAAGTCTTTATTAGGCTCAGTGCATGCGGGGCTGGGAGGGTTTTGCACACAGCGTCACCCCTGGCTGTGACCCACAGCTGTAGTTTTCAGGAAGTCAGGAAGAGACTCGGTGTGCTGTCGCTCCCATTCCATCACTCCACTGACACAAGGCCCCGCAGTCCCTCAGTTTGTGTGTGTGTGTGCATGTGTTGTCTAAATCTCCCCCAGTCTCATACACCCAAAATTAAGGTTTCAAGCAGCACTTGGAGACACAGATCCCGCCTTTTTAGACTGCTGCACTGAGAACAAATTCTTATCATTCGTGTTAATTCTAGAAACTGGATATACACAAAGCAGGAAGGTAATAAAGCAATTTGGCATAATATTATCTTTAAGGCCTGCAGTCGCTGAAAGTCTGCTGTCACTCTCTGTTTCAGTCTCCCCCTCCTCTCTAAATATGCATTCAACAGCTGTCTCTCTCTCATCTCCATCCCACACCACTTTGCTCTTGACAAATTGATGTGGAGCGCTTTTACATAACAACTACGTATCACTCACACACACACCACGAACACCATCCATGTAAACCTCACTCAACCATCACACGCGCACCTCGCTGCAGGTGTTAAGAGCCCAGTGTTTGCAATTACCAATGTGTATTTGCAGAGTGTTTCCTCACTTTTCTCTTTGTAGAACGCCAATGTGGCCTCCGATTTAACTATTGCTTGGAAAGCATGCAAAAGAGGAGAGGAAGAGAGAGAGGAAGACAGAGGAAGACGAGGAAGAGGGGGGGATTGACATTCTGCCTGAGCGCTGGGCTGTGCTCGTGGAATAATGATTAGCTCCTCAGTATTCCAGTCACAAATGCACCACTATCAATGGGAAGAGAGAGAGAGGAGAGAGAGAGGAAGGAGGAAACACAAGGGAGGGGTCAGGGATGGAGGAGACAGGAGGGGGGGATAGAAGAGCAGTGAGTGAGCAGAGGGAGAAACAAGGTGAACGGGGGAGCAAGAAATGAAAAAAGTGAGGGGTAATGAGGACAAACCAGATGAGTATAGTATGCCATAAGCAGCAGATGTAGAGGCTAGGATGCTGCAGTACACACACACACACACTTGTGGGGAAGCATGCATACACACGATGGGCAATAGATCAAGTTTTTTGAATACAAATTATAATTCCAGTGAAGTTGGGATGTTGTGTAAAATGTAAATAAAAACAGAATACAAAGATTTGCAGATGCTTTATGACCTATATTCCACCAAAAACACTACAAAGACAAGATATTTAATGTTCAAACTGATAAACTTCATTGGTTTTTTTGCAAATGTTCATTCATATTGAACTTCATGTCTGCAGCACATTCCAAAAAAGCTGGGACAGGGACATGTTTACCACTATATTACACCACCTATCCTATTAACAACGCACAATAAGCGTTTGAGAACTGAGGACATTTACTGTTAAAGCTTTGCTCAGTGTAAGACTTCATAATGCACCACGCATTTTCAAGGGAGACAGGTCTGGGCTGCAGGCACGGCAGTCTAGTACCCACACACACACAAAGACACCACATAGATGGCATTGAGCATTCCTCAACTTTCCCGGTCTTTTGATGCCCCTGTCCCAGCTTTTTTGGAACATGTTGCATCAGATTTAAAATGAGTGAACATTTACCAGAAAAAAACAATGGTGTGTATCAGTTTGAACATAATGTATTCAATTGAATATAGGTCAAAAAAGGTTTGAATCATTGTTTACTGTTTTTATTTATGTTTTACATAATGTCTCAACTTCAGTTTTGTCTGTGCTGATACAGTTTAAATAAATACTGGGAAATTAATCGAATTTCTATTTCAGGGTCCCACTGTCATGAGGATAGGATAATAAAGATTTAATGATCACTGTGCTGCTTGTTGTGACACATAGTACATGTGATAGCATTCATTGTTTTACTTTGACCTAAAATGTAATTCACTACTGGTATCAAAACATGGTTAGTCTTTTTTAATTTATGTTTAATTTTTTCTATATGTATAGCTAAGTTGCTTTGTGGTTTGTTCTGTTGAAAAAAATGTATAAATAATTTAAATGCAACAAATTTGCATATTTCCTTTGGATCGTTTCCTGTTCACCTGGCAGTATTTTGAAGCATGCTGATTGAAGGCTGAGCCACACAAATAGCCATAGCTGGTCTTACATCATTACATCCCTACAAAGTCACGTACTGCATTATGGGAAGGAAGCTAGCAGGCTGAGCTACCCACAAAATTACTCACTGGCTAATAGTAGAGGTTAAATGCCCTATGTAAGATTATACAGATGAGCAATGTTTGGCTGCTTTACCATTAAACAAATGCCTGTAGAAGTGTCCGCCGAGAAACTGTCAGCAATGAGGACAAGTAGAGAGCAGCTTTGAAAAGGATACACCATACATCTACTGGACCGAGGTGGACTAGAGTCGAGGAATCTTAATAAGAAGTTTTTGAATCGGTCTATGCTGTCGTGCCTTGTGATGATCACCCTGTTTATAGTTTTATGGTATGTTGTGCCTGACCACATCAGTGACTCTGTGGGACTCCCTAAACATTATTAAGTAATACTTTGTCATCCACTTGGTTGTCTGGTCGGTAGCCATATTGCAATTATTATTACTGTTACTGCTGCAGCTTACACTACTACAGCGGTGTGATGAGTTAACTCAACACCCTGTTTGTGTCGGTTGCTGGGTTGATTGTGTCTCCACTGCAGAGGTCAATTATAAGCAAGCCAAGACTACCAATTTCAGGCGAGCTCAGTGTGGTGGCTTGTATTTAAACAGGGATTGATTGCTGTTCATATACTGTATACACAAGCGTACCATGCTGAACATGGAGCGTCCACTTGTATCGGAACAAATCTCTCACACAGCCTAAGTGTAAAAACTACCTATGAAGAGTGCATTAGATCAACAACAGGATGCAAAGTCTGCTCAAACACAGCTCATGCAGATTAAAGATCTCTGCACACTAGATGCAGCTTTTTCTGTGCAAGTCATTTTTTTCTAACCTAATCAATGTAAGCTTACACATCAGCAACATAGCGTAACTGAGCAAAATAATGTAGGACCCTATAAAATCCATGTTTTTTCCCCAAATTCCGTTTTTAGTGTTTTTCATATTCCGTTTTTTATCGTTTTAATATTTTGAGAATTCCTTTGTTAGTATTTTAGGCAGAATTAACCCTGAGACACTGTATAAAGTAATGAAATATCATCAATCACTCTTCAGGTGATCCTCATGTGTATCTTTACGGGTCCAGTCAACAGTGTGTTGACAAACTCTGCAGAACATTTGATCACCTGATGCATAATAATCAGCCGGGAATTTCGTAGCTTCTTTGCCAACTTAACTGGTGTCTCAGGCGGGTGCTTCGACATGTTTGTATAGTTAATGAGGAGAGGAGGATGGGAGGGGAAGTGAAGCATGCACTGTCCCCAACATCACTGACCCCCTTGGGGCATTTTGCCGAGAGATACGTTCCTTTTACGTCAGAAAAAATGTCGGCCATTTCCGTGATATTCCATGTTTATATTGAATTCGCCATTTAATGTCCAATTCCGTGATTCCATCCGTGATTGCAGATTTTATAGGGCCCTAACAATGGCTTTCATTTTTTTCGGACCATGGCTGACTTTGTATCTGATAATCCCACAACTGAACAAAGAGAACTCTCATCGTTGGAACTATGTCATTGTCTATCAAAACATTCAACATGGCAGCCCACTTGCATGCCTGTTTGTTTCAGATCTGCAACACTTCTTGTGTAATTATTTTAATTAGGATAGAAAGTCAATCAAAATCATGAGCCAAGTTTGGTATTAAAAAGGGAGATTTTATGATTTTATGATTAAGGCCAATATATTTATTTGATGTATATTTAGTCTGTATTTGTTCTCATTTTTTTGTTTATATCTATCTTTTTTTATTTATCTATGTGCTTTTCAAAATGCTATTGGAATCTTAATTTCCCTGAGGGAGTTTCCCAAAGGGATTAATAAAGTTCAGTCTCATCTAATCTATCACTCAGCCCTAGGTTTGAACAATAGAATATAAATATGTGATTTTTGATCCACATCACCCAGCCAGTCTAAGAATAAAACAAAGAAAACAGAGCATGCACATAGACACTGCTGAACAGGCTACACGCATGCACTCAGAAAAATACAACACTACATGCGTGGAGACTACTTTGTCAAAGTCACAGCAGGTACAGCAACCTCAGCAAAGAGAGAGACAGAGGCCATGTCGCAGGGGGGACTGAGGGAGGGGAAGAGACGGGAGTTCTTATGAAAAAAGCGGAAAGAGAGACAAAGAAAACGGGAGGACAAGGGGTAGGGAGAGGAAGCATGTGCATGTGATAAATATGTAATCACAAAGCATAGCAAATGATAAATGTATACCATTAGTTAAATAGGTCAATCATACATTAATAACCACCATATGATAATCGAGTTGGGAAGTCAACTGTGGCAGAGAGTAAGTTTGCAGAAGAGTGTGCACTTAGACACAAAGAAGTACATCGCGTTTTTCACGCACCCTAACTCAGACTAAATCTTGTTCTAAAAGCGGATTATCATAAGAGGAGTGAAACGTTAGAATTCCAATTAAGATGGAAAACCCTTCAAACTACATTATTTTACAGGATTTACTGAAGTGTCATAAGGCATGAACAAAATGAATAAATAAACAAACACGAGTGAATGCATCTCCACCTTCATTATGATGCAAATCTGATTTTATAATCTTAATCAGCTCTTTCCCTCAGTCTTAATGTATAAAATTAAGTTATACAAGATCAACACAGCAAGCTTATCCAAAGACATATATTAAATTACTTGGTTAACAAATGTAAGATGGAGATAAACATGTGTACTCTGGGATTCAGTATGCACATCCCCAGTAGCGTATAGAAAACAGCATCCAATAAAAAAAATGTCTGCCCTACCATATAAAAACTGTATAATTTGACTTGCAGAGACATATTGTGTTATACAGCTCATATTGCATTGACCTTAACGTGATTTATGATATGTTTCTGCTCCTGTAGCGTAGATGCTGTATGATTTTCACTGTTAAGCTGTTTGACCTTTAATGGCTGCATGGAGAGTTTTACTCTGGTATTTTACATTGTGTCTCTCAGAGAAGGATTGCAGCACACTTGTATTGTTTAAGGAGTGGAAGACGTCAGCTGCTAATCTTTCACACACTGTAAAAAATTGCATTAGTCCTTATGGCAGTAAGAAATATTAAGTATATAAACATGACAAACTAATTAAGGCTACAATATTTGAAATTGTGATGACCACACTTATCTATTAATCACAGTGAAAAAGCAATGATCATTTAAGAGAATTGCTCACTGATTACATTTTCTGTCTTTATTTAACCAAGGAGGTAATTGAAACAGAGATTTCTATCATGTTACCTTGGAAACAGCGCTGCCCAGCATCTTCGAGACAACAATAAAAATGCCATCAACAAAGCATGCCTCTAATTATGTTCTGGTGACATGGGTTTATTGGGTTTGAATTGACTTTATAGAAGTTTACTGTGGATTGATGTTTTTTGTTTTTCAGAGAAAAGCAATTTATCTTCAGGTTATTTTAGCTCACAAAAATATGGAAGGTGTCTGTAAGAGAGATCTTCTTAGCTCTACCATGCTTGTAGTTCACATTACAGTTAGAAAAAATTGAATTCATCTTTCATCTATAAGAAAAGGAGTAGTTTTAACTCAAAGTTTATTTCTAGTCACTGCTTTGATTTTAAACACTAGAGATATCTAATCAGTTCAACTTTGATTCCTAGACTCAGATTTATTTAAAAATCCACCTTAACATCAATTAAAAGTTAGTTTAGCCGTCTCTAGTCTTAAAAGGTCAATTGTATTTTTATTACATAAAGTTCTATGTTCCTCTTAGTGTGTTTTACATGTTTCCTACTTATGGTAAGAATACTTTGATGCAGAGGATCAACTTCTTCCTCTCAATCTTACAGAGCCAGCAGCTGCCTAAAAATGGCTCGTTCCCCTGGTCCTCAGAATACACCTACCAACATGATGTCCTACCATTTTTCATTAGCAGTTCAAGCCCATTGACCTGGAGAAGCAAGCCCAATACAGAGCAGGATAAAATAAAGGCAGGGTCATTATCCCTTTTCACAGTGCCTTTTCACAAAAAAGCCACAATGAAGCTCCATCATAATTACACATCGAGACATTCACATTAACGCCGAGAGGGTGTAATACCTGTGTCAATTCAAGATGTGACACGGCTTGGATGCACACAACACAGCGTATGCTCTCCATACACAGAAAGACAGAGACACTAGCCCCGTCCACAGCGCCTTTACACCAGGGGTGTCCAAACTTTTTACATTGAGGGCCGCATAAAGAGGAATACATGGATGACTGAGCCACTTGCTGCACCTCACTTTTAGTGTATTTAAGTTAAAGTTTTAGGGTTAAGGGGTGGGTTATCACCTGTCAAGGGGCCCCTGTATCCCCAGGCTATCACCGGATTTACACCTAGTCAGGGCGAGAATGATCTTCTGAGCAGCAGAGATGGGAGACTTGTATCTTAAGCTTACACTTTCCCTTTCAGTGGGCTGCTTTGTTACTGTTGAGATGGAGCAATTAACCTGTGTTGATTAAAAAAATGTTGTCAATAGGCCTGAACAATATGAGAAACACATGCAATTTGAAATAATATTGTTCAGTGTTAAGATGATGAAATGGACTGTGATAATTCAACAAAGAGGAACAGTTCACATAAGATAAAGATTAAAAGTTCCTAAACAATGCCCTTTTTAATCCAACTCTTGTTCCTGTGACATGTTTTTTATTCTTAATCTAAACGAAAACAAAGAAACATTTTCTCCACTGAACTGGCACAGATTATTTTAAAAGTTAGTTTTAGCCTAATGCAGCTGCTTCTCATCACAACTTAAAGTTTAAAGCAAGACCATTACACCACAAAACTTTGCTTGACCACATTAAAAGAGTTATGTTTTTTAATAAATTTCAATAAATCTAATGTGTTTATTGGGAAGGCTAATACTGATGTAAGGATAAAACTGATACTTATTGCTCAGCCCTATTTAACAAACTTTAAGATCTGTTGCGACTTCTAGCTCCTCAGCTTTTGACAATCCAGCTGACTAACCATGCACATTCCTAATGAGAAGTTTAACAGAAATCCAAAAAATAGTTCTTCAGATATTCACAAAAAATGAAAATGAGGCTCGTTAAGCTTGACCTTTGACCTCCAGTATCTAGTCAGTTCATCCTTGAATCAGAATGCATGTTTGTGCAAAGTCTTTAGAAAATCCTTCAAAGCATTCCCGGGATACTGTGTCCACAAGAGTGGTCAGTACAGACGGACAGACGACCAGAATCATACAGCACTGCCCTCAGCATCAGTCGTCATCAGTGCCGAGGCAGAAAAACAAGCATCAGCTTAAACAGTTTCGAAACAAGGGTACCACAGGACAGTGAAAAAGTCTAGTTTTGGATGTGTGTGTGCTAGATAAAGTGACATATACATTGACCAATGTGCAGGAAAGTGTCATGAAATGCCCCAAGAGTTGTGAAAGTGCAACACAGGGCATACAGCTGGTGCCACTGCAGCTGGTGCCCTTTTTTTGTGGCTTCGCCCTTTAGACAACCTCAGTCCGCAACTACTAATACAACAGTGGAGTCCCTATCATTGTTTTATTACAATGATGTTTCCAATAATTTTATCTGTGTTCACTTGTAAAATCAGTGCTCAGATGTGAACCCCTGCAACATACTGCTGTATCATTGAAATAATGTTAACTGTGTTAATTATTCTTTCATGTTTGAGTACTGATTTTCCCAGTAATATTGATTAATGGGGTCACAGGATATCAATGATGGATTATTACAGCTGCTCACAGGTAACTGCATTTTATTTACGATTTATTTGATTTAAATGTGTAGTTTTGTATTGAGTCATTTGTCTCTGTCATATGTCATTCTAAATGTCACAAGTCCAATGTAACAATTGATTGAGTTCATGCTGGATGTAAGAGGCTGCGATCACAATCCAAACGACCCTTGGTCATAAAAAACGACCCGGTTCTATTAATGTAGGCTGGATAGTTCATGGTGAAATAAGAACTACAAAAAAAATTCAAGAGTGAAAAAGGGAAATGGCTGTAAAAAAAACAATCAGAGTTCTCACTTTCATTACTTTTAGTGCTTTAAACTGAGAATATTTGTGTTTAACATAAAGTATATAGAGCTGCACTTGCACTTAAATCAAATTTAAAATCTCTGAATACACTTTTGCTCTCTTACAATGACAAAAATGAGATAATCAGATTTACTTATTTCTACACTTATATTCATGTCACACTTGTATTTTTTAAAGTATTATTTATCTTTTCTACATATTTATATGCATCTTTTTTGTATTGCTTTTTTATTTCAAAATGTTTAGGATATTTAAGTTACAAGAGGGATTGATTCATTGAATCATTTAAATGTTTCAAACCATTAAGTGATTGTGTTAATAAAAACAAGATGTCAGTATCTGTCAAAATAATCGGGATGATGATTTATTTTTAAAAAAATATGGTCGTCCTAGTATTTACAAAAATATCACACAGGACTGCTCTTTGAGAATTTTGACTCAGTGGTTTTACTTCTGCTTGAGTCATAGTTTTGATTTAGAAAGTGCAATGAACACAAACCTAACATTTAACTTTTGTATTGCTTGAATCGCAACGATTATCAAGATATTATCTATAAGAAATATGCAAAGAATGTGACAGAGAGGACAAAGCAAATGCAGTCAAAGACAGACTCTTAAACAGGAAGATTTCATGGACTGATGAAGTGCTCTCCTGGGACTCCTTAAAACAGAGAAAATGCAAAGCAGTACATTATTGGATGACGTATGTCCTATAAGCTAAGGCTGGTCCAGCTAAGTCCAGTTTCAACTCCTGGTTCAGTTTTGAAATCCAGCATTCAAAAAAACAAGACTATAGAGGTAAAACGACCACCGTGATGCATGCCGTGTTGTGTTTATTTTGTTTAGGGGTTAGTTCTGTCATGTGTAATCAATGTTTTAGTGTTTGTTCTTAACTTTGGCCACAAACGTACATCACCGCTGCTTTAAAAACACATTTATGTATTTATCTCAACATCAGTCAAAGTAAGTGTGATTATTAAAAAGGTTTGACGCCATATTTCAAGAGTTTGTTGGATTAAAATGTGAAGGATTTGCATATTCCAGATTATTTGGTTTCAGGACATCTTGTCAAAAAATGATTTGCCTTCTCTGAAGAAGCAGAATTTAAGTCAAGCAAGAGATCTGATCCAAGTGTACCCACAGTGGCCTTGAAACTCATAATGCAGTAATTCAAGGACATTCAAGCTTTTGTTCCTCTTTGCTGTGCTCTATGTCTTTGAGAACATCACAGTAAACATTAACAGTGGCATTTCAACTCTACTCTCATCTCTCGCTTTTCAAATGGATGAATTACTTGCTGATGGAAAAATTGTAGAAATAGCCAACAGAATAGCCAATGGATGGAAATACCATTCAGAAGACCAAGAGGAATGGTTACACTGTTAAAAATAGCTGAGGCTTTTAGATCAAATTTTGAAATGCCACAAAGTAATGGAGAGGAGGTTGGGCTGGCTAAAAGGCTTATGATGGGAAAAAAAAAAACAGAAAAATCAGGTGGAACTTGACTTAATGTCAACCAAGGGAACATATCTTGAAAGACTAAAGTTGTGGGGTTAAGAGTCTGAAAATACTCTGCTTAGACAGTGTGTCAAATGGTAGTATTGCAAATATAGTAGTAGTGTTACAACGGCTGACTGTCAGTGAATAATAAGCTAATAATGTTCAAAATAATAGAGAAATTGTAAGAGTAGTTTAAAAAAGCAACACTAACCAATATGTAGAGCAAAGTAGTTACACCAACATCAGCTAAAAGTATGCTTTTAGCACATTTCATGCAGGCTGCCTGGGTTCAACTCCGGCCTGTTTGCCAAGTATCTGTCCCTGCTCTCTGCTCCCTTGTCTGTGTCTGTCCACTGCCTGTCTGCTGTCGGTAAAGGCCAGGAAGCCCAAAAATATATTTCAACAGAAAAAGCAATTTCTAGTTCAAAGATTGTGTTGCAGGGAGAAGTTCTAGCCAAATCAGGGTTTAATAACGCTAAGTTTTTGTGAGAGAAATTAATTAGTGAGCCAGCATGTTATTTTCTGACATAATAATTTGTTTTATCTTAAACTTAAACTTGTGGAAATAGCAAACATTAAAAAAACAGACAGCAGTTTGTTAAAACTGAAATATTACAAAAAAATTAAGCATAATACATAACAGAGACATTTTTAAGGAACTGCAGCTGTAATGCTTGAAAATGTTTCAGAAATAACCGTTAAATGATTAGAAATAGAAAATTAAGGTAAGCCGGGGAAAGAAACTAAGGGTTCAACATTAAAATGCTCCAAATAAAAGGAAAAATGTTTGTACAGGAGAGGTAACCTATCAATAATGCTATGTTAGCTACAAACCATGGCATTAGTTAGCTGTATGTATACAAAATGGCTGACAGCTTCGTGTTAAATATGACTTTGTTCAAATAAATTAAAGCTAGATTAGGGGCTAAAGGGTAAACAATAGGTGCATACTCTATTAATATCGGTTTAAATAAGCAAGGCCAAGTCAGCTTAGAGCTGGCTCATGGATGAACAGACATGATCTCGGGATGAGAGATCATGTCTGATGTTAAAATTCCTGTCATAATAATTAAAGGAAACTTTTTTTAAACCAGTGATATCGCAGAATAAAAGTGTAGGTAATTCAGTGATTTAAAAACGGTGACCTCTGGTGTAAATATTTAATATGTGCATGAATGAAAAGAGAAATCGTTCACATTGCTGATTTGGTCTTTGGTGTGCGTGGGTGTTAAAGGTCTGAAACCCACTGATGCATAACAGCATACTCAAAAAACTAAAATATAATAAAGAGGGATTTGGTTCATTTGGAAAGCTGCTACATGTTAAGGTCTAGGATGAAACTGTTTTGGCCAGGCGACTACAAGTAAGCTGCTGAATTAAAGCTAGGGTCGGTATTTTTGGAAAACTAGCATGAATTTGAATGTAGGGTCTCCTCAGGACTCCGCCTAGCCCCCCCCCCCCCAAAAAACCATGCCCCCTACGGGATTTGATTCGTTTAAAAATTCGGTCAGAATCGCTGTGATTGGTTGGTGTTTTCCCTGTTTTACTCCTGCTGTAGACAGCGGCTATTTTCCGCTCTCATTTAAGAACACATCATGCATTGATTGCCATCGAGACATAACGATCATTTTAACCAGTATAACATAAAGTGTATCTAAATCAAATTACCAACCCTAGCTTTAAGATACTTGACCTACCTGTAAGAGCTTCAAACATAATCAGCAAAGTTGTGAAAAAATATTTCAGAAGAATAAGTTCTTTAAAAAGCTCACCCACCGTGTAAGGATTTCAGCAATCTGTCATTGTCTAGCATAAAATATGGCTTAAAATGGTTCAGAGTTGTGGCTAAACAGAGGATACATTCTTGTTAACATTTCTACAGCTTGTTAAACAGTACTGATATAAAAAAAATTAAGGCAAATACATACCTAGCTCTTTGGGAACCACAGCTGTAATGATTTAATAAATGACTTTAAATCTTTGTTGGTTTATTGAGCACATAAATAATCGCCTTGCCTTTAACTGCTGTGTTAGCTCAAAGTGAGCTAAGTTGCTAGGTCGCTGAATTTTCCATACCAACGTTCGGTTATAACTGTGCAAAGTATGAATCTATGAGCTCACACTACCGTCACACCGAAAACCTTTTCATTAAAACCACAATGAAAGCTTAAATGCTTGTAAACAGCCCCTATTTGGCTTCAGAATGACTCCACATACCTGGAGGCGTGAGCCAGCATGAGAGCTCGGCGTCCTCCACCTGTGCGGGAGGGACACTGATGTCAGCTGCTTTCCTGCTGTGAGCGCTGAATCTGCACTTTCCTCCTGAGGGTCACTTGGGTATTTTTAGTGTTTATGATATAAAAAGAGGTGAGAATCAAAGGGATGCCCAGGGTGGAAGCAGCTTCACTGAGTCTGCTGGTTTCTCTTTTTATCTTGAACAAGGACATTCATGAATGTGGTCGTTTTTTCATGCACGTGTATCTGCATAATTGTTTCATTGAGCTGTATTAAAAGATAAAACTGCTCTATTCTCTGCCCACTTATAAATGCCATAAATTATTGATACTTAATTGTTGTCAAAATAAAAAGCACAGCACATACTGGCTCACAATGTAGTTTATATTCCTCTAAGCTATGTACATGCACAATAATAAATCATATTTTTTGTGTGATTTTTTTTTTGGTGTTATTAAGGGAGGTTGAAAAGGCTTTTCAGATCAATCTGTTTTCACTCAAAACAAAATGTTTTTAATTCATCTCTAAAATAATTTCTTTTCACGCTGCTTTTTCAAGAGGTGCCGTTGAATTTCCTTTTTCATTTCAACCTTTAAAACATCAAATACATTTTCTGAAGGTAATAAAACTATGAATAAATTTTAATAATAAGACTTTTTTTACTCAGTGGTGTGCTGGGGGAGGGGGCACATCCAAGAAGGACGCATCCATTCTGTAAAATCTGATCAGGCGGGCTCTGTGGTTGGCATGAAGCTGGACTCTCTGGTGATGGTAGCAGAGGAAAGAACTCTAGAAAAACTGCTGGACATTTTGGACCATACCAGTCACCCTCTGCACACTGTCATCAGCAACCAGAGGAGCCTGTTCAGTCCAAGACTGATCCTTCACAAGTGTAAGACCAATAGACTGAGGAACTCCTTTGTCCCTCAGGCTATCAGTCTGTACAGCTCCTCACTGGCGGGCAGGAGGAGTAACAGGAAGACAGAGGACGGGATGGAGTAGTAGCCAGCCACTAGCCATATTTTTATTTTTTTATTTATATTTATTTTATTTCATATTTATTCATTTATATTTTTGTTTATATCTATCATTTTCATGTACTTCTATTTACTTTTCAACTGCTATTGGAATTTCCTAATTTCCCTGAGGGAGTTTCCCAAAGGGATCAATAAAGTTTTATCTAATCTAATCTAAGACTATACTCACCAAACAAGTGAAGCCACAATTCTCAAGGAGTCAGTTCTGTTTTTTATTTTTGATATGGCAAGCACCTTTTCTTCTACTATTCAAACAACAAAAGTTAAATTAAAAGAACCCGCTGCATACTTTATTTTCTGCATTTTGCTGTAATTTCAATTCAGGGTAGTAATGTTGCATTTTGAGGGAGAAGGGAGTAATTTCATTGAAATAGCTAGCTGATTGTGCTGGCCACTCCATTACTTGAATTTTGTTTGTCTGGAACCATGATTTTTCTCGCTTGCTGGTGTGTTTGGGGTCATTGTCTTGTTGAAACACCCATTTCAAGGGCATTTCCTCTTCAGCATATGGCAACATGACTTCTTCCAGTATTCTGATATACTCAAACTGATCCATGATCCCTGGTATGTGATAAATAGGACCAACACTATAGTACGAGAAACATCCCCATATCATGATGCTTGCACCACCATGCTTCACTGTCTTCACTGTGTACTGTGGCTTCAATTCAGTGTTTTCAGGTTGTCTGACAAACCGTCTGTGGCCCTCAGACCCAAAAAGAACAATCTTACTCTCATCAGTCCACAAAATATTGTGTCATTTCTTTTTAGGCCAGTCAATGTGTTCTCTGGCAAATTGTAACCGCTTCAGCACGTCTTTTTTTTAACAACGGGACTTTGCGGGGGCTTCTTGCTGGTAGCTTGGCTTCACATAGACGTCGTCTGATTGTTACAGTACTCACAGACAACCTAAGATCTTCTCTGATCCTCCTGGAGCTGATCATTGGCTGAGTCTTTGCCATTTTGGTTATTCTCCCATCCATTTGAATAGTCGTTTTTCTTTGTCTTCCTCGCCTTTCTGGTTTTGGCTGCCACTTTAAAGCATTTGATATCATTTTAGCTGAACAGCCTATCATTTTCTGAACTTCTTTATAGGTTTTCCCCTCTTCTTAACTTCTTAATCAAAGAACGCTCTTCTTCTGAACAATGTCTTGCACGACCCATTTTACTCTGTTTTTCAAGGACAAATGCACAGCCAGTATATGCAGCATCAGTTGCCTTGATCCTTAAATCAGGGCCACCTGCTTAACACCTATTTTTTTCACACAATCAATTACCTCACTAATTGAACTCAGCACTGCTATTGTTTTGAACACACCCCTTTCAGTTAATGATTCAGTTTCACAGAATCAGCAGCATGCACGTCATGCCTGTTGGGTCTGTTGGTTTTCTATACCTTTATTAAACCTTCTAGAAACTTACTTGCAATGTAGAAGTTGAAATTCTACCAAAAACAGTGATTTATCTTGCTAGTGATGTGGGACTGCTATTATTTTGAACACAACTGTATATAGTATGGTGATGCAGCAGGTAGTGCTAATCCTTCACATCAAGATGGTTGCTGTTTCGAGTTTCCATGTTTTTCCTGTGCATGCATGGGCTTCTTCCAAGTACTCTAATATGCTTGATAAGTTTTAATGAAAATAAAACCAAATCAGATCAATCCACTAACATTTTGACTAGGATTTGGTATTCTGATATTGGTGTTAAAACAATACTTTAAACAGTGCTGGTGCCTAAGCACTGATACTCGTGTTTTGATTTGGTACAGAAGGAATCTGATGTATTGAACCCAGTGCCACATCTGCCACAGATTTCAGTAACCAACCCAAATTTTGTAAAAATGGCAGGGAGAAAAAAATGAACATTAGAGGAAACTGGTCTTTTTGTTCATCAGTGCAAAGGACAGAAAGAAAAGCCACAAGCTTAAAATTGAGAAAAGGGTAGAACAGTCAGACAATTTACCATCTTTTGTTCAACAAATGGAATTGTACACCACAGTCAAAATGCTTCTGAAGAGCACGAGTCTCATTTTGCCCTCCAGCATCAACAATTCCATGTCTGTTTTCAGTTTCCATGTTGGGCAGCAGGTATGATAAACGGCACTGTAGCAGAATATCAGCTCTCTAGATTCCCCAGGAAGGGAAAAAACATGTATTTATCGACTGGTTCGCCCGTTGACTCTCTCAGAAAAGCAATGAGGAGCAGATAAATTCTTGGCACGGGCTTCTTTTTTGCTCCTCAGGAGCCCTCTATTTCCTGATACACTTCTCACTCTGCAGAAATGCTACCATTTTCACATTTCAGCTCCCCATACAATCATCAGCATTCCTTTCTCCATGACATGAAAACAAACTAAGACTGAGTGCCTGTGTGTTTGTGTGTGTGGTTCAGATCCCCCTGTCAGCAATCACTGGGTGGGGGACAGCCATAAACTGCACTTTAGAAGCCTATAATGGGCTACTGCAGTGCTGGCAAAACTTATATCATATCATGCCTCTTCCCATTTAGACACAAATAGGATCATTATTTTTGATAACTATACAATTAATTTAATTGCGCTACTTGTCGCTGCATAATGCGTTCTTAAACTAGATCATCATAAATCTGCCCATAATTCAGTTATTATTCTATTTAATTACTGAACCAAGCAATCAATAAATGCAGTCCTATACAGTATTTTAACATTAGGGTTGATCTATGCACACAACCCTCCATCATTCTGTCCTCTGCAAACATTACTGCATGTGACGGAGAGACAAAGGTTTGATAAGCATGCCACCTTGCACTCACTATTTCTCAGCAGAGGACCACACATTATTTGTCAAAAGGCACAAGTGGCAATTTACAGCAGAAGCTATAAAGTCTATCTCCATCTGATGTGATGGGGGCAACGGCCTCACGTCATCCACCTTATAAAGTGATGGACGCTCACAAGTGTAAAAGCTGAAGCGTTTTATTATTAAGAAAGCAGAAGACATTTCACAGACCACCACCGCTGCTCCTCTAATAAATTGAGCCTGTAAATGCTGGTCTGTTTACAATTGAGGGACAATTTTACTGCCTGTTTTTCAATCAGTTTGAAAGACACATTTAAGGAACATTCTGCTCTCTTGTGTGTTTCTTCCATGTAACAACCTTTAATTCAATTTGTCTCACAGATTCAGCAATGTACAGCAATTAATTTACTGCTCAAGCAGAGTTTTATTACTACACACACTGGAGCTTACCTATCAAACTATATACATTTACATGGTAATCATGAATATCCTTCAATCATCAAACTTTTCACTCACTCAACAGCTTGAATATTCTCAGCTAACCTCATTCTTTCTCTATTGTCTTTCTCTCTTGGATAGTCTGAATCTGCCCTCATACAGTTTCCTCCACTATAAACTCAATAGCATGCTGAGGTGATTGGCCGGTCTCCACCATGGTGATTTCACTTCCCTCCATGGTGATGGTGGGGACCGTAATTCCCTGAGCTCCAAGCACAGAGGAGGGCAGGATGACGACCTGTGAGGTCCCCTCCATACCACTGAGCTGATCAGAGGGGATCATGACCGTCTCAGTGCCTCCTTCGCCCCCCTGCAGAACGTAGATGGTCTGAACTGTACCAGCATCAACCTCTGCTGTGGTGGCCAGAGAGGAGAGCACCTTCGCCCCCTCCAGCACCTTCTGGACATGTGCAGCCTCTGCTGCTTGAGCCGCCTGTGTGGCAGCCTCCAGAGGCAGGTCTCCATGTAGCCGAAGGTGTTTGTCCAGGTTGGAGCGAGAGCGGAAAGCGGCAGTGCAGTGGGAGCAGGGGTAAGGCTTCTCCCCGCTGTGGGTGCGGGCGTGTTCTGTGAGCCGAGCAGCCACGCTGAAACTCTTGCCGCAAATCCAGCAGCAGAAAGGACGCATGCCGCTGTGGATGCGCTCGTGGTCCTGCAGGTGGGGCAGCTGGCGGAAGCGCTTTCCACAGGTGGAGCACTAGTGGAGGGAGAAAGAGAAAGAGGATATAAATGAGAAAGCTTCAAGAATATGAAAAATGTCTCCAACAGTTATTTTTGCTAATATTATGCAAAGGTAAAAACTGGTGAAGTTGTTAACGTTCTGTGCAGACGGAGTACTACAGGTTGGATAAGACAAAAAGAGATGCACTGAATGGGGGTCCACAAGCTAAATAATAAAAACAATGAGAGGTTTGAGTGCTCTACAATCATTTTTTATCACCAAGTCTTTTGATATTCCATCTGCCGAATCATTTAACTTTTCGGAGTACAACATAAATAAACTGGAAGTGCTTTGAGAGCACAATCCTCCACCAAGGCATCCACTGAAAACTGCCCTCTCTCATACCGTTGACAAATCCTTGAAAAAAATGATTCAGATTACCACCAAAATCCAATCACTTCTTCCTTGTGCCATTACCAACATCCAAATGTGTTCATTAGTTTTCAGTTCAGAACCAAAGAAACTACCAAATGTCGGCAGAGACAAAACCTCCTTGGCGGGAGTAAAAATATGAAAAATCCCTAAATCAGTGCAAAGATCAAGTGGTCAAGCAGATTTAATGTGGAACAAATCAAAGAAAGGTCATATTGATATTCAGCGTATCTGCCTAAAAACATGTTAACTTGCTGATCGTTGCATGTTCCGGCATTACAGCTCTTGAAGTGCTTCAAAAGCAGGATTATCACACTGAGCATAGGACATAATTGACTCTTTGTTGGCTCTCCGATTGGTTCACTGACAAACCAATCAGAATTAGAGAGCCCCCTTCAATGCAGCCCTTGTTGGAATATTCCGGCCAGTCAACGTTTGTGTTGGCAGAGTCTATGTTAATGTATTGTGGTGAAATTGCTGTTCAAATTTTCGTAACTTCAATGTTGAAAATAACAATGAAAACTTAAATACACTCAAAGGTAAGAAAAAACATTTTAATGCTGAGGAATTTTGGTGTTCTAGGAATATTAAGTGTAAATGATAAAGCACTTTGTTAATGTCAACAACCCATTATAGATTACATAATTAAGGTAATTTACCAGGGATATTTTGAATACCTTAGTAGATTCATAAAGATTTTGAGTATTCTTTATACACCACACTGTAGTCTTGTCTTTAATCTTTCACTTGGTCCCGATTTTACAAAAAAATCAAATTAATTGGGAAAAAAAGCTGGTCAGAAAATGAGTTACTTTCAATTGTTTTAAGTGGGAGAGAGGCTAGCAACAGAAGATTTATTCTAACCTGGTCAAGCAGGGCTTGATAAAGAATCACTTCCTTTAAAAAACAGGGCTTTGCAAAGGGTCAATTAGTGATAGGGGGTCATAAAAAATCATTTCTAGATTGTAGAGACCTGAATAATCATGATTATCAGTATTACAATGAAGTTGTTAAAATGAACCACATTAAAAAAAACAACTGATAAATCATTATGAAATCTTTCACCAAATGGGAAGTAATAAAGAAATTTTGTTAATAAGACTGGCAATATGTTTGATGGGAGGTTGAAATAGTAGCAGAATGCACAGCGCCTTTATGCAAAATCTCCACAACAAGACACTTTAATATTTACGTCCATCAACATTTGTGCTGATTCTAACTGAGTGAGTGCCTCCACATACACACAAAGGAGGAGACACTGACTTGAGGCACTCCCTGTCTCCTACTGAGTCCTCATGCCTCTGTTAGGACCTCTGGAGATGGAACAAAGAGGGGATCAACTCGTTGCCGCATTCCATCTCAACGAGTTGGAGGAAAATACCACAGGGCATAAATTTTACACCTTGATACAGAAGCATGAATTGGGCTAACGGTGCTATGCTGAGGTTGAAAAAAAAAACTTTAAAAAGTAATACAGTAACTGCTTACAATGAACATTAATATAAGTGTAAAATTGTTTTTCCCTTTATTTGTGAAGGATTGTCAAAAAGAAGCCATGAGCTATGAGCCTCCTCTTGTGTTATGGTTTCTGACTGACCAGTTTTGTTCAATTATTTTGTTTAATGTTTGTTTTGTTGAGCGGCAAAAAACTGTGATAAAATATCCCTTCATTCAAATCTTAACATATTTCAAGCCATGGGGGAATTTTAACTGAGGGTATCATAAAAACTTGTAACTGTTTCATATCTAGATACAATGAAGAAGGGGGTTAATAGAGAGAGCTATGAGAGAATTTTCAGTTATCACATGACCAGATCCAGTCATAGCTTTTCTGCCCCCCTATCATTCAGTGTCTACTAACCACCTGAGTGTAGACAGTACAGTCTATAAGATAGTTGATTAAACCTGAAGCTCTACTCCAGAAGGACTTTGCTGATTCCTGCAGGGGACACTGAGACTGAAACTGTAATCCCTGCTGTCAGTTTTGCTATTTCAGTCTCTCTCTGATGTACAATGTAATGAAATCACCTTTCCTGTCGAGGTTGTTCTTTATACACACAGCAAAGTGTGCTTTCAGAATTGCTCAGGCTGTAATACTAATTCAGGTTCATCCCAATGACTGCCTGTGTGGCTGAAGACCAGTACTCCTAGATGTGAACCTCTGCGTGCCTGTATGACTTAAAGCAAAGCCACAAACATTCAATCAATTGTACAGTCAGACGTGCTGCGATGGGCTCGGGTGGGTCTATAGTTGATGTCCTGCCTCATCACCAGAGCAGCGGAGAGTGAGGGAGAGAGTCCCAGAATAGTAACAGGCACAGAGGGGAGCTGACAGGCCCTAACTCAGCCCTGCCATTAATCACAGGTACACAGGGAGGGAGGGAGGGAACACCCGTTGGACACACACTGCACAAATGGCCATGGTCTGGATCTGGTGACATGGCCCATGCTATAAACGAGTGTGACCATGGGGGGTGGGAGAGGTAATGTTGGATTTCACACTGAAATACAGGTTTGGGGCTTGTATGTATCAGACAAAATGCCTCAGAGGCAAGATTATTATTGAAAACAAAAACTACGAAAGCAATTTGTGACATAAAACTAAATAAAAGTGAAGCTTTACTCAAAGAAAAAAGGACTAAATCTAAATCTTGTGTGTTATCAAAAAAATTTAAAGTAAAAAAAGACTTTCTACTTTTATTAACGGTCAAGGCCTTTGCATACGCAGACATTTTTTTAAACAAATAACCAACATGTACTTTCTTTTTACCTGCTGTCAGTCAAAGCCAGCTGTAACACCAGCAGTATAATTTCCTTGAGCAAAATTGCCGCTTTTGTTTTTCCGGATCACCGCAGACTTACTAGAGGTCCACGTGTGACCAATGAAAGCACTGGTTGTTGCCGAGAACGTCATGGTCAAAACATTCATCATGGCTTAACTGTTTTTGGTTTTTTTTCTCCAGACAATCATTTTAATTGGACAAAAGGCGGAAAAATCAGCAGGATACTGAATTCAAAGATAATTCATGGAGGGAGATGGTGTCAGAGCTGCAGTATGACGATGAGGAGTGAACACTAAGGCTTCTACAGTTATAAGTTGGCTGTAGCTGTGGTACAGATTCATCTCCTGAATTTAATAGTGAAACACCAAGTTCTCTCTTTTTCAGAACTGAGCGTACCTATTTAGCTTGTCTTTTTCTGTTTTATAAAGCGAAATGAGGTCAGAGTAACTCGCTGCCAGGTCCATTCTGACTTCTCCAGCACTATTTTTATTTAGAATGTACATAATTTAATTGTGTGCAAAAATCTTTATTAGCAGAGAATAAGAGTAGAAAAAACTAATAGCATATGAGGGCCATACTGGGAAAAGCTTATTCAAGTCATAATTGTTGTACAACAATTTTGTAACTAACAATTAGTAAGCAGCAATTTGGTCAGCAAAAACCCCAAATTAAATGCAAATTAGCCACAAAATTTTCATGTCAAATTGAGTACTAATAGGCCCTACACTAAATGACAAATAAGCAGCCAGTATGTTATGAATTAGCACTCTAATAAGCAATTAGTTGATAATGACTACAGGGACCCTAAAGTGCTTCAAAACAAATAAGTGAGGTATTCCAGTGAATCATTTCATTTTTGAATCATCAGAGGCGAAAAGGCTAAAACCAACAAAAAATAAATTGAGACTAATGCAAACTGAGCATTTTCAAACTAAAACAACAAACTAGCTTTGAAAAACAAAACAATTAAAACTTAAATTCAAACAAAAAACGAACAAAATAAAATAAAAACTGCAACAAATTTCAAAGCCATGAAGTGGTGCAGTAATGAGTCCCGGAAGTCAAGGATTAAGCATTTACCTCTTGTCCTCCAGTCTTAAAGTCAGCTGAATTTTTGACAGAGTTTTCAGTTGGATGTCATGAGATCTGTTGTAAACATGAACTTTTCATATTTCAATGTTCTTTCCTATAGAATAATAAACTTGTCAAATCTAAAGCCTCTCCATGATTTGCTACAGGACGATTGCTCATGTGTTGCTAAACAGAAAGACAAAGTCTGTCAAGGACATTAAACATCATCTTAAACCGTCTTGGGGAAAAAAAAGATGAAGACTTATGATGGATAAGACCATGACCTTTTATGTGATCAGGTTACACTTGAAGGAAGTCTTTCAAAGAAAAGGTAAGTGTGTGAAATAAGAGTTGAAAGCTTAAAGGTAATAACACTCAGGTTGGTCAACAGTGGTGTAGTTGTTAAACCTGGTATTAGTTTTTATTTGAACTTATTACATCAGCTTGTCAAAAATAGGGCATATGCATAATGTGTTCGCCATAATATGGTGACTGACATCAGAGAGAAGACACAAGGAAACATGATAATTCACTTGAAAATTTTTAATCATTTTCAGTAGGCCAAATTAATTTTGATGATGTTCATCACAGGAAATCTACATTCTGAGCTGATGTATGTTTAAGAGAATGAATAAATAAAACTTTTGGAGCCATAAAACTACATTTAAATGCAGTAGTTATTAGCCTAAGTTATAGGATGAAGCCCTGTAGGGACTATAACTCTGTATCTGTGTGATTTTGTAGGCATTTATAATGAGATCGATGCGACCAGGCTTTCTCTAAACAAATATTTTTAGCATCCATTTAGCATCCGTCGTTTCCTCCCGTTTCTTTAAAAAAGTGACACCCAAACTGATCAGATACTTTGATTTCTTAAAAAAACTGTAAAAATAATGTAAAAAATATTGGACAAAGAAGGACTGATATTAATTCTAGGATTCCATTCGTTTGTGATCAAAATCTGGGACTTTCCTTTTTTATAAATTGTTCACTATTAAACCAGCATTGTAATCAGACTTTGCGTGGTTTAATGTTGGATACAAGCTTGAAAAACATATGCTATTGTCCTCAGTGCTTAGTCATATGAGATATTTAATGACTGACTTGTTGAAATCAAATGATTGGATTTTCCTCTTAGGTAAAAACTAAGGGACAATTATATAATTGTAATATAATACAATTATCGTTCTTACCTCAAAGGGCCGCTCATCAGTGTGTGTCCTCATGTGAACATTGAAGGTGGAATTGTAGGCAAACTCCTTGTGGCAAATCTGGCAGCGGAATCGCGGTCGGTTTTTGGACTTTCCAAATTTCCCTTGGAAGTGGGCCAGTACGTGCTCCTCCAGGGTGCTGTTGGAGGTAAATCGACGGCGGCAAGGACTCACGGGACATTTGAGAGGGGTCTGACCCGTGTGGGATAAACGGTGCAGGTCGAGACCCTCCTGGGTCATGCAGCGGTGGCCACATAGGTCACACTCAATCTAAAGGTGGAGGAAACAGTAGACGAGGAAAAGAGACATTGTAAACCAGAGAGTGAGGGTAAAGGGAATAGAAAAAGGGGCAATTAATGAAAAGATAAAAGGTCACAGTCTTTAGAGTCTGTTTTTACAACAACATCCCAGTTTGATAACAACACAAGACCTTTGTTAAAATTCAGTCCCCCTGAAGCTAACCTTTCATTTGCTTTAGGTCGGTACAATATCCTGTGGGAAAAAAATGAATACCCAAAAACAAAAATACAAAAAAAAAGTTCCTCAGTTCCTCTGTTTATAAGTTTGTGTGCACAAAAACTGATTTTCTTGTTTTTTATTGTACTGTAATCTAAGACCTTATTTTCAGACTGTGAATAATGATAAGGAAATAGAGTACAACTGCTTCAGCGCTGAGGAGTCTAGAAATCAATATTGGGCAGAATAATTTTTAATAAATTTTAATAATTTTTGCAACTAAGCATGGTGTCCACCAGCCTTTTACCTTTTCAGGGTTCCTCCACAATCTCGACAATAAAATTCAAGGCTTTTTAAGACCTTTTCAACCAAACTAAGTAAAATCAATAAAATTTTTCCTCTGCCAGACAAAGGCAATTGACACAGGTATGGTTAAAAAACTTTATTTTCTTTAGCACACTAAAATGCTTTTTTTAAGTGATATTGTTATTTCACTAAAATCTAAAAAGCCAGGGGGGAGGCAATATTAATTAAAAATGGTACATAAAAGCACATTTTTCACACAAGTGAGGGAAGGAGAAGCAGGCATGAGAAAACTGCAGTAATACTTACTGTAAAAGCACAGTTTTGCAGTCATTGTTTATTTTTTACCTCTACCAAGAAGGTTGTTTTTTAATGATTCGATTGTCTACTAACCTGTCCGGTGCATCGTCCGCGGCCCTGACCCCGTCCTCGACCAGTGTTTTTCTCCTCCTCTGTGGTGGGGCAGCGCAACATGTGGATATCCAGCACAGACTGGTTCACAAACTGGGATGCACAGTGAGGACATGTTGCTGGCTGCTTGTCTACAGAAGGAGAAAGTCAAGTTTCAGTCTGGTCGGCAGATTCTGTGTTTACAACCAAAGCAGCTTCTGTGATATTATCTAATGAATGATTTCAGCATATTTATTCACAGCTAGATGCTCATAATATGCACACACTGAAATACAGGTGATGTTTGGGGATTTTTTTCAAGAGCCAAGTTTACATCTGCACTTGTTGAATGTTCTGATTCACTGTTTACATGGACATGTTCTGATCACGGTGTGTGTGTGCATGCATTTAACATGAAATCAGACTAAAAGCATCTTGGCATTCTCAGAAGGTATAAACCCAGAGACAGCAGAAGGAGCGGCTGTTCTTTACTCTTCAAATAACAAAAACAGGGCTTTAACTTGTGAAAAATGATGTCTAGTGACTATTATTTCATTGTAAAAACAGTTTAGTGGCAGCCATCACGAAAGTGATTCTCTTTATGAGAGCATGTTGACAAAGATTCTCTTCATTATGAGGGCAAATTAATTAGATATGTGGTTCCACGGTGTGATTAATACTCTTAGTATATCAGTTTGTCTTTATCTGAGAACATTACAGGTGACAGTAAGACTCCTCTGTTATGAACAAACACCTCTGTCCATCACTCATCTGCTCCTCACAGAGGGACAGAGAATTTATTCCCCAGCTGCTGGGGTGACTGCGCGGTGACTCTGGACGTCTTTATTTTTGTACTGAAATGAGCCCAAAGGAGAGAGCGTGAACCAGGAAGACTCGTTCAGAGTGTTTACATGAACGTCCTTCAGAGTAATGATCGGCATAAACCACCTCTCACATTCAGGGTGAAATTTCCTTCTGAATGTGCTCTTTCGGATCAGAATCTTCTGACCGATATGTTTACACTACGTGTTTTTATTCTTATCATGTGTTTAACACGATTACTTGTGTCCATGTAAACACGGCCACTGAAAGACCTCAGACGTCTGACAGTGAGAATAACAGGTATCAAACTAATACTAATTGATCTGGATTAAGCTCCTTCAACTTCAGGATCATTGACTCTCTGTCTGGCTGTTACAGATCACTGAAACACTAGAAAAGAAGGGAAGCATCCATTATGTAACTAGGAACTCTCTGGTTAGTCTCTCTTGGACAGGTCAAGATGAATGCTGTAGTAGAAAAGGCCTGATGATCGGATTTTTGAAGCTAATGGTTTTTGTCCTAAAGATTTTTCAGCCACAAAAAAAAATTCTGATATGTCTTTCAGCTGCATTTTCTTCACATTTTTGAATATATCAAATTATAATACAATCATTACAACAATATTCAAAGTGATTATTTGTAATTCTACTTGTAATTGATTGATTGATTGACTGGTAGATAAGTGTAAAAAAAGAAAAAAGCCGTTAACTTACATCTGCAAATATCTGAGCTTCTCAGTTATCAAGTGCAACAAGGTGTAGAAAGAAGATAAAGCATTCCTAATCCTGCTCTAAATTTTTTTGTCTATGAATCCTAACTACAATCAGAGATGCACACATGTGATGCACACATTGAGAAAATCAGGCCTGATGCAGATACTTACATTTAAAATGATAATCTTAGCCAATAATGATGCCTTTACTGATGTTTTTCAAATTTTCTGGCTAATTCGCTCTCAGTCTCAATGTTTTGTCTCCTGTTTGTAAAAACAGGTCGCAGTTTGTCCAACATGTCATTTTTTGCTGCCCAATAAAAACGATCTTCTCAAAATCGCAGTTAGGTGTGCCAGATGTCAGCATTTAATTGAATTGACACAACAGGTGAACATCTGAAACTGACATCTGCTCTTTGCACAATATGGTCTGATACCGATGTTGAACTGAGACCAATGTGCATCCCTAATTCATATAAAAAGGTAATGAGTGTGTGCATGGAAACACTCATTTATACTCCAGAAATCAGACACACATATTAAGATCTCCTTGAACACATAAAGCCCAGAGACATTCATTACGGTACCTTGTGAGAGAATTGTCTTCTTTTAAACCTTTTATAAACTTGATAATATTGAAATTTGTTTTATTTCCACACTCAGTCTGGTCCATAGTTTTACTCCTTATATGGTACAACACAAACTTATTATTGTTGTGTGGATTTAACTTTCTAATTCCCAAACTGTAACCTACGTCCCTTTTGATAACAATTTGTAAATATCCCCTGGTGTCGGATTATTATTTGCTTTTTGAGTGAGCTGTGTTAAATTCTACAAGGTCAAATACCTTCCATACCTAATATAGTGAATCAGTATGTTTAACACAATTTAGGAAATAATACATAAAAATGTCATCAGTGAAACTTAACATTAATTCATCCTTGATTATACTTTGAAAGAACTCTGCGGTGTCTCATCAGATAGACAGTTAGCATCATTGGACTATAAGAAAAGGTCCTATAATTAAATTAAATTTCAGCTATTGTTTTTATTTTTAAGTGTTATCAAGCAGCTGAAATTAAACCATGTGAAATAAACATTTATTATACTGAGTGCTTTTTCAAAGATAGTTAAAATCCTGAAACTAAATTGAATTGAGCTAAATATAACTCTGAGAACCAAGCAAAAGAAAGCAACACAGACTTGTTCAAATTATTGATTGTATTAATTGTTGTGCATTAATTCAGTCTATCACTCAGTTGATCAATTAATCATCTACTCACATCAGCTCTAATCAGATGGTGCCCTGGTAGTGTTTTGGCAGAACAAGCCCCACTCTCACTGGGTTGCTGTTGGAAACCTGGCTGAGGAATTGCTGACACTGATGGTTCATCAGTAAGACTCCGGGTCGTCACGCCAACATCTTGCAATCTGCTAACCATCTGTAGTGTTTATTCCAGTGGGGGTGCTCCACACTGCTCCCGGTTGGGACCCTCTAATTAAACCTTTAGTAAGGACAATCTCAGCTGATGGCCCTGGACTGATCAATGGATCAATCCCTCCAATCATCTCTCTCAGAAGAGCCACATACCTCTGACCCCTGCTGCACGTTGACTCTTCAAGCTTAACTAACGAGGTCGACTTCCCAACGCCCCCCAATTCATTTACCTCCACCTTCCTCCTACGTTACACCGGGGACACAAATCAATGGAAAGTCATTGACCTAATGCATTGGCGGGACAATGCACATATAACATGGATGCATGTTTGTAAATAAAGATAGGCCACCCAGGCCCGCTGATGCTGGCATTTACTGCTGTGTTTGCATTAATCAATAGCAATTCACTGCATGTGCACTGATAAGGACATCATATCTAATTGGTTTCCATTACAAGCAGCCACAGGAGCTTGCATCTGATTTCCTGATATGTTCACCTTGCTTGATCTGATTGCTGTTCTTTCAGACTGTTATCAGCGATTGACACATTGATAACGAGATCCGAGAGAGTGACATGCAAGACATTAACAGCTGTATAAAAAAGGTGTTGAACAACACAGCAGGACAGCTCAGTCACATAGAACAAACGCTCACCTTGATGAGTTAGTGAGTGCAGGTCCAGGTCTTTCCTCCGCTTGAAGGCCTCCCCACACTCTGGACAAGGGAATGGGTGGCTGGTGTGCAGGAGCCTGTGTTAAACAAAAACACACATTTTACACAAACATTATTACAATTTATACTTTACGATGTCATCTACTTCCACCAAGTGGGGTTTGTGCATCAGCTACCTATGCTATGGGAATTAAGCTCTCGGCCTATGGGGACAAGAAATGACAAACAGTCTGGGAGTCCTGTTGCCCACCTCTGCTTGTTGTCTAAGGTCAAAGTTTTTTGTTTTTTGTTTTCAAAGAAATCGGCACTATACATGGTTTATTTAGTTCAAAGTATTCAAGCCTTTTTTAAATACAGGACTATGTAAAAATGAGGGAACTCCCACCAGCACTGTTTGTATACAGCCTGCACATTTTTAAGATACACACAAAAATATTTTGTCAAGGTTTTGTTGTTTTGGCTATGTCAATTTATATTGTAGTGTTCCAAAAATAAAAGGGATCATCCGTTGATTTGTACGATGAAGGACTACAATCGTCTTGTACTCCTAAAAACAACCCAATGATGGCAAACACAACTCCTATTAGTCTCTGTGTGCTCATTTTTTTAGTGTAATGGTTGTAACTGAATGTGTGGTTTGTATCCTTCCTAAAGTTTGTTAGCTATTACTGTTACATGGTAATTACTGATTTGGCAGTTCAAAAATAAAAGCAAGAAGATATTATTACAACTCAGGACTTTTATTGAGTAAAACTTGTCAAAAGTGATATATTTCTTATTGACAGGTCTTTACATACCACAGTAACTGATGAGCCTACAAGGCTGCAGAGTTCCAAGCTGCTTCTATCAGGTTCAGTAACCTTATTTTTACCCATAAGCAAACTTGTTTTGCAGCCAGAGAGATCGAGACATCACAATACATACATAATCAAACAGATGCAACAGAGCAGCAAAAAAGAGGACATTATCAAATATACTAACCCCAATTAAAACCAACATAATCAGATAAAAGAGTATAAAAACAATACATTAATGAAGTGCTTAAAGTTTAAAAAAAATCAGGGAAAAGAAAAAGAAATATGTCATCTCACAAACTTATTTTAAAAAATTTAAGTTGAAAAACAAATTAAGACTTCAATAAATAAATGTGCATGTGCAAATATCACTCCAGCTTGTGTAGCTCAGTTACAGGAACAAAACTGTTTTTGTATCCGTTTTTTTGATACCTTGAGAGTACAAATCCCTGCCCAGAGGGAAGAAGCTGAAAGTGACAGTGCAGAGGGTGGGGGGAGTCATTTAAAATAGAGTTAGCTACCCGCTGTAGCTGTTTACTGAACAAGGCAGCTGGATAAATCTGTGGATCACCATTCAGACAACTTGAACAATCCATTCAAACCTATATCCTGCTTACAACCTCAGTCCCATTCACTGAATCTAAGTGGACTTGAATGTGTGAGGCATGACTATGGGCTGTTTTTATAGAGACCCATACTGCTACAGGGCAGGGCAAAACAAACCATGCAGATCACTTTCAGTGCATGGTCAGTGATGAAACCACAAAAAGACAAGACATGCTCTTTACCACATTGCTGTGCAGTAACATACATAAATTGATACCACTTTTTGTGCTACATGTGGTATAGACATGGTTGCTGCTTGGTTTGTGGACCGTGATTATTCTCTGCCACTATTTACATGTTCTGTAATATAAGCTCCTCACATAACACACAACCTCAGCCCCCCACCTCCCCTTTCCATAACCCCAGTAACAGCATGGCCCAACTAAACATTTTAAGCCAGGGAGAGGCACGCTGCTCAGCTCCACAACCTCCACTGATTACTTTTATTGGACTAAGGACTCAGATAAAAACTACACTCCATACATTTAGGAAAAAAAAAAAAAAAAAAGTCAAATTTTAACTGCTTTTCCTTATTATTTGGTATGCATTCATGCAGTAAAAGAGGTTTACCATTTTAATACAACACTAAGTGAAGTGTAGCACTGAACAGATTCCTTGATTCAAAACAAGTAAACAGCAAACGTGGGCTGAGCTGAAAGTACATCTCTACCAATCATCTTTTGATGCCATTTTGATTCAAGAGCCTGCTAGCGTGCGTCTTAATCATAATGTACAAGTTCAAAAATCAGACTTTATAAAATAAACAGTGGTTGTGGGGGACAGCCATACTTTTTGGGTTTTTTTTTTTTCAAATCAGTGACCCTTTCTGTGACTAACAGAAAAATTACCAGAAAGCACAGTACTGTATGTTTTTAGTGGTGCTCTAGGTTAAATAAGGGGTATTAGCTAAGTGTATAATGGCTGGAGATAAAAGCACAAGAGCAGACTAGAGTCAGAGTTAGAACATGAAGGACTATATTTATCCATTGCATAATGTTACTCTGGATGTAGCTGTAGGGGAGGAGGGGGAGTTAGGATGTTTTCACCTGATGCTACATCAAGTCTTTTTTCTTTAAATGGAAAATGTTCAATATTCATCTTTCCAACATTGGTGATGTTGAAGTTTAATGATAATCTAATAAATGCTGCTTACCTACAAACAAGTGCTGCATCCCAGCCACAGTGAATGTTAGACCAAACATACTTAACAACGCAAGTCACTTAAAGTAAAGAGGAAGGTTACAGGTAATGTACAAGGTCCTCTGAAGGCCTTCACAAGAGGCTGTTAAATAGACATGGAGAAATCAATGATTTGCGGACAGCTGACCCTGAGGCAATGAGGGGGGATTAAAATATCTGTCAGGGTCACCTCCACTCAAAGCCAGATGTTCTTTATAAGCACAGATGACATATACAGAGTATTAGCTCTACGCATAGGAATCTACTGAACTAGGCTAAAATGACATGTAATTAGTAGATTTATTAATGATCCTTTTCTGTGTGTTCTTGTGAAGTGAGATGACTTAGGTAATTAAATGAAAACTAAATTTAAGTTTTCTGTAGTGGAGATGGAAAGCATGTCATACTTAAAAAGCCTGTATTTTGCCTTTTTGGGTTCATATATTTATTTATGATGACTGCCTGGTATGTTCACAACTGCTAATGGTCAAAATACCTTCTGATTTTCATTTGCTAAGTACCCAAGATCCAGCTCTATCTAAGTCTGTTTGACATGCTCTGTTAGAGCTTCTGCAACTTCAGCTGCATTTTCACTTAGTGGTCTGGATTGGTTCAGTACAGTTTGGTATGGTTCGGAGTGCACTGAACTGAACTACATTGAGAATAGGGGTGTAAGCCGAAAGACGAGGGTCGTGCCAGCTATGTCCAACTCCCTCTGTACTTCCTCCTTGCTAACAATGATAAGGAAAGTGTACACCATGCAGCATTATTCCATGCGGACATTCTCTATAGCAAAAGCATCAGAAAAGCCCCTCACCCTAATCCATTGGTAATTTAACACACAGAATGTTGTTTTCATTTTAGCTGCTGTGCATGGGAAGCAGCAATTCTTTGGGGTCAGCTTGCTACACTTGGTACCGCAACAAAAGGGTGCCAAAAAAGTGGGATGGCACAGATCAGTTATTTGACAGTGAAAGCACCATACGGAGGGGCACTGAACTGGACTGCTTGATGGAAATGCAGCTTATAGGCCCCCTTCCCCAGAGGGCCCAGTCCAGTGGTTGAACCGTCTAGTCTGTGGTAATTGATCAGTTCAGTGCTGCACAGTGCCATGTTGTCAACAACTCTGCACTCATTCTACTTAGTAGAATGAAGCACTGAAATATTCAAAATATGTTTCTTTAGGGTTGGCCTTTGCATTTTGTCCTTATTTGTTTCTTAAAATTCAAGTTTATTCTCAGCTACTTGGCTTCATTTATTGATCAATGAGCCCACCTTAAGATTTTAAAATGTTTTTTGACATTACAAATCATACGTTTTTATGTTGGCCATCACATGAAGGGTATTTCAGACAACACTTCTATGCAAACCCAGTGCTCAAGTAGTGTGACAACAAAAAATTAGAAGAAAAAATGGATAGTTAAATGTAACTTTAATTTTATGGTTCACTGTCAGGAATATATTTGCTTTGTTTTCAGCCAGTACGGGTGCTCAATTAAATTGCTGTTACAGTCCCCATAACACTGAGTTTGTAAAAACTCTAAAAGTAGTTTGACTTTGCAAAAGTAAAACACATCCAGAGAACAGTACCTTAATTTTAATGCAAGAGGAGTAGCCACCTTCATCTTACTTTGGGCAGTGCAGTTATGACTTTGAATATGCACAAAGGTATAAATAAACAATCAAAATCAATAGTCTGCCCCCAGATGGCCCAGTTGTCAACTAATCTGATACAGCTATTTGGGTGATTATTGGACAAACATCCAATGTCAGTATTGGATCAGTGCATCCCTACTTTCAAGAACAGCTCCCTGGTTTTGGCAGTCAATATTAAGATAACCACAAGTGAAGTGTAAAAGTATTTAATGATGAAACATTTTGGGGTCTATTGACTCTGTGTCTTTGTCTTTTTCTGCACTAGGGTCTGCAGAACACTGGATTGTCTCTGCAGTCAAGGGCCAAGCGGTCAAGCCCCAGCTTAACGATTTAATTGAACAGCGTTCATGGTCTGCAGATCAATATCCTCCTGGTAAAAAAAAAAAAAAAAAAAAAGGTGGACCGTTTAAACACTGCAAAGCCTTAAGTCAGTGCTTTAACCTTATAGACGTTGTTTTATTTGACATCCAATGTGCTAAAGCAAAGGCCAGTAAAATATAAATAAACCCAGTTAATGTGCTCCCCTCTGCTCAGTCAGAGAGGACAAAACCAGGCTCTCTCCCCGTCCTGGGTTATCATTATTATCTTAATTATTCAGCCGCTATCTGTCAGTCATATGTGTCTGAGGCTCAAGGGCACCCAGACATTTCAGTCAGTGTGTTTACTACACAGCTTAGGGGTCTTCCTTGGTAGTAGGACACAGCTCAGATGCTGCAGCTCCTGGCAAGGGGCTGGGGGCTAGGGGAGGGGGAAGTTTATCTACATTCTGCGGTGGGCTCTGCTTTAAACCAGAATTTTAATAGATATACAAAGTTAACAACATTGGGAATAATTGATATTTGATAGTTATTGATATATTGTTTGGGCTTTAAAAAGTGTACAGTAATAAAAACTTGATTAAAATGTTTTAGTAATTTCCACTCAATCATCTGCAGACAAGCTTCAATAGAGACGTTTCTGGATATTTGTGACTTTGCAGTGTACCTCCTAAAGAAAAAGAGCAAATATATTTTTTCAACTTCTTTTAAGATCAAATTATTTAAACAAAAATTGAGCCATGAGAAACATGAACTGGTAGAATTTATTCAGCTAATTATCATTAATTTGTACTGATGTACTACCCTGTTAGGTTTATCTTCAAAAAAGGTGAAAGGAAATAGGAGGATATTTTAAATCATACTAGCCACTGCATAGACTGATGTCAGCCAGCTTTACACAGACAAAAAGCACTTTGATACAAACTGTACAGTCAGCATGTTTTAATACTTAAAAAATGTTGTTTACTACCGTCAAAACTAAGGTCAACAGGACTAAAGACAAGTCTGAAACCTTAGGAGTAGGATGTATGCATTAATGGTTTAAAACCTTTTGAAAAAGGACAAATAGAAGGTTGGTTCTCCGCTCACTATGCTCAGCAACATTTCTGACCAAGTGATGTCATTACCTGCATTAAAATGAGAAAATGGGAGATGTTTGGTTTCTTTGTCTTGGTTTGTTTTGCTTTGTTGTGTGAGTGTACACTGACGTGGCACTTTATTGGGTACACCCGTTCAAATGCTTGTGCCTCCTACTTATGCTACGCAAATGCAAGAAAGTTCATCAGTCAATCACATGACAAAAACTCAATGCATTTAGGCATGTAGACATGATCAAAACCATCTGCTGAGGTCCAAGCAAAGCATAAGAAAGGGAAAGAAAGGTGACTTAAGTGACATTGAGAATGTGGCATGGTTTTTGGTGCCAGACCGGCTGGTCTGAAATTTTAGAAACTGCTGATCTACTGGGATTTTCACATACAACAATCTCTGGTGTTAACAGAGAGTGGTCTGTGTAAGTGAAATATCCAGTGAGCTGCAGCTATCTGGGCGAAAATGCCTTATTGATGCCAGAGGTCAGAAGAGAACAGCCAGACTGGTTTGAGATGATAGCAAGGCAACAGTGACTTATCATGAATGCACAGTCAAAAGAAATCTGTAAAACTGCAGCATGCTGTCATGTATGCATGCATCAAAATCTGTGAGGAATACTTCCAGCACTCTTGTGAAGAGTTGAGGAAGTTCTGAGAGTAAAAGGAGGTCCAAACAGTACTGACAAGGTGTTACTAAAAGCAGCCTGTGATTGTGTGTACAATAGTAAAACAAATAATAAAACATAGCTACAGGCAGCTTTGAGGAAATTTTAAACTGAAGATGATAATTTATCATAAAAGCTTTCTGAAATTCCAGCTTATTTAATAAATAAAACAGAGTTGTGACCAGAGGACACAAAACATCCAGGGATTATCCATTAACAAGTGTTATTTAAATGTCATTATTGGTGTGTTATTACTTGTGATGGTTGAGCTGATCCTCTGTGTTGAATCTTGATGGGCAGTTAGGACAGGCAAAAAGATGTAGAGCTCCCTCGCTATCCAAAGTACATACCTGCTTTAAGGGGAAACAAGAGCAAAAGTCAATATTATAATAGTATAATATACTATAATAGTTCTATGCTCATCATTTTCTGCAAATACTCTTTTCTGTAGAAATTTCAAAGGCCTTTCTTTCAAAATCGGATTTCATGATTTAAAAGACAGAGGTTGGACTGGTTAGACTTTTACTGGTTTGCGTCCACGCTTGCGTCGAGGCTGTGTTGATGTGTGAATGCGCTGGTGTCTCTTCAGGGTGGCTGCCTGGGAGAAGTTTTTGCCACAAACATCACAGCTGTAGGGCTTGTTGCCGGTGTGGCTCATGCTGTGGCGCAGCAGGCTCTGGGAGTTGGTGAAAGACTTTGTGCACACCTTCATGACAACAATGAAAAAGGATTAGAGCCACAGCTGTATTCAGATATAACCAGTTTCATTAAGCATTAAGATATTTATGTAACTTTATGGTGCTGCTGTTTGATTACAGTGAAAAATAAAGAAACGATTGGTTTGACTGATACTGAGATCTGGATTATTTGCTGATTTCACATCTATGCATTGAATGTATTTATTGTCATTAAACAGTCTTAACATCTTTACACTTGGAACATGTTGACACTGAAGAGACAAATTGCACATAAAAAACAATATTTAAATTTTCTGAAAAAAGAAAAAATATTCAGCCTTTCTTTTCAGTAATCATTTGACCTTCATTACCTTGTGTTGATTACTGTTGAATCTATAATTATAACTGAAATTCAAACGTAGTTATTTGCCCAGTCCTACAGAATGGTCATAATATTCCTCTTGTGTATAGAAACTGAAGATATGTCAAATATAATGAGGTTGGTGGTTCAAATTGTGCCTTCCTCAAACAGAAACCACTTCAAAAGCATTACATCATCTCATAAATGTCAGCTACATGACAGAAATGACATTTACATCAAAAGAAATTATCCTTCAAACTGGAGAGGGGACACAAGTTGATTAAATTCTGACTGGCACCTTGCATGTAAAGAGCTTTTCTCCCGTGTGGCTGAAGACATGAGTGCGGAGGAAGACACGCCGGGTGAAGGTTTTCCCACAGTAGGGGCAAACATGGGGTAGTGGAGTGCGAGCCCAGTCCTGCAGCAGTTTGGCAGGTGGAGGGTGGTTGGTGTTGTCTGACTCTGCTGCAGTGCTATTCTCGTTTTCCTCTTTGATGCCTGAACCTTTGTTTGCTTAAACAAAAAAGAAGAAGCTGATTAAAGAAACCAAATATCCTTGAACAAATGCTCCACTTTTTTTAATAAGCTTTAAAACCCAAACATGCAAAAGAGTACAAATCTCACAGTTAACTTCATATTGTACAACAGGCTATGATATAAAAAGGTTCATTATTTTAACACTTGTAATTGCAATTCCCTAAGAATAGAACAGTAATGTCATCTATAATATAATATAATCTTTTAGTGGCAAAAGGTCTGCAGTATCCCAAAAAACTTTTTTTGGTTTGTATTTTCTTGTTTGAGCTTTGACAATTTTTGTTTTTCATTTACTGTTTGTTTGTGTCTGCGCACAGGCGGCTCCTGCAGCGCACACTGTGAGACAGACAAAACTACAACCAGGTACTGTGATTAGGGGTCTTATTTTCAGATTTTAGAACAACCACAGCGCTGTGTCACAGAGTTAGTTTGCCTCAGCTCACAGCTACAGACTCCGGGAAAAAACATCACTACAGTTATGCTCCTGATTAATCACAGCCACCACCGAGCATCTGTGTGATGATTACAGATGTGGTAAAAGTCACAGAGGTCATGTCACACTAGTGTTTGTAATAGGTAGCCATCAGTTTTGGACAGTGACTACTTAAATGTATTATATTACTGTAATAATATTGCTTTTTTTTTGAGAAACTAGTACAGTAAAGGTTTACTGTCACTAAAAGAGGGATAATATTACAGTTACAGACTAAACTAATACTTACTTCTTGTCCTCAGTGTGCTGTTATCGTTATTACATGCACATGCAGGTTCTAGCTAAAAAGTTAAAAACAGCATGGAGGATGAGAGAAGAGTGAGGTGTACCGTCATTTCGTCAGTTCAAAATGTTATCTTAAGTTTAGGTTCATGTCTACAAAAGGTGTAAGAAAATTGTAGCGTGCTGTAAACTTTGCTTTTAATCTACTGTAAATCAAACTTTGAAAAGGGGAAGTAATAAGTACCTTAAAATAAAGTAATAATACTTAGTAAAAGGAGCCTATTGAAATACCCCAATATATTGTGATATTTTATGGCACAATAACAGATTGATACTTTATGGTGCAATACCAATATTTTAAAAGTTAATAATTAATGGAAATTTATGACATTTGAATTGTTTTTGAGGCCCCAGCCACGTGTTGGCAGTAAGCATTCATCAATTTAAGTCTTCACGTCCCTGTTACATTTATTGTTCTTAACTCTGTCGGTTGGACACATAAAAAATTTTTGTTCATGTTGCAAGAACTACGCTTTATACAAATAGCAGTATTTTCCCAAGAAAGTAATGTTGTGGGATCAAAATACTCCAAAAATATTATGTAAAGTGTAATAGTAATTAATCATCCCACTTACAGTATCTTGATATATAGTATTGTATCCTCTGTATGTATTGAATCACCAGATTCTTGCCAATACGCACTCATATTAAGTAATTATGACATTCATTTTAATACTGTTTATAGAAGTAGCAGATAAAAACTAATTTAATACAACTTAACAAAAACTTGTCCAGCAATGGTACCTATAGATGAAGTACCAACATTTTCTGACCTGTTGCTGCACAGAAGTCGACAAAACACACAGCAAAAGTGTTCAAAGCAAGACTGAACTGTCTTTGTATAGAGGAGCTCAGGAGCCAGCACACACTGCCCAAAGTAGCAGTAGAAATATCAGTAAAGGTTGGATTATTTATTTCAAAGGTGTAAATGGAGGGTCAAAAAAGAGATCCATCAATCCCATTAATTGCCCAGATACAGCCATAGTGGTTTTTAAATAATAGATTACAGAATTCTACAAATTACAAATAATACATAATATATTATGTTTATTGTGTGTAAGCTTGTAAGAAAACATTGCCAACCAACATCTAGGAAACATTTGACAAAAGAGAGATTAATTTTAGCTTAAAAAGGTGCAGAGATTTGAAAACAGAATTTAGGACCAAACTGATGGAGCACAGCAAAGCTTTGAAAGGAATCAGCTGATGTGACAATCTTAACAGCAAGACCAAAGGATCTGAAATAACACTTTATATTTAATAATGATATAAAAGCTTGTAGTCAGCCAGTGGCCATATATTTTTTTTATATTTATTTTTTTATTATTTTATTTTAGATTTATTTATTCACATTTTTGTTTATATCTATCATTTTTACATATCTTTCTATCTACTTTTCAACTGCTATTGCAGTTTCCAAATTTTCCTGAAGGAGTTTCCCTAAGGGATCAATAAAGATTTATCTAATCTAATCTAATTTAATGTTGAGAACACGTGAAATATGAAAAACAAAAACTTCTCCTGTTTTATTCAGTGGTGAAAGGTACAATATTTTGTAATCTTAATTAAATTGTATAAATGAAGGAATAGAGTTAGCATGTAAAAGTAAAATTTGTTTGACCGAGTTGGCCTGCAGCTATTTTGGTATTTGCTTCTTTTTGTTTGCTCCTTCAAATTCTGGAGTTGAGTTTTATGTTGTAATTAATTGCTTTGTTTAGCTGATTAACATAAAAAAAATTTTAGAAAAATAAAACAAAGAAGGTTATCTTTTTTTAGTCAAGGCTGTTCACATAGATTTAGCCGCATTGCCTTCATCGTAAATATGGATGCAATTTTTTTAATTTATAAACTGCATGCTTTTGAACAACAGGAGTGATTTGAACAGATTAAGCATCAAACATGCTTGATTGTACCACTAAAACCCTCAGTTTCACCTACCTTTGGCTGTACTGGCACCACTCACGATCCTGAACGCTGGCCTACTTCTCTTGGCGAGGGGCGAGCCTGAGTCGCTAGCAGAGGCAGACGGGGAGAGCAGCCGCTTTGGGGTATCCTGAAGTTGAGTGATGACTGCTTCACAACCAGTTTGTGCATCAACCACCTCTGTCACTATTGTGAAGCGGTGCAGCCGACGATGGTACAGATACTGGGTGGTGTTCATGAAGCTCTCTTCACACTCGGGGCAGCTGTGTAGTGGCTCCTTGAGGTCATGCTTCTGCCTCCGATGGCTGATCAGCCCTCCATCAGTGTTAAAGCTCTCCCCACACTGGGTGCACATGAACAGCTCAGGTTTTGAGAAACTTGAGGGGACACTGACAATGCTGGGAGAGGGCTCTTGTTCCTGCACATCAGTCCCATTGGTCTGGGAACAAACTTCCTCTGCTGCCCCCTCAGGAACCACCACCACCACCGTCTCCTCGCCCTTCTGTCTGTGCTGCTTGCGATGATAGAGAAAGAGGGTGGTGTTTAGGAAGCATTCTCCACACACAGAGCAGCGGTGCAGAGCTTCTTCAAAGCCATGTTGGGTCTTTCGATGGGCTACCAGCTCGGACACCAGGCCAAAGCAGGAACCACAGTCCACACAGAGGAGCACGGGTTCTGGTTTCGGCTTCTTGTTCAAGCCTCTCCTCTTTGGAGACGACTCCTCTGTATTAGAGGTAGAAGCTGCCACCTCAGATACAGGAGGATCAGAGCTCTCAGCTGGTGGAGGAGTGGCCTCTTCAACTTGCTGATCCTCTTCTTCTACTGGGGGCAGCTCCACTGGTTCTGGTTTAAGATTCTGACCTGTATCACTCTGCAGGGGGGAGGAATCATCTGGATTTAAAGCTGAATCGGTGCTCTGAGATGCTTCGGGCTCTGGCTCAGGTTGTGAAAGAGGTTTTGACTTGCCTTCAGACTGCAGGCATGTCCCTTCTTTACGGTGCTGCTGCCAAAGCTCTAAGGTCTTGAAAAGTTCATCACAGTCCCCACACTGATAGAGGATCCTGGGCTGGTCTGAGTTCACCTCGGCACTCACAGCAGCCTGCCTGAGTACACTCTTAATTGGTTGCACAGAGGATTGAGCTTCTTGGATTTGAATCTGGGGGACCGCGATTGTTCTGGATGTACTTATCACATGTTGCTGCAAAGATAGGAGACAAAAAGAAGAGATGAGTTGACTTGTTTTAGTTGATCAGTGCTTACAAAGAAAACCTCTTATTGTAACACTAATCAAAGCCTTCTCAAGTCGTTAATTCAACCTGCAGTGTTTCTAATTTGTTTTATTCCTTCTGGCAGACGAGGGATGAAAATTAAGGGCTGGGGTACTGAGGTCAATTAGAGCAGCATGCTTTCAGAGCCAAGGTTTCTCTGAGAGCTCCAGACAGACACAGATAAGGCCTCAGTCTGGATGATAACTATCAAACGCCCATCAGGGTTGAGCAGGTCACTCCATGGGGTTTTCCGTTTGCTCCTTCAATCTAACCAGACGATAAAAACAAGAGATCAAGGTCGAGGTTAAACACGCCTGAAACAGACTCAATCATAGCAGTTCAATCAGCCTCACTTACTGTTAGAATCTATGAGACTTTGTTTGAACGGACAGTAATGGAGATACTGAAGGCAATGTCTGCTCTGTCTATTAAAAAAACTCGGCTTTTACTTCCGTTAATAAAAGTTTTGTTGAAGTTTCAATGGATTATTAAGAGGGACTCAGTGACTTGATAAAATAGAGCAGATTTGACAGAAAATAAGTAAGTGTTGAATTGGTCGCAAAAACAATATTTAAATTCAAAAATTCAAAACACAAATGTGTGGGTTGAATCAACGTTTTTGTCATTTTAAAGAAAAGTGCAGTCAAGTATATATTTAAAGCTAGTATTGATTTGTAGACGATGCATGTGCTTCCATCTCTTGTTTATTATTGCGATTTGTAACATAACTTTTGCTGTTATTTCTGTTCTAGTGCTTTTGTGATTAATCATACAGATAATTCTCATGACTAACTTGTGGGTGCTGCCATCTTGTGGTGGCAGCTCAGTGTCTGCTGCTTTCAGCTGAGTATGACAGCAGCATGGATAGCTGGGTTTAAAACATCATCATCCAGCCATGCATGCATCATCCACGCCGCTTTTTCCTTTTGGGGTTGTGGAGCGGGCTGGAGCCTATCCCACCTGGCATTGGGTGAGAGGCGGGTTACACCCTAAACTGGTCACCAGCCAATCACAAGGGCACATAGAGAGACAGACAATTATTCACACTCACACTTAGGAGCAATTTAGAGACACCAATTAACCTAACATGCATGTTTTTTGATCTATGGGAGGAGCCCAGAGAAAACTCACGCAGGCACAGGGAGACCATGCAAACTCCACATGGAAAGACCCTTGTCGACATGCGGAGCAGAACCAGCCAACTTCTTGCTGTGAGGTACAGGCGCCACATGCTGAACCACTGGGCCGCCCAATTCTTAACTTCAGTGTTTTCTCACCTCACTTTACAGTTAAGGCAGCTTTATAAGATGTCCTATTCACCAATATGTCCAGCTGTTGTGTCTCGCCCCCGTTGCAGAGGCTTTACGGTGCATTCCAGTTATGTCAGATCTGGGACGCAGGGAGTGGGAATTACTTTACATCCCAGCTAGACGCGTTCTAGTTATGAGCTGTTAAAGTCGGGCTAGCTAAAGGACGTCTAACTTTAAAGTGGGAATTTTCAACCAAAGGAGTGGTTTCCAGTGACATCATCTAATTGCAACTCTGAACATTCCACTTCTGAGATCAACCTGAATGTACCGTTAGTCCTCCACTCAGGCCGTCAGGGTTTGAGTCCAACCCGCAGCCCCTTTCCTGCATCTCTGTCTTGACTCTCTCCGATTCCCACCTTTGTCTGCCGTCTTATTTTAGGAACAAAGAAAAACAACACGAAAAAAAGAAACAAAAAGAATTTCTGCACAGCCTTGGAGAAGAACTCGTGTTCAGTTAGTTAATTCAAAAGCAACATAGAGGGTCTCTGTAGCTTTACCGCTTAGAGTGCTGATAAAAATTGTTTCTGATGGCTTCACCAACGGTTATCTGGAGGAGCACAGTGTCAGAGCTGCCAACAGACTGTAGGACTCCCCCTTTTCCTGGCCTCTAAAACCAGTAACACTTCCCATTTCATGAGAAAACATCCCAACCAAAAAGCATGCCAGTTGTAAGACAAAAAGCAGTAGCTACACTTCAAGTGATCTTTTTAATCACTGCCAGCCAAACAGCCCTTGACCACACTGCGGACATGATAAAACAATTATTCATCTATTAGAAACTAGTTTAAATGGAAAATATTGATTAAAGCATTCAGGCAGCAGCCCCTGTGAGTGTGAAAACCAAATTACTCTTGATTTCCAAGAGCTTCTGTGTAGGTATGTTGATGAGGCAGAGGAGTCACTTTGGTTTAAACAGGTAAAAAGAGTAAAACTGTTATACTCTAGCAAGGTGCACTCTTATAAAACTAATCAGTGGAAAAGGCTTACTTCAATTTGTTAGAATGCTTGATCCTTTTTAATTTCTAGACAAAAATCAAGCAGCCGTTAAGCAGTCTCCAGTGTTTATCACAGAATTACAATGTACATGGGCAGTGGTGTCTACAGGGAGTTGTTTTAAGTTGTTCAACAAACAACTTTAATCAGCATTCCTTAACTTATTCTCTTCTTGCTACTACCTAAATACATGCATACGCACGTACAGACACACACACACCTCTCCTCTTTCAGTGTGTTGTCACAGCCGACCTGGGGCTTAGGTTTTTGCATTTCTGATGTTTTGATATAACGCAATAGCATTTAACATTAAAGACTCTCAAATGTCATTACACCTGTTCTTACACATGGCTCTCAATAGTTCTTCATAACATCCATTTCACACACAATGAATCAACAAGTTGTCCACACAGTGGGAATTGAGTTTTAATATCACACAATGAAAGTGAACTACTGCACAATAACCAAATAAACATGTGCCTCTCTCCTCGCCATGTATGATGTCTGCATATAACAAAAACAATAAGTGCATGATCTGATACCTGATTTGCTACAGTACTACAGCACTTTAACTCTCCATAACAAAAGCCTCATGTTTAACCCCATTACTGGCTTGTTTTGAGCTCAAAATGGTGGAATAAATATACATATTACAGCTTTGAACACTTAGCAATAACTGCTGTAACAATTATCAAAATGTGGCATCTGACTTTTCTTCTTTTTTTTTTTTTTTACAATAAACATCCTCTGTTTTAACTTAGACAAAGCACTTGTGTTTTCATCAGCCAAGCTATTTAATTATAGTTGCAGTTGGACACATCTAAGTAAAAAAAATTATCATCTTCAGTTTCAGCTACAACACTGACTGACCACAGACTTCCACTGGGTCCATGTCTGTTGCATCACCACTATGCTGATGTTTGACTCCGTGCCCTGCCATCCACCAACACCTACTGCCTGCATTTTATTGTGCACAGCATGTAGCAGCACTGCCTGGCAGCGCTGACATGAATTTACCACAGTCAATGTACAACACTGTATGGCATGTGTGCAACACAAACAATAACAAACAAACAACCATGAGGTTATGGCTCCCAACTGAAGGAGTCCAAAAGGGTGGACATGCATGAATTCGTCTTTTTTTTAAAGACTGTCATGCATCTACCATGAGTAAGTTAGATATTCACAAAGAAATAGGCATAATTAATTCAATGTACATGTGTTTGGAAAGTGTGATGTAAATAAAATTGGTCTTTTCTCATTACTGTTGTTGTCTATTCTTTTTATTTTGAGCTACAGTCTCCAAGCATAGATAAATAGATAAAACTACAACAGAAATACATTGAGTATTTTTTAGGGATGCATGATATTATCCAAACAACATCGGTATCGGCAGACACCTAAAAAGCAGGTATGACAATTTTTGCCAATATTTAAAGCCAGTATTTTGGGCACACATATTTGCCATAAATATCCCATATTTTGGCCATGATACTGGCAGACTGTACAAATATACCATAACATTTTACTTAATGTCCACTTTAATGAATCAAGAGTATTAAAATTCTAAAAAAATATATGTTTCTCTTGCTTCAAATCTGTTTCCAACACAAAAGGAACAGGTCATATTTAATAAAGTGGAGGCTTTCTGCTCTTGACAAAAAACTATCAGTAGTTAGATCGCTATTGGCAATAATATATCTGGAAATACCAGCATATCATTATATTCTTGACAAAAAAGTGTAACTTTATTGCGTCCTGGTCCCAGAAATAATAGCAATAAACATAAGAAAAAGTGGGACAGTCAAATGGCTGACTATCTTCTGCCAACTGCACTAAAATACAAAACAAATACCCCAAATTTCTATCTGTGATCCTGTTTTATTTTGTAATATCTTTTATACTACAGTTACTGCAAAGAGCAAAAATTACAGTGGTATAACATTCAGGTCAGGTTGCCCCGCTCTGCTCTAAATGTGCCTCATTGGTCCACCCCCGTATCCCCTCTGTGGGAAACACAGCCTGTCCTCACCAATAGTATGCTCTAAATTTCATCTTCAGGCAAGATGGATACATAAACAATTGTTCAAGTCTTTTTGTATTTATTTGAGGCATAAACAGCCATTGTTTAATTGCAAAGTCAAATCAAGTATACAGAAGTTATGCTAATCTGTCTAATGAAGTGAAAATGCTTGTAATAAACAGACTTGAAATGAAGTGACAGCCAGGAGGCCGTAAGGTACCCAGGTTTATAGTGTTTCTCCAGCTGTTTCATCCATAAGGAGGTGGATGAGCCATCCATCAAGAGAAAGTACAACACTGACTGATGCATTCCTCATGCTCCTCTCCCCACTGGCAACTCAGGATGCTATTTGTCTGTCATGAGTGTCACTGGGCTTTATGGACGTGTGTTGAAGACTGTACGGATGGAAGTCTAGGCACAAGCTCAGACAGCCATGCCCCGCTGCTAAACGAGGGCCAAGGACTGCTTTTAACCCTCAGGGCCTTCTAAGCTGTCACGGAAGAGCAAAAAGAAAAAAGTGCCAGTCGTAGCAAAGACTCAGCTCAATATGTCAGAGTTGAACAGAATAACTTGGCCTCTAAAACAAAGTTCTGACTTTGTTATTCAAATAGGTCTTTGCGGACCTCTAAATCAATAGAGCTTAGCATTTTGATGAAATTCATCCCAAAAGAATACATTTTCCTAACAGGACACATAATGTTAAAGTACTGACTACGACTCAAAACTCTGCCGGCTTCTCAATTTCACTAGTAGAGAAATCAATACAAAAACAGATGAATTTACATACCAAGGAATATGTTGTGTCTACAGAGATGCACAAAAGACCAAGAAATTTCCCCTTATTCTCGTAAACATAAAATGTGAAATGTTACTGGAGCATGGCAACAAATTGTTTGAACAGGCTGGCCATCCTCTTCCTCTGTTCAAATGTTTGCCATTTCATTTGACTGAGGCAGAATAATAATGTCAGATAAAGGCGTGACCTTAACAATCCATGCTGCTATTGCCCCCTGCATCATGTAGTCATCTAGTATGCATCAACACTTTCAAGACAGAGCCTCACCAATAACTCTGATATGCTTGATATATGCCAGATCAGAGCTTATGCAAATACAAAAAATATGCTCTGCCTCACGTTAAAAAAAAAAAAAAAAAAAAAAACACTCCATAATGAATCCACTTTTAGAACCGACACTTTTTTGCTCATTACACCTATTTGCTTTTTTAGTGACTCATTACTCTGATATAAACAAAGTGCTAATGTGTTATTTTGCCATTACATGAGACAGAAAGCAGGTCCAGGTAGCACTTAATTAGTAGAAAAAAAAAGTTGGATAATTGAAGGCTTCGGTGCACAGGCAGCACCAATTCAGAGAGGTCTGACAGATGTACTGATGCAATGACTCAGTAACTGGCATTCATTAGAGATAAGTTTACTAATATAAGGTGTGCGCATGTTCTTGTTCCAGCAGAGAGTAAAGATAATATTAATGTCTTACTCCTACTTAAAACTGGATCTGATGAAAAAAAAAAGACATTTTTAAAGGGGTTGTCATTACTTCAAACATTCCCCAAAATCCTGAATACAAGTCACTCCAGTAAAGAGGACTGGGGGGCGTCTTAGAGGGAATAACATTTTAGCTGCTTTCTGCAGGATGATTCACTTCGCAGAGAGAAAAGCCCACAATGTGCAGTTTCTGTGCAGTCATGTGGCTCTTTTGGTAACATCCAATTCGACCATGAGGAGAATGCAATCCTGTGAGCTACCGTCACAGCAGCTGAGCTCTAAAAGCTAACAGTTGTGAAGAACTACCACAGCGCACGAGCAACATTGCCCACCTCTGATGGTGACTTGTTGTCTTTAACCGAGTCTCTCAATCATGCCAGCCTTCAACAATGTTTATTCACTTTACAGCATGTCACTCTCTTCTTCATATGCATGACTACAGGGAAGAAGAGCTAAAAAACGAGCTGCCACCACCACAAATACACTTTCTCTGGCAGTGCTTTTTGGTATTGAAAACAGATAACCCTTAAATCAGCAATAAGGTTAATGTTCAAAGTTATTTCAACACAATGCAGAGGAATGAAGTTGATAGGATCTAAAAAGGCCAATGCCATATTGATGTTGCTTATTGATTCAATTCTTTATCAATTCCCTCATTGATCCCTGTAGATTTTCCAGGGATGGAAGATTTTCTGTGTAAAAAACATCAAACACATGGCACTCCTTATGTTTAAATTTGTACTGTGTTGACAAATATTTCAGTGCTCTGCTGATGGATGTCTCCACATTTGCTTGAAATTACACAGACATTGTGTGTTGTGTTGTATGTGTCACATATTGCCTCCTGCTGAAGAATCCTGTACTGTCGGACTTAGAAACAATCATTTAAGGTGGTACAGTAAGATTTTGTTGCCTTAAGTAGGGTTGTCTGAGGTTTGTGTCTATAATAAATGTATCAACCTTCGTCGGGGTAATAAGCTCTGTCCCTGTAAGGGATGAAGTGGCAGGGAAGCTGTCCTGTGCTGTACATTGCTCCTGTAAGGGCCAATAGCTCAGTGTATTTTAGTGAATTTCAGGTAAAATCCAGCCAAAAATGCAGAAATGGGATAATTGTACCAGGGACATTCAAAATATTTTACTTTTCCACTAGCAACCCCCAATACAATTTAATAATTCCCATCAAGCCCTTTAACTCTTTTTAGGACTTGTTAGAAAGGAACACAAAAACATCAAAATTAGCTATGTAAATCAGCAATAGACAAAAAATTAAGTCATTTTTAGTTGTAAAAAAAAAATGGTGCTTGTTTATTGTGGGCACCTGACTCAAACTTTTATGAAGGTCATAATGTTCTTGACACTCGGCTGCTGATCTACTGTGTGGCCCTTTTGAAGGCTGCAGTTTGCGGTGCTGCTCTATGGTGCTGCAGTACACTGACAGGTGTTACTATTGGCTTGTCAAGTCCATTAAAATCAATGAGGGGAGGCAAAATAAAAACAGGACACCAGTGTGCACCTAAATCAGCTATTAATACACAGCAGTGCCTTGAAGTGAGTCAATAAATCATCACAAACAACTCAATGTTAAGAGCCCTGATCAAGGTCACTATTACTATGATGTGTAGCTGAGTGGTGTCAATTTATGACTAAAGTTATGCTTATATCCTCAATGTCAATCTAAAGATGTGATTTGGAGCGGTTAAGCTTTAAAGCAATCATGTGGCTGGTCATTTCAGGCCACAAAGTCATGGGGGGAACATAACCCAGCTTAGCTTTAGATCCTGCAGAGCACTATCACGTGATGAAATGGGACACTGTTAACTCAGCTCGTACCTGAGTCTGCAGCATTGGAACTGAAAGAGTGACTGGGGTGGCTCCAGATGTGTCTGGCTGTTGTTCATCCTCAGCAGTGCATGTCAGCTGGTGCTGAAGGACCTCCTCCAGTGTGTTAAACTCCTGGTAGCAGGGGAAGCACATGTACACCGAAGAGGTCTCCATGGCCGCTGGGGGATTCAGAGTGAAAAAGATTTCATTAGAAAAGCAACAATGCAAACCTGATTTAGATAAAGGTGAAACAGTGTACAAATGCAGCATGCTTTGAATATGAAAGTCATATCACAACGCAAGCCTCCTACAGATGCTTATCCAGCAGTGCATTACATTTTAGTTTAGACTGTGAACATTGCCCTCTCCTGATCAAAAGATGGGCTTGCATATATTATCAAGACAACAGCTTGAACACAAGTGCCAGGAGGCTAACTTTGGGGCTGCCAAGATGACTCACCATGCGCTGAGTCTGTGCTAATTGTTATTTTGATCATGCAGAGTGCTGCTCAGGTAGAAACTCTGCCAAGTCTCTCACACCCTCTCTGTCATTTTGTGGACGGAGCCGACTGTTTTGCTCCAACATCAATTAGAAATAAGGCCTATTGGACCGACCGCAGATGAAGTCTGGCTTATGCTGGCTTTCAATGAGACTATGATCAAAATACATATGTTCCAAATCACTGGATACCAATCAGACCTTACACTGCACTAGCTAGACTTAAAAATCAAAGAAACACACCGAAAGAGACACATCAACACTTAACTAAAGCAGTGATGTGACATAACTCTTCATTAATCAAGGTTCATTATTTTCACAGCTGACAGAGCTAGGATTTTAAGGCTTGCTTTGATGTCTTGACACGACTCCATTAGACTGTCACTCACTACTTTCCTAATCCTCCAGTCTGACTGTAAGTTTTAAATTTTTATGAATTCAATATTTGAAATCTTTCAGAATTAAAGCTGAACAGGTTGTTTTTTATAAAGTCATCTTTCTAAATAATTTATTTAGCCAATGGACACAGCAGACTTAGCAGAAGTTACCCAAAGGAGACATAACAAGTCCAGTATGGTCAAATCATTTTCCTAATTTGCCCCAATTCTGTTATTCTGAGGGCCACTGGTGCTAATAATTACTTCCTAAATATTTAACACATGTTAATATTTTCTTGCCTAAGATTATTGTTTGGTTTATTTTGCTGAAAAAAAAACTCTCTCATGTCCTCACAATTGTTCAAGACTATCCCCAGATGCAAACTTTATGATGAAGTCACGTGGATCAACTAATTAAATAAACAGAGACTTTAACCTTGCAAATAAAAATCATTTTTCACAACAGTGCGGTGTGGGTCAGTGGTATGCTTTGAACATACAGCAGTTAATCGTCTTAATGGGGCATTTGATATGGTAGCTCTTATAAGTACGACTCATTCATAATTGGGTGTTTTTAAGGCACATGGAACTTGTCTATGCATTTTGGACCTAAAATATACAGCCAACTTCCCCACACTCTTAGTGTCCCTCTGCCCCATGTTGGGATGCCTTGACTGTTTATCTCTTGGTATCCCTTTTAGAGAGATCATATTTTGCCTTAAATCAGATTCATATATTAATTTTTGACACCATCTTGAGTATTTTCACAATCACTGACAATCAAAAAACTTTCCAGTTTTTAAATACAGAGTACTCCTGATAGTGCTGTGTTCTCTATGAGTCTGCTCCTGCCCCTTTGAGGCGTCCTTCCCCAAATGGGCCCAGTCTGTTCTAACTGGTTACAGGTCTACACTGTAGTGATTGGTCTGTTCAGCGATGCTTACATAATGTTGTCAACAACTCTGTATTCATTCTGACATCTACACTCTCTAGTGGGTTTGCTACCGTGAACATATTGGGCTAAACTGACAAAAAACCAATTTACAATGTCACACTGCACTGTCTATTTGGGGGGAGGGGGGTGAGACATTAAATTGTGCGTTTCAGTTGATCTCTGAATTTAGAATCAACGATATATACATCAGGTACCTAACTAGGAACGGCCTCTTTGGCCCAAATTTCCCACTGTGAAGTCGGAGGAGCTTCAGCTACCCCAAGTATAACAGTTTGTGACTTAATCCCAACTTTCCCTGTTAGATTTCCGAGGTAAATGTAATGCACCAATAGGTGCCGAAAAGAGGGCGAGAGGGAGTCGTCTTAATGCTGTGGCCTTTGGCTTTGCTCACAGAGGTTCTCTATCATGCAGAGAAGACATGTTAAAACCAATAAAAAACATCAAGAAGAATAATATGACCTCTTAAACAGCAGAAAACCATAGCTTCATGTCACAGGTGACTGGATGCCTACCAATGGATTTTAGGTCTGTGCAGTACATGAAGTTTTTAAAAAAAGACCATCCATCCATCTTCTTCTGCTTATCTGTGATCGGGTGGCGGGGGCAGCAGCCTAAGTAGGAAAGCCCAGACTTCCCTCTCCTTTCAAAAATACACCAATATATTTTTCCTGACCTATACAGTAAATAAGTAGACAATATTGTTCTACTGGTAATAAAAAAATAGATGACAGGCTTGAAGCTCGCGGCAATAAGATTATTAACAGCAGTGATATGATTATAGCCAAAAGATAAAGTATGCTATGTGTCCCAGGGTTTTTTTTTTATTTTGGGGATGCACAATAATATCAGACTATTATCTGCATCAGCAGATAATTACCTAATAAACTGATTATCGTATCGGCAGATATAATCATTTTTGCCAATATTTACAGCCGATATTTTTGCCATACAAACTGGCCATTAACATCCAATCTATTGGCTGTGATTTGGCAAAATATACATTCTATCATGACGGTTCACCTTGTCATCACCCAATGCAGACTTATAAAAATGATCAAATGTTTCATTTAATTAAGAACAAAATGTTGTTTTTCTTGCTTTAAATCTATTTCTAACACAAATGGACAATAACCATGAAAGAAACAGGTCAGTTTTAGTTAAGCAGAGGCTTAATGCTCTTAACACAATATATCTGTATTAATATTATATCTGTGAGATATACATACACACACACACACACACATATATATATATATATATATATATATACACGCACATGCATATATTGAGAACATAACATTTTGAATGTGCCTGTTAACAAAAGTGCATGTGTTAAATTTGATCATTTAAAAGCTTTAACTCCTTTTAAAAGTTTTACCTTCTCCAACTGTTTTCAGAATCATTGTTTTCACCTTTGTTCCACCATGATTTGTGAGCAGACTGTTGCGTGAGGGGTTTGTACTAATCACAGGATTTGTGAGACAGCTTAGCCCGGCAGTGACATTTAATGATCAATATGGGTTGGTAGTCGGCATCTGCCTTAATCTGATGATTTAAAGACGCAGTTTATTTTTTCTGCTTAATTATCTCTGTATCAGTGACCTCAGTGGACATAGCACTTGTTTCATCGCCGTGGGTGCCATGCCATGTGTTGCATCAGGATGAATAACCTTACACCAGCTGAATGTTTGTCTACCAGCTCTGTGGGGACAGAGGTTAACAAATGTAACTGTAATCAAAAATACATCGTCTGCCACCTATAAGTCTTTCCCTGGCCCACAAGAGTGGCCATCTGGGGGTCTTCCTCCAGCTAAAGGACATATCCTCAGCTAACATTAGCCACAATAGCAGTTAGCCGTTAGCTTGTGTCTGTACATCTCTGCGCAGCGCTCTGCTGCTATAGAGCACTAATGGCCGTCTTTCTAGCAGCACGGCTAACGTTTCACCACCGAGGCTGTTAGCGATTCATCCCGTTAGCCCTGGAGCTAGTATAACTACAGCCGAGTCACTGAAGGATAGTGGGCATCGAGGTAAACTGGCTGGCGCCTAAACCTCCTTTACCCACTCGGATCTGTGATCTACTTTTTAGTACCAAGGAGAAGAAGAAGAAGAAACGGCTGAAGAAGGAGGGCGGGATATGCTTCTTCGGTGGTATAATGGCGGCGACGGACTTTAAGTTAACATTAGCTGTCTCCCCCCGTTGAAATCCTCCATACACACATCTCAACGTGTACCGTGTCGCCGAAAAAGTAGCATTCATGTGAAATAAGCAAAATAAATATAGTGGAACTTACCGTCTGCTGACATTATCCGTCGAGGAAATAGGACAACAACTTCAGTTTTTCTGCATGTTGGAAGGAACGCTCTGATTGGCTGAAAGGATCCTGACACCCACCAATAGCGTTCGAGCACACAGAACCCTGGGGAAGTTTGTATTCCAAATGCGCGCGAGGGCTGCGTTGATGTCAGTGCGGTCCAGTCATAACAACAACAACTTTGTTTGTATAGCACTTTTAAAAACATAGGTTTACAAGGGCTTTGACAAACTGGCATGACCATAAAGAAAATATACACAATAACTCAGGCGCAAAGGAACTAACTAACAACAAAAATGGAAATTTAGAGAAAAGAACCCTCACAATCATATCCAACAAGCATAATAAACTCAAACACAATGAGAACCTGAGGGATATTTCACCACGGGAGAATTAAGACAACCACGATATCCCATTAAAGCCAGGTTTTTCTAAATCCCTTCTGAACACGCTGGCTGAATGTGTTTCACGAAGGCATGAGATTTACGGCGCAAATTCATATATCTTAATCTTTAATTAAAGAAAAAAAAACAATAAGAGAAAACATAAAATAGCATTACAATTAATTACAGCCTATACTGAGAGGAAGAAAGAGAGCGTCCTAAATGGATTGTATGGAGTTTCTTGATTTTTATTTATTTTCTACACATAATATTCTCTCTCTCTCTCTCTCTCTCCCTATATACTATATATGTATATATATATATATATATATATATATATATATATATATATATATATATATATATATATTATATATATATATATATATATATATATATATATATATATAAATAATATGTAATATCCTCTAAGATATCTTCAAAAGAACCTTTATTAAGATCATTGTTATGCTATGAGCGTTAACAGAGGAAAAAAAAGATAAATATAGACTGCACTAGCACAAAGATTAACATTGGTATTAAAATGTATACTCTGCTCAAAAAAGACTGTATTATCACAAAAATTAACATTTGTGCTGAAGATGTTCTACTCTGCTTTAAATATAGACTTCACTATCACAAAGATTACCATCTGTGCTAAAGAGATCCTACTCTGTTTAAAATAAAGACTGCACAAGCACAAATATTAACATTGGTATTAAAAATGTCCTACTCTGTTCAAAATAGACTTTACTATCACAAAGATTAACATCTGTGCTGAAGATGTTCTACTCTGCTTTAAATATAGAGTTAACTATCACAAAGATTAACATCTGTGCTGAAGATGTTTTACTCTGTTTAAAAATAGACTTCACTATCACAAAGATTAACATCTGTGCTGAAGATGTTTTACTCTGTTTAAAAATAGACTTCACTATCACAAAGATTAACATCTGTGCTGAAGATGTTTTACTCTGTTTAAAAATAGACTTCACTATCACAAAGATTAACATCTGTGCTGAAGATGCTCTACTCTGTTTAAAAATAGAGTTAGCTATCACAAAGATTAACATCTGTGCTGAAGATGTTCTCTGTTTAAAATATAGACTATACTATCAAAAAGATTACCATCTGTGCTGAGGATTTCCTACTTTGAACAATTATGTTTGTTTTTAATCATTGTATGTGAGGAAAGACACCTTAACTATGGCTAAATTTTAAAGATTTGTTTAGTAATAAATGATAGTAACATTAACTAAAAACCACCATGTTTATTAGATATGATTAAATATGAACACAAGATGTTTTGTTCTGTTTTGTATAGTGGTGCCAGGTTAATTTTTTTGTAATCTTCTTTTTCTGTTAAAGTGTAAATCTAAACTCATTTTCTATGACAGGGAAGGAAGGACATTTTACAATGTACTTAGTTAATTATTGTAAAACAGGGGCAGATCATATTATAGTTTTTGTTTGTGTTGGGGTTTTTTTTTGCTCCTTTTATGCAAGATTTGATTTTTTTTTGTGTGTCATATTTCTTTGAACTTGGCAACAAGTTAAATATATCATCTAGTCCAGGAAAGGGCATGTTACTGTGAGGGAGGAAACTAACCTGCTTTAATATCATATTCATGACTGATTGATTGAAAACACCTTTTCAACTTTGTTTGACACGTGTTATTATTTCAGAGCCACAATAGTATACCATTTATCATACTAATTAAAGCTTACCAGTATTCCTATTCTAATAACAATATGATTCAAAGTCTTCAGAATATTTATCCTTGTTTAAATCTAAAAAAAACAAAACTAATTTGTATTAATTAGACAAAAAACCTAAGATAGAATACATGGAAATATGGGATATCTTAATAATTTGCTTGTTACTCATTATTTGTGTTTGTTTTAGTTTAAATCTTATTTTTCTCTTTCATCCTCATTTTAAAGAGTCCCTGAGTTCTTTGAAAAGCATGTTTAAATGATATGTATTAATATTTACATTCCTATACCTCTTATAGTCATTATCGTTATGGTAACTGTAAGAAACATGCTGGTTTTAGATGAGAGTGCTACTGATTGAACAGCAGGGTTAATTAAGCCTGCCTGTTAGCCTGGTCAGGAACAGGCTAGCTGCACAGAATAAACCTCCACAGTAACTTATGTGTCTCTGCTTTCATGAAACCAAATCACAGCTATATTCATCCAGGATAACTGGAAAATCCTGGCTTAATCCCCTGTCTAGGTTTTGTGAAATACCCCTCTGGTCATAAGATATAAGAGAGTTACAAGAGTGTACAAGAACCCAGCAATGTAAAATTAGACTATAAGCCCCAAAGATGAAAGATAAATAAAGAGGGGTAGAAGCAGAAGAAAAAAACAACAATAAAAAGACCAAAAAAGTAATAAAAATTAGGCAAAAATTCAGAACAAACTGAGAACTACACATAAAAGGCAACATGAATTTATAAGATACTCTCATATAAAAAAATATATTTAGTTATTCAAAACAGCTGTTCAATATTTTTTAAATTCAGAACAGATGCACAATTTAAGCCAATTATATTTCCAGTGCAGCTTGCATGATATAAATGTTTATTTAAAGTGTTTTCAACAATGTATCCATATCTTTAAAAATAAACATGGGGCCCCAAAACATTTTCACTCTCAAACACACCTTTACAGTCTGATACTATCAGCGTGTTGGTTCCACTCTTTTGATTTTTCTTTGTTGCCCTTAGATCCACTCTGATACTGGATTTTGGCCCACCCATAAATCCCCCTGTTTCATTCCTACTCAGAATTGGCTGCTTTGGTGTATTTCTTTGTGAGCTGTGTCTGATCACCCCTACTCAAGAGGTAATTTTGGTTTCAGGTTTCTTGCTGTGCTCTAATGTTTACTATGGCTGCACATACATGTCAAGACATTGACTCCCTCTGGAGCTGCCTGTGGGCTGATCAAACTGCTGGCTCAGAGAGAGTCCCTACTCTGGTTAAGCTAGAATATCACCAACGACATTGATAGAAGATTTTTTCAAACAGGCTGTTTGAGCACTCAAGATGAAACAAGCAACAGGGAGAGAGGAAGGACTTTTTATTAAGCACATCATGGACTCATACTTTTGTATGTCAACCATCAAACATGTATACTTTTAATATGTGACCTTTCAAATCCCCATTTTTTTCTTTTTTTTCTACTCTCAAAATTACTCAAGCTTGCCTTAAATGACTTAATGCTAACAGCACAGTGTAGACGGGTTGAGCCTTTTTCCAGTACTGGTGCCATATTACTACTTTTTTAAAACAGAGTCAGTGCGTCGATGGTTCCTGCTCTTGGACTGATTGTTATACAATAAAGTAGAGTGTTATGTTAACTCTTGTAACAGCAAATGTGACACTGCTTCTGTTTACTGTAATGATGTTTGTCCAGCAAGCGGAAGAATTGGACAGCTCACAGAGCTGAGAAGGCAGAGAGGGTCTACCATCTTTGGTCCCAGCATTTAGAGAATGCAAATAAAGCACTGAGATCTGTGCTGTGATATGGCTGATGAATTAGATGTTGGTATCAGGACCACTTTGGTCATGGATCTTGAAACCCATACCCAGTGCTGTCACCTCACGTACTGATAGCAAAAAGGACAACCACTGCATTTTGGGTTTGTCTGATTTCATGTGAAGTACATTTAAAAAGACAAAGAAAAGAGAGTACTTAAGGGTTTACTAAAAAGGAGCTGAACTAGATTTCTAAGCCAAATTTATCTGGGATGTGGTACACTTTTAACTGTTCGCCTTGACCACAGTCTGTTTTTTTCAGTAGCTTCTCAGTGCTGAATGTTTTTCACCTTTTTTACACTGTGACATTTATAACTGTCTCAAATGACTTTAGGAGCTCTTGAATAACTACAGAAGTTTATTAAATCTACACTGTATAGCCTTACACTTACCAGATTTACGCCTTTGCAGTGAGAACAGAAGACTGCAATCAAGTGGTATATACAGAGGTCAGGGATAGTATAGACTAGCCCACTTCACATTTTCCAGAATTACACAGCGCCCTGATGTGCCCCCCATTGGCTGATTGGGAAGATGAGCAGCTCCTCCAGACTGCTTAACCTGACTCCAAATGGTATTAAAGAGCCGGCTGGGCATTAAGCCAGAGGGGCCAGGGCCACTCCAGCACTGCCGAAGCTGTGCAGGCGACTCACTGCAGAATAACATTATTCAACCTTGACATATCATATCACCACAGTGACAACTTAGCTGCCATGAGTTTCTTTATTGAAGGCTACGGTTCAGAGGCCGCAGGTCTCAGGAGAGGAGGGCTGTCCTGTCACGCAGCATTGATCTCTTACAGCATCTTCACCTGTGTGTACCATCTTCATCATCTTTATGTGGATTTGTTTTGTTATTTGGCATCTCTGTCTTTAGGCTTGTATGTGCAGCTATTGGTGCTGCAGGTAATATCTCTACAGTGTAAATGGTTTTAGAGGGTCCTTCAGGGAAAGATGAGAAGAAAAACATCTGACACACCATAGGCCTAAACATTTATAAAGTCAGTTTGATTTTCAACACCTTTATACCCCCACATCACTCTCTCTGTACAGATGTCCAAAAGGCCCTATATTTTCAATCAATCAGTAAAAAAGGCAATAGACACATATTTTATAGAAAACATAAAAAGTAAATGTTTGCAAAATATTTTACCCTCAACAAAGACTTTTACTGATCAGATATTTGTACTGTGCTGGTTGTACTAAAGAGTGCTGCTAAGTGTCTGTCAGGTTGATACTGTTAGGCTAATAAGGAACTTTCATTACTATCATATCAATGCATTAGTAATGCTCAATGAGAGTTTTACAACTACTGTCACATGTATTTTTTATACAAATGCAAAGAAATAAACATTTATCAGAAATAAAAGTTTAACATGGGGATATTTATTTTTTGTTGTTTTCTTATGGCAGATTTTTGTCACGTCTTCTTCATACTCAAGATCTTTTGTTACCTAAAATTTGCTTGCTGGCCTCACTGGGTGAGTGGTGGGGCTATATGTTGTTCCCTGGTTGCCACTTTCCCGTCCCTGACCTGAGAGTGTAGGTGTTTGATTTTAATTTTGATCATTAAAAACAAAACAAGACAAAAAAAAGCCCTTTATTGGGTGTGAGGGACCTGTTTTATGATTTGGTTGAATTAAACACGAATCAATATTGTCAAACATCTTGTAGAGTCATATTAAAGTTTATTATCCCAGTACTGTAAGAAACATTGGTTAGTTAAAAAATCAGGGCGATATATTTTGATTATTGCCATTTAGCTAATAATTATGGAGATGTGATTTTTGGTCCATATCACCCATAAAGGGAGATTTGTTGCCAGTGTTAATACATAGTTGTACCAAATCTTTCTGTGATCAAACTTTAAGAGACTCCCTGAACTGAGGTTGATAGAAAGGGACAAAAGACTGGCTCAGATTTTACAAGGCCAGAGCATTTATCAAATCTTCTACCTCGAAATCTGACACTTTTCAGGAAGTGAAAAAAATCCACTTTACTGAGGGCTGAATGAATACTGTATTGTCCTGATAACAAATTATTTTTTGTGCTTTGATTTGGTGAAAAGTTTGGAAAACCCACTCACCAACAATGAAGGTGACCAATAGCTCTACTTTAATGAAATCTTAACAAGTGGTGATCGGAGGTTTTTTTGTCTCAAAGCAACAAAAATGTTCAGGGCCCACGGGTTACCACTGGATGATACATGATCGGTCCTGACTGTATTTCTCAATGCTTTACAACTTATAACATTAAGACATTTACAGCTAACTTTGTTATTTATTAGATACTAATAAAAGATTTGAGAGGATGCACATAAAGGAGAAAATCTATTTCCCTTTCCCTCTTACACTTAACAACACTTTACCATGAGCTTTGAGAGAGCACAAGCCTTGAAGGAATGAGTCCAGAAGAGGGTCAGTAGCATCTACACCAAGATGAATCATTTTTGTCGTTCTATGATTTTAAGAACAACCACCAGATTCAAGTCCCCTCTGTTTTCTACATATACAGATAAAGTCAGACAGGACAGCCTTAAAAATATACAGTCTATTAAGAAAATATTCAAAGGCTGACAGAACAGCATTTAAAGACAGAAGGGGAGGAGATCTGGAGATCCAGATCACGGGATCATTGGATAAAGATCAATGAAGGATCACAGAGGATATTCATTTACATCAGGTATAAATTTTACAGTTACAAGGCTATACACATAGAGTCTATTTTACTCCTGAGAGGCTGAGTCACATTAAAACTGAATCATTCTCTCTCTACAAACTTGACACGCAGGTACACGTCATGGTCTTGCACTAAGCTGGGACAGTGGTGTCTGGGGATTGAGGAAATCCAGAGAAAAGCTCTATTAGAAAATATATCCTTATCACCTGGAGCCACAATCTGAGTGACCTTTAACGTCTTCTCTGAGAAAGTGAAAAGTTTTGTGAGCCAAGCCATCACAGCTGCCAAGAAATGTATTACAACTAAATGGAATCATAAAGACCCTCCAATAACTCGATGGATCAATAAGGACCAAGTATGTAACCCCTTAGTGAGAAAAGAACCTTCGCTTTTGGGAGAAATCTAGAGCTATTTCATAAGGCTTTGGTAGGTTGGCCTACAGTCCAATCAACACATCATGTGATAGGATGTGTTTTTAACACATATTTACCTCTTATCCATTTGCCTTTACAGCAGGGGACTATGGAAGAGATCCTGGGGCAGGTCTCCATGACGGTGGGGGAAGTACAGTTGATCTGTGTGACAAAAAAGATGCAATATCTCTTGTCATGGCACTGGTTTGGTGTTGTTATGTAACATCTGGTTAGTCTGTTGCACCACTGTGTCTTTTGAATACTCTGTTTGTCATAAATTAATGTGGAAAATCATGATATTTTCCAAAAGAAGAAGAAAAAAGAATCAGTGTGCCAACCAAAAAACATAATGCCTTTGGCCTCTGCTGCTGCCGCACGAAGGCATGAAACAGATTAACTGAAACACAGCAACATGAATCAGTGTGAACAGGGGCATGTTAATTATCTATGAAACCCTGCCACGGTTCACAAATCTAATGTTATCAAAATATGGAGGTGCATGATTTCAGCAGTCAAGGTCAGAAACATTTTCTCTGACATTTGCAGCAGCTTGGTTCCCATAACAACTGTTCCGATTTCATCATGCTCCAACAGGTCTTTTCTGGAGTCGACTTATCCGCCTGACTTTGATACAGAGCAAAACCTGCAGCCTCATTTCGTTAATCCCTTCATGAAAAAGGTTTCTTTCAAAGCTGAGGTTTATCCCATGACTCACATCTGAATGAGCATGTTTCTAATGCTCGATACATCCAGAAATCCAAACTTAAGATCATAAAATGTGTGTTCAGCACTGGCACGTGTTAGCACTGACATCCACAGGTGCTTCTTCAATCTTCGCTCCCTCAAGACTGGGTACAGGAAGCTTTCTCAAGTGTTTAGTACAGTGGTCAAGGAAAGACAAGCCACTTGACTTTTCTCAGTAATTACACTTCAGTTCATGGAGGTGTGTCTGCATTTCTTTTTAGAAAAGGGTCCTAACTAAGTACACACCTTCCTTCACAGGGCAGACTGGGGCATCAGCATAGACTGTAGAAAATATCTCAAAGTTTTACAGACATCAGACATCTTGTTACTGAGGGGGACTTTAAACAGGCACCATCGAGCACAGTTTAAGACAAACTCTCCAGCCCTACAACAAACGATGACACTGTGCGGTCTTGTACTCAGATCAACCCCCAGTCATGAACAGAGCCGGCGGTGCTTTACAAGGCTGAAGCCTTGAGTGCTTTCTCAAATGCCCTGAATATTTCAGGTTATTGATCAAATTCTAACCCTGTGCATCACCAGAGTTCATGAGCACCTGCAAATTAATGGAGTGTTTTTTGTTATAGAATGGAAACTTTGTGTATAATTAAACTTGTATTATTTATTTTATTTTCTAAAAGTCTGAGCACACTCTACGGTAAAACACTTCTTTAAATGAACATAGTAGAATGAGCCTATAGAAAAAGTCCCTTCCTTGAAGCTCACATTCAGGTTTATTTCCCATTCCACGAGTATTCTCAGAGTGAATCGTGGTGTTTTTATCTTTCTGAAAATGCTGCATGACATTGAAAAGTCAGAGTTTCTGCCTTTTGATTAATAAATTACAAAAACTATTCATCTTTAACATTTTGTGTTGTTCTTTTAAAAAATACTTATGAACACAATCAGGAAGTCAAAATGCTGTTGGCTCTTGAAGAGTAATGTTTGCCAGCTCAAAATCCTCAACACAATACACCAAAGATGAGGTTTGTCAGAGCAGCAGAGCCAGCCTCGTGTTCTCCTGTGGTCCGAGGTGGAAAAGATTTGACACCCCTGGATTAGGTTTCTTGTTTTGCCTTTTATCTTCAATTGGTATACTGATGTTTATGTATTGTGATTGTAAATTCATATTTGTTTAGATTGACAGACTGGCCTGACAGAGATAAAATGAACAGGTGAATATGCACTGGGACTCTTCCATGGTTTTGACTTTCATCCCTTCTAGCTCAATACCAGAGGGACTGGTCTGAACATCTCAAAAACTGCTGATCTACTGGGATTTACACACAACTATGGTTTTAAACTGTTTTGCTGAAGGCACACCAAAGATCAAGCTACAGTCTCACAGCACACCTGCTCATACCGGCAAATTGCCTCTTCACTTTATATAACCTTATCAGTCTCTATATGTTTATATCTATCAGGTCATGACCACAGAAATCTGACAGCCATCTTATTATCGAAATATCTACTTACAAAGAACTTATTCAAAATATTTGTACATTTTATCAGTGCAGTGGCAAACATTTAAACCTGACAGGTCACAAAATCTAAATGAAGTATATTTCTACATGAGAAAACATAAAGGTATGATTTCCTGGTAGGATTCTATTGACTGCAGAGCTCTGAGTTTTTGTTTTAACAGAATTTTATAAAAGAATGATCACAAAAACTGATATAGAAAATTAAACTTTCATTCATTAGCTGTGGTATAATTGTAAGATGATTGTACAGAGTCCCAAAAATCAAATGGACTTGCCTCAAGAACCACTGGTGTGCCTTGCCACACCATTTGAGAAGCGCAGCTCTCAGGTTTAGAGAGTGGACCAAAAAAGACACAGGGAGTGTCAGTTCAGGGGGGACAATGCCTTGATGCCAGAGGTCAGAGTGAATGACCCCTGTGGGCTTTACACAGGGTGTAACTGTTTATTAGATTAAAAGTTAATTTCTTCTGTAAAATCAGGAATGTCTGCAAAGGTTCAGTTTGTGATTTCCAGCCTCAAGAGAGCTGCAGTCTTTTGCACTTGTGTGCTGGCTTCATTTCTTTCAGAGTTGCACATTTTGTTATGAAAACACTTTTTTTTTTCTTATTCAACTCCACTTAGTAATCTCATGATCACAGAGCGCTTATCAAATTAAAAGCAAGGATTCATGTCAATTAATGTTTGTTTTGTCCAATCTGTTTTCTGATAATTTGAAATGTGGATGCACAATATCGGCAAATATTTGGCTATCAAGTTGATCAATGGTATGTGCAGATATGAAAACTTCTGGCTGATATTTACGCTGTCATTTGGGCCTTACAAATTGGCTGCGTATATCGCATATTTTGGCTGGAACATTTGCAGAATGTACAAATTTACCATGGTGGTTTGCCTCATCATCACTGAATGTCCTCTTTCTGAGTCAACAGGATCATTTATTAAAGAATAAAATATTTTTCTTCGTTTACCTCTGTTGGTAACACATACAGACTGTCAGCATTAGCGGAGTCTGTCCTGTAGGAAGTCGTGGATCCTGAGACTAAACCAGTGGAACAATCTACATAGCGACTTGAGGTAGAGTGTGAGTTCTACCCCATAGAACTGATAAACTCTTTTGTTTACATGGAGCAAACAATCAGAGAGATCAGTAAACACACTGCTCAGTGTGTCATTGTGACTTGTTTTCCCACTGCGGTTATGTAAACACAACTCAGTTCATTCAAGTATAATTAAGTCATGAATGTGAGACAGACACAGTTTCATCACTTTATTAATGAGTTTAATTATTTATACCAACAAACAAAAACTGTCTCTCTCCCTCCATCCCTCTCTCTTCATCATCATCTCCTTTATCCAACCGTTCTGTTCCCCGACGATGACGCATTGCCCTCAGATAAGGGCGATAAAAGAGCGGGGTCACAGCAAATTAAAAACCAAGTGTGACTGATCAGACGATGGGGAAACAAACATTAAAACAGCACATGTAGTCAGGAGGATAATGTCCGCACACACACACTCACACACATCCATTCCCTGCAGCGGTGCTCGAGAGCTCCCCACAGATCTGTGAGGCAAACACACTGTACTAACAGGCGAGACCCCTTACACTCACACGACACACAGGGAGAGAAAACAGGAGACGGTCGGACACAGGAGATGATACAAGTCAATGGACAGATTCAGATTTGACCCTTTTCTCCACACACACACACACACACACACACACACACACACACACACGCCCACTCAGGCGCACGCACACACTCGAACAAACACACAGGTGCTCCCCCTTTACATCACAACCCCGTAGATCCAGACGCTTGTAACATTCCCTTCACATTGAAGTTAAACGGAAACCTGGAGTTCCACCTGACAGCTGTTATGTGGACACACACACAGCCTCTGATTGGAAAACACACACCAACATCTGGATTTGAGTACAGTATCTTGGATGTGAAATCATTTTGCATGTGACTGAAAGTTTGAATTTATAGAAACAAACAAACAAAAATAGTATCCCTCAATTTCACCACCCCACCCCTCCCAAAAACACGATACAATAAATAAAACAGTTATGACGACATTGATGGGAGAAAAGGGAAAGCCGTGAAGAGAGAAATGGAGGGAGAGAGAATAGAAATGAAACATTTTGTTCTGTTTTTCCCCTCCTGAACAAGGGACTGAAATGAAATCGTATTTACAGACTGCGACTGAGGATAAACAGTCCGGCTGCTGCTGCGCCGGTCTACTAGAGAAAAAAAAATTACAAGAACAACAATATAATAACAATAATAACAAAAATAACAAAATAAAATAAAAGGTACTTGATATTTACAGTTTAGCAGTGAAAAAAGGAGGAGGAAGAGAGGGAAGCTGAAGGCGTGAGAAGATGAGGAGGAAACAGGAATGGGAGGGAGGGGAGGCTCCGTAAACTGTTGGGTTTCAGGGGTTTGAGCATCGTTTCTGGTCGGATTATTACTGAGATTAGTGGAAGTCGTACAGTGTGGTCAAACTTGGGCTGAACATGCATATTTGCGTGGTGGAAGAAAAAGAAAACGAGTCCATGCCAACAGTGGGCTGTCAGGGTGCGTAAATCATTCAGTTCCTACCATCATCATGGGACAAGAAGAGAACATGATATGAGTGTCGCAGGCCGTCCCGTTCATCCAGGAGGAGGGAGCAAACAATAATCATCACAGAAAATTCATTCAGTCGCCCACTCCTCGAACGCCAGGTGACATGACAGTGACAACCCAGGCAAGCAGTGAAAGCGTCTGGTTGTTTCTCTACACCTGACGTCACACTTCAACATAATCGATCTGATATGAGAGTAAACACGCTAAAGTGACATAATTAATGAGCGGAAAGTTCCCCTGACTGTGTTTGGATGCACACAGAGCCCCCCACTCATGGCCCTGTCTGTGTGAAGTCATGTTTACAGCAGGAAAGAGCACAGCACACCCTCCCCCTACTTCCCCTCTTACTCCCTTTGAAAATGTGCAATATCACTTTATTAAAATGAAACGCTTGGTTTCCAGCTTAACCAAAGAAAACATGAGCTTATACTGAAGGAACTGAAGACTGTTTGTAGAACGCTCCCCTCAGTTACATTTAAAAGGCATTCTGAGGAGCGACAAATTAAAAAAGAAACTAAAGACAGGCTGTGGTGCCCCCCTTTGATAATAAAATTTAAAACCAGCTTTCCTAAAATGACACAAACAGATCTGCCAATATTGTCAGTTATGTGTCAAACAGATTTAAAATAACTCGGAATATTTGTTATCCATAGGGCAGGGCAGACTGACAACACTAGAGTAGAGTTTAGGGTAGAAAATGACAGAAAAGCCACTCCTGATCAAACAGGACAGGACAAGTGTTCTGCTTTTGACCCTACTAAAGGATGATTGTCAATTATATAAGAACCCATTGAACAGCACCACGGCCACACATAAAATGAGCTAACTCAAATAAAATGAAAATAAAGGGATAAAAGTCACTGTAGATTATACACAAAAAGCACCCCTCCTCTTCGTCTCCCAACTCAGCCAGAGTTTCTTTTCTCTGACAGGCCAGACATCGGCCATCATGGACTTAAACCTGCAGCTTAAACTGAGCCCAAATGTGGCTTCCTTAACGTCCTTAAAAACAACCCCCAAACCTTCCTGAAGCTAGCAGCCACAGAAAATTCTTCTTCTACAGGAAAATGGTTAAAATTCAGGAGAAATAGCAACGCTGAGTGTCTATGTGGGTGTGTGTGTATACAGTCATTTCTTTTCTATCTTAAGGGTTTGGAGCCCAGGAGGAGAGTTGACAGAGAGGGGAGAGCAGAGGAGAGAAAAGGAAAAATGGGGGGGACAAAAAAAAAAAAAAAAAAAAAAAAGAAAAGAAAAGAGAGGATGGCAGAGGGATGGATGCTCAGGTGCTGTTGTTGATGGATCCAGGTGCTGAGCTGGGCTGGGCGGAACTGTCTGACACACTGCCCTCTGCAGGAAGACAAAGGAAGCGCAGTTACTGATCCGAGTTCAACATCCACACATTTCTTTAAAAAGCCCTCATTAAATTCTTATTTGTTTTATTTATGAGTATCACTTCTCAACTTACTTGATTTTCAGTTCATATGTACTTGACTGTGATGTTTTTAGTATTTATTTGAATTTTTTAAATCATGATAAAACAGGTTGTTCAGACATCATGTTGCTGAATGAAATGCACACATCTGTTCATATGACTGCGTTCGATCTTTTAACATGGACTGTTGCTTCCAAACCATTAAAAGATTTTACTAGTAAAATCAATTACTTTAAATCAAGAGTTTGGCACTTCATTAACATCTTGCAAAGAGTAAAGAAATGATAACATGATTTATTAAAATAGTTAATACTAAAACCATTAAAATGGTATTTATTTTTTACCTAAACATTTCAGTGTGAACAGGGGTTCATTGGACTTGATTAAAGGATGCGAGCATTGTAATATAAACAGACATTTCTGCTTAGCTTCATTTTGATTGCATTTAAAAGACTTTATGAACAGCGAAGGAGCACAATGCAAACTTTAATTTTTTCTCATCTCAAAATTAACTTATATCTGAAATGTTAACCCTTTAATGTCTGAAAACACAAAATATAGCCAGAAAAATCCTAACTTTTTGGAGCTGAAATGTGTATTTCACTTTCTACTGATGAAATCCTAAAAAAAAAATATCAAAATTTCCATAAAATTTTACATATATATTTTTTGTATCTCATTTTATGCATTAGGTGTTTTTGGCAACTGATAATCCATTTGAGGACACTTTATCATTTATCTGATTGTACTGAGATGTTTTTAGTAATTTGTTGATCATATTAATTAGATAAGCGGTATTATAAACGTAGGTATCAAATATGATACAAAAGGTGTTAAAGGGTTCAATATATCATATAAATTTAGCATTTCTGAGCGTTTCAGTTACTTTAATTTATTTTAAGAATGGTTTTGTACTTACTGTTACTGTTAAAATTAATATTTTTACTGGTAGCAGTAAAGGTGATCACTGTTCACTCGGACACTCACTTTAATCATTGGCAGTTGTGTTTACATGATGCTGTGCTGCTTTTACTACCCGTCACTGTCTCTATTGTGTGTCCTACTGCAGTCTTGTCTGAGGTGTGACGCCTTAAGTTATTTGGAGAGGGGGGTTGGATAACAGGTAATGGTTGGACATGAATAGGCTCAGTGAAAACATGCTGAAAACATTCTGCCTCCTTGACATTAAAAGAATTTTGAAGAATATGTACATGATTACATGCAGTACACATCAAAGTCAAAAAAGTCAAAGTCAACTTTATTGTCAAATATGCTATACATGCTTGACATACAGCACAGATGAAATTTCAGTCCTCTCGGACCCACGGTGCAAACAGGCAATATAGAACTAAACTACAGTATAAAATAAATAGTATAAATAAAAATGGCCTACTAGTTTTGAAGTGATAAAAAGAATAAATATCACATACACAAATGTCACATACATGACATTGTCCCCTAATAAATAAATATCAGGGAAGGAGGAGTAACACCATGGCATAAAGTGATGTGTTGAAAAACTAAAATAAAAGTTCTATATTTTTAAAGTACCTTACTGTTTCCTGTAATGAAAATGAGTATGTGTGTGGGAGAAGAAGGAGCGTAATACCAGCAAAACACACTTCAGATGTGAAATTCTGATCAGTCACCACAGACTGTCAAAAGAAAATATATGTGTTGTCTTAAGAATGTGAAAATGAGAAGATAAGCTGTGGACTGATGGTGCATGCAAGGAATGTTCTGGTCCACCCATGGCACATCTCGGCGCACGGGGACGTGGGATGATATAGCAAAGCGATCTAGGAACAGCGAGCTGGATTACTTTGTGTTTTCGATGAACTTAAGGAGAACACATTGGCAGGTTTGTGCGAGTTTCTTGAGACTTTAAAAAATGAAAAATACCATTAATGATGAACTGAGATGAAAAAGAAAGTTTTTGTTAGTAAAGGACTTTTAGTTTATGTACAAATCATCAAAGTGTAAATTAAGAGTGTATTTTTCTTATGAACTTCTTGGTTTATTCGGTAAAACTGTGGGGAGATTTGTAACTTGGGGGAAATGGGGCACAGAGGTAAACAAAGATCTGAAGCTTAAAAACTCTATTTTCATATTCAAAAAGTGTTTAGAAATATTTCTAAAAACTATTACCTTGTTTACTTCATCATAAAGTCTTGATCCTTAGTATTTATTAAGTTTTCTAAACTTCTGAAATGGGACTGGGACAGCGTTCACTCTCCAGATGAGTTTTTTTCACCAGGGACATGTCTGTATGAACGTGTGCTGTGATTGGTTGTCTGACGTTTACAGGATGCTGTTTACAGTCCTCACCACTCAAATAGATTAATTCCAACATATGACTTTCCACTACCTGAAAAAATTATTTCTGCTTGATAAATCCCACTTAAGATCTTGATGCAGTGATTAGAAACAACAATGATCAGATCTAATAAAGTCCAGCACAATGACAGATGATTCCAGTGTTTAAAGTAAAGGTTTTGTCTCACATTCATAATGGATACACTGAGGCTAGATCGCCCCAGTAGTCTCTTTCTTCACTTCCCTTCTCCCTCTCTATATTTTGGAGATTCATTATTCAATGCTTGTAAAGGCAAAATGAAGCAAGACTCTTTATTCTAGAAAACATAGCAGTGTTTCAGTAACCATCTCTCTATATTATTCTCTGATTATGTTCCTTGGTGATCGAGACCTGGTGTTCCCATTCTGCACAGAATAGGAGACAAGAACTCATGACTGATCTGTCTTTCATTATATATATATATATATAGGGTGATGATACAGTGTTATTCTACAGAGAGAAAGGTAATGGAAAAATACCTTTGAACGAATCGGGATTTAAAAAGCAGCGATAACTTCAGCTTTCCAAATTCACGCACCCCCCTGGTGGCTAAACTGCAAAATTACATCCCAGTTTTGGGATGTGTGGATTAGGGGTGTTATCAGTCAGCGCAGCCTGAGCTACATCATCGTGGGGGATCTCAGTTCAGCCACGGAGGTGGACTCCATGACGTATCTGTCACGGAGCAGTCAAACCACCTTCACGGAAAGTGGGGAAAATTGAAGTGGCTGCATCTGCCAAGGTGTGCATTAGTCTCTAAATCTGTCTTGACATTCTACCTATTTGTTATATTATTATTTCTTTTCATGCTACAATGTTAAGTACAATGAACTACAATTTTTATAGATGTTGTTGCTTTGGGGTTTTACCAATTGTGTTTTTTAGTTAATGAGGTTAGGCAACTCACCATTTGATTAGAGAATTTAGTGTTAAAGCATTTGGGAAAAACTGTGATATCAACTCAACAAAGCATTTTATATATTTGAACAAAGTCATCACCTTCATCTGGTATCAACAGATGTGGACACTTCTGCCACTATACAGCAGACACATCAACTTTGAATATTTATAAAATGTTTGGATTTACCAAAATGCTTCATCTTATCAAGTGAAGCATATTGTTTATGAGGTTTTAGGTAACACTAATAAAGCTTTCTCATCTGAATTAATGTGTTTGTTTTTATCTTTACGGTGAGTTTGCTAGGACTTGTAGGACTACAATTTTATATTTGAGCTGATTCAATCATTTGCTTTGGAGAATAATCTATTTATCCTATTTCTAGCACTCGTCTAGTCAGTAGGTTGTTTCAGTGCTGTTGCCAGCTCTCAAAAATGCAGATATAATTGTTTACACTGATCCAGTTAAGATATATTTTGTCTTGAATAAACACGTAGAAAAAATACTTTGTTTCATTACTGACTGACTTTGTTGAAATGAGAAACATCCAGAATTTATTACTGTCTTGTTCAAGTCTTTTAAAAAATGAAAAGATCACATCAAAAGCTACAAGTACAGGGAAGATGAGGTGATTATTTTTTTAAAATAAAACATTAGCAATTATTTATCAGTATTAGCTTGAATGTGCTGGAAATATCTGTGTATCAGATGTCTGTTAAATATAGACATCATCTACCGCTTAGTTAATGTGTGTCTGGTTAAAGCTGGTTAAAAGCTTCTTTCGGGTCAGAGATCTGTGCTGTCAAAATGGGGTTAAACTTCATTTTTGTCAAGGTTATTTAAGCCCCAAAGGCACAGTGTGAGCTCAGATATTTTATTTCCCATCCTTCTCGTCTGATCATCCATTGTGTCCTTGGATGTTTGACCTTAAGTGCTACATGTAATTATTTTGTATTTTCACAAACGCTTCAAGGAAAAACACCCAAATAAATATAAAGTGAATGTAAGAATAATCTCCCCCCTTCAAAACAGTCTGTCAGAGAAAAAGACAGCAGCAACTTGAGCAGTTTTTGCTTTTGAGATACGAACCATGTGAGGCAGGCGATGTCTGTGCACGAGCGTGAGGAGGAATGAGCGTGGAGTTCAACTGGGGCTGGATAGACAGCTCTGAGAGGAAAGGAAAAAAAACAATGTTTCAGAACAGGAAACTGATGAGCTGGGGTGACTTTCAAAGAGCATTTTATCAAGGTTAGTCAAAGATCGAAAACAAAAGTTTTGTGACTTTGGCGTTGATGACGTTAATGTCTGTGGGACTAACTGACCAACAGGACTGAAGTTAAAGAGGAGCGGCAGTTCTCGTCCGCTGGGCAGGCGGGTGTTGGGCTGACGAAGTTCGTCGAAGAAGGCGTGCGCACACGCCTCGAGGGGAGACAGCCTGGTCACCGGCGTGTACTCCAACAGCCGAGAGCAAAGGGCGATTGCCTCTGGCGGAGTACGAGGCTTAAACACCTGACAAAGAAGAGAGAGAATGTAGGAAATGTCAGGTTTTGGGTAAACATGCTTTTTTATTTTCCTTTTGCTTTAAAGAGCCCATTTTCCACTTTGAGTTTTTTTATGCCCTATAGTGTTTGTCATGCCTCCGTGGCGTGGCGGGGCACTTCTATAAAAAAGACAAAAGTCCACATTACGTTGCCAGCAGCTACCACCCATACACTCTCAGCTTAACAAAAGGAAGGATTTTCAACTTTGATGATTTTTTTGTCATTATTTTGCTGTTTCCCTTCAAAGTTTACAGTATCAATGTAACCGACAACACATACAATAAAAAATACATTCATTATTGGCATCATCTTTTCTTATAGAAAGGTACCTTTGTCCAAGGGTGTGCTTTAATCTGTGGGAATTTGAACTCTGTGTAGTTCGGGTTCATCTCCCTGATCTGCTCCCTTGTTGGTGTCCCCAGGACCTGTTTAAAACAAAGGTGTAAACACATTTCTCATTAATATTAATCCGTTTAAAACAAAGGTGTAAACACAATTTTCATGAATATTAATGACAAGAAACAGGATGCTCTGCATGCCTGCACAAAAACATGAAGGGGGGAAGTCAACACATATATTTTGCAAGGTTCACAGCTTGAGTTGTTCACTGGATAGACTGTCCTTAAATTATTTATACAAATACTTTCATTTAGGCAAATATTTAAATCTAGCATCACATGCACTGATTGGTAAGAAAAAAAGACTATTTTGTCTGCTATGCAAAACCAGAAGTGTAATATGACACACAGAGCTCATCATGACAGCAGTTTGAAAGCCAAACTTGCTCCCTTTTCATCTCCAGACTTGTCATCAGTTGGCTCTGGGCCTGTTTGCAGTATGCTGTCTGTACCTTGATGATCTCTACTAGCTGGTCCACGCCGCTGTCCCCAGGGAAGATGGGCTGGCCCAGCAGCAGCTCAGCCAGCACGCAGCCGGCTGACCAGATGTCAATGTTGGATGTGTAGTCAGTGGCACCAAAGATGAGCTCGGGGGCACGATAGTACCGTGAGCAGATATAGGACACATTGGGCTCCCCCCGAACTAGCTGCTTCGCACTGGAAGATGAAGAGAGAGAGATGAAACAGACAGCTCAGAAGGAAAGTGCCCATGAACATAAAACTTTAATTTCTCAGTGAGTGAGCTTCCGGGACAGAGAGCAAAGGAGACACGTGCTGGACCAACACAAGAAAGACTCAGAGACAGAGTCAAAACAAACAAATAAAAATGTGCTAGGAGACACAAACAGACAAAGACTTCCAGAGGCAGCATGTTTTTACTGACCTGCCAAAGTCACACAGTTTGAGGATGGCGGTCTCAGGGTCCACCAGGAGGTTCTGGGGCTTGATGTCTCTGTGACACACGCCCTGGGAATGGATATAAGCCAGACTGCGGAACAGCTGGTACATGTACACCTGAGGGGGGACAAAGAGTTTGAGTTATTCACTACAAGGTTTTACAGCCAACACAGACTCATTCACACACAACAGGAGGAGAAAAGGACATCTGAGTTCATTCTGGTCTCTCATGTCTCTTATTCCTCCTGTCCCCATGCTCAGTCAGGTGAGTCATGACTCCAGGGTTATTTCCTGACTCGAATGTTCAATCAGCGTTCTTCAAAATAAGACTTTAACATAGCGTACAATGCAGCATAACCACTTTTATTCCCCAATTACTATCAAAGAGAATAAAACCCACAATACCTCATTTATTCTACAGTGTGTGCCAATTATTCTTAATGAAATAATTACATTATACAATCTAGACCCAGACGAGCTTCAGGAGCAGGATGGATGGCTGAACCAAGTCAAAATAATTAATTCTTCAAAGTTCATTTAAGTTTCCCCAAACTGACACTTTCTTATTATTAGATGATGAATTTCTTACAAGTTTTGAGGAGCTGATTTTGCCACAGGGTGCTAAATGAACACAGGAGGATTAGAGTGCACCATTCACTGAGGCTACTACAACACTTCTGTAAAGAGACAATGGACTGAGTAAACTGTTGCATCACTCTTAAGCATTTATGGTCGAAGCTAATTTGAAATGCTTGCTTACTTATATAGAAACATAATTCTATCCAACGGCCAGTATTTGGATGCTGAACTTCATGTAAAGTAACATTTCTGTCAGATAGATGTGAAGAATTTATTACATGGTCTAATGGAAATCAAGTTTTTAGTTGCTTGTGAGATTTTCTTTCCAAAACAGTTTCGGGTAGTCTGGTATTGAAAGTATTTTTGACAATTATTGTTGTGAAACGTGAGAAATGAGACTTGATTTAAATGTTTTTGGACAGGTGGCGTCAAGTGACCTTAACTGACCAGAGCTTAGCTTAGCTTAGGTCAAAGGGTAAAAGTATTGTTTAAGATAATAAATCATACAGCAAAGAAGAAAAATGTTTTTCTGTTGTTTGTTTAATTACTTTCATTATGTTTCCATTGATTTTGGGGATTATAATCCTTCTTTTTTCCAAAATGTTCCATTTATAGTGGTACAAAGGCTGTTCTGTGGATCACAACCTACACTGAGCCCAAAAGCTTGCGATGTGATGAACTAGAGGTGTATTTCCAAGTGTCTGGTGATAATTTTTAAGGATAACTGCTCTCAAACTCATAACCAAAATCTGCCTCCATAAAGTACGTCCCAACATACAGGAATGCAGGGACTTAACTGAATAAGTAAAAACAATGGAGCAGCTGAATGGGACTGTTGTGTTGAGAGCAGATGACTAAAGCACAGGATATTAAGATTCTGCACTTCAGCTAAACAAAAACAGAAATTCATCTTACATTTGCTTATAGTTAATAAATTGTTTGTGTCTCTCTATATACTGAGAGGAGTAAAAACCAAACATGGAAAGTGCATTTTATCAATTTATTTATCCTTTAATTTAATCTTTTCTCTTTTCTTGCTTTTTCAAATAATTTGCTATCAAGCATGTCTAACCAGTTTTTACTTGTGAATCAGTTAATTTATTGAAATATGTCTCCTTGCCAGTGCATTTGTGAAATAACTAATATTTGTTAATTGGACTTGTGTACTTGCCTCCAACTCGTTTGAAATTATCCGTACTATTGGTCTTTGCTGATGCACCTGATGAACTGTGAGGAGAGGGGCTCTGGGGCGGTTTAACTGATATTTGGATTTTGTTTAGAATTTGGGTACTAATCAATTCCATTTTTAGATTCTTTTTTTGTATTTTGATAAATACTGTCTACCTCATCAAATGTGCTTTGCATATGAAAATAACAGGGATGCACCACATTCCTAACTTCCCTGAGGGAGTTTCCCGAAAGGATTAATAAAGTTCTATCAAATCTAATCTAATCTATTGGATTTTTGCCAATATCCAATATGTCAATAGTTCCAAATGCAATATTTTTTGTCAAGAGCACAAAGCCTCAACTTAGCTAAAATTGACCTGTTCTCTCTGTGGTGACCGTCTATAAACGTTGGAAACAGATGTGAAGCTCTGTTGAAGTGGAAAGTGACGAGGAGATAAACCATTATACACATTTGTACTTTCTGAAGCATTACCGCCAATATATGAGACATATATGCCTAAAGTTTGCAACCAAAATATTGGCTGTAAATATGGGCAAAATCATTCATATCATATTTTTCAAAAGAAAATAACATGCACATTTTTGAAGGCAATGAATTCAGTCTTCTTAAGTTGGGCAACCCAAGTATATTTTCAGACCATTTTTCTCTCAAGCATTATTGGCATCCATGAGACAGACGATCAAGTAAGAAGTCAATGACAGATAAACTAACCATCTGAAGGACTTTGGACGGTGACTGTCTTTTGTCCAATCATTCAGTCTGTGAGCACTGATCAATCATCAATACCAGGCAAAATCAGGCACCAATAATCAGGGGCTTGCAGCCATGCTGCTACGATTTTGAATGGAACTGGTAATAATTTGGTCATGATAAGACATGAATAATGATGTTTTCATTTTCTATCATTTATTTTAAATAAATCGTACTAAGAATGATAAAAAACATTTTCTTCATGTCAAAGTAGATAAAATAATTGAAATTAAATGTGTATGACAGATAATAACAATACACTTCAGTTTGTTAACCATAGTAGAAAACTTTCCTCAGGTAGATCAATTAAGTCTGTGTTAGGGTTATATTATTAATAGTGGTTATTAAAATACAAGCTTTTATAAATAAACTTGAACCACTATTCTATCATCTTAACTCTTTTTTGCACCAAATGATTTGATCTGTTATTTCTGTCACAATGACAGCATACTCAACACTGGAATTTTTTTAAAGAATGGTTGTGATTTCAAACTTGATATTATAAACCATTAAAATTAACACAAAATATTTCTTTATTTCTATATTACCTTTAAAACCAAATACAACAGTGATTTCACAGACAAGACAAAGACAGGAACTAAAAAATATAATATAAATGCATTTATAGTCAGGTCCAAATAATGCAAAATAATCAAGGTCATCTTTAACACTGAGAATAATTCATTGACTATAATAAAGGAATCCAAATCCATTTTTGTTGCATCCCTATTTACAACAGTGTAAGAATTATTTAGACAGCTTCATGATCTATTCTGGAAGTATTAAAAGCATGATTGCAAAACATCTGTCCACCTGAACCATCACAACATCCCAAGATGATCTCCAGGCCATATTTTATTTTCAAAATACTTGTGCCTTGACACCCACCTTCTCCACATGACCGGATTTTGTTGGGGAGGGGGTTGCACTGCACAAGTTGCATGTTGAGAGCAGTAGCTCTGTGGTGCCTGATACAGCCTGGAGTGGGATGTTACACCAACAAAACAAAGGGTGAGAAATTCACCCTGAAGATGTTCACCTATCCCCGTCCAACCTCTGTTTGACATCTGTCATCTCATCCAAGGTCAGTGATGTCGTCAAATTTTAAACAATGCTCATATAGATAAGCGTGCACTTCTTTTATGCATCGCTGGAATGCTGTCAGTAAGCATCTTAATATGACAAATGACTGGCATCATCACCATTATCTTCATTATTACCCCGATGATGCAGTGGCGGCAGCAGCAGGCCAGCCTCAGATTACAAAATGATTACTGACAAGATGAAGGAGAGATGAGAGATGATGGTAGAAAAGGGAGCAGAGAGAAAGAGTTGAGGAAGAGGGGAACAATGAGAGACATGGTAAAAACATGAGACCCAGGGGACAGAGCAGAGGAGGGGGAGAGAAGACCCCAGGCATGCTGTGATAGAAGTGTGTCGCTTGAGGATGGAAGGATGACAGGGGAAAGAGGAGTGAGAGGGAGAGATCAGTGTGCATCTCAAAGCCACAGGGGAGCAGCAGGCTGAGGTAGAGAAATGGGCCATGAGACAGCTATAATGTCCTCTCTGCTGCAACAGACCCAGTAAACACACAAACACTCTCCCCCTCTAAAATGAGCACCAACTCTGACGGAGACTATCACAAACAGATTGATTCCCGGGGGACCACCATTCCCTTTCTGCTTTCATAATCCTTAAACAGGGAGCTGTCAGCGCAAAATAAACGGGTAAGTATGGGGATTTTATTTACATCCTCAAGTAATTACTGAACTAAAATTTACCTTCCATATCAAATTAATCTTGTTAGTGATTCCTCAGTGATTTAAGTGAAATCAACTCAAAACACTGAGATAGAGCATTTCTTAGCCGTTTACTAATTGACAGATGATAGAGAGGCGTTGGCCTTGCTTAGCAACAAAGTCTGAGCAATTAATAGCAGTTGTCATCATTTTCCCAATATGAGCATCTACAATAAACACATCACACAGGTACTGATCAAAAAGTAACATTTTTATCTAAGTGTAATGTGTCTACATGATTATTTTACCTCTCTGAATTGAGTCAGCCAACAACCAATAAGAGTGAGAAGACCAGGAAGAATCACAAGCTAAAGGCCAAGCACTTTTATGCTGCAAATCCACCAAGCAGTCCGGCTCAGTTCAGCTCGGTAAAGCATGCAAATACAGTGTTTCCTCTGTCCAATGAGGAGAAAAGGTACCCAAATAACCAAACCATGCCGTCCCACTTTTTGGCACCTCTTTGAAGGAGTGCCAGGCTAAAAGCGCTACAATCTGTTCAGAGTGATTTGTTCACTGCTGTTACTGTAAAGAATGTCCATACAAAACGATATTCCTCCATAGAGTACTGATGTGCTGGAAATCCTCCGTTGTTGCTCTTTGTGTACAATACTTCAGACTGCTGCACTGTGTTGCGCTGCTGTGATGCCAAGCAATTATGTAGCTTGTGCAACATCCCCAGCTCACATCCCGCCTTAAAAGGGAGGTACAGCCAGCAGTGGAAACACGACCAACATCAGGGTTAACAGCTCCCAACTGTACCAAGAGGGCTTTGTTTGGAGCCTGAAGTTCACTTCCCTAAAAATGAAACTACACGTCAAAATGACGCAGACTGCAAGGCCATTGTTGGTCCACTGCACAGCACTGATTGACTGCCTGTCACTGAGTACGTCTCTGACATGACTTTGTGTACTACAGTGTTACAAACTGACAGCAGAGGACAATGCAAAACATTAAATATACTTAAATATAGTCATTCATTGGCCACAGGAGTGCCAAAAATGCCCTCTCTCTGCCTCAACTGATCCCGAAAAAGAAAATTTCAACCCCTCTGAAGTCTATTCCTCCTTTTGTTGACAGTAATTGCACTGCAGTCAACTACTGCTTTTTCATTGGCTCTTTATTCCAACATTATGTACACTGTTTTAGAGCTGGGTGATATATCGAGTTTTTAAAATATACTGACAGATTTTTGAAATAGATATGGGACAGGACAATATCTATCAATATAATTTGTTTTGCCTTAAGAATAATTCACGGCGAGCCACCATTTTGCCTAATTCTCTGAGTCTGTGTTAATTGTTGATGCAACCCGACTTCCGCCTTTAAGAAAGTCAACAGCCCACCCCTCACTCCCCCTCTCACTCACAACAATAGTGACTGATAGCATGGAGGCCGCTAACAACTAATTTAATGCCCCCGAAGAGGAGTCCACCAGTAAAAAGACAAATAGTGGCTGGTAAATGAAGATGGTTCAGTTTGAAGACTTCAGTTGCAGATTGTTTTTGTAGAGTGTCAAAAACAAAGTTTCAAGCACAACAAATCCTCTCCATCATTACAGCATCGCCACAGAGTACAGTACAAAGTGTGAGAGAAGCTCTGTGTTTTGAGCTGTTGGGTTGTTTGAGTAGGTTTTTCATTATTTCTTTATGGAAAAATATATTGAGATATATATCGAATATCAAGCTTAAGCCAAAAAAAAAAATATTGAAGTATACATTTTGGTCCATATCGCCCAGCCCTGCACTGTCTCTGTTGTCACAGCTTCTTGTCCACAAACAAGCAGACAATGTGTCAGACCCAGAAGACACGGCACTGCCAACTAGCATTGTGGAGGAGTACTGCTGAGAGACATGGACACACCGACACACAAGTCTAAATGCCCATAGGTACAAAAGATCTGACACAGAAGTATAAACCAGGCTGAAGGCACACTTACACCACACATGCTGTACCATGCCAAAGTCTGTCTGACTCCCTCAGTCAAGTTTGTGTAGTGAGAGTGCCCCATGCTGTATTAAATCATAGCACACTTCCCTGACATGCTACACTTACTCATGGCAAGAGCACAACATAACCCCAATGTAAACAGCCCTCACAGCAATAATTTCCAATGATGACAGGGACTCAGAGGGCTGTATTTAATCTAAATGACTCTAAATAAACCACAAAAACAGTTAAGTTTCAGTCTTTCTCTCTGTGCTTCTCTCCACTGACATGGCTCAGGCCTTGCTGATCTTTGAGCAGTGTGAGTGCAGGCCAGCTGGGGACTAACCTGACACACCAGGCAGACTGTTTCACACGGCTGTAGGATGTACTTCACTTGGCAATCTAGGTCAGTTTTTTAGAAAGCGCAGAGCGTTTACAATTCCTATACCCATGACAGCAACTGCACAATGTTGACTGTTCTCCTTATTAGTTTTTCGTCTTCTTTACATTTAGGCATAACAGATACTGTGAGATCTCTTTCTGTGGATTTAAAAATCCACAGTGAATTTGTTACTGTAAAAGGCAGATGTGTTCTCTGTGACTGGCCTATTCATTTTGTTTGAATGGTCAGAGGGTTATGATGTTAAAAAAAGTCTGCTTAAACTGACATTGTGGATAGACATTGTAGCGCTAGTGGTGCAGTCTGATAGTGGGCTTGGTCAGTAATGGGAAGGTTGCAGGTTTAAGTCCAGCTCTGGCTGTCACATGGAAATGTGTCAATGGGCAACATACTTAACCCCAAGTTGCTCTCACTTAAAATGGGCATGAAAAAGTGCAAATGTGTTAGCTGATACTGATGGATATCAGTGAGTGAATGGTAGATGTGACCTGCGGTGTAAAGCTGCTTTGAGTAGTCAAAGAGACTACAAAAGTGCATTAAAAGCTCAAGTACACTGCTGTTGTTTAGTCTTCTCCTGCATTGTAGTGTTTATTTTTGTCATGGATTGATTTCTTAATAGTGAAGCACAAAAATAAATATATAAAAAAACCTAACTGCAAAACTTTCCAAAAGAAAGACAAAATCAAAGAAATGCTGACCTCAGTCATCAATGTATTCCACATTTTGGTGTGTAAAGTGAGGAGGTGAAAGCAGTAAGGGGAGTAAACCCTGGTGCGTGTGCCAGAGTGTGATTTTCTTTATATAAACCTACCTTTACATAGATGATGGGGATGGTGGTCTTGGCCTTGTTGAAGTGCCGAGCCACCCTGTACACTGTCTCAGGGACATAATCCAGCACCAAATTCAAATACACCTCGTCTTTCTGGAAATTAGAAAAAAAAAAGGTTAGGAGCAGGAATTTCGGTTGAAATCTGCTGTTAGTCTGAGGTCAAAGCTTTAATCTTTGAATAAAGTCCATGCCGCAACACAACTGAACTCATGTTGAATTAGTTAAAAGAATTTGATAAGATATGCCGATTGCATAATCCTGTGTTTGCCTGAACAGGACAAGACTTGATCTGGTTAATTGCTTGTGTTATACTGTAGACAAAAATTAATCTTGAGAGCATTAAATCAGGGGCACTTCTTTGTGTCCCTGAAGCATTCAGTTTAGAGGGCAGGGGGCAAAAGGTTAACTTGCTTGTGCCATCTGCCAAGTTGTTCTGCCCTCGGCTTGTCTTTTCTCAGAATCAGACACACTTAAGGCAAAAACAAAAGTATAATAATCATCGTCCCAAGGAATTTGACCCTTTAAAGTCAACTGAAGTGTGATTTTGAAGTTCAGTGAATAAGACCAATACCAAACTTGTCTGAAACATGTCTGTGAATCATAAATGATGCAAGCACCATTTCAGGGTTGGGTGTGGAGGCAGAGTGCCTCTTCTGGAAACTTGACTCCTATCAAGTAAGAACATAAAGTCAGATCATACAAACCTTCTCCCCGCTGGAGTAGAAGAAGTAACGTAGCCTCACAATGTTGCAGTGGTCCAATTTCCTCATTATTTGCAGCTCCCTATTCTGCAATGACACAAGGAAAAGAAGAAATCAAAAACTGTGGTGTGGGCATAAAACCAGTTACTGTTGGGTCAAAACCTCCTATGTCCTAATTCAGAGCCTTCAGGATAAGGCAATAAATCTGTAATTGTTTAATAAATAAACAGTGTTGTCATTACTGGCATTACTGGCCTCTCTTTGGAGGTATTTGCCAATTTGTGTTGGGATAGGAACTGACTAGATTTTATTGATACCAATGCCATTGTTTACTCTGCTTATCGATCCATTTTTTTTTACCAATTCTCTTACTGATTCCTGGGAATATTTTAGAGGGAAAAGGCAGGCATACACAGATTTTCGGTAGAACAGTGGCAAACACATTGCACTCTTTATATTTTATGCCTTGCTGCATTAAGAAATGTTCAGCACATTGCAGGTGTTACTCTTGAATATAATCACACAGCCAGACATAGCATTTTTCACAGCAAACTAGACTTTAGTTCAACTTCGTCTCCTGTTCACCATGATGAGGTCTATGGCATGTGGGACTGAAGCTCCATTCATGCTGACATTTCAAGCCATAACATTTATTGGCTTTGTCTCCAGAGGTATTATCAGAGCCATGATATTGGTTAAAAGGGGAACACAGCACTGCAAGTGTGTTCATGACACGTATCGCTTGGCTCTTTCTAGAAATCCTTAAACTGAAACAAAGTCTCATCCTCGAGAAATCCCTGTGAAGGTATTGAGGTGTAATGATGTCGGTGAAATGCAAAAAAGGCTTTAGAAAAAGTTACTGATAAGGAAACTGATTAGCATGACCGTACATTATACCGATTTCTAAAACAAGCTGAAACATGTTCTTAACTGTAAACAGTTCATGATTCCCATCTTATGTACAATACAATTATTATATTTTACCAAAACAAAGTTTAAATTCAGTTTTTCGGTTTTTTAATATAAAGCTGGACAGAAGTCTCTCTAATGTCAAAGTTAAGATTGAACAAAGTGAGTCATTATGTTTCCATCAACTTCCATGCCATTCACGTTTGTAGCTACAAGTGAACCTAGTTATTCCTGTTATTTAATATTTCTATCCAAATGTTTTAAAACGGTATTAAGCTGTATGACAAGATCATTTTACTCAGCATCAGCAGACATCCTTGAGTGCACTCCAACCTACTATGATTTCTAATCCCAATTACAACATCTTAGATATCTGAAGCCTCTAAATTCTGAGCTGAGACCACATTGTACTTGCTTGAATTACGTATTCTTCTATTTAGTTTTTGTGTTCAAAATCAAGAATATGTCCAAAAACCTACTTAATATTGACGTTGTGTACTACAGGTGAGGGAGATATGAGTTACTGTCCACAGCTATGGGACACAGTGGTGTTAGGTGGACCGGGAACAAGTTTGTTTTATACATTAACGTGTATAAAACACACTGACAGATGCGGAGGGTGTCCCAAAGTATTGATTTATGAAAAAACAAAGAAAATCTTTAAAAAAAAAAAATTCCCTGCAGCAATGAAATCTGCAGAGTAAAGGGAAATGATTGAATACAAATGCTAAATTGTTTTTAAGTTTTTCTCTCGGTGCATAAAAGGCATTAACCTCCAATTATTGTAGAGTGGATCTGACTAATCTTACCTTAAACCTCTTGTCTTGGAGAACTTTCTTAATAGCAACCATCTCCTGGCTGTCAGTGAGGCGAGCCTGGTACACCACTCCAAAAGAGCCATTTCCTATAACCTTTATGTCTGTGTAGGACACTTCTTGTGGGCGGTCGGGGCCCTGGCCCGGTGTGGCTACCACCGTCGTCACTTTGCCACTGTCTCCTTTGAAGAGAGAGAGAAACAGCTTGTTAGAAAATTCTGACCTTATCTGCAGGTCAACCATAAAGAAATTCAGAGTGGCATCACATAAAGGTCACCTCAGGTTTAAAAAAAACACAGGCACAAAGCAGAAAACTGTAAAAGACATACAAAAAGAATAACTTTTGTTGTTGACGGAGTAGCGCCTGCAATTAGAAAATTGAGGTGGACCATACTGCTATTTTATTAAAATAGAATTTTATTGTTCAGCCTGAGTTGTAAGTGACAAATTTGAGTCTGCACTGGACTAAAAACATATGATGTGGGTCTGCCTTATACCAAGATATTTGTTCAATCTTGACAGACAGACCCAATTCAAAACAAAACATTATGACTGATTTTTATCTTTTGTCCAATAGTCGAGGGAAATCAGTAATACAACCAAGTAAGCACACCCCATTGCCCACATTTACAGATTCCATTCAAAAATAACTAGTGTCCTGACTCTCGTAACTTGACAAAATCATTTGCAGTCAAACACAATCTGAGTAAACAAACATGGCAGACGAAGTGAGGAAAGAGGTACATGGATTTTCTTACAAAGAAAGTTTAGACAAAACAAAGAGAATTCTCCTTTTTTTTTTTTTTTTTTTTCAAGTTGAATAACTTTATAGGTTAAATATAGTGGCCTAAAACTGAATACTTGACTAACTTTAATGATTGAAACAGGTGTATTTATTTTCTTTTAACTCATTAAGCTTTCATCCAACCAGGTTATCCTTAAGTTGAAGCCATGGCCAAGAGAGCACCCTAGTTACAGGTACAAAAAGGTGAAATACATGCACAGCAGAACAATATCCAAAAATCTGAGAAGAGGATAGGAATAGCTAAAGCAACCACATTTTTAATTTAAATGGACTGGTAACATGACTTTGAAATGATCCAGTGATCCATTATCCAGCTAGGATTTAAAGGTGTAGTGTAAAGAGAAAATCCTGCCAGGTCCAGGGTCATTACTGGACAGTGAAGGCAAGTAAATGTTGATCCTTCCTGTTATGTGCCTACACACAAAGTTCATGCCAGCTCTACATTAGTGAGGGTCCTGGTTGGGCACCCAAATTAAAATTTCTGGACTGACCTCTGCTTAATTAACTGACGCTCTTGCAAGCATGTCATGTCTCTTTCGACCTGACAGAGTGACAGATTGTCTGACTTTTACCTTGATGAAACTCAACTCGCAAGGATGTTTGACCATGATTATTGGGACAAGATGATCAAAAATGTGTTTACAAAATGCTATTTTCACTTTAAAGCATCATGCTTTATACGCATGCTAATATAAATATTAAATGGCAGCAGGTGCACAAAAGCTGCCTCTATGATTAATGGTTCAGAGAAACATATATTTTAAAAGTGAACATAATATGGGATAGAACAAAGGATATAGCTGAACCTTCTTTAGGTACAAGATTTGGGCTAAAATGATGTGCTGATGCTTAACCAGGGACTAACTATTAAGTATCTGTACCATTCATTATGACTGTGTGAGAGACAAACACCCCATTGGACGTAACATGTTAGCAGAGTGGAGACAATGGTCAGGACAACAAAACCCATAAAAATCCTGCCCTGTTCTATGGACTATATTCCTATGGCGGTCTTGTTCCTGCTAGTCTCAGCTATTATTAATATTCAACATTTACAGATATGATAAAATAAAAAAGCTTGTAACTTAATGTTAATTTGGGGGAAAAATATATCCCCTTTTGTAAAACCCACTTGATGTATTAGCACTTCTTAAGGCTAAATGTTAGAATAAGCTTACATTTGATGGTAACTGATGGGTGATTAAAATGGTTTTTAACATGATGCGTGGTCTGAAATTTCTTTGGATTTGCATAATTTATTATTGTTTTTAAATAGGAAACAATAAAAGAAAAACAGTTGTCAGAAACTAAATTATAACATGACAAACATGTAGGGATATAACTGTATAAATATATGATAATACTAGTGTTCTCCACCCTGAACATGACATCACAGGAACGTGGCTTCTGTGGGAATATGTTTCATTAAAATAAACAAGCAAGTTACATAAGAAACATGGTTAATTTTGTGCCTTTAGTGGAGCAGAGGGTCACATAGGGGAAGTGGGATGCCACTCCAAAGAAGCGGATAAACACTGAGACCCCTTTGTATATTACATTTTAGCTGTATCTGTGTATAGATCTAAGTGTTTTTCTACTGACCCCGTCTTAGTTTTAGCTCTGCATGTTTAGTGGCCTTCAGTTCCCTGTTCATAAATCTGAAGATTGTTTCTGTGCTGCAGGAAAAAATGTACAAGAAAGTAACATTTTGCAAGATGGTCATAGGATACATATTACTACTTTTGTAAGCCATGAATCAGGATACTGGGATTTATAATTTAGGACGTAGATCCCAGCAACTTAGATACTGATCACATTATGCTTGGCAGAGGGGCACTGGAGAGGGACAGCTCTCATATTTATATAGGATTTTACACGAAGGATGGACTAAGGTGTGAGCGTTTCTAATCAGTCTGACATCACCATCGTCTGCCTACATGCATGACCTTGCAAAAACCAGACAATGTGAGATTTTCAGGACCTAACAGTAACAGACAGATCTCGTTAAGGTCAAGCAGCCACTCAGTGTTACGCTGATGCACATGTTGGGTCAAGAATGATCTGACAAACTGGCACCAGAAGCAATGACACTGGGAGAGGAGACGAGCGGAGAGGAGGCCTGTTGCCAAAAGGCTTGTCAGAGCCTGTGATAAAAATTGCATGGACAGTAGCACACCCAGAAGTGCTACCATTTCCTGGGCTTGTTCACTTCGCTTGTCTCAACAGGACCCCTCCTGATCCCTAATAGGTCTCTGTGACTCTCAAAATGGAGTCACACAAAGAAGCATCCTAAATCCTTAAAATGACAAAAAGGGAGTGTTGGGTTTGATCTACTGCAGTTCTTTCCATGACTAAATACATCTGCTTTTACTCAAATTACTTTGCCCTTTGCTCTGAACACAGTAAGTAAAATCCACCGCCTGAGGGGATCTCAATCAAAACAATAACTGCAGATGTCTAGTACATACTGACATGCTGTCAGCTCCACCAAACTCTGCTGTTTATATCTTATTTTAAAGAGTCATGTATTAAAAAGCTGCAGTCTTTTCTTAGTAATAAAAAGCATTTCTGTCCGTCTCGTGGATGGATTTCAGAATGCACAGCTGATGGCGTAGAATATGTGGTCCATTACATATGAGAAGCACGTGTATATAAATGTATCAATCTTAGCATGGGCGTAAGATATGCTCCAATCACAAGCCACATCTGATGTAGTGTACACAAGTTTTCACTCAGTGCTGACTCATGCTGCAGCATCACATCAGTCTGTAAAGAAGATGATTTCTATTGTGGAGCCTTTTTGGACTTTTCAGAATTCATAGTTTCAAAGCTACATGGTTATTTTGGACAAACCATCTAAAATGTCTTTTATATAACTATCCATCATTAAGAATCCCTGTGGTATATGAAACTTTTTAAACTGGGGCTGCAAGCAGCGCTGGGGGCCCTCACACTCACATGGACTTCAGGTTTGGGCAGCGTCAGGGTGAGGCACATGCGGACCTGTGGAGCAGTGTTAAAAAATATACTCCCCAAAGATGTTTTTTGGTAACCAAAAGAACGTTAAATAACTCAAACACTTCTCTACAGCACTTTCTGGTGGAGTGAACAACTTTTTACTTTTTCCGATCATCATTTCGCAATCACGTGATCCCATTAGTCATCCAGTTTTAAGGCACAGCGGTAGCCACGCCCTATCTGAACAAACCTTTTACTAATTTTCATTATGTTCTTAGTCTCCACCACAGTTGAACTCAACCAGACCATCTGCCATGTAAATAATTAGCTGTGTATTAATAAATATTCAAAATACCTTCCTTCCTGTCAGTCATCAAAATTCTCCACTGAGCTAATTGATTATGGTGCATGTTAGAGCTGGGTACTGATTCAGATTTCCCAAATTGATTCGATTCACAAGGGCCCGATTCGATTCGCGATTTAATTTGATTTGATTGATTTAGCTTCAGTTAAGGATATTTCAGTCAGGGTACTAATTTTACTTGAATATGGAAGACATTCTCAAAGAACTAATGCTGTAAATAGTAGAAACTAACTCTACCTTTGTGCATTATTAAAAATATTAATGTTTACATTAAGAATTGAGCCCAAAGCAGTTACAGTAATCATGTACTTTTTATTAAACATAACCTGACCAAAACAAAAATGTAATCATTTAAATCAAATGAAACCACAGGGCAGGCAGTGTAAATTAGGTGGCTACAAACAACGCTGTATGGTCGTATGTCCTTGCATATGAATGCTGCGACAGCATTGGTTATTTTCTGGGCTTGTGGAGAGTTTGCTGGTAACTTACATACAAATGCCTTCACAAGCTGTGTTTGCTTTGGGTCTGACGTATTTGCAGACTGCGTTTCTAGGTGGTGTCTCGATAAATGATTTCGGAGATTGGTTGTGTTTCCACAATACGTCACCTGCATGCTGCATATCTTGCATATAGTTTTACTCTTGTCCAGTTCATTGTTGCCATCGTGTTTTAAAATCCAAAATGCAACCAGACATCTGCCTTCAAGTTTGTCACCTGTGCCTTTGTCGCTCTTTGCCCAGTGACGAGATCTTGCGAGATCTCTGGTCTGGTCATGTGAGAAGTGACATGGCATTATGGGAAATGAATGGCTGGTCACACGAGATTACTCAGCATTAAACTGCAGGCTGCATTACACACTGAGAAAAGATGTATTAAAAGATCGATTTAAGGATTTTATGAATCGGTATTGGGCCATTCAATGGAAAGTCGATTCAAATCGATGAATCGATTTTTTAAACCCAGTTCCAGTGCATGTGTTGCCATAGCAACAGCATGGCACGTAGACCATTAAGCTTTTCAAAACATATAATCTCAGTTACATGACACCATTACCAGCATAATTAAGTGGGAGAATCTTATTTTTGTAGGTGTTATGCATGAAAATGCAAAAGTGCTTCTCCAAGTTGCCACCAGATAGCGCTGCATTTTGGAAAAAAATTGTTTATGTTCAGGTCCTCACTCTTCATAAGCACGGAAAATCTCAGCCAGATCTGCAGCTCAGTTATGATCTATTAGGTTCAAGAGAGAAATTAGAGTAAAATTTGACATTTGAGACGTCACCAAAGCTCTGTCCTCCAACAAAAACTCACCATCTCTGATTTATAACATGCTGATGAAACAATCTACCATTTTACCTAGTTTAATGGCTGAACAAGCATTTTTGTCTGCTGAAGGATTATCTCTAAGCTGCAGCGTGCATTCAGTGGACATTACAGTACATACCATCCCTGCTCTAATGATCATAAACTATAATTCTCTCATTAATCACAATCCTTTGCTGTAAAGTTTTGTTTTCTGTTCAATTGTGAATTGTTGTTAAATAAGTTGTCTTTTGAAACACTAAGTGTTTCAAAACTATTCAAAACTAATAGTTAATGAAATTTTGACAAGCCGCTGAAAGTACAACTTTCTCATTTAAAAATATTTCTCTCCCAGCATCTCTTTGCAGAAACTGTGTCTCGGACTCCCATTAACTCCACTTTCCAGTCTTTCAACCAGCAATGTTGTACTCTTTTTTAACCTTGTTATGTGTCCATCTCCAGCTCAGAGATGTTTCCTCTTCTTTCACCGCAATTCATCCCTTCATGTTAGAAAATATGGGTTTAACAGTGAATATTAAAGGGCCTGTTATTAAAACAACTTTTTTTCCCCAGTCACTACACTTAAAAACGCGTTTGTTCGTTCTCTTGGATTGGCCACATAGGCATGTTTCATGAATCATCATCATCATCATGTGGGAGCTGGTGTAAGATGATTTCTGAAACAGTATCTGTGCCGGTTTCTACGGCACAGATGGAGGAAATATTAAGGTACTGCACGTATGCATACATTTCTATGATGAGCTCCTTCTGCTGTTATTTTTACATTAAGAGTTAAAATTTCTGAAAATTTTACATTATGTGTCTTTAATGACTTAATACAAAGTCCTAGGAAATTAATCAAGTAACAATTAGAATTCCATTTTTTTCTTCCGGTCAGTAACACAAGATGATTAAGATCAAATGATTAATGCTATGTTGCACTTATTTTCTCCATTGATTTGTAGGGGGTGGTAAATATTTCAGCGTGTGAGGTTTTATTTTGACCACTAAAGTATGTCCCTACTGCCTAAAAACATTATTGCTTTGCCTTTATTTTTCTGCTATGTTTTATCTGGGGAAATTATGTTTACCTATTTCGCTTAATTGCTTTTTCTTAAATGTTTACAGTCTTAAGAGTGTTTGGAGTTTCCTAAATACACATGAAGGCATATGTTAAATTATTAAGTAAATGCATTTCATCACTGTGATCATCTTATCAATTAAAAGCTGATTATAACTTTTACAATAATCAAGCAGCTCTACAATCAGATTTGATGATAACCATGTCCAGCTGTTAAATGCTAAATAACAAACATTACTTTATTTCTTTAGTCTTCCTGCCAAAAGTTTCTCAGTGTCAACAGTAAACAGCAGTACGTCCACATGATCGACCCTGATCTGATCCCTGCCCTCAGGTCAGCAGGAACTACTCAGATCAGCTGGTGTGGTTCCTACACATTCCTGTTCTCCAGCACTATCGTACACTGCCCCTCAGTGCGCACATTTGGCATCACTTTCACACTCTTTTTTAACAAGTTGAAGTCAGAGGGGAACACATTAAATATGGAGAAGCGGTGGCATGATAGTCTTCTGAATAATGAATGCAAAGATGAGTACTCTGCCCAGCTGTCAGTGAGCAGCTTTGGTTTCTGATAAGTCAACAGGAGCCTGATGAGTAAAAGAAAAAGGATGAGCAGAGAGACTTTCATCACATCCACACTTCAAGGCAATTAGCCTGGAGCTGTGTCTGTATGTGTAAACCACCATTTTAACTCATCAAATTCATTCTGTCATTTAATACAAACAGCATTTATCTGTGTCGGGCCTTCAGGGGCCTGAGTACAACACCTTGTGTAATGTTATCTGATGGCTGCTCTAAACTGTGTGGTTTTCACTTTTAACAGCAAAAACACCACCTTATTAGTCACAAGCCTGCCCATCCTTCTTTGACACTACGCCTGGTTTTGGAGATCTTCTGACATGTCAGCTTGATTCTTGATTTGTTCAGGATGAACAAAGACATGTAAAAGCTCAACTCTGTATCTCAGTGAAATCTTGGGTCACCACTTGTCATATCTTTAATCTTTATATATATATGACACTGTTACAATGCTGTCACTGAAAGGTCCTTGCTCAGTCAAAGATGTAACATCACATGCAGCAAGGTTTCTGTACCAAGACTGTTAAATTCCCAATACTGTTACAGTAGTCTGGTACTATGTGTGACGGATGCTTCATGATGGTAAAAAACACAATCCTTCTTATTCTGATTGATTTGGAGGTTGTGATTACATAAATGCTTACTCATTCATTTTACAATATCTGCATCAGATGCATTTGTTGTACTTAAACTCCTCTAACACCATAACATCCTGGAAAGTTTGAAAACTAGCAGTAAATAACATTTATATTCAGACAGTAAGATCCAAAAATAACAAAACATTAAAATAAAAGACAAAAATAAACAAATTACTGCGTGTGTCATAGCTGTCACTTGATAATAAGCCTATACTGCAACCATTAGAGAATGCTCTAAATTTTCTTCTTTAAAAATGAAAAATCTGTTATTCAGATTATACACATGGTTGCAGAATCCACTGACGTCTCAAGGCATTTACAACACCCCAGATATTGAGACTGTCCCAAATCTGACAATAGGAAGGAGGGAACACATTCTTGTTATGGAAGGCTTTCTGCTTCTCCCCAACAAACCTTTAGCTGCTGACTGATTGCTCCACTTATATTTCTGTGTTTCCATCGCATACGCAGAAAGCAAAAAGGAGATGCTCTGTTAAATGGCCAAATCTGGTCTTATATTTGAAACACAAGAACAAAATAGTGCTGAAATGTACCAAAACTTAGGGAAAAATGAGAAAACAAGTGTATAGCAGTAGGGCTGTCGCAATAATCCCAATTATGAAATATCACAATACTAAAGAGCCAACCGCAGTGTAATGTACGTCACAACACTGACAGTGGCTCATTTCATGAGCTGTTTGGTTTCCTTCATGTTTCAACAACACAATGATATATTAAAGACAGTGTGCATGTGAGGGGTAAGGGTTTTATATGTGCTTATTTCCCATGAGCTAAGCACTTCCACAGACACATGCAGCCTACAGCAACACAGTAAATTCCAAAGGTCGGACAAAGTCTGTGCTCTCTTTAACTTCATTGTTGCCAGAGAAACAGCACCCTAATTGTTAAAATAAATGCTTAGCTATATGTTATCCACACACTGAATAATTTCAGCACAGAAATCCATGCAGACTGCTTGTAAGGCAGGGCTCTTCATGCTCAACTGTTGGCATCTGAGGAGCAGGGCGGCTCTGTCAATTCCGCTGAGAAGCTACGAATGAATCAAGCTAGTTTGCTACCCCAAAAACAGATCAAAACATGAGGCACAGCATTTCGTTTCCACATTCAGCAATCCACTTTCAGTGAGCTGGCTGTGATGAACCAGGTGTGTGCGAGAAGGAAAGAAAAGATCTTTACTCTAATTAAATGCAATGAGCCGTGGTGCTAAATGGTAATCTAATAATGGGATAATCGAGGTACATTGCTCTCTTGAGGGAGAGGAAGTATGTTCATCATTATAGGCAGAGAACTTTTAGAAAGTGTGCTGTGCAAGCATCATGTTGCTGCCACTGCCTTTTATCTGGTGCATTTTTTAAATAACCCAAAAAAGATTTAATGAGGGTAGCCTTGGTCAAATTCTAAAATCAAGAACTTCTCTTCGGTAAAAAATAAGAATCTTAAAAGACTTCAATCTCAATCATGAAATTTAAGACAGCATTAGGATCTGCAGGGACCCTGCTATTACTCAAAAAGAATCAATTTGGAGGACTATTTGATTGATAGTCCCATCTCAAAAAAGCAGGGCACCCCACCCTCTACAAGGTTGCAGAACAGAGACAGTATCTATCAGTGAGCCTACCAGGGAAGAACTAGTGTGCTTCTCTTTACAAAGTAACAAAATAACTACAGATTATTCTGAGCTGGGAGCCAAGCTGCAAAAGCATTAAAGATGACGTTATTCTGTGTAAGAGCCTAAAGATTCGGAAAAGTGTAGAGCTGAAATTTCCTTAAACATTCCTGACTATGATGAAAATTCAGGGTTTCTTTCTATATAAAAACAGGTTTCTCATGGAACTTAATTTCCTTTAATTCATTCTGTAAGCTACTCTTGACATTATTAGGATTTTTAAAGAGAAGTGTGGTGCCTGAGATTACAGTAACTAACCTGAAACTGTTAATCTGTAGGAGATGAAACGCTGAATTTCATAATGGCATTTATAAAGAGGTGTTAATTTAGGTCATCGTGGATTGGTCTCATCTCCCTCACACTCAATTCACTTAAAGGGTCAGTACTACAGGTAAGAATGTGTGCTTTCAGTTACTTGATCATATAAATTGTTGCTGAAATTATGTACATTTGAGAGTTGGATCAAGTTTTGTCACGATGACTGGGATTTCAAAGGTTAAACCAGGATGCCAGAACAGTTTAAATGGTTGTCCATTAGTTCAAGTGAACATCCATCCATCTATTATCTATACCACTTATCCTTTTAGGGGTCATGGGGGCTGGAGCCTATCCATGCTGACACAGGGTGAGAGGCAAAGTACACCCTGAACCGGTCACCAGCTGATCGCAGGGCAACAGAGACAGACAAACAACCATTCACACTCACATTCAAACCTAAGGGCAATTTGGAGGCGGCAATTAATCTCATGAGCATGTTTTTGGTCTGTGGGAGGAAGCTGGAGTGCCCAGAGAGAACCCATGCATGAGGAGAACATGCAAACTCCATACCGAAACACCATACCCTGCCTGACACGGGGATCGAACCAGCAACCTTCTTGCTGTGAGGCACGTGCACTACCTGCTGTGCCACTGTGCTGCCCTCGAGCAAACATTAAGGAAAAAATTAGGTCAGCAGCTAAAATGAAAAAAGATGTCCTTGAAATGGTTTCCACTTTTTACTGTCTAAAGGCGCATGTTTTGGTTTTGTTTTTGAGTAAAATCTAATCTGTGTTATCATCCTGGAGTATCAAAAACTATTAAATAATTAATGCTTTACTGCAATATTCACTTGTGTTTGATTTTTCACATACAATTTGTGCAGAACATTTATGATTTCACCCTAAGTAGGACTACATTTGTTTATAAAACATCAAGGTACCAGAGACAATATCACAGGCGTGTTGTTCTAATACTGTTACATATCTGAATGATTCCATGCAGTCTGAGGCCTAAGAAATCGTTTTGCAATCCATGTCTTCTTTTCCACTTCTAGTCACTTTGCTTCAACCCTTCAGGCCACATTGAGCTAAAATAGCCTCATATTTTCCCTCTTTCCCGTCTTTCTGTGAGACTCAGCTGGTCTCTATCGCCTCCTGCTCTCAATGATGACTTTGTGTTTTTCAATAATGCTTAAGACACCATTTGGTTGTTTCCAGTGACATAGTTTTCTTCTTTCGGTTTTCAGGCAATCGGACCAGAATAAAGAAGTAATTCACAGTTATCCCATTAGTGATAACATTTCCAACTGAATCACACATACTTGCTCTTATGAAGCTTGTTTGAAATTAAGACAGCTGTGTTGGGTGGTTGTTAGTTCTTACAGTAAGATAAGAGGTACTAGTAATCTTCCATTTTTCACAATACAGATTGTAAAACAACATAAGAGAAGGCATAATATGGTTTAGTTTTCCCAGAGCACATCTGAAACTGTTTTCTGTTTTATCTCTAGTGCATAGTTTTATAAGTGAAAGCTTGAACTGAATCCGTATTAATAGCAAGAGAATGCAATTTAGCCATGTTGCTGTCCCTGAGGTCAAAGAATTATTTTGTTTGGATTTTAGCAGGGCTCTGGTACCCAAACAGAAACACAGCAATTTAACATCGCCACCATGACTGAAACAATCTGAAAATAGAGAAAACAAGATCACATCCAAACCATCCCTATGTGAATGAGTCAAATTCCCTGATGGGAGAGCTCCCGGTTGGCTCTATACTACAATCTGCCAGCTTACTATAAAGCAGCTGGAGTCAACTTTTATCTTTCACTACCTGCACTTGCAACCTACATCAGCATCCAATACCTATTTATTCATTCAGTACTTTGACATAATATGGATGAAATGATCTCATTTTTGATCAATCCCTGAATAATCCTGTTATTCTTCAAGTTTAATGTTCACACTTAAGCCTGTTTGACACACCATATGACCTGCACACCTTTGCCCAGCCCCCCAGATCTACAGCTCACTCCTGCTGCAAAGCCTCATGACCTCTGAGCATTCTGCAGGTTGCTGTCAATACACCAACAGATCAGCTGAAGGGACGACACTCTTTTTGGCTAACCTGAACATAAAAACCTTGAATCAAACATAACAACTTCAAACATGACAAACAAGGTAAGCTTAGATTGCTCACTTTAGTTAAGGGATGTGATTTAGTTTTACACCTATCTTCAACTTGAGGGATGATAACACAGTCTCACAACTAATGTGCAAAATGAGTGTAAGAAAAATAAATCTAAATATAAACCCATGTATGCTTCATATTATTCTATGAATAATAAGTATTGATTATTTTGAGCACTGGAACAGCGATCTGAAATCTTACATTAATTCTCTGAAACATTTATGAGTCACCATATGCTTGTTACAAAGCAGATGAAACAGTTTATCTTATTCTCTCCATTTATTACAGATTAATGACTATGTATTTATGATTCTACAACTTAACTTGCCAGATGTCTAGATGCTTTAAGATCACGATTTGTTATCAGAACAACACTATCTGCCTGCATATTTCTTCAGTGAAGACCACTGCAGTTTCTTATGAACATTACACGACCCACACTTATATTACGATGATCTTGCACAACCATATGTAAAATCAGTCAGGACAAGGGTCAAAGCCTAAAACTCAAACCAGACAAATCAAACCTACAAATGTTAGCAGGCTAGTAGCCTCTACATCTGTTATCTATGGCGAATATATAAGAGCGTCGGCTGACACCAACTCTAGTCCTGGATTATAATGCAATAGAAATGGTTAGGTAATGTGTCCGAGAAACTGACATAAACTCATTTACAGTCGCACTGTTATAAGTATAGATCCAAGCTTGTCTCCATGAGCTAACGATAATGTTAGCTGTACGATAAAAGCCCTTGATCGCATTGGATCCTTAATGAAAAACACAGCTAACGTTAGCTTGGACGGTTAGCGAACCAGCTAACAGCCTGCTGCTAAGGTTAGCTCAGCGACAATGATCGACATTATTTCCACTCAGACTTACACCTGATAAAATAAAAATGAATTTGTTTTTTGTAAAAAAGACAGTTTGAATGTGCTTATGGTGGAATTGCGAGGTAATACTTACTAGGCAGTTTCAAATTCCCAAAGCTCGTCGAGCTGCTTCCACTGGCCTGTGAAGCCCCAGTTTTTCCTGTCGAGCTTCCACCGGCTACTGCTGATCCGGCACCGGCTGCAGCGGATCCGGGAGCTCCGGGAGGCTCAGCAAATGAGCTGGTCCTGGGCCGCCCGCTGCCGCTCATATTTGTGTGAACTAAACCCGGGGCAAGGTTGAACGTTAACAGCAGCCAGGCCGGTAAAGACTTTGACTATTTTTCAGTGTATAAATATTCGAAATAAATAGAAACTACACTTACAGCGTTTCGTATAGGTTGCCCGTCTCCCCCTTTCTTCCTCTGTAGAACGATGATTGTGGGGGGGGACTGGGGAGTTGACGCACAACGACGTAAAACTCGCAAGGGTTAATGGGAAAGTGAGTCATTGCTGCCGTCGAGTCCAAAGGACAGCAGCCCCGAAAATTTGACTTCGGCTTTTCATTTAGGAGAGTCTCATTTAAAGTATCAGACCCATGTACCAGAATGAACTCACGAAATTTAAATGTATTTGGTGTCAGATCACACAGCCAGGTTTTAAGCCACTGTCTAAAACAAATTCTACAAGTGAGCATGATAAATTTCAGGCTTTCACTAAAACATTTCAATCACGTTCAAACATTCTTTCATTCATTCACAAAATCAATTGAAAACAGGTACAAAATACATTCATGGTTCCTCACTAGACCGCCATTTGTGAAATGGGACTCTGACAAAGCTAGCCAGAGGTTGTAAATAGAGACCAAGACATAAATTAATATAGACAGTCACAAAATGAAATAAGGCTTATAGAAAACTTTTTTTTAATTTTATTTTAAAACTCACATTTTAATTCCTAGATCCAAGCTCTGTAAAATAAGATGCATAAAAATATATGATATAATTGAAAAGAATGTAGTTATGGAGATACAAGAAAAGAAGGATGTATAATACCCTTATTATTTTTTTCATAATTTAAATATATTACTGCGGATCTATGAAAGTCAGACTATTGTCGCTTATAAATTCGTTAAAACCAACAAACAAACAAACAAACAAAAAAACGACTAAAGCAAATGACAGAGAAAGAGAAAAGACTAACTTAACCAGTCTAGGATGTAAACATTTCTGCAACTATATTTACTAGAACTTTGACTGAACCTCTGACTGTTTTTTCTATATTAATTTTTAAACATTTTTTTTTTTATTTTAAACGTTTCTTTGTTTGTTTGTCCAAAGAACGTTCAGTCTATATCCCATAATAATAGACTTTTAAATAAATGCAAAAGCACGTAAAGTTACTTTTAAAGGTTCTTTAGATGACTTTATCAGTGAAACATAACATGTGCTGTAGGAAATTCAACACTTCAATTCATAAGCAGTCAGATCAAGTTGTGATTTCATGCAGCTTGTTTTATAACTTGGTAGATATACTCAATTTAATTGCTTTTGCAAATCAGAGCCAATTTTGAGTCAGACCTCCAGCTTTATTTTGTTGCAGTGAATGATGGCAATAGTCAAAGCAATTATTCAGAAACCTAACAAAGACAAAGACTAGAAGGGGGGGTTGGTGGTTAAGTCTGGTAGTGTGCTCTGCCATCAACCTGAACCTCCTTTTGCAAAAGTGATTAACCAGTAAAATCTTCTCTAAAATACATGAAAAAAATCAAATGAAACAAAATACAAATAGGAAAGAAAGAAAAATAAATAAATAAACAACTGACACAACACAAGATTAAAATTTGATCTGACTATATATTGAAAAAAAAGGTATTATAATGTTGCCCATTTTAGCCTGTTCAGTTTAGTTTCCAAAGTCTTAAGACATTAATTTGGGGGTAAATTTCATATGTTGCTGTAACATAAATTACACTATATTTGGACGAATTCTACATTCGATGTACTTTATTTTTGTAACTTGAAAGTTTGTTTCTCTTGTTTCCTTTTTATGCAATTTTTGTCCTCGTCCTTGATTAGAAAAACAATTCCAAAGACTCCAGCAAAGGTCCAAGGTTTCCGTCAAAGACTCTCTGGATGAACCACCATAAACTACAATACCCATCAAAATGTCCGGCCCTTTGATTGACAGCCAGTGTGTCGAATCACAAATACGGAAACGCTTGAGGCTACCGCAGTGGGCGGGGCTTCACACCACACGGATGCAGACGATCGGCGGGCAAACGTTACATTACTTGCTTTGAAATGCTTTTTCCTATGGTTATTTATCCACAGATCGACTTCTACATCTCAAACGCCGAGGAGGTGTTTTGAAAAGACATTGGTTTATGTGAACTGAGGACTACACGAGGGATTGTCCGGCGAGAGTAAATGAGAGGAGAGGAAAAAGAAGGGCCCGCCGTGGTAGCTGGAGAGCTTCGGGGAAAAGTGGGTAGCGCCGCCTGACGGACCGCCCGACGAACCGGGGAGCCGCCGTCAGGAAACTGCGGTGCCGAGAAACAGGTCTGCAATATCGGAGGGAGCGCCGCCAACAGCTCTCCATATGCCATCACACACTGTAAACAAAGATATGGATACATTAAGAGCAGGCTCTCCTAATCATCAGCGCGGCGTTTATGGGCAGTGGTCGTTTTGGTAACAGTAGCTTATGTTTGGCTCGTGGCAGAAAATGTCGCGTCTTTTTCGCGGTATTTTTGCACATTGTCTCTGTAAACACTGCTGTCTCTCTCTTCCAATGACACCCTGTCAGTGTATTGATTGATAAGGTAATAGTGTTGCTGTGAAGGAAATGGTGAAACTTTATATCTCATGTCTGCTGATGGATGTATTCACATAAGGGCTGGGCAGCATGGACCAAAAGTCTAATCTCCAATCTTTTTAAGCAGATATATGAGATATACCTCGACTTTTTAGAGAAATAACAGACTTTTTTTTATGGTTTTGTGATTCTAATGAAAAACAAATTACACTAAAATCTGTGTGGAACCAAAGCACCAAAGACAGAAAGTGTGGACCGTTATAATTGTTACTTAACAGATTATAATAGAAACTACAGACTAACTCAAACACACTGCCTGAATTGTTGGAAGTCTTTGCCAAGATGTTTGGAAAATGGTTGAGTTGTCATTATTGTAATGATTGGAGAATCAAAGACTGCGCTTTCACTGCAAACCATAACGCTCAACTGTGATTAATCACTATGCTCTCCTATTTTTGTGTCTTCTCACATTTGTTAAAGGTCCCATGTTCGCTTTTAATGTTGTTAGGAGGGGCTTGGGGAGGAGAAGAACATGACACATTACCAAACTCTCAGTTCACAGAGGTTTGAGCAATGCTTCTTAAAAGTTAATGCTCCTGAAAACACTCAGTTTTTTACTTCCTTGGTTTTATTATGTAATAGCTGCACAGCCTCCACCTACATGTGTGTTTTCTGCTTGTCACAGGCAGATGCCATGGTTGTTTTGAAAGTCCGCTCCATGGCCTGTAAGCCCTTCTCCCTGCTCCCATCAAGCATCCTTTGGAAAGCCATTCGGCACAGTCCTTATTGTCATAGCCCACCATCGTCTCTCTGTCCTCAAATCTGAGCATTTCCAAAGGGGAGGGGAGAAGAGCTGCATCTGATCCTTTACAGGGACAATACTTCATTTTTTTCTGTTCCCCTTAAATCATATCCCCAGGACATAATGTGAATGGTTAAACATGCAGGGACTTTGTACCTTTTATTCTGGTTCAAATGTTCATTTCCGATGACTGCTAGAGTACGTCCACAAAGAAATGTTCAAAAATGTTCTGGTTTTCACACTCAGTACTCCCCACCCCCTGAGATCCAAGTGTTTTAAAGGGGAGGGAAATAGAGCTGAATCTGATCTTTCACAGAATTCAGAATTTTCATTTTTTATAATCCAGCTTAAATCAAATCTTTCTTAACATACACTTGAGATATGATGTACAAAAATACCAGGACATGGGACCTTTAAATGGTGCTGCTTGTATCAGATATCTATTTCAAACTCATGGTTCTACATTTTCAAGATCGAACCCTTCTGAGGTTATCAGATAACGAGTGGTATGCTTGGTGCTAGGTGTGAATGCAGCCCAATGAATTGTGGGTCCAGTCTAACTAACCTGTCTGCCTCCCTGAATGCTATGTGCCTTGAATTAAAATAAATGGGGGTGAATGGCTTTGTGCTTAGAGGCTAGCAGTGCTTTTTAACAGCATTTCTCTGTCATTTTGCCACAAACAGGCAATAAAATGCAACAGTGATATACAATTTAGCAGATAAACCTTGAGGCATACTGGATAGTTGAAGTAACATTTCAAGACATTTTGTGACGGGACAGGAGCTTTTTCATTTTGATGGTTGATTAACAACCATAAGAAAGGCAACATTTACCCAGTGAAGAACCAAAAGATCAGCTCTTTTTACTGAGCTTAGCCTAATGATACAGATCTCTACACAAGGGTTACTTTTTATCCTGTTAATAGAAGTACTCTATCATGGTGAGACCTGTAAAACACACTACAGCGCCCTTAAAACTAAAAAAGCTAAATAATGGCCCTATAATGCATGTCACAACCAACCCAGTCCAGATGATGCTTTTCCAGACCACTTCCACATGTAGTCTAATGAAACTTACTTAACATAATTTTCACTATGTGTTCAAAAATGTGCACACGAAACATGACGGATGTCATTTGGTGTTCAGATGCCCGACACAGGCGTTAATCTGTGTTAATGCAGTCTATGTCGAAGTGGCCCAGGTATTTTCTTTAAAAACAGACTTCAGTGAGACTGCTTTTCAAATTTTCATTCAGAAAAAAAAGATCTGAGTCAGATAAGTTAAACGTGGGATTACTCTAGCCAGCAGTGAAAGTTCAGCCGTTGTGTTATATGTTGTAATGTCTGTAATTCACCTCATGTATCGTAACACATCCTCTTTCATGATCCTGCCTGTTACAGACAACACACACTGGTGTCGATATGGCCGAGCAGCAGGAGGAGGCAGAGGGTGGGTATGTGGAGCATCAGTACATGTGCAGTGAATGCCATCAGCTCTTCAACACCCTGGAGGAAGTCCTGGTCCACCAGCAGATCCACACAGGACAGGAGGCAGAGGGGGAGCTGGGGGAGGCCATGGCCATCCACAGTGTCCAAGAGATGGGGCAGACCCAGCACTACCAGTGTTTGGAGTGTGGAGCCCTTCTTGTGAACCCGGAGGAGCTGCTGCAGCACCAGGAGATGCACATGAGGGAGGCTGGGATGGAGGTGGAGCAGCAAGGTAAAAGATTGTGTTGGGTATGTTTGGAGACATTAAAAACTGCTCAGAGGAACTGAGTTAATGGATTTGACTGATCCACAGGGCTGTGTGAGGCCTCAGAAGCAGTTGAAGCAGCATCAGAGGCTCAGGTACAAGGGCCGGTCCAGTATCAGTGTCTCGACTGTCTGGCACTGTTTGACTCACCGGACACTTGGCTGGAGCACCGGCGCACCCACAGCAGGAGCAGCACACACAGTAACACAGAGACCATGGTAAGAACCAAAGACAGGTGACACCTTAATAGTTCAAAAAGTAATTCTTAATAGTAACAAACTTATAAAGGCTGTTTCTGATTCTGAATGTGAATAATCAGAGCTCTGAGGTGTTGCTCTGTAACTGTAGTAGTTTGAAAAGGTGTCAGAGGTCAAACCAAGAGTAAATCATCTTTTCATAAATGGAAGTAGAAAGCTTCAACAAATGTTTGCACTCGACTGAATGACTTCTCTCTTCTCTATGTACTGTGATTAAAGTGCATTATTCTGATTGTTTTCAGGAGTACGTCCTGCAGCCTGATGGCACCATCACTCCTCTGAACAGCGTGCAGAACTACGTGCTGAGTGAGCAGCAAGCTGGAGAGATCTTGGCACAGGTACCAGTGATGTTTTTAAAACCTTACGACAGTAAAAACATTTGAGATCTATCAGAGATTTTATACAGAATCCCACTGCTGCATCATAAAAATTGTAAAGTAAGCTTGATGTAAAAAAAATCTGATTTCTTAATTAGGGCTGGGGGGTGTAACCGGTTCAATCAATAAATTCAACAATTTTGTTTAAGATTTTAAGAATTACAAACAAGATTTTTTTCTTGACTAACAGTCCCTTATTTGCACCCTGGAGTTAGAAGCCTTGCTCGTGCTTCTTTCCATCAGTTTAGGGTAATATTATGATAAAATTAAGACAAAACTTGTTTTATGTATTGTCTGTGTCATTTGGAGCCCTATATTCTTAAGAGGGAAAATAAGATTAAAACTGGAAATGAGTTTTGTGAGAAAAAGTCAGATTTATTTTTATGCCATATCACCCAGCCCTATATTTGTATTAAGAAACAGTCACTATAATAAGATGAAAGTCAAACCACTTAGATTGAAGGTCAACAATTATACAACATAATGTCAAAATTGTGAAATAACAATTGGAAAATTCACAAATATGACATAAATCAAACTGATGAGGGGAAAAAGTCAAAATTATGTGATAAACACTCAATATTGAGCTATATAAAGTCAGTCATTGGAAGAAAATTGTGATAAAAAAAAGTCTTATGAATGAATAAATGTGTTCTTTTAGATAACATAAATATGAGACTAGGAAAAGGGTACGATTTTTTGAAACTATAATTATTACATTTAATGTTATCAATACAAGATTAAAAGTAAGTAAGTAATAGGTCATAATTTAGTCAAAGTCAAAAAACAGATTTAAAGCCAGAATAAGACAGAAATAATAGGAGTCAAACTGATGAAGACTTGATGAGTCCAGTTAATAACATAAAAAGTCATAATTATTAGATTGAAAGCCAAAATGAAGAGAATATGTCAAAAATTAATGAGATCAAAAAGTCATATATTATGATACAAAAAGTCAAACTTATGAAATAAGTCAGAATGATTTGATAAATAAATGACTAAAAACAAGTAAATAATCCATGATTGATCATGAGATCAAAAACAGAAAGCATCTGATAAATTATGACATACTAAGTCATCACATAAACCATTACTTTGATCTCATTTTGACTCTTTATCTCATTATTGTTTACAGTTTTTAACGTATATTTTAGATTTATTATCTCTCAACTATGACTGAAGTAGGAAGCATGGCTTCATCGATGATTAAGTTTGGGTTATTTTTCATATTTCGTCTAAGTGGCAGAAACGAACTGTCATGGTCACTGGATATTTTGGCATGTTTTTAATTTACATTTCTATTTTCCAGGTACTTGCCCAACAACAACAACATCAACAACAACAGCAGAAGAAACGTCAGCCCGTCGCCAAAGTGTCTCCACCCTCACGCTCCTCCCTGCTGCCTCCAGTGATCCCCACCCCCGGCTCAGCCACCATGCACCTGCAGATCCTCACTGCTCAGGCCCTGGCCGACAACTCCAATTCTCAAAGTCAACGCCGCTCCAGACTGCCCCCTCTGCTGCCGGCTGTGGGCCGGCACTCTGACCCAAAGTTGGGGGTCCAGGAGAATGGTATCCAAAGACTGGAGTTAAGGTTGGCCCCCAGCGTCCAGGGCGACACCCAGCAGCAGCAGCCAACAGAGGTGGTGGTAATCCACCCTTACGAGTGTTCGGAGTGCTCCCTTCTCTTCCAGACCCCAGAGGACTTCCTCCAGCACCAGGGGGAGCACTTCCTGGCTCAGGACAAAGAAAGCGGAGAGCCGGGTGTTATGGGGGGCTTGGAGGAGGCGCGTGGGAGAGAGGAGCTGATGGAGAAGGTAGAGGACTTTCGAGCGAGAGTAGCAGAGAAGAGACCGACAGCCTGGGCCAAACCCCAACAGTGTGAGCTCTGCAACCGCACCTTCACCTCAGTGAACCGACTCGCTGCTCACAAACGGGTGCACGAGCAGGGGACACATGAATGTCCAGAGTGTGGCAAAGTGTTCAAGAAGTCCACATCGCTGCAGACACACATGCGCACACACTCAGGAGTGGCAAGGTACCTGTGTGTGGACTGTGGAAACGGCTTTACTACTGAGATGACTCTTATCATGCACAGGTAAGAGACTTGAAGTCAGAACAGCAGCCAGATAAAAAAAGTCACAGCTGGCATGAAAGTGAGGTTCTCTTTCTTCTGATTCCTAACAGGAAGTCTCACACTGCAGACCCCCTTCACAAGTGTCAGTTCTGTAACAAAACCTTCACCAACATGACCAAGTACCTCTACCATCGCAGAACCCACCTCAACCGTGATCCACCAGGGACATCTGCTCCTGTCTCCACGGTAGGTAAATAAACACTTCAGATTTTCACAACTGTTCCTGCTTCAGTTTGACTGACATTCAGATCTTACTTAGATTTGAGTAGATAAAACTTTATTAATCCCTTGGGGAGACTCCCTCAGGGAAAGTAAGATTCCAGAAGCAGCATTATATAGCAGAGATAAAGATATATAAATAAAGGTAGATATAAAAAAATATATAAATAAAAATATTGCTACTGGCAGTTGTCATGTTGAAGTCTGTTTTTTTACTGTGTCCTTTTTTATGATTACAGTGATTTTCAGTGCAGCTCTGCAGCTTTACTGTCATTCATATTCACTATAACATGGTTTGTAGAGCTCTCGGGATATTTTTTATAGTTGTCAATGAGTCTTAGAGGTCTTAAACTTGCCTTATTTTTACCTGTGAGAGGTCTGAAATTATAAATGGCACGTTGACTAAGACTGTCTGTATTGAAACTTTATTTGGCTGCTTCAGAGAACTCTTTAAATAAACTAATTGTACAGTAAGTGTTAAAATAGTTTTCTGTCTAAATGCATTCACAAACTTTCTCACGTCTGCCTCATTTCCTTGTTGTGGGAAGGCCATGCAACTTGATATCCTGTTATGAGTGTAATCATTTTTTTAATATCAGCGTTTTACATTTTTGTAAAACAATCTTACTTTAACAAATCAGCATTTAAGCACTAAAGAGGAAATATAACAAACCACACTCATGTTAAATACCACTTGTCCTGCAGATCAAAAATCTCTGTGTTCCTAAATGTCGAGCAGCTGATAAAAGCAGAGTGAGTCCTTATAAAATGTCTCCTTATTGGGGTTTAGAAACAAACCCATGACTCCCTCTGACCCTGCATTATGGTGAATTATACTAGCACAATATGTATGATTGTTTGCTGCTAGCATCCAGTTCTGGAAGGGAGAACTGGATGCTAGCTGTGCTGGCACTGCTAACATTAACATCAGGCACATGCCACTCTGCAAACGAAGTTCACATTGTCAACCCACATTGTCCACAGTCTGCCTACATGGTATCCCGTCCAAACTGCAGCTTTGCCCCAACCAAGCCTATTCATGGAAGCCTATTCATGCATAGCACATGCCTGTGCAGCTTGAAGTCACTAGACCTCAAGAATTCTACAACTTCATGAGTTAATTGCGGGATCACGAGATAACTGGAAGAGCAACATGTAAACATTAGGTTACATTGCCTGAAGTTGATTTGCCTTCTACATCAGTTTCGTCCCACATGGTGCCATATTTTGAAATCACCTGGAAACTCTGAGGGCTTGTTTTGGGTTGCTCTGCTTGGCAGATTGATGCCTCCCCCCGCTGATAAAACACTCGCCACGTATTTCTAGCCAATTGGTGCTGAGCTGTGCTTCTGGCTGAAGATGGATTTACAACACAGGATGATGTGGATACTGACTGATTGCAGAGACTGGGTGTGATTTTCTGTGGCGTGAATGGCAGATCTTAAACACCACACAGGCGGACTTTGTGGAAATGGGGCTAACCTGCTGAGCTGTAATGATGTGACAAATAGTTTTTTTTAAGCCTGTATTAAATCACGATCAGTCGAATATTATCTCAGTTTGCGTTAAGCAGGATTTGAAATTGTCCATCAGGGAACGTCCCTACCTAAAATATATCCCAAGTGTGTCTCACACACTGTATTTCACTGATGCCTGTTTTCTCCTCTAGGTCTCAGCTCCAAGAAGAGCATCTCCCTCTGCTCTCGCCATTCTGCAGAGGGTGAGAGAGAAGAATGCCCACACTGCTGAGGTAAACATGGACCTGCTGGCCCCTCTCACTGAGGATGAGATGGAGAAATTAGGGGAGGATCTAGAACAAAGTTCTAAGAGCAATGAGGGAGGGGATGTGGTGGAGAAGCAAGCTGAGGAGGAATCAGTGGAGGTTCCAGCTTCCTCTGAAGTCAACTCTGAAAACCCTCAGCAGGTGGAGGATGCCAGCTCAGCTGCAGAGTCAGCCTCCCGGGACAACACAGGTCAAGGAGAAACTCCTGATCCTGCTGACGCAGCAGAAGCTGTTCCAGCTGTGTCCTCAAGCGTGGGGTCTCTTTCTTGTCGTTTGTGCTCTAAAAACTTCTCTCAGCTTCAGCTTGCCCACCATAAAAGGAAGTCTCATGTCCCAGAGCGCAGCTTTGTTTGTGGCATTTGTGGGAAGTCTTTCAAAAAGCAGATTCATGTACGTAACCACATCCGCACGCACACCGGCGAGCGCCCCTTTCAGTGCGCGGACTGCGGCAAAACCTTCTCATCTCTGGCCAATCTGATGAGGCACAATCTCATCCACTCTGGAGTTCGACCATACCGCTGTGATGTCTGCCATCGCTCCTTCTCTCAGTCTTCAAATCTGCGTCAGCACAGCCTGCTGCACTCCAGTGCTGCTGCACTGAGCTGCCCAGACTGCACGGCCACTTTCCGCTGGCCCATCAAGTTAGCAGCACATCGCTACACCCAACACCCAGGAGCTCCAGCTCCTTTCCCGTGTCTTCACTGTGAGGCCGGCTTCCTCACTAGAAGGCAGAGAGACACACACTGTCTGGAGCAGCACCCCTCCAAGGTGGAGGCAGACACAGGAGCAGAGGGAGGCAAAGAAACTGGCAGCCAATCAGAACACGGACAAGATCTGACCTCAGAGCCGTCCACCTCAACCTCCAAAGAAACAGACCCAGGAGATTCAGCCAGTCTCCTTAGAGGAGGTCTAGACTGTAACATCTGTGGGAAGAAGCTGAATTCTCCTGCTAACCTTCGGCTTCACAGACTGAGCCACTTTGCTTTAGGCCCTGGCCGGCCCCGCTGCACCACAGGGAAACGACCAAAAGCCCACCAATGTCCCACCTGTGGGAAACTGTTTGTGTCTTCTTCAGGAGTCGCACTTCACCAGCGGGTCCACACTGGAGAGCGACCTTTCCCCTGCCAAGTCTGCGGCAAGCGCTTTCGCCAGAACACACACCTGCGAGAGCACCTGCGCACACACTCAGGCGAGCGGCCGTTTCGCTGTGAAATCTGCGGGAAGGGTTTCATCCAGAGTATGCACCTGGCCGAGCACAGGAGGACTCACACAGGAGAACGGCCACACGTGTGTCCGCTTTGTGGGAAAGCCTTCAAGACTTTCTCAAACCTGAGGAACCACAAGAAGACCCACGCCCGGCAGCAGAAGCTGGAGGAGGCTTCTGCTGCTCAGAAGATGGAGGCCAGGGAGACCAGCTCTGCTGTGGCTGTGGTGGATGCTTCAGGGGTGGAGCTGGCTAACAGGCAGCCTCAAGTGATCCAGATCCAAGCATCAGATCTGCAGCAGGTCAGAATAGATCTATACATCACTTCATCCTTAGCGCTCTGTGGTCAATGTGGACAGTTTTGTCCTAAAAGTGTAGCGCTTCAAATTAACTTGGCTTTTATTTGGGCTGTTACTGCATATGGCAGCAGGTTTATCTCAGCAAAGAGATTAGGATTTTGTTTCTGCTTGTTTGTCAGTCTGTGAGCAGGAAAACTCAAAAAGTTCTCAATGGAGTTTGATGGAATTTTCAAGGAAAGTAAGTCATGGCACAAGAGGGAAGTGATTCGGTTTTGAAGGTACAAATCAAGATGCGGATCCAGGATTTTTTTAAAGATCTGTTCACATTGTTCGGGGTAGTTTTCTACATTTCTGATAATAATGCTGTGGCAGAGGTTTGTACTCTCTGAGCAGTACTAATTTGTTTGCGTGACTGGCCAGTTTTCCACATCTGAATAATAACTCCACTAAGAATGTTAGAAGTGCCTCAGCAGAGTTTGGTGCTATCTACAGTGTCAGATATAAAATGCACTTCTTCTGAAGAGCATTAGGACAAAAATATCCAGTTCCTAAAACTGCTGTAAAAGTATTAAAGAATGAAGTATTTAACAAACTCCAGTGCCCACTTTATTGACATTACTGTTGCGCTTGCCATCCAACTGGCAGTAAAAAGGTTGAGCCCTAAAAAAGTTTAATATTGATCGTTTTGATTAAAACTTAAGATGCTAGTTCTGAAAAACAGTAGAAAAACTGAATCGAGAAAATAATTTACCTCTGTGTTTTAAATAATAAAAGAAGTGATGTGTTGTCAAAATTCCATTTAGATGATTTGATTCTTAAAGTTTTATAATAATTGATGACTCTTATCAGGACTGGAATTGATTAGAAGATTGAACACTAAAAAGTGTGTTTTTGTGTGTGTGTGTGGGTGTGTGTGTTTGTGTGTTGGAGGGGGTGTTTTTGCTAAATTTTTTGATGGATATTTTCAGGACTAGACTTTTTTTTGTCCCTGAGAGCATGAAGGTTACTAAAAATGACACCAGAGAGTTAAAAATGCTGAAATTTTGAAGTTCTGCTCGAAGATAGCATGAGCAAACATTTGAAAATGTCTTCAGCGCAGTCTGACCATCAAACTGTTGAAAAGTAAGTTTTGACTGTTGGGACTTTCTTTGAGACTTGAAGACAAAAATAAGAGCACACCTCCTTCAACCCCAAGATCGGCCCACCCCCTCTGCTTGCACACCTCCCCTGCCCCTTCCTTCCTGTTTTACCAACTACTTTCTGTCACAGGGAAAGCATCAGACATTGCTTATCATCTTGAAACAGGACTGAGTGACCGAGTTCAAGTAAGGAGTTACACATCTCAGATTTGATTCAGTGGCCATCAGTTTCTCTTTCTGGCCAAAGAAAACCTTTGCTTTGGTTTAAAATGTTTGATAGTTTCCCTCCATTTGTACGCATATGGTCACAGCTCAGGGTTATAATTGATATGAGAGTTTATTGATACTGCTATAAAAGTTTGTTGTATAACTGATAACATTATTCACTTAGTAATGTTGAAATTTTTATTGAACTTCACAGGATATCAATCTATTAACAAACTTAAGTGAAAATGCGGTAAGGAGAGATTTAAGATCATTTCAGGATAGGGCTGAACAATGTCTGATGGCCATCACAACTGCATATAGACACCCAAGTGTCAGCACTTTGAGAAATGTGTCAGTGTACCCTCTCTCTGCTGTCACTCAGTGTGACACTGATCTCTGTTTCCTCCACTCAATCCCAGGGCACGCCAACCATCATGTGCAATGAATTTGGGGAGACCATCGCCATCATCGAGACGCCTGAGGGAGGAGCTCTGCCTTTGGAGCAGGCCTTAGAGATCTATCGCACAGCTCTAGAAAATGGACTCGCCGTGGACACTCTGATGCAGATGCCCTGAGGAATTCCACAAGAAAAACAACAGATTCATTTTCTTTAAATTGATGAGTCTGTATAAATCTTCCTGAAACAACATGATCGGTAATGATTTACTTGGACAACAGACTATCACTGGACTAATCAAGTACAAAAAACAGACCAAAGTGAGTCAGTTTCCCTCTTAAACAGAGCTGTAACTGGGATTTGTGTAAAAAGTACTGAAATTATGCTCTCTAAATTCAAAGATATGGTGTTCATTCAGACTAAAGACCGTTGTTTGTGCCTCAGATCATATTTGTATGATTAGTTTTACCATGTTTAAGACATGAGTCATTTTTTTTTTTACTGTGAAGTATTCTGTTATAAAGATGTGAAATCAATAAATGTTTTTTAAGGTGATTTACAGTGACAACTTGGAGTCAAGATAAAAAGCAGCAGTATGGGTAAATTCCTCTGGCAAGTGCATTACTTAAGATTAAAGAGAAAGCATTGTGTGGAGCAGAAAGTCGGAGTTTACAATGTCTTATATCTGGCTTTATCTCCACTGAATCATCATAGAAATAAGGTCATTTTCACACCTACATCAATTGGGAGATTTGTTCTGATACTAGGTGTTCCATGTTCGGCACGGTTAGTTTGTCTATATATGAACACAACAGTAGATCCCTGTTTCAGTACAAAGAACTGCACTGACCAATCGACCTTTGCAAGATTTATTTGCTGTGAGGACACAATTGACTGACAACTGACAGAAAAGGGTGACGGGTCAACTTGTCTCACTGCTGTATTAGTATATTGAGCAGAAGCAGTTTAGGAAAATTTGCATTACTTCTACCAGGCATCCAGACTGATGACAAAGTACTTATCCAAAGACTAGAAAGCACTAGGAGAGCACAAACCTCCGCCAAGGTAGCTCACATATTGCTGTTACATCTCTAAGCAACAGATCCATGATAAAAATACCATCATAATATGATTCCTTGACCCTGAAAACTCACACCTAGCACTCAAAATCATGTCGATATCATTATTAGTTAGACAGTAATTGGGCAAAAACGATCATTCACTAATGGCGGTTATCTGGATAGCCACCAAAATCTTAGCATTTCTAAGCGGGGCCATTACCAACATCTCCTGAACATTTCAGCAAAATCTGTCCTGTAGTTTTTGCGTAATCTTGCTAACAAACAAACACGCCAGCAAAAAAACATAACCTCCTTGGTGGAGGTAATAACCAAATTTGTAGCAGTTTTGTTGGCTGAATTGGAACAACGCAACTGAGCTGTAGGTCTGAAAACCTCAGACTCAGTCTGGTCATGACCAGTTTTTAGTTCGGACATACAGCTCAAAAACAACCTCTAAACGTCGTAGTTTTTGTACATTGCAGTTTTCTGTGGGGGCCTTGTAGACCCTTTTTTTAAGAAGTAATGCAGTCTGTCTTTTCAGCTTTTTCCACACGTTTAGCTCCAATGGATAATCAAAAAAAAGACAGCAAGAAAACTGATTTGGAAATGTCTGATCCTAATAATCTGTGAAGTCCATTAACCCCTTACCAATCTGATGTCCCGCTGCTGGGATGTTGTTGCATCATGTTGCGTTTAAAGTTTTGTGATACATGAACAGAAAACTATAATCTTCAGGACTACAACCATGTAAACTATAATAAGAATAAATCACCACAGTATCTAATATTCACCTATTTGACTGACCACACACACAAACAGGGTCTAACTCGACATTTGAGGCCCTACTGTCATTCCTTAAATGTATTATTCCAACAAAACTGTCATCCTGTATCACTCAACTGAAATCCAGTGAAACACTGGGCCAAACATGGATTTGTGGGTTTCTGTTTTATAATTTCTTCCAAGCTGTCGTTCAGTGTGGCTCTGCCTACCTCTGTTGTTGGCTGCTAATTTGAAATAGAGTATAAATTTTAATAAGTACATCATATGGTGTATTTATCAAACTTTAATTACCGTTCTTGTTTCATGGTTAAATTGTTCTTCGTAAGGGAGAAAAGCTGTTTCAAAACGACCCCTTCATGCTCTTGTCTGCCCCCAGAGCTCTTAGCTTTTGTCCTTCGTTATCAAAAAGTCATCCTTGTCACGGTAATGTTGGTTTAACTGATTATCAATATATCTTGTGTAAGGAATTTTTGTCTAAGACCCCTCAATTCAAAAGAGTTTGCTATAGAGGTGGGTGGAGCAGAGCAGAGTGTTGCAGCACCACCAGAGGAAGTATAGTGGGGCTTCACCCTGTTAGAAGTTCATCACCTTTTCACAGAGCCCTAAATGATGCTGTTCTTCAGTATTCATGAGTGTCAGTTTTTTCGTTGTAGATGAACTATTCGTGTGCTTGGTTTTATATACCTAACTCACGGATGGACAGCTATGGTGATGAAGAGGTCAACATAAATACCAATCGAACTAGAAGAGCCAAGTATTAATCATTTTACAAAATGCTCAACATGACTTTTAAAAGGTTAGTGATAACTTTAAAGAGAGAATATAAAGCTTTTTGGGTCAGAATTTATCAATACTTATGGTTTTGACCTCAAACGCTGATATAAATGTTAAATTTAAAAAAGCTCCACACAGGAATTAAGCCCATCTTTACCAGTGAAATGAAGAACTACTGCCAATTATATTCACAGATATGTCTAAAAATTACAAGTACAAGAATTTAAAGATTATTCACAAAAAAAAAACATAACAGTAAGAAACAGCATAAATGTTAAGAAATGATTATCTTTAATGCTTTGGGTCTGTGTACATAGTAACACTTGAAACTCCATTGAACTCATTCATGGCTGATTTCTACATTTTGTTTTTTATGCTTCTTCTCAAATAATTGAAATTGACATGAGGGCCACATATGGTCTTATTCAACCTGAACTACGTGAGGCTGAATGCAAAAGTTCAATTAACTTTCCCAGATGGTAGTCATGTGCAGGCCAATACTTCAAAAATTACTCAAACATTAAATTCCATAAAGTTTGTTGTTAAGGCTTGTATTATTCCATTGGATGGGTATCTACAAAAAGGGTTAAATACAACTGCAACTTTAAAACACTAATAATTAAAGTCTGATATGGCAGTTATTCCTGCATATTAAAAGTATAAGGTCTGATTTTACATAAGTTCCTGATAAAAACATCTTTAATGGTGTGTCAGTGTTAAAAGTTTGAGTTTTGCTTCATAAAGTTTTTAACACAAGAAATTAATTTGAGGTACCAAAAAGTTATCAATTGCTTTTTCTCAGCAGTTTATTTAGTGAAGCAGTGTTTATCATCTCTTCATTATTTAATGTCAGACTCAAACAACCAGTGATTGACCCTCTGTCTGCTCTCTCATTGGCCAGCTGACCTACCCATCAGAGAGCCCCTTCTCGTAGCAACAGTTGCTACGGTACTCAGGTAAGACAAACTTCAGTCACTGTCAAGTATTTCATTGAGTTGGAGTGAAATCTTCTTTAGATTTAACTCTGAGGACGTCACCACAGGGATTTCAACCCACTGGCAATCATTACGAATGTTTAAAAATGCTTTAAGGGGAGAGGAAATATTTTAAATACATACAAAATATTATGTTTTGATAATGTCAAGAAATATTGACATTTCTGCATGGCAGTCTTATAACTAGTTCTGTAAGCATGTTGTAAAATCAACATTACTTTTCTAGGATGCCAGCTAACAAGTGTTAACATTAACTTAGAACTTATGATCAGCTCAGGTTTAAAAACATGTTTCAATATCCCTCTTTTTTTAACAAGAACTTTGTTGATGTGCCACAGAAGGACAGCTAACAGAAATCTGGAGTTAATGTAAAGTTCATAACCAGCTTTGAGGTATCTGATTTCTCTGACCACAGCTCCAGACTTGTCCAACCAGCTCATTTCAACAAACAAGTTCTGTTGAGCTCTATTTGTGGTACTGTTCTTTGGCTGGTAAAACCAAGCTCACTTTGGACCACATCCTTGAATCTTTTTATGTTTGCAAAATAAATCAAAATTTCCTTTGACATGGCCAGCGATAGGATCACTTTAATTGAACATCTATTTTTATTTGCATACTGAAAGTTACAGATACAAACTTAAATTATTCATAGAAATTCCTCTCTTGTATACTCGAACAGCAGAACAAGGAGTTAAAACACAAAAACATTAATAGCCATATTTACTGTTTTTCCATTTCATGTTTTACTTCTGGCAACTGTTGTCTTAGTTAAAAGTCAACTCATGTTTGATGACAGATTTTTTCCTTAATAATATATCGAGTCTACTGACTCTACAGTAATTATTTACAACACAACCAAGTCTTGCACAAAGACACAACCAGTATAAGGTCCTACCAGCTCTCTTTTGATTCTTTACCCTCCCCTCACTTCCCCCAGGTTTCTCTCCGCCTGTCTGAGAAGGTCTGGAGAGAGCAATAAAGTGACAAAGGAAGGAAGGAGGGAAGAAAAGAGGTCGAGGGAGGAGATGTACAAGTGTTGATAGTACAGAACCAAACTAACCGAGAGACGGAGAGGCAGAGAGGGTGGTCGAAAACAAAAAACTAAAAGAATAAAAAGGTCCATGTTGTGTTTGTCAGCTTTGAAATGAGTAAAAATCAACTGCACGGCAGATCCTTGCTGAGGTGAGGCTCCAGTCAAGGGAAGACTACAAATGGAGGAGCTGTACAGGTGTGGAGCAGCATCTCACCTGCCTCCAAAATCAAATATAAAAAAAAAAAAATACAAGAAATCAACAGCCCGCAGACATGAAAGAAACATCTGCTAGCAATGAGAACAAGACAAAGGGCCAGGGTTCACTGCAATGATATGAGGAGTAATAATAATAACCATAGGAATAGTACAACAACAAACTGAATATGACAATGTCAAATACAAATCAAATGATTTAAAAAAGTTAATAAAACTGCTTGGCAATAGAGGATTAAGGCTTCATCAGCCTGACCTCTACATGTAAGAGCCAGGATGTGCCCTTTGAGTCTGACCCTCCTCCGTCCTTCATGGCTAGCGAATGAGAGGCACAGGAATGCTCGGTTCCTACCTACTGGCATGTGCTAATAAGGTCAGTCACGAGAAGGAGGACTTGGCCAGAAAGGAATGATGGCACTGCCAGAAGTCCGCTAAAGTTTCAGTCATTCCCAGCAGACCTCCCCTGAAGGTCTACCTGTGAGAAATAAAATGGAGAGAAGGATCTTTCCAGGTCCATAGGAACAAGTTTTCCAATCAAATCAAATCGTTTCTAGCTTCTGAGGGCCCAGCCCCCTAATGTCAGCAGAAACATGAAACAAACCTGCACAGGTAAGTCTACATACGGCTTGTTTCTCAAGCAGATAACCAATGCTTTTAAATCCTCATTCCCCACTAAAAACAAATACCAAAACACTAAAAGTCCTTACTTAAAATTGCTGACTTTTCACCGTTTCAGAACAGGAAGTTGACCCATAACGAGGATTCTTTCTTCTTCATGGCGAGTGAGTGCAGCTGTACACAATGGTCCTTACTTCACTGGCATTGATGAGAGTTTTCTCCAAGTTAGTTAATACAGAGTGCTAATTCAAGAGTGGAATAAAGATTGTGTCGGATGTGTGTGTTTATGTGTGTTATGAAGTAGTACTTGTGCCACTGGTTTTCATGTGTCCTTTTTTTGGTACGATGGTCACACATTACAAAATTAAAGTCCCAACATTGCATACAAACATCTCGGTCTCACAGCTTGGCTGCTGACAGGAAAAATACACCAGAATGTGACCAGAGGAGAGTTCAGAGTGAATAAAATGTCTTTTTTTTTTAAAAGCATTTAGCGGGTGCAAAGGTGTGACAAAAATGGACCAGTCTATGTCTCTCATCTAGAGGAGTCCTGTGAATCCCGGGGATCCTCAGGACTTCCCTCAACCCCCTGATCCACCTCATCGTCCTGCAGGTCCACACCTGCCCTCATAGATCCCTCTCCAGGCTGGGAGCCAGAAGGCCCAGGGGGGCCTCCTGAATCAGAAGGGCCTAAACCAGGGGTATCAGAGGGGGTGGCTGTTTGCATTATCTTCTGTCGGACCTCCCGGATCTTCAGCTGCAAACACACTTTGGTGGGGAAAATATCAGAGTATCTTGTCTGGAAGGCAGCAGTGGCTTGAGCTGGAGAAAAGATGAAACGGGACATGAGTGATCAGCTAAAAATCCGAAACCTGCCCTGAGAGGGATTTTATTGATGGTGTGTTTGGAGCCCTACCAGATGGAAAGAAGCCCTGCTCCTGAAACAGCTGCATGACCAGAGCTCTCCTCTGGTCCAGGGTTCGTCGCAGAGAGGAGTACGGCACTTTATCAAACTCCAGCTCTGCCAGGATGTCCTCTCCGTCTGGGGCTGGGAAAGAGCAGACAGGTGAAGTCTTGAGAAAATCATGTATTAACACTGATGTTGTTAGAGTTTTTTCACAGGGCCATAAGATTCCAGGCCAGAAGTTCATGTGTGGAAAAAACACAGTTCATCTGAGTCGGCTCAAGCAAGTCAAGCCTGAAACTTTCCTGCTAAACTCACAATATTCCAGTGAATGACCCTGATGGTTGTATTTCATTAAAGTCTCAAAAGTATAAACTGCAATTTCCCAAATGACTGTAATACAGGGTTCCTACAGATTACAGATTTTGGCCCTGAGAAACTGAGAATAAAGATTTTTGCATCATAGAAAAAAGGTCCATCAACATAGCTAAATGGATAAATGGATATCAAGGCAGAACCCTTTTCCAAGACATTGGAGATGTTATTTTTAATGCTTACTGTTCAAGTATCCTTGCTCCCATTTTTTCTAGCATTTTTCTGAAGCAGTTTTTGAAAAAACAAAAAAAAAAACCCAAAAAAACCAAAAAAAACAATATAGTTTTGATGCAGACTGACACTGTCAACTTATCTAAAATTTCAGACCTCACACAAGTTAAAATCAAATTTTAATGATTTTGGGGGACTGACATCAAATCCAATGAATCCTGTAAGTAATTATTCTTTGCAGAGAAAAATCTGCATAAGCTGACATTTTTTAATGCTTAACGAAATGTGTATGGTAAAGTATAATCAACATTGTAAACTCATGTCATACTGTAATTTATATTGGGGACAAGCTGTGGACATGGTAATTAAACTACTGGTATCTCTGTACACACAAACTTCAAAAACTGAACAAATAATCTATGCAAGATTATCATTGCAGGATTTTGGAGAAGCATCATCATCGAAGGGCTTGAAATTCAAATTTGTGTCTAATGTTTAAGATCTTAAATGGCTTGGCCTATCTGTAACTTTTATCAATTTCTGCTCAGAGGCATCAATAAAATCTACAAGAATACCTTAAATATGACATTGTTCTGTACCCTGCACACTGCTTCTTCTATGTGAGCCTCGACACAGTGGAACATCCTGCCAGGTTACATAAAGACCTGCAATTCAATCTGCAGTTTTAAAAACAACCTGAAAATTTTACTGGAAGATGCCGCCCCCCCAACTAATCATAACACTGCTTTAACTTTGTGTAATAGGTGTGTGTGTTTGTCTGTGATGTACAGTTTGTGTTGCCATGTTTTACGTTTTAGTTTCTCATGACTTTTTTTATGTAAATTCATGTTTCAATTGTGACCCTCTGAGGGACTGCAGATGTGAATTAACTTGGACTGAACTCTTGACCACTGTATCAAATTAAAACATCCATCCATTATCTATACTGCCCGTTACTTTCAGGGTTACGGGGGCTGGGGCCTTTCCCAGCTCTCATGGGCAAGAGGCAATGTACACACTGAACCTTTCACCAGCTGATCGCAGGGCAACGTAGAGAGATGGACAACCATTCATACTCACAATCATACCAAAGGGCAATTTGTAGTCACCAATCAACCTAATGAGCATATTTTTGGTCTGAGGGAGAAACTGGAGTGCCTGGTGAGAACCCACACATGCATGGGGAGAGCATGCAAGCCCCACACAGAAAGACCCAACACGAGAAATGAACCAGCAACCTTCTTGCCGTGAGGCATGTGCACTTCCTGCTGTGCCACCCCAAATTGAAATATTTATGTTCAATGTTGTACATGGTCCCTTTACGAATGACGCAAAATAAATTAAATGAAAGTACAACCCATATGATGGTCATCCGTCAAGTAACAGAAGACTTGCAAGCATCTGGATTTGTACTTTGGTGTAACAATAACAGCTTTGAGTTGAATCCTGTATCTTACTGACACACCATTCTCATTTACTCTGAAAAAACATCAACAGTATGTTCTTGCTGAGGCTGCAGTATATAAAGAAAGAAAGTGTAAACCAAGACCAATTTCAAGCAAAAGAGCAATGTTGTGCAATGCTTCTTATACACAACCACTCTACAAGCCCTTGTCCCTTCCAGTGTGTAACCGTACCTGCTCTGTCAAAGGTGAAGATGTCTCCCTCACACTTGGCGGCACTTTTAGGCGTGTTTGGCTCTGAGCTGCAGCTCGAGCGCCGCCGACTTTTTCTTTTAGGAGAGACTTGATCGTCAGTGGCAGAGTCCAAATCTATAGGAACACATAAAAAAAAGACAACCTCAAGACCCACAAACCCACCTGAGAGTTATATAAAATAAACCTTCAAAGTATAAATACAGTGTACAGTCTGTGCTGTACATGAAGTTCAGAATTGTGTAACTGGGGCTCTACTTTGGGTTATACCTCGATCAAAGGAGCTGTTTCTTTGTGTTTAATAACAACAACACAATGTTTCTGACAAAATAAATATATATAGAATAGACTATTTTACTGTCACTGTACATGAATACAACAATTCTGGTGCATTCCTGAGTTGTGGTGTATCATGTAACTTAGTGCTGTCTGTCATATGGTTCCACTCTCATCACAGCCACATGTCCTCTACGCTTTGGTGACTGGTGTAAAATGTAGGAAGGAGAGATAAACCTGTCGAGTTCTTCCTCTTGCGGCGATAGCTGCCCAGGATGGCACGAGGTGAAGTGGCCAGACTCTGCAGGGTGGGTGAAGGCAAGACTTCCTCAGGCCGAAACTCTGGCAGCTCTGCAAAGCGCTCCTCGAAGTACACCTCTGACAGCACCCTGCCAGACCAGCAGGGACACACACACACAATACACAGTATATATACACTCTCCAACAACAATCTGTACAACCTCTGGCAGAAGATTCAGAAAGGTGTCAACTCACTTGTCCACAGAGTCAAATGTCTTCTTCAGTGGTGGTGGGCGAGATTTGACCTTTTTGGGTGTGGGAGCATCTTTGTCAGTCTGTGGGGGAGGAAGGGTGGAGTCTGTAGAAGACGGAGGGGGGAGAGGAGAGGAGGGGAGAGACTCCTTCCATCCAGCCTGCTGAGAAAGCCAAACACAACATTTACATGTAGTTTGAAGAAAAAAGATTGTAACTATATTTATTTATTTATTTTTTTGTTCCTTACATGAAAGCTGACACAACAAAATCCGTACACAGGTGCACATTACACCCTCAAACAAACACATTCATGATAGGAAAGGAGCAGCAAGAAGAGAAATTTCTCTTATATTTGTCTGCCCCTACTTGACAATTTAAAAAAGAAAAAAGAACAGATGTTCTGACATCACATACAGTTGATTTTCAATAGCCTACATCCACCAGTCTTTGATTTTTACAACAAAAACAAGCAAAACAAGTTCAAATAAGTACCATTAAATAAAGAACCCATAAATATACAAATGTACATCTCAAAACATGCTCAACATCCAATTTAAGTTTCTAGTGTATATTGACACATTTTTTTGCATTTGTACATTTTTTTTAATTGATGAGTCTCTGTACAACCCTTTAAGTCCTGTAATTGGGAATTCCATATTTTTACACCTACCATTGAAGTACACATTTGTTTTAAAGTAGTTCGAGCGACTTGGTGCTTAAAATCAAATTTTCTTCTATGATTTTGATCTTCTGAAGTAAACAAAAACAGCTTTTGTAGGTTCTCTGGTAAAACTCTGTTTCTGGCTTTGAACATAATTAGTGATGTCTGGAGTTCTATTATCTCTGAAAGCTTCAATAACCCTGATTTAAGAAATAAACTATTGGTGTGCTCTCTAAATTTGACTTTGTGAATGATTCTGATTGCTCTTTTCTGCAATAAAAACAAAGGCTTTATATTACTGATATATGTATTACCCCACACTTCTGCAGAATAACTCAGATAAGGCAGTATAAGTGAACAGTACAACATTCTCATTGTTTTGCAATCTAAAACATCCTTGACTTTGTTCAAAATAAAAATATTCTTTGACAACTTTTTTATAACATATGATACATGTGATTTCCATGTCATATTTTCATCCATTATGATTCCCAGAAACCTAACCTCGGATACTTGCTCAATATTAACTCCATCCATGTATAATGAAACTTTGACTTTACTTCTTTTAGAAAAAAACGTAAACTTAGTTTATATCAGACTTAATGACAGCTCATTTACATCAAACCATATTTTAAGTTTCACCATTTCACTTTGAATACATTCAGATAATGTTTTTAAATTATCTCCTGAACAAAAGAAATCTGTGTCACCTGCACACAAAACAAAACATAAAACCTTGGAAATTTCACAAATGTCATTAATATATAAAATTAAATAAAAAGTTTTGGCCCCAAAACTGAACCTTGTGGGACTCCACATTCAATCTTCAAACATTCAGATGTATTACCAGCAAAATGGACATATTGTTGTCGATTATGTAAATAGCTAGTTAACCAGTTTAGAACAACTCCTCTCACACCGTATGTATTCAATTTAGCAATTAAAATTGAGTGATCTAATGTATCGAATCCCTTCTTTTAGTCAATGAATACCCCTATGGTATATTTCCCTCTGTCAATGCTGTTGTGATTTCTTCCATTATCTCCATTATTGCCAGATTGGTAGACCTATTTGTCCGAAAACCATATTGACTTTATAATTAATTTTAACCGTCTAAAACTGGACTAACGTTGTCTTCCATTTAAATTTTGGTCCAATCCTTGGCCTTTTTTTATTGTTTTTGGTCAGCATTTACACTGCAGTAAAGTCAACAGGACCACACCAGGGTTCCCACTCTTTCCTAGTAATCATTTTCCAGGACTTTTCCAGGACGTTTTTACCCCCTTTTAAAATGTATTTACTTCCAACTCCGGGGGATGAACATTGTCTGCATTTATTATAGTGTCTCACTATAATACATGCATGGTTTATACTTACTTTTTTATCTCTATTTACTATGCATTTTTATAAATCTATTTTGTTGATATACTGTTTTAAGTAGCTTTAATTTTATTTTGCCAGTTTTTATGATTTCTTTTTGTCACCATTGTTTTGAGTTTTTATATTTTATTCCTTAACTTGCATTATTTTATCTACTCATATTTTATATGTAAGTGTGTATTAATTACCAAGTACATTTTTACTTCACTTCCTATGTTTGATTTTTGTTCACAAACAAGGTAGAAGGAAGATAAATAATTTTCCAGGACAATTCAAGCTTTTCCAAGACATTTTACTTCTTTCCTCATTTTCCATATGTTTTCCATGACAGGAAAATTGGTCAGTCATTTTCCAGGTTTTCCAGATGTGTGGAAACCCTGCAAAAGCCTTTGAATGTAAAGTAACAAGCCTTTCTGTTTTGGGCTGTGGCTGCAGTCTTCACTGCCATCCAGCCTGAAACTGCACTATGACCAGGGATACATGATATTATCACTTTATTCATAGTGTCAGCAGATAATGGCCTTATCAGCCATTGTTTAAGTTTTGCAGATATTTACAGCCAATGTATTAGACATACATGTCAACCATTTTTTTGAGAGTGAAATGTTATTTTCCTTATCTGCTCCTTACACAGCTAAGACTATGTAGAGTAAAGACTTCATGCTCTTGAAGGAAAACATCAGTGTCAATAATAAGTTCAGAAATATCACATCGGACATCCTTAAGAAACCACTATCATGCATCATCTACTATGACCAAGAAAAACACAGCTGTACAGTGAAATATAACCACGAGTAAAGAAAAGAGGTTCAGCAGCATTTTGATCAAGAAAGTGAAGAGAAAGTCGCATGTAGATTATGTCATATGAAGACAGATTAAGTAGAGCAACTAGTAACCACCTTCTGCACAGACATGGACGTTGACCTGAAAGAGGACCAGAGACACGCATGGCTTACATTAGCCACTCTCTGCTAACCTATTTGATAATGTTCATAAATGCAACACAACCTGACTAGGTTCAGATTTCCTCCACACACACAGTAAACTGAACTCAGGTGCACTTGAAGGTGAACCAAGTAAAAAACAGGGATTAGCTCGATCTCCCCATTCTGTCTCTATGACGATCACAGAGGAGGCAAAGTGTCACCAGGCATAAATATTACAGCTTGAAATGGCACCAGGGAGGGTATATGCAACTTACAGAGCAATACAATTTCTCAATGTTTGAGTTTACAATTTCCTAACTTGTAAATGTGGTCACCAAGAACAGGGTTCAAGCTAACCAGCTGAAAGAGGGCAACTGCCATGAAAAGTAGGGAAGATGGACATGCCTCCATCAATAAATTTATTGATCCCGTGTGCATGTACGGTATGCAAGGACTGGACAGTACCCCAATTTAACTGCCACTAAGAGAAACAGTTATAGAATGACTTCACTATTTATGAAAATGTTCTGAAAGAAGTGTCATGACTCAACAGCTTAATTAAGTTATTGTCATAATGTGAGGCCCTAAAATCTGATTGGAGTTGGTCAATCAGATTTTAGGGGGCCCTAAACGCCTGGTTAGAATGAAGAGTGTGCAGTAGAGAGGGTGCATGCTCATCTCCAGACACAAAACAAAAACAAACTGCAACAAGTTGCCCTTCTCCTTAGGAGTGTCTGTGTAGTAGATAATAAGCAATGGATTTTTATTAAATCAGTCCTTGAGGCAAAGCAGATAGCAAAGCAAATTCATATTATTTATGCAGTCACTCATTGCCTTTTATGTTCTAACAAAACCTTTTTTTATTTTGAGAATGCAATACACACCAATTAAAAATGGACCACAGGCCATGGTTGGTTCCCAGGCCGGAGTTTGGACAGCCCTGATATAAAGGCTAAAAAGCCAGTATCTGATTTCTCTCACCTCTTTGGTGGTTGTGCTTTCCCTGCTCCTTGTGTCCGAAGAGTCTGCTGCACTGGAGCCCTCCTGAGGTCTGTCAGAGGGCGGAGGTTCCTCAGCAGGATGTGTTGCTGGAGACCCTGACTGCCCAGCAGGCTCAGGATCAAAAGAAAAATGACTGGAGGCTGAAGCCTCTCTCTCCTTTTCCCTCTCTCGCTCCCTCTCTCTTTCTCTCTCCCGCTCCCTCTCTCGCTCCCTCTCCCTTTCTCTCTCTCGCTCCCTCTCCTTCTCTCTCTCTCTCTCTTTGCCTCTTCCTCCTCCTTCATAGTTGCCCACAGGGATGTTTGCCACTGTTGCCTTCACCTTCTGAGGGGTCCTGACTGGAAGCTGGGCAAGCTTTGGTGGGCCTGGTGTGCTTCCTGTAAAGATGAATAGAGCTCTGATTAGAAATAACTTTGAAATGAAAACCTTGTAAAATTGTGTAAATTAATTAAAACAAGTACCCGATGTTTGGATCTGAGGTGGAGGACTAGAGGGCCTTATGGACACAGATGATCCACATGGGGGTGCCACCGAGCTGCTGGAGATTTGTGACTGCCTCTCCAGCTGCCTGTCATGGTGCACAAGTAGTTCTGTCTGTCTCTCAGCCTGTCTGTCTGTCTGTCGCTCTGCAGGTCTGTCTGGTGGCAGGTGTCTATCTGAATGGAGCTGTGGATGTGGGTGTGTGACTGTTGTTGAGGTTGCTGTGTGTTTGGACAGGATGTGAGGGGAAGCGCTGGAGGGGCTGGAGACGGAGTAGACCACACTGGGGGGCACTGCTGTCATGGAGACCACCCCTGTTGCCATGGTGACGCTAGGGGAAGGAGGGTAGATGGCGGTGACTATCTGGCCGCTGGAGCCTGAGGCAGGGGCTGAGGTGGAGGGCGATGGAGACTGAGCTGTGGCCAGGAGCGGAGGCTGACCTGATTGAGGAGAGATGTTCCAAAATTGTAGAATTGTAAGTCACACCCATGTTACTCCTCCTGGATGTTTAACACAGATATTACTTCTTGTCTGTCTTTTTAAAAGATGTAAACAGAGGTTCGTCTCTGTAAATCTTTCTTATCTAAGAGGTGGACAATTCCTCAATTAACAAGGCTTGCCTTAAAAAACAGAATGATATAATACCAGATTGTTAAGTATTTGAGATTCTGTGAGAAAGTATGTGTGTTAGCGGGGTAACAATTCACAGTGGGAAGGCAGCTTAAGGTCAAAGTTGGGCCCTGAGCAGACATTTTTAATTTGGCCCTCTGTAAAACCAACCCCCCACATGTGATGACAAACATTTTGATAACTTTTATAAAGCCTGGGCAATATATCCATTAAATCAATTATTTTATAAAATGTTTGTAGGGAAGACAGAAACAGAAATCTATAATTTCCTCCCTTTCTTACTCAGCTGCTCACTTTGCTCCCCCTGATCTTCCAATGTTAACCCCCCTGCCCAGGTTTGTTTCCAACAGAGACAAAAGAACACCAACATGAAAGATTGAATATAGAAATACTTACAAATGTATTGGTTGTTTAAAATGAAAGCCTTCCTTCTGACCTCAGGAACATTTCTTGTATTTCTTTTCTAATTAGTTTAAATAATGATGAGAGTTTCTTGTTAATGTCTTGAAAAAACAAAGCAGCTTTCATTGTCAATGCAGACAAGCCTCCCTTTTTTCAACCTACACAGTGCAGCTTTAACAACAAAATTACAAAGGATTTTTATTTACTCATGTGACATTTCAATTGAATCAATGAAAAACTTGTTCTGTGTAGTTTCTGTCAATTTTTGTAAGCGGAAAGTAAATAATTAAAATCGGAAATCGACTTCTGTGTGGGAAAAAATTGAGATTCTGGTTTTAGGCCATACTGCCCGCCCTACTACTTACAGTATATGAAGAGAACATTTGAACTACGATCAATAAAAAATACACTACATATATGCAAACAATACAAACAAACAATCTAGAACTGTGTGGGTTCCAGTTGGTTCCATGTTGTGTTGTTTTGTACTACTAATGATATTTGGTGCTCAGATTTTGATTCTTGAGATTCAGATAACTTTCAAGTCAAATTTTTAATGCAGAACAACTCTAAATACATTCCCTAAATGTACCAGATATGTGCATATTTCCAGATATAATCTGCTATACTGTTCAAGAGAAAGCATATTATCAAATTAATTCCTCATTTGACATGTAAAAGCACAATAAAAATGTGCTCAAGATAATGGGCTTTATATTCGACATATTTTATTTGCTGAGTGTGACGATTCAAATTCAGAGAGGAACACTAAGAACCAAAAAGACCTTTATGTTAAATTATTTGTTACATTCTTTTGTTATATATTTAATAGGAATAAAAAAATATGGCCATCGGCCAGCAAAATATTTATTAGAAATTAATCATTCAAAGAATGGCTTGATCAGTACTCATATGTTGTTTTGTTGATGCCCCGAAGGGGTGCAGGTCTTTGGAATGAAACAAATGATGGGCCTTTTTTTGTTTGTCCAGAGTTGGCAGACAGATCAGTAAAATGGAGCCCTTTGCTTCTGTCAGCTAATGAGCCAGTACCGACACCCCCTGACTTTTAGACAGCTACGTGGAAGGCAGAGAGGTTGTTGGAGGGAAATGCCACCAGCAGCCAGTTTGCTGAGCTCACACTAGCTGTGAGGAAACTTGACTAAGAATTTGGGAAAGAACATTTATAAAATTGTTTTTGGATGTTTTAAGTCAAATCAAAATCTTGGAAATTTGAGGTTGCAATTCAGACATGAATCTACCCCCCTCCCACAGCAGCGGCTATGTCAGCACCCTTGGATTTGGACTTGGATTGTATAAAATGTACTTTCACTGATATATTAAGTATCTTATCTCACAAATATTATAGTAAACTGCAACTCTGTGGTTATTCAGTACGGATCAAATGTTTTTATATACCATTAAACTAAAAACAAGGGCTGGCTGACTCGTCACTCTCGAGTTGTCATTTCTGCACAACACACAACAATCTCTCAAAACACTTGTCCTTCGAGCATGTTTTAAGTGAACAACTTCTGACTAGAGTACATTTACAGAGCTACTTTTACTGTACTTGTAGATTTTTATCAAAGTAACTATACTTATACTTGAGTACAAAAAAATTGTGTGCTCCTTCCAATCCTACATGTAAACATAAGTCTGGGTTTGAAAGCAGTATTAATATTATGATCCAGAGCAAATTTTCCTCAAGTGTGTTGGAGCTAACACCGTTAAAGCACCTCATGTTAATGCTCATTTGGCAAAGTAAACTGCGTATGCAAATATGAATATCAGGGATGGGAAACTTTGATTACTCAGAGGTAAGCTGAAGAGCCAAACTGTTGCTATTATCAGGAAACTGTCACATAACAATGACTTATATTTAACAAAACAACACATTTGTAGCTTTAATAGGAAGGTTTTGGTCAGTATTAATTTCTTCAAACTCAAATGCAAGTAGTTATACTCGATTATTATGAGCTAAACTCAAAATTCAAGCTTCTGGTTAGTAACCATTATTATCTGGTTATTAGAGCATTTTTTACTTCAATTATTATTGTTTTTCTTTTTTTTTGAAAGCATGCAGCAATGCATAAAAATAACTTTACGGAAACAACTGCAGCCAATTATAGATCACTTTCAAAGAAAACTGCAATTTGAATGTTTTCATGGGAGATATTTTTTTCATCCATATGCATATTTAAATTGACTGGCCGGTCCCACTGAGGTAGTAAGGGGGCTGCATGAGGGCACTGAGCCAGCTGCCCACCACTGATGTATATGATCTGTGTTGTCTCTCAATGGCCCACTTAATTAATGGTAGAAATTTCTACAGTTTGAATTTGACTAAGTTTGTGTGGAAAAGAGTGAGGTTTTGAGCTAAGAGGTTAAAGGTTTTCACCTGTTTATCAATGTAACAAAGAATGAGATCATGAATCAAAATGGCAGTACTCACTGATTCTTAGCAGATGTGTGTATAGTGTGGTTCAATTTAACAAAAGAATAATAAAAAGTAAAAACAAAAGCAGTGTATATGTATAGTAATGCTTTTACCCAACTGTTGCTAATCTAAACTTAATTATTTGAGCTAGCATTGAAAAGGAGAGGAACCAGTGTGTTTCTCCCTGCAGCACTGACCTGCAATCAGCGGCTGAACCAGCGTCTGTCCAGGCGGTGCGATGGCAGTGAACCCGAGTGTTGCTAAGGGTGATGGAACATATGCAGATCCAGCCACTGGCAGGGCTTGCTGGGTGGTGGAGGAGCCTGTTGTCGTGGAGACCAGGGGCAGAGTAGACGGGACCCCTGGAGTGGACTGGACGTAGGTTATCCTGGACGGGAGGGGGGTACAAAAAGGAGATGATAAGTAAAGGCAAAATCAGGAGCTAAATTTAAAAAAGGAGGAGAGGTGACACTTCTGTGATGAAAAAGTCATCTGCAGATGAGGTGACGGGAGCAGCTGGGGGACAATAATGAGCCACAAAAGTAACAGAGGTAACAGAGACGTGATTAGAAAGAAAGAAGAAGACAAAAAAAGAAGTGCTGCAGTGAGGGTCAGGGGGGTGAGTGTACATCACAGTGAACAGCACAGGATGACTAGTGCTGTTTGTGTGTATGTGCGCTCTAGGAGCTAAGAGGTAGTGTGGGGGTGGCAGGCAGAGGCAACTTGGGCCACCAGCGGCATGACTAACACATCCAGAATAGAGCTGCACTGCTACAGCTGCACCCCTGCCGGAGTTTTTGTTTCTCATATTGTCTGCTCGTTGTGCTTTAGGAAATATGGATGTCCCTGCTATGCTGAACAATTAAGCACATGTAAAGACAGTGTAATTTAGCCAATGCTCATTATACTAACTACTCTTGTTCATTGACAGCAAGAAAAGTCCATGTTTTATCAACAGCTGCGAGAGAAAGCTATTAGTTGATGTAACATGCATCAACACCCAGAATTTCTGTCCAGCAAAGAACAAAGTCAACCCAAAATGAAACTGCATTCTTAAAGTCCTAATTAATCAGGTCCACATTTAAAGGTATCAGAACTCTCTGAGGTGGTTTAATGAAATGTTTACTATTTGCAAAAGGATAAACAAATGATTATGTACATTCTGCTTCCATTTGCTTTCTATTTTTGACCAAGTATGCAATTAATGTATGTGTTTACCTGTTTGATTTAAGCTGTAAGATGGTTGCAGGGGAGTTATCTTTGGTATGTGTTGTAAGCAACTTCTCAGAGACACTGAATCACTCCAAGTCCCATGAGTGGCTGCTGTCTGCCATGCAGAGAGTGGAAAACTATATTTGGGAACAAAATGTTGCTCACAGAGCGGAGCGATCTTCTCCACAGAGGACCTTTTTAAATAATTATTCTGAAGTTTAAATACCAGTGCACACCTTTGTAACACAGGATTAGTTAAAGATAAAACAATCCTAATTTAAACTGCAAAAGCTTACAGCTGATGCATATACCAGCTCCAGCTCCAGTGCTTATGTACCATGTTATGGCAGTGTCTCCCTGCTACCACAGCTCCGTCTCTCCATGAATCTAACCTGAGAAAAGACTTTCAATGGCAAATTAATGAGAAGCTACAATGAATCCCCCCAGATGTGACGTGATTCATTGAAAAACTTCAGAATAAAAGCGTTTGGAACAAACAAGGGAAGTTTCTTTAATTTAAACTGGATCTGTCTTTACTTTGTCTGTGACGTATTTTCCTGCTGTGGACAAACAAATCTGCTGAAACAAGGTAAATATGGCTCTCTATTTTTCATATTGCTGTCTATTTAGGCTGAGATACAACTGCAATACAGCTTACAGTAAAAAAAATAGGCTACTCTTCTATTCTTAAGGTTTCCAGAAAAAGTCTGACGTGATGATCACTCCTATGAGTCGCAGTGCCATTTTAACGTGTTGTATTTACATCTCTAAGACTTTTCGCCCTTAATATTGATGTTAAGGAAACACATTATGGGGATGACATGACATCGGCCTTCCCGTGCTACTTTTGAAGGCAGTAAAAGAGGTGCTGCAGGGGCTAGACATGTTCAGTGGGAACACAGCTCTGTGTGTGCATGTCTGACTGTCTGTGCATGTGTGGCTCCTGCTTTGCCATCCTCTCTCTTCTCTATCTTTGTTTCCCCTAATGCTACATAGTTGAGGCGACAACCTGAACAAGACATTCCTCCTTCCATCATTAGAATCACTGTAAAAAACTTTTTTGTATTCATACTTTTAAATAAAAAGTTACACCTTAGGTTTGATAAAAACTTCAATAAAAGGGCCTAATTTGGTCAACGGCAGCCCTGTTTTTTATTCAAACATACACAGCACAGCTCATGCACAAATGATTGACAAATAACATTTAAACTCTGATGTATGATTCAGTAAATGTCTCTAAAATGTACAAATTTCTCTGTAGTGTTAACATCTGCATTAAGAAATGTCTCATTGAAGTGGAACTTACTTTGATTTGGGCAAACACAGCATGAAGCAGCAGAGCTGTGATTTTGAATTTGCTACTTCTTTGCAGATTAAACATTTTGTAGGATATCCACTGGGCTCACAGCATTATTTTTTAATTATACAAGTGTGTATTTAACCAAACTCTAAAACATACGGTATATTTCCTTCAGCCATGTTTCATTATTTCAAAATATGAAAACAAACTGACAAATAGATAGACTGTACTGTGGAGCATGTGTGATCCATGACAACCTCCTTTGTGGACTCAATGATCTACCTTACATCTGCCCTCTGTTTTAACATTTCAGATATAAACAGGTCACTTACCTGATATCTAAATTACTACACTTCAAAGACAAAACACAAGATGGTGGGGCATGTCAAAAGGAAGAACATGCCCTTAATCTAGACCTTGTTTACAATGAAAACAACATAACACCTGTAAAAGAACTAGGATGTTGAAGATTTTTAGATTTATCAATATATTTGACAGATTTAATCAATAAGACGTATGCGACAGGGCTGCTTAGAATTATATGGTTTTTGATTTTTTAACTTGGGGGGAGAAAAGCAGCAGAAGCTAGGCCTAATGCTTGGTGAAAAAAAAGTTTCTCTATTTAATTCATGAATACGTTGTTCATTTGAAGCATGTTAATAGAAGTCTGACATTTGGCATTTGGCCCATGAATTTGACCTCATTTTTGCTATTACTTAACAGTGAAAACATTTTAGATAGGTGTATTGTTTATAACCATACAGCTTAAAAATATCAAGATATGATTCATGGTCTAAACTGTCCAGCTTTAATCTGGAGTAAGACAGACTTGTTACAAAAAAGGAAAATCTTAATTACACAATCAGCAGACAAAGACAGCTACTGGTAGCCAGGCAAAGTTCCAACAACTGATAGTTTGGTGAAGTTAAATCTTTCTGTGATATCTGTGTTGCTGTTTTATGTAATGGACTAAAGGCTGCAATGTGGTGATTTTGTCAGGTAAAAATGAAGTAAATACATAAACTGTAACTCAAAATAAACTGCAGAACATCGTTCAACTGTAAATTCACAATGAATGAAATGAACTTTCCTTCACTTTGCGTGTTACAGGGATGACATTTACCACCTAAGCAAACATTCTGAGTCCACAGTTGCTTGTAAGGGCATTTAAAATGTTATTTCAGTTAAGGTCTGAGTAAATAGCTGATGAACTGTCAACTTTAGAAGCAGTGAATGCCCTGGAGCAAAATGAGAAACACAACTGGTTTGATAGACCCATATTTATTCTTAATTACTACCTGTGTAATCTTTCCTACCTGGTAGGTGCTGGCGGCAGCAAAACAGCCTGAGAGGGGGCTGATCCAGGAGCCACCACAGCAGCGGTGCCCACAGGGAAGGGGCTGGCAGGATGGACTGCTCCACCCTGAGGCAGCTGGGATTGAACGACTGGCATGGGAGCTATCTGAATGATCTGGGGAGGCAGAGAAAAGGGAAGCCATAAAGAAAAGAAAACAACAAATACCAAAGCACAAGAATATAAGATAAGGTAGTAATGGTGGTGAGGTAATGGTTTTCTTCTGAATGTTACAAACAAAAAGGAAATATTTCTGAAGTTTTCATATCAGTATTTACAGTGAAGTGCTCACTGACCTTGCTTCCGGCCTGAGCCCCATTTTGGACAGGAAGAGGTGGAGCCACAATAGGAAACTGCTGGGCTTGGGCAGACGCAGTCCTTACTGTTGCCATGGGAACAAGCATTTTACCTTGCAGGACCGGGGACTGTGTGTGCACTGTGGGAAAAACAGAAAGAGGTGGAGACTCAGGTTGGTATTAGGAGTTGTCAAAGACTGGTAGTTATACACAAGGGAAGTTTTTCAGTGTTTCAGCTGCTTTGAGACCCTCACCTCTTGCTCCTGGGCTGACCACCCCCACTGCAGGGCTGGACGAATATCCTGTCAGTGACCCTGTGCCCTGCTGCTTTCCATTGGCCAGGGACACATGAGTGGGGGGAGCTGTAGGCAGGTTGAAGATATTGGTTGGCTGCTGAGGTGGACTCTTAGGATGGGTGCTGGCAGGTAAGGTGGGCAGGATGTACTGAACTTGTGTGATGGCCTTACTGCCAGGCGATGCGAGGGAAGAGGCAGGAAGGAACTGGGGCTGAAGCAGGGGAAGAGGCAGGGGCCCGTTGGTTTGGCTATGGGGTGCTGAAATAGTGGTTGGGGGGAGAGCCTGTTGCTGGGAGGGCTGAGGTTGAGGGGAGGGGGTGATGAGCTGCACAGCAGGTTGAGCAGAAAGAGCTCCTCCTAATACCAAATTAGTTACTACACCTCCAGGGCCCACGCCTGAAGCTACGGGATTAGGTGATGATGAAGAATAGTACCCACCCCCTGTTGCTGCGGCCATGCCTCCTGGTCCTGAACCAATCAGAAGTTGTGGCTGCTGCTGAGGAGTCAGGGACTTTCTCTCTGGTGGATGGGGGCTGGAAGAGGTTCCTCCATCTCTGGGTTTGCTGGCGATGGGCAGTGGTGTGCTAATAACAGGACGCATTACATTGGTCACCACTGTTGAGGCCACCCTTACAGCACCAGTGCCATGGAATAGGTTTGCCCCACTTGAGCTCACTGATGAGGATGGAGGCCCTCCAGATGGAGATGAGGAGATGACAGACTGGCCAGAGGAGAGGGACATGGCTTGCATTCCACCTCCTCCACCCTCTCCCCCAAATGTGTCCTTACCATCTCCTTCTCCTCTCTCCTTCCTCCTGTGATCTGAAAACCCTCCACCTGCCGATCTCCCCTCATCAAAGCGCTTGCTGGTGGGGTAAGAGGACAGTGAGACACTTCTGCCGTGAGGGGGGTGATGTGCAGAGGATGATAATGCGGAGGAACAAATGACTGGAGCAAAAACTCTCTGGAAAACAGGGAGAAAACATATTTTAGCACATATACAAGAAGTTGAGTTATAGTGACATGTCATGACAGGGAGGAAAAATACAATTTGGGCCAATTACCTTTCGATCATTTTCATCTCCAGAGCCATTCTCACTGTCACTGTCAGTGACCCGCTCCTTACACTTCAGGTCTATAGAACTGCTAGGGTAAGGGTCCTCTGTGGAGAAGAAAATACACCACAGCTACACTTGATATTCCAGCCAATCTTTATGTTAACTCTAGTAAGGGGTTACTTGTTGACTTTATGAAATTCAGTAACTACATACTAACTTGTCTACATGTAAATAATATGTAAGATGGACATTTAAAAGCAGCAACTGGACCAGACTTGATGTCTTATATGCTCATATAACTATCTAGTTTTCATATACTGAGTAGCCCTGATAGCGCTATATTCTCAGTCTGTCTGTGGTGCTCTGTTAGAGCTCCTGAACCTTTAAGGCTTCCTCCCACTAACCCAATCTGATATTTCTGGTTTACAGGTCAACCCTGTGGCAATTGGTCAGTTCAGCGTTGCTTAGTGCCATGTTGTCAACAACTCTGCATTCATTCCAATGTCTAAGCTCTGCTGTTACTGCAAGCCAATGGGCTCAAACTGACACCAAAAAATAGTAGGATGTAACACTGGTGGGTCACAGGGTTAGGAGAAAGAGACTCAAAGCTTGCTTTATGTTTGATGCACTGGCAAGGTCACAAGTGTAGCATGGCCAGCATGACATCAGAAGTTTTGATACGCCCCATCGCATGGGTCCTTTGCAGTGGATTTTCTTCTGGCTGCACGCATCCCAAAAATATTTAAAGACACAAACAACAAAAAGATGGCTTTTGAGATCTACTGCTGTCATTTGTTTATGAACAGGCTAAAAGGCATGTTTTTTCAAAATATATTATCATACACATACACATACTTCTTCATCTATCTCTAGCATTGCCCTTGCAGGTACATCATACCCTCCCTTGTCTCGTCCTGTTTTGATATGGCGCCCATACAGACCATTTCCTCTTCCTTTGTTGTCTAAAAAACTGGAGTAAAAACAATAAATTCACTTCATGGTTCTCCATGTTGTCATCAAGTAATCTGTTTCGCTAACTTCAGTTGACCCATGCAATAACCAGGACTTTTTTAAAGAGACTGCCTTGTGCCACTTGGGAGAATATCGGTCTATAGTAAAAAGAAAGCCACATGGAGCACAAATACGCTGAATGCTCCTGCGTCAAGTGTCAGTTTGTGTCCATGCTTCTGTCTTTGCAGAAAGTATAACCGAGTCTGTAGGCAGCTGCTGGTGCCGCTAAAAGGAGGAGAGGGAGGGGTCTTAATGCTGCAGACTCATTGTCTTTTTCATGGATGTGCTCTACCACTTGGACAGGACATGTTAAACTCACTAAGGGACAAATGAAACTAGAAAGAGCAAGATATGACCTCTTTGAAAATAATTCTCCAAAATAACATGTTAACTGGGTGGCTCCTTTAGACACCCCTGTTCAAGTGCTTATGATGAGATAAAGTGTAAAAAAAAATAGCAGTAGTTCAGATACACTTGAGTTCTCAGAACCCTCAAAGCACCGTAAATAAATATCAACATAATATAATCACCTGAGGCAAGTCTGTTTGTTCCACTTAAAACCATAAACTTAATGCTCCGCCACACATAAGGTGGAGCTCTATGGTACATTCATACAATCTGTAGATATGTCTGTCAGATATATTGGCTTCATATATCTACAGGACTTCTCATATCTGCCCATTTAGATAAAACAGTCTTTATCTGTTGATAGATGTCTTGCCATAATTATTTACTAAATTTGTGACAGAGACAGGCATGGCCAGCACTTTTCAGTTTTGATTACTAATCTTATTCAACCAGTTAATTAGATTTCAGCAAGTAAAAGGTCAATAAGCATGAAACATTGAAATACCACTTTAATATATCTAATAAAAGGTTTGGTTCTCTGTACAGTAGGTCTGGTTTCTCACCGATGACATCATCATCTCCCTCCTCCTCACAGATGACCATGCGCTCCTCATCACTGGTCATGTCCTCACTGACACCCCGCTGGGACTGTGACAGGGGTGGGGCATGACTGGAAAACTGACTGCCACCATCTCCACACATCTGAAAGAAATACATGTAGGAGGCTCTGAAGGAGGAGTGTTTTGATAACTTCAGTGTTTCAGTTTGTCTTTTGTGTATTTCATATAGAGTTCCATGTTTTTGAGAATATAATATTCTTGACAGAATAAGTTCAGTCCCAATTAATGATGCATTTAAACAAAAAAACACACTGGCAGAATGTTTTATAATCAAGTCAGATTGGTCTCTTACTTGTGCCAGTTCTGCCAGGGCCTGCGTGTTCCCTCTGTCAACCCGCTCCAGACTGTGCATGGCACTTTGAGAGAAGGCTCGAGGACGGGTAAGCTGGCCACCATGACCATCTCCTGTACCCCTTTCAGACACACCCACCAGACCTGGACCAACCCCCTTCAGCTCTACAGAATGGGGCTCTATCAGGGAGCAAAAAATAAATGACTGTTTAAGTCCACAAGGATAAAATATAGTAGACAGAGAATGACAAACCAAACATTTTCATTTCTACCATGTGAGTTGAGTGAACTAACCTGTGGATTCAGACATACTCCTCTCTCTGATGTCTTTGCCTCCTGGGACCCCACGGCCTTCAGAACTCGACTTTTTCCTGTCTTTGTTGCACCATTTCCAGTCTGGATGAGCCTTAAAGTGGGCCTCTTTTACCTGAGAAGAGAGATAAGAACAAGGAATAGGGAGTAAGTGATAAGAAGACAAAATGCATCAGAGACACGCTAAATAAAATAACACACTAAATTAAATGTGTTGGTCCTTTATTTATCTTAAATGCATCTTCATACCTGGAAAGCCAAATCATGGTACTTCTGTTTCTCCTTTGGTCCCAGGGCATACCACCACTCTCCTAGAATCTTGCTTACTGTCCTGTTGTCCTGATTTGGGTGCCGTTGGTGCACCAATGCTCGATGGCGCTTACTGAAAATCATAAATGCATTCATGGGTCTCCTGATGTGGTCCTTTTCCCTCTGAAAGACAAAGATAGTTATAGTCAGAGGAAACATAGATAACTGATGTTGAGGAAGATGCAGTGAAAAGACTACCTTTCCAGGGCTACTCTTATCTCCATCTTTAGGCAGCGCACTGAGGGACTGAGTGCGTCGCTTTACAGGTGATGTAGAGAGGGGCTGCTCTGGTACAACTCCTGGGAGGAAGCTGATAGAAGAAAAAGGCATTTGTTTATCTACAAAAGATAGTTTGTTTGGGATAAAACACACACAGGCAAAACGAAAAAAAAAACATATTCTGTAATTTTTGTCATTAACCTTAAATCTGTAAGTGTATCAAATGTGGGCAGAGAGCCCAAGTAGTTGAACTCCCATGAGGTACATCAGCAGATTCAGCAGATAGCTCATCCATTTCAATGGCTGACAGCCTGGCCACAGCCTTTCATATAGTGATGGAGCCCAGAGATGGAATGCTTTTGTTCCCATCTGCTTTGTTCTGGCATTGAGCTCTTCTGCCCAAATTAGCGTGAGGATACAGAAAATATCACACTCCCTTACTGTATGTGTGGGTACACCGTACCACACAGAAAATTGCTATGAAGGCTGACTTTAACAAAGCATACCCACTCTTATGAAAATGGACACGGGTAAGAGTGTGTGTGCAGTGTGTTTCATGATGCCTTTACATCTTTACATGTGAAAAACCACTGGAAAATGTAAATCCTGCACTCACGGGTCATCCACGTCGCTCTCTGTCTCACTGTCTGGCCTCTCCCTCTCGGCTTCTCCTTTCTCTTTCTCTAGAGGCGGCTCATCGGTGGAGGGGGGAGGCCTGGACAGGGAACCTCTCTCTACCGTGGGAGGTGCCTCTGCAGGCTCTTGTGACAGAGCTGCCACCCCCTGACACTCTGAGGAAGAAAAACAAAGACATATTTGTTCAGAACAGAGTAAAGCATACAGAGCATTGAACCGGGATTAAAAAGTGAAGAATTCCACATTAAAATTGTGTGAACACCTTTTCACAGTCATGAGGTCAGTCTTTAATGTGCTCAGTACCTGACTTCAGACTGGCTGCTTGGGGGTGGTTGACAGGATGCTGGCCTTCTCCTGGCTGAGAAGAAGCATCTGATTGGGTGGGTGCCAGGAAAGGGACCAATGAATGCCAGGGGAAGACAGGAACTGACCGTGGCTCAACATTGGTCCACACTGCAAAGGAAAGCAGCAGTGTTTAATGCCAACAGTTCGCAACATAATGTAAGTGAAGTTAAAGATTGATTTTCAGCTCTAATATCAGAATTAACGCTATCAAGATTAAGTGCTCTTATTGGGTAATTAAGGTGCACTGACAGACTTAAATCTGAAATGCATCCTTTCTCTTAAGTCAAACTCCTGTTTCTTAAACTTAGTTATCCTATGTGGTGTGACTGTGATAAACCCAAGCCAATGCTTTGATAGCAGTTCCTCTTTCTCCTCTTTATTCCAGCCACTTGAAAAATGTAATCTGCAGCTGAGTAACATAAAATCAGTGTTTAGAAAACAATAGAGAATATCAGTAGTTCAACTGTAGCACACCTCCAGCCACTTCAGTGGTTGAATCGGCTCAACAACAGCAGATGTACAAAGACACTCTCTGTTCTTAAAACAGACTGGATGGGGAACAGAAGCTGGTACAATCTGATCCATCCGAAATCAACAGAATACTGCAATAATCTGTTTTGATTTGAAGGCATCTATTTGAAAAGATGCTTTTTGAAGATCAAAACTTAAAATGACAAATTATTTCCTAAGAACCTTTGAAATACATAGTATTGGACTACCTAGAGTTGGATAGTTTTACAACAAAGATATAATGACAAAATGATGCTGTAAAAGTCTTAGTTAACATGGACTAACCAAACATGCTTAATCCTTGGCGGAGATACTGGGGATTCTCAGATGAGAACATGTTGGTTTGAATCCTTGGTGTTTCTTCCAAAGAGAAAAACTTATATGTCCTTAAAAAAAATCTTTCTTCTACAACACAAAACTCAAAATCAGCTGAGTAAACATCACTGATCCAAAATACCGAGCTGATGTTGCTGGCAGAGTCTCAGAACACAATTGCACGCTGTGGTCTGTATCCTTTTCATCCGTGCAAGTTGAGGTCATAAGTCACAATTATTACCGTCATAAACCTGCATCGTGAGCTTATAAAGATGTGGTATAGAGAGGAGTCTTCTTCGGTAAAATGCGAATAAAAAGAAACACGTCTGTCAAGTCGAGTCCATCCCTCTGTACTACAGAATGCCGCAATCTGATTTCGCACAAGGAACAATCAAATATCAGTGGACTGAATGTACGATAAGCGACTATAATGCAACACTAAATTTGATTTAAATCTGTCAGAGGTCAAAGTGCATCTACTACACACTAAAGCTATGGTTATTATCGAATAGAAGCGTACTCCTCCCTTTGGTCTAATTACCCCCGATGCCCTCTCTCCCTGTTTGTTTACATTACTACAGCAGCTTGGTCAGGAGAGGGTTAACAGGGCCTCGAGCCCAGCCACGGCCTGGATTAAAACATCAACCCGAAAACTACGCAGTCTTCCTGGGCCATGTCTAACCTCGCTCTGCGCCACGGTGCAGCAGCAGACAGGTGGGCTCGGTGTGTTGTTAAAAAAATCACACAAAGCTCTCCGAGTTAAAGGGGCTCCGGGGCTGCTGTATAAGAGGGCACCTTATCGATCAGGCTAAAACAGCACTGCAACAAGCAAAGTGAGGCGATCAAAGCTGAGGTGATTCGTTTACTTGTGACTTGCAAGGGCGGCGTTGAGAATCTGTTTGATGCCCAAATATGCACTGTTTATATAATACATCTGATTTTTTTTTAATATTTGCTGATTCATAAAACAAACAACTGAGATGAACATTTAGCTGCCTCTTGCAACAATCGGAGCCTCAAGTGCACCACTCCAAATTGGACCAGCCTCCCGGGAACGCCCCTGGTCGTGCACCCGTCGCACAGACAGAGGCAAAAGAAACGCAATTGCTCTCATGTCTCCACTACAAAGGCATACTCACACGCATTTTTAAGCCAAAATGACCCTCGCTCTGCAGAATAATTGCACACGATACTAACTTGTTTGTACCATTACCTTGCTCCCTCGATATCACTTTGCACCTGTCAACATCCAAAATCACCTACTGGAGGATGGCGATAGGTTTATCCGTGATTACTACGCAGAAGCAGATGTCGTTGACTGTAAAACTGGTGCATTCATCCATCACCCAGTGCTAACAAGCTCCGCTATCCATCAGTTTGGTCATGAAGTGGGTATCGTTTCCAACAGAAGCAGGAGCTCGGCTGATATTCCTACACTGTGACCTACTCGTAGTCTACCTGGCCAATTTGGCAACAGACCTGACGGTTAGCAAGCCACTAATGAGTCTACAACACGGCGATTAAAGCGACCACGATGAGGACTCCTGGCTTCAGTCAGCGTGGAGGAAAAACAAGAGATGAATCGCTATTATTGTAGTGTTCTGTCGTCTCCGCAAGGCAGCGAACGAGTGGTCCGCTTAAGACGGTAAAATACTGTACAAAACCCAGACCCGGAGAGAGGAGGTACAGTAACGTTAACGGTTAAAGCCGTTGGTGAGGTCCGTGTCCGTCTGCAGCAGGTTTAGCTAGCCACTCCGCACGGACGACATCGGCGCGCGCACCGTCCGGTTCGGTTCGACTTGACGTTACGATCGTTGTTTTGGTCCAGAGAAGTCCTCATGTAGCATCTCCACTGCCACCAGTCCGAGTTTCTCCCTTAAATTTCGTCTCTCGGAAGCCCTGGCCCTTTCTTTCTCTTTCCCTCCCTCTTCCTCTTGTTGTAAACTAGGCTGCTTACCCCCCCTTTACTCGCCCCCCTCCCCTTCTCCCTGTCAACCTCGCCCAGCCTTGTCCCGCCTCCCCTTGGCAAATACTACTCGGCCATTGGCCAAGGCAGCCACCTGTCATGTGCCCGCCGTGAGCTCTGATTGGTCGGAGTGTGCGCTGGAATGCCAGTCATATGCAAATTTCAGTCGGATTTACACTCAGTGATTCTCCAAACAGAGGAAACAAGGCTTATCTCAAAATTATAACTCTGCTGCGTACAAGCAAAGATAAAGCTCTATTGTGCACACACAAAACCATCCCCTGGCGTTGAAATAAGGCCTCAGAATTGTGTATTTTGGTGTTTCTTTCACTAAGCCCTCCCAGGAGGCACGTCATTGGTGCAACACTCGTAGTAAACCTTGATTGATGCGTCAAATCATGAATCGAAAGCCGACACTCAGATGTAGGCCAACCAATGGCGTAACAGAACTTGGACAAGGTCCCTCCCGCTTACAAATGCTGTTTAAACTTTAATTCCCGTAAAGACCAGCAGATGCACGGAGGCGCTGGTGAGCGATATACTATTCAATTTCCATGCAGTGTTTGGTCCTTAGATGCAATCTGTGCAAGTATCAGATCAAGGGTGGGCACTTGACAACCCAGGGGCCACAAGCAGCCCCCTCCTCAGTTATTGTGGCTTTTTATTCCATGATGACAATCTGCAATAAAGGACTTGAATTGCCATTACAACAGCATTTCTAGTTGGGCTATCAGCAGATTTTTTTTTTTTAATATCATTTCAATCCTTGCAACTCCAGGTCATTTTTTTTGTTGTTTTCAAAATGCCTGAATGCATTTTTTTTAAATAATTTATGAGGAACCTAAACCCCTTCAAGATAAAGATAAAGACATTATACTTTTCAAGACAACCTGGGCTATCAGAATATTTGTGCTGTAATGACATCAGATTGATGCATTACAAGTTGAATGACCATAAATAAATAATACAAAAATTCCAAACAAAACTGAAATCTCACATAATATGAAGCAAATCACACCCTCAACAACTGGTGAGCAAGCTTTTTCACATCTGAATCCGTTTCTGTCAATCTTGGGTTATTATCCATCCATCCATCTTTATGGCTTATCGCTTTTGGGGTTGCGGGGGGCTGAAGCATAGCCCAGCTGACATTGGACCAGTTGCCAGCTTATTGCAGGGCAAAATATAGAGATAGACAACCATTCCAACACTCACCCACAATTGGCAATTTAGAGTCACCAATTAACCTAACAAGCATGTTTCTTGGTCTCTGGGAGAAAGCTGGGGTGCCTGGGGAGAACCCACACATGCACAGGGAGAATGCATGTACAACACACTGACAGCATAAACTACTGTACGTACATATTCACACTTATTACTTCACATGCTCTTATTCTATTTAGTCATTTGCAGGGCTCTTTTGCAGTGATCAGGCACAACTGTAGTTATCAGACCAACTTCTTAATATGGTTCCAGCCCCCAGAAAAGGTCCTTACAGACTGGGCTACCGCAGCCCCCATTTAGTGCTTTATTTTCGTATTTGAATATAGTTAACTGAAATGACCTCTGTTGTTTTTATGGTAGTATTTATTTTTGTTTCCTTTGAATTTAGTCTATAATCCTTGAGAACACTTTGCACTTCCCTGTTTATTTATCATGATTATCTTATTTTCTCATCTTGAGGTCAAACATTTAAACCTGATCTCCTGTTTCCTCAATAAGAATTCAACAAAGCGTTTCCTCAGAGGTCAGTGCCTGTTTTTTTTTCAGATCCTCATTTATAACATTTTTTTTATCTTGTGTGTATAAATAAGAGCCTGTTTTGTATGCTGTCTGAGCTAAGCAGCTCCACATGTGCCTTCATTTATTCAGTGTGTTGGCATCATTAAAGCGTCTTGCGTCATGTAAATATGGGGTGACTGTGTGCACTTGTATGTGCTGGGCCGTTTCCAGAAAGGGTTCAACTAGAAGCAGAATCTCCACCAGGGCTGAACAATAAAGAGAGAAAATGATATTGCAACATAGTTCCCTCCTGCAATATCTATTGAGACTTTTTAAATGGCAATTTCCTTGAAAGATACTGGTACTTGATACTTGAAAGATCCCTTTGTGTGCAACAATTTAAAATGGAGCTTTTATTTATTTTCTGTATTTTCACTTCTTTAACATACTGCAGTCCTCTAAAAGGTCTGATTAACGTACATTCACAGGCGGAGAGTAAAACATGTTTCCTAGTAGGCCTTATGGAAAAAACTCATGGCTTGCAACTGCATTTCTTGTATCCTACATTATTAACCCTTTCTGACTATGTTAATTAACTTCTCTATGAGCACCCCTGTACCTGTCAAGGTAGCTGAGGAAGCTGGGGACTCTGATATACTTGTATATTTTTTAATTTATCTGTTTGTTTGCATATAAGGCACTTTCTGAGAGGTTGATTGAAAGCAGAAATATAAAAAACTGTACAATACCTATGAACCACAGGTCAAGGGGCTGTGTTTAGCATGTAAGTAACTAGTACAACTCACTTTATTTGCTTATTTAAAATTCTGTAACTAATTTCAAAATTTGGCCCTCTAGTGAAGTGAGAATAATATTAATGTGGCTTCTTAGCTGAATGATGTTGATGAGTGTTCTGGGGTCAAGAGGACACTAAACCTTTACAAGGACACAAGGTCGTCCTTTATGCCACTTGTGTGCTTTGTTTTATTGTATTTGTTAACAAGATCTTCAAGAATATATTATGAAGCAGTGTTGCATTTATGCAGAGGAATGTATTTTAGGCAGGTTTTTGGGTAATGCTCTTTCTTGCTGTCAAAAACAGCAAACCATGAAGAGGCAAGTGATGTAACATTTTCCCATCATTAAAAAAAGCCTTTTTAAGTCACAAAACATTTTCCATCTCCCATCATGCAAATGTGCCTCTCTCAGGCAGGATTTTAAACGTTCTGATGCAACACTCATAGGGAAATGGAGAGAGGGGTCTAGTAAACCAGAGAATTGAAAAGAAGAGAGTGAGGGGTGGTTAGAAAGAGAGAGGGAAAATGGGTGGAACGGGCTAAGAGTTGGAGAGGGCTAGAGGGTAAAAATAGACCGAGAGTCATTTTCAGCAGGAGAGGCAGGGAGGGAGGGATGGAGGAGGAGGGTGGGTGGGTGGACAGAAAACAACTTGTAAAAACAGAACTTCTCTTAAAAGGGAGGAGGGCCATGGGGGGCCACGGATGGGGGAGGCAGAGAGAGACAAAGGGTTTAAAATACTGTTTAGGTTTAACAATGTGAGGACAGTAAGGCAGACTTTTTTGGTTTCCCATCATGAGTCAAGAAGTCATGCTTTGCTTAGCTCATCTATCCATAAGACAAATACAGTCCTGGGAGGGACTTCATTACTCATCACAAGCCTGGGGATGGACCAGTGAGGTAGTGAGAGCCAGCTGCTCCACTCAGTAGTAAAAAGAGTTAACCTTATCCGCTCTGGGATACTCTTTTACTGATTAAATCACAAATAATTAAATCTTGCTTCTATACAAGACAGGAAACAATGAGAAACAGGGAACCATTAGAGCCATTTTTGCATTCTGTCAGAGCTAAGCAGCTTGACTCTCATGTTGCTTTTTCAGTCTGCTGGCATCACTCAAGCATCTTGCGTCATGTAAAACTGGGGTGACTGTGTGCACTTCTATGTGCTGGGGCGTTTCCAGAAAGGGTTCAATTACAACTGGGGCTTCCACCAGGGCTGGGGAAAAAATGATACTGTAATATCTTTTACCTCTGCATTATTCATTGTAACTTTTAAAGGGGGACTTTTTAGATAAATATACTGGATCTTTTTATGTGCAACAATTCAAATTTGATCTTTTGTGTATTTTTGTTTCACTCAATCTTCTTTAACACACAGCAGTCTTCTGACAGTAACTGAGATACATTAACATACATCCACAGGCGGAGAGAAAAATATGTTTCCTCATTGGCTTGGCAAATATACGCATGGCTTGCACATGCATTGTCTGCAGCCTGTGTTCTTAACTTCTAAAAAGTCACTGTGTTGTGCTGCAGGTGGTCTGTGGTTGTCACAGTTAAGTCCATTTTAGAAAAACGTCCATGCAAAATGTTTCTCAGATGATCACTAAAGATACAATACCATCACAATAATGGATAGAATGATAAATTTATTATTAAAAAAGAACATAAGGAGAAGAATACGCTGAAAGTCTGATCCATTTTCTAACTAAACCAAATGATGATTGTCAGACAGACTTTTATTGTGGATAGTGAAAAAAATAAGACAACTGGAGGTTTTAGCAGCATGACGTGCTACAAGTCACCTTACTGACATTACCTGGCCAGTGATTTGACTATTCCATCTACACATTGCAAAAATGATGTTAAAATGATGTAATGTTTAGCCCTCATTTCCAGTGTTTACTATTAAAGACATTTTCAGTGAAATTATAACTGACATGACAGGAATGCATCGTGCAAATACATTGGCATGATCCAGTGTGATTTAAAATGTGTATTTGGCAGCCATACCATAAATTCTTACATCATTATACATGGAGATCACAAAACCATGCAAATATAGCTGCAAACATATCACACTTATGTTATTCATTAAAGTAACAGAAGTAAAGCCTCATTTTCCTCTTTTTTGATAAGGAAATAATAACTAGCATTACACCATGGAAAACATTTAGCCCACAAAAGAATCTTGCACCTGCCTTATTCAAAAGTAATGGCAATAGTAAAAGTAACAACAAATGTCCTTGGACACGTTATCTCACTCAACAGACTTGCTTATTTGCAGCCAAAACTTTTTAGGTACAGAGCTGCTGGCAGCCATGATTGTGGATAAACCACCATCACAATCTGATTAGATCCTGAACATAATTCAGCCCAGCCAAAGGCAATTTTATCTGTTTTGGAAATTTCTGATATGAAATAAGGATTACTTAAAATATTCCAGGATAGCACACGATTCTCCAGGATGTTCTACTTTCTCCCTTATTGCACTTTCCATAACTGTAAATGTGGCCAATGGTTCCAGGTTTCTCAGGACGTGTGGGGACCCTGTGTAAGGCATTGGAGGAAGAGACATCAACAGAAAGAGAGCAAGAGATTACAGGCTTATCAACTGCACTGAGCTCTCAACAAGTCAATCTAGCAAACAGTGTGGTAAGCTGAAGGTGGCTCACAGCTTGGCTCTGTGAGTGAAAGGAAAAGAGGTTGAGGGAGGAGAGGGTGGAGGACAGGGATTACTGAGGCAGCTCGATGGCTTCAACCCTGGGTAAACATTATCAGTCATTTGTAATGAACTACATCTGACCATCAATTCAGTGCAGAGGGTGATGTTCTCAAAACGTTTCAAGTTTGGCTCCACTGCAAGGCTGCAGGGTGATGCAGCAGATCGAGCTTTTGCCTCATAGCGAGAAGGTTGCCGGATTGACCCCTATCAGGGCAGGGACCTCTCTGTGTCGCTGGTTCATGCTTGTCTCACACAGATTGAAGATTTCCTGCAATGTGCCTGTAGGATAAGAGAGGGGCAGGTACTGGGGGGCACCAGGGAAGATTCTGGGTAAAGTTTGGAGCCTTTTTATCACCCAATTCATGCTTGCAAAAAATTCCTGAAATTTTCCTGGATGTGTCCAAGTGAGTGCAAGTGTGAATGCAAATGGGAAGTTTTTTTTTCACCTACGCTTTACCCTGAAATTACCCTGCATGCCTTTTAAATTTTCCCTCTGCAGGACATCTTCTTGCTGCGAGAGCCAAGTGTGAGTTATCAAGCCAAGGAATTTTCAGGAATAACCTCGATTTTTCCTTGAAAATTTCAAGCTTGCATGTATGAAATTGGCTTAACGCATGCACTCCTGAAATTTCAAAGGAGGTTTTAAGCCTTGACATGTAAAGATTTTCTCTCTTTTTTAATATTAAAGCGCAGCCTTGCCTTAAAAATTCACTCATGGAATTTTATCCTAAGGTATAATTGCAAGAAGGAAGCGGACGGCAAATTTCTGGCTAATGTCTGCGCAAGTTCTGTGTATGACTAAACGAGTCAAGGAAAATATTCAGCAGTTTCCTTAACACCTGCAGCTCACCTTGAACATTTCAGGACACTTTCAGTGCTTCTATGCCTGTGATTAGGGATTTAATGAGGTCTTGGTTTTTTAAAGAAACCCAAGAAATGCAGTAGGAATAAGACAAACTATGAAGAGCATTCCACATATTTTGACACTCAATAACATAAGCAAGTAATTAAAAATGCAAAAAAAGTGTGACAGCATTATTACATCCACCAAGGAGGTAATGTTTTGCAGGCTATGTTTGTCTGTTTGCGAGAAAGATAATTCAAAAATGTATCAACAGATTTTGATAAAATTTTCTGGAACTGTTGGTCATGGCACAAGAAAGAAGTGATTACAGTTTGGTGGTGATCTGAATCCTGATGATCTGGGAATGTATCAAAGGATTTGTTAACAATGCTAACTAGGGCAGCTTTCAACATTTTCACTAGTAACTCAGCTAATAAATGCCTTGGCGGAGGTTTGTGCTTTCTAAGCACTACCAGCCTGTTAAGAAAGTACAAGAGTGGTATGTTTAAAGTTCTTTCGTCAGCTCACACATTTTTGTCTGTTACACAACAACTTATTGAAGCTGTACAGGTGCTCTGCAAAGTTAAAAGAGAGCATGAAGAGGGAAGAGGTGAGGCTGGCATGAAACTCTGCTTTGAAACCGCAGCACATTAGAGCTTTGTCATATAGAACCAAGATAAGCAGTGAAGAAAGGGAAGAGTAAGAGGGAAGGTGTGAAAAAAACAGAAGAGAAATTCCCCTTAGCTGAGCATAACTATCTGTGCCTGCTGCTGTGCTGGCTGTGCAGTATCAAGTGTGTAGGTGTTCAGCAGCTTTCATTGGCTGTCTCCTCACACAGACATCATGCCTTTTATGTGCGTAAGTACGCATGTCTCTGCCTACCAATTACATCTGTCAAATGCCACGTGACCTCAAAAAACAAAGAAACTTTTCCTCCTCCTTCCTTCTCTTTACCTACACTGGCACTGTGCGGGAGGAGCGCCGCCTTCGCTCGCTCTCCCATCCCGGCTCTCTCATCCCTTAATTCATCTTCCACCCCTGTGCTCAGTGTCTCTCCCTCCCACAACCCACCATTCGCTCTGTCCAATTATAACTCGATCCACCAGTCCTTTGCAGTTACCATGGCAACAGCTATGTTGGGCACAGGTCCCCGTGTCGCCCGCGGTCACAAGCCTGTTACTGACCATCATTGAACCCATCTAAGAAAAAGTTCAAATATCATTTTACTTTTTGGCCTATACATACCTAAATGCATGGATCCATAAGATGCATACAGGAGAATCTTTGCAAAAAAAGCTGAGTAGAGGGCTTAACAATAATTTTAGTGACAATTTAGAAAACAAACTGTTAAAAAAGATCTATGTTGCAAAAGATTAAGCCCTCATCAGTGCATATCAAGAACATATTGGGAGGTGAGTAGATCCCATGTCCACCAAAACACTCTCAACGCTTCATATAAACACATGCAGATTCTCTGACTCTGTCTTTCCAACAGTCACTAATTAGCACTGGAGAAAATGCATCAACACCAACTTCAGATCGGTTTTGGAGACCCAGATCCCCTCACCATCACAATGAAAGAGCATGTAATGTATATGTTTGGCCATTTGGGGGCACTACTAGCCTGCAGAAAAATGTCCAGCAGAGCAGAAAACAGAGCAGCAACTGTGGAGCAGGAGATGCAAGGGAAGCAGAGGAGGAGAGTGAGGTGAAGGAGAGAGAAAGGAATTCCTGCGCTGTGAAAAACTCTGGTCATTCCAAACTTTGGGATGAGGAGCACATTCAGATTGTGATCTCCTAAGATGAATGAATGAGGGATTAACTGAGATCATGAAGATGCAGTGACAAACCTGTATACTGGTCAAACTTTGAGTGCATACATTCAAAGTCTTGAAGCCACCTCAGACTGAGGAGCCCCACTGCACCAGTGCATTTTGAGAATCCCCCAAAGTACGCTATGCCAAATAGGAAACGGGATTATCGTTGCACATGATGTTTGTGGTAAGTCTTGAAAGGCTTCACATGCGCTTTGGTGCCAGTCTAGATGGCTGTGTTATCCAGATGTGGTTGTTGCCATGGCCAGGGAGGATATGCAGGGTTTTAAGCGTTACGTAAAGCAGGGGGGCGGGAGGGAGTGGGGATGTTATTCCCGGGTATCCGTATCCGGGTAGACCAGGATGAAGAGAGCGAAGTGAAGAGGAGGAGAGGCAAAGCCACTGCAATGCGATAGAGCGAAGGGTTAAAACAAATGTGTGATAATTAAAAATTTAAGAAAAAATGTGACGGAGGAAAGTATGTGAGGAGGGGAGAGAGACATGACCAAGTTCAAAATAACAGAGCGAAAAAGTGTGTTCATGTGTTCAGAGGGAAGCATGACATGTTTACTCAGTGTTGCACAAACCAGGTGCACATGTGAGCAACACAGACAAAAATACAGAGAATTGTGCACACTAAATGATAAAAAGGCTAAAGTGCAATTTCAGCTTCAATCATATTTCCCTGGAGTTATCAAGTTTGAAAATATGGAACATGTCAATTAACAAATCTGTAAAAAAGACTTGATTAAGTTGCAAAAAGTGCAAAATACCCACTTTTGTAAAGAAACAGCGTCAATTTCAGTTTTGATGCAAGAGGAGAGTGAGCACTTTCACTATGTGGTGGTCATACAGAGTGAACTTGGGTTTCTCTTGAAGCAAAGATTTGGATACAAGACTGAAAACCTACTTCAGATCTGTACAGCAACAAGGTCACAGAGTTCATTTGCAGAGGCAGGACGCCATGAACTGTTCCGTCAATGAAAACGGGGCATTTACATTTACAGTCATTTCTAACAGATGTATAAGAGGTAAATTATTTTGCTGTTATATTCAAAAAGACAGAACGTGTGGTTGGTGAGGAAAGAGTTGTTGTAAATTTAATAAGTGTGTAAAAGGCTTTTTGACCTGGAACACTTCAGTCTCTGCCTAAATAATTTAGAGGAAACCCTCTGATTATCCATCTCTGTTTGCAGGCAAATGTTGACTGAAAAACCCAAGACGCAATAAGACGGAGCCACCACTAATGTGTTTGTGTGTAAACACATGTGAGCACGCTGAAGTTCCTCCTCTCTCAGTGGAAAAGTGACACAAGCACACGTGCCACACTCTCACTGACACACATGAAGAGAAATGCACACAAACAAGGGATGCTGTTTCTATTTGTGAATATTTTGTGTTATGAACTGGCTACCTCAGTGTGATGTTTGCTTTGTTGCCATGGCAACAGACGTTTGGCGCTCACACATCACATCCGGTGCTTGATGATTGACGCTTGGATACTCTGTCTCATACACACACAGTGCATGCAACACACACGTGACACCATTTAAAAAGAGCTCATCCCTCACCCTCTCGCTGACAGTGTTTGTATGTGGTGTTTTAATGATTGTGATGAACATGAAGTTTGAGGGACAGTTAAAAAACACATCTGATTTACTTACTCATTAGTGTGTGTCTTAGGTGTGAAACCACATACACTCAGAAAAAGTGCACAGCGTGTTCTCAAAAGTGTGTGACAGTTGAAGAGCTTAACTGAGCCAGGGGATTGATGCCTCATTTCTGACTGAATAGATAAAAACAGAGAATATAAGAAGTAGAAACATGTAACCTAGATAAGAGAGGAACAGTTCAGTCTCTGTTTCAATTTCTATTTATTTAATAATTTTGTCTAATCTGCACATTTTGTCTTCTGTTTCATGGTCTCTTTTTCTTCTTACACATTAATTCTGTACTTTGTGATCTAAATTAGGCTGGTTTCCCGAAACATGGACCTATATTATCTATTTACTAACGTCAGATTTACAAAGTTTTTTAACCACTACAGTGCATTTAGTTTGCACAGTTTTTATATTAACCAATCAATGAGCTGTAAGGAACACATTTACTTCAACATATTTCTGAATTCTTAAAGATTTTTATTGTTTTTCCACACTGGTGTAAACATTTCTTAAAACATGGTGTAAGAAATAAATGTTGGTCCTTTGCAGACTTGCTCTGTTCGTAAAAAAATTTTTTACAAAGAAAAACTGATGGACTGATTGATGTTATGTGAAGCAACTGTGTGGTTTTGAGTATGAAATGTGTGTGAATTAAGTTCAGATTGTCTCAAATGGGTGGGGAATTTATGATTGTAGCAAATACCTCTAACAGGTCTCTAACAAGCTACTTCAGTGTACCGTTAAAAATATATATTAATAATAACAAAAAAACAATTTTTAGGGGCTAGCTTTTCAGCTTCTAACCTTTAACTCAAACTCCTTACTTTACTTTTGCTACTGACATTATTATATTTTTATTCATTATTAGCTTTATTTATTTATGGTGTGAATTTTTTCTATTTGTAATTAATTTGTAGATTTTTGTAATAAGGGCTGTTTAGCACTTTGTAAACTCCTTTTTAAAAAGGTGTTTTTACGTAATGATTTAACCTTGTATTGTTATCATGATTATTATTTCAAATAATGTGTCTTTCCAGGTATTAAATTGTTATAACATTTAACTTTCTCTGCAGTTGTTGGATGGTTTCACTGTGAACATACTTCTGATCTTCTTCTAAAGTGTGTACATCAAAAATAGAATCGACAGAATCTGCACAGAGAGGTTAAAATCAATTAAAGAAAAATGACTAAACATATGTTATTAATATTTGTAGTTGAGAACCTAAATTACTTCAAATATGTCCAAAATGTTTCAAATCAAGAGAAATCCCAAATGTTTTAATTATTACAAGACTTGTCTCATAATGCAGGTTCATGTGGCAAACTTATAAAAAATGTCCATTTACATTGAAAAGTGCACAGAATGAGATGAAGATCCCCAATAAATAAATTACTATCCTGTGACCTGATGTTCTGACTCAACAAAATAAAGTAATTTGGTGATTCACTTCTACTTTTATCTATTTATTTATTTGTGTTCGCAAGGAGAGTTTAGCAGGAAATCCCAAGGAAGCGCCATATAATTTTCCAGGTGCCAAATATAATTAAACAATTCAGGATAAAAGCATCGGGTAGACTGCGGGTCGTCTCTTCACAGGGAAAAAAAAAGGATCAAACTTTTATTTTGAAAAGCACTTCAGGAGTATTATCATATCTTAAATTCAGGCCTGGATCTGTTGACATTAAGGATGTAAGTAAATATGTCTCTGCACAAAGAGGTTTTCAGCTCTTGCTAACTCTCAGAGCATGACAAGCTGTTCTCTATCTCCACAGTGAAGTGTGCTCACATTCTCATCTATTTTCTGATAACCTGTTCAGTTCATGTTCATCATAATTATTCTCCCAATCAGGCACAACCTTTTGACATGCAATCCTTGACATAATCCTTTATAAGTGCTTTGATTGGTAACCCCCTAGCAACTACATTTACTTGCTGTGCCTTAAAGCGTACTTTGTCAGCATGTTTATCTCAAACATAAACTTAAAAAATCTGCATTTACATTTTTACATTCACAAGGTGCCTGTGTATCAATGCCTTACAGAGCTCGAGGGGAGATTTTCTTTATGTTGTTGTGAAGAACTGCTGAGAATTCTCATGAATCAAAAGTTGCCAAGACTTTATCAAGTGTACCCCGTATCAGCTAACTCAGCCTGACTTGGTAACTTTTTCCAAACTGTCTCAACCCCCTGTTTGAAAACCAGAAACAACAATCTGATAACACTCAGAGATACCCAGGATGTTTCCTCTGGTTACACTGGAAAACAACTGGACTTTAACAACTCAACCCGCATGCCGCCACCTCACTCCTAAATAGAGGTCAGTGGACTGGTAATCTCCTCTGTGGCTCTCACGTCTCTGTAAAGGTACTGCTCTGCTCTTTAATGTGATATTGCTTAGTCTGAGTAGTCTGCAACAGCATGCAACATTTTAAATATTATTCTGCCCACCCTTTGGGCCCACCATAACCTCCATACATGGGTGTGTATTGGCAAGAATCAGGCAATGTGGTACATATGGGGGTACAGGGGTGATGACACCATACATCATGAGCAGGGTGATTTAACACTGTTATTTAACTCAATTGTCTATTTATGAACATTCTTTAGGAATCAGAATCCACAATATTAATTCCATAGTAGTTGGAGGCTGAACTGCTGTAAAAATATTATTTAATCATCCATAAATGATTAAATAATATGTTATAGACATTGGACTGTAAAATACTGATACAATATTGAGATTTAAAATATCCCAAGATAGTAGTTAATTGATATTTTCTTACACTGTCACTCCATAATAAGAGAATGTAATCTAGTTCTGGAAAAAAAAAACTCTCAAATATATTACTTTAGGGAGGTTATATTTTTGCCTGTTTGTTTGTGTTTTTGTGTGCAAGATAACTCAAAAAAATATCAACAGATTCTGATGATATTTTCAAGAGATGTTGGTCATGATACATGGAAGAAGTGATCAATTTTAGAGGCGATCCTAATCTGGATCTGGATCCAGCAATCAAGCTCAAACATCAGCTGTGTTGATTTTACTCTTGACATTCATCATTATTTACTTAGCTTAAAAACATCCTTCCAATTTAATCTGCATAGTTTAGGTTTATTTTTTCTGCTTTGCCTCTGCCAGCTCTGCCCTACATCAGCGCTGCACTCTTGCTTTCAAACTAAGACCACCTCAACGTGGGCTACAACACGAGTATTAACATGAACTCCTCACTGTAAAAATAAATCTGAAAGAAGAGATGAGGTTGGGGTCTCAGTTCCAAACTCTAAGTATATTCTGCTGCTGTGATAAATGTTTTCACAAATACAAATGTGAGTGGTCTGACTGAGATGAAAATGGCTGCAGTTTGAACTTCAGGACAGAAAAAAGAAAAAGGACAAAAACACATTATTACAAAAGATTTGTGAGGACAATCACCAACAACTTTTTTGAAGCTGTTCCCTGAAAACTGCTTTGTGTCCCACTTATTGGTCCCAAACCACCAGCTGAAAACCTGCTGATCTACACAAAGTGTATGTTTGATTTTTAATATAACTTAAGATTTGAGATGGATGGAAAACTGCACATTTGGTAAAACAAAACTTGTAAGACTCTCATTTTTAAGGTAATTTACTCTAAAAAGCACATTTCTTAAGTTACAGTGAAGGTGAAATTTTATTTAATTGTATTTTAACCTAAAAATTTAAGTTAAGAGTTACTTACTTCACATTGCATTACTTCAGTACAGTTATTGTGAGACTTTATTTGAAGGGGAATTTTTACTTGGTTTATAGCGGGGATGGGCAACCTCTGTAACCAAGAGGGCCAAAATAGTTTATGCTTAGTGCCAGATGGCACAATTATTTACATTTAATCATGATACTCTGGACATTACAAGTTTTTGATGGATATGAAAGTATGTTTTTACTTACAGTTTTGTTTTGTTTTTCTGACATGAATATAGTTATGCACAAACAGGAGTTTGACAGAAACTGTAACAGCATATTATAGCTTTATTTTGCAATTTTAAATGTTTTACGCTATGTGTTTTTTGGTCCCACATTGAGCGAGTGAGAGGGCTGCTTGTAGCCGTCTTGTCACCAGTTTCCCCACCTCTGGTTTAAAGGGTTAAACACAATGATAGTCTACATCAGGTTTGCCCAAATTTTAGATAATTTCTGAGTGCTTATGGTCTATTTACAAACCAAAAGCGAATGAGTTCATTTCGGTAACCTGCCCAAATGAGTAAGGACGAACAGCTGAGGGCCTCTTTCTGCTTATTTAAAAGGCAGACAGGCTTCAACGTAGGAGACACATTCTCAGTTGATGACATTCAAGATTATTACTAAAAAAAAACTAAATAACCTTTAAGACGAAAAAACACTGTTCACAGCTCTAACACTTTTTACAAGCTGATAAGAGGACAAACACCCACACAAATGTGAAAATCACAAACATACCACGCATGTGACCGCACACATACGCAGTGATTCTGAGTTTTCCCTCGGATTTCGCACTCTCCTACGACCATATGCAAAAGCTCACACACACTTTCTAACTCAGCAGTGAACACCCACATTTGCTCCTCATTCAAATGTCTTCAGTGCACAAGCACACACACACACACTTTAACACACATATACACACAAACTGGCAAGCATGCATGCCCTCACACAAAGAGATGCTATTCATTCATTCAGAGTCCTTTCAGCTGCAAAAAAAGGGGATCTGAGGAGGGAGCGTACACTCAAAATGACAGCGCTGCCTTTCCTGTCCACTTCTCTGTCACAGCAGCAAACGTCCACATTCTACACAGACGCACACACTGGGAGAAAAGGGCAATAACACGACACAAACTTAGACGACATGTCTGCAGAGGACAGAAATGACATGTACCTTCTTATTTAAAGCTGTTGATGAATAATGCTCTCTTTTTCTCTCTCTCTCTCACACACTGACTTTATAGTTACACACAAGAGCCTGAGAAAAATTCTTTGGACAACTGCACAACGAACTGAAACTTACAGCAAATATTCTACACACACACATTGCTGTATTTCAAGCCAAGTCAGCTGCCCACACCAGGTTTCACTATATTGTTACTTGAAAAACAACTTAACAAATACACACACACACACACACACACACCAGGAGTCAGTTAAAATTGTTTGCAGGGAGTAAGATGAGATCAGGAAGTCACACAAACACACAAGTTAATAAGAAGTACACTGGTCATACATCTTTTAGGGTAAGGTCAGATTTCTGCTGTAATATTCTCTTCCGAGCTCACAGTTAAATCTTCATCTTTTCCTCCTCCTCCTTCATCTCTATTTGTCTATGCTGCTGTTCTCTCTGAGGCTTTCCTAGTTCTCGGTCTGATCTAATCCCCGTTTTTCACTCGCTCTCAAACACAAAATCAAAAACAAGTTGGTGGAAACAGTCCTCAACTGGCCTACATACATGTAGCCCACACGCTGCATACACACTCTGCTTCATCTTTAAATGTTAATTTCACGTACGGCACTGCTTTTTCACTCCTCCATTATTCCCCTTTTTAATCAGTTTAAGTATTTTTATGATCAAAACCGACTAAACCACCTCACTTTATGACTAATTTGTGTTACCCTATCATTATCTCCATGGTATGGGTATATTTTCTGCCGCTCGGCCACTAGATTTTTCTCTTGAATCTCCCAAAATACAAGAGGGACTGTTGGATATCAATAAAGCTAATCCTGTAAATCATAATCTAATTCCTACAGACAATACAATGACACCAGTTCATGCATATTTTCTCTATTTCACTTTCTCTCTCTGATAACCACACACTCCAAGACACACACTTTCACAAATACACAGAAACGATTTCGGCATCTAGTCAGTGTGACCTTTTTTGCACTAAAGGCAAAAATTACTAATACACTGTATATATTTTATTTTATGGTATTTGTCTCTTAAACATGAAACTAGATGCAAAGCCCTCTTTCAGAAATCCCCAAATGGTCCCTCTTCTGAAGTCACTTTAGTGGATGGTCTGGCTAAGTCTTACCACACTGAATGTTTACGGAAGATTTCACTTAATGTAGGCAAGGCAAATGTATTTGTTTGGCACATTTCAGCATCAAGGCATAATACTGATGCTGCATAACATAATGAACAGTGTCCACAAGATTGCTGCACACTTCAAAACCAAATTTAAGACCTGTTAAAGAGCAACACAAAAAAATGTCGGTTTTGTAGTTCATAGCGTCAGCCCTCTTTCTTATCATAAGTGAGATTTAACAGCTCTAATTCATGTTGTTCCTAATTAAATTGTTATTCTAGTGACTCTGTAACTACTGTTTACCCCTTCCAGCTATTCCCTGCATTTTTCTTGTTTAAGCCAATTTTCCTTTAACTCACAAGACCAGGTCGTATTCCACTCATCTCCAATGTTTGTGGTCCTGAGTGGGAACATTGCACACATGGCCATTAAAGAATTTAGCAAATACTGTGAATCGTCACTGAACAAGTGAATCCACCACATCCTCAAACACATATAAAGTTTTGTGTCTCAAAGTCAAGCCCCCTAGCCCAAGGAAAATAAGACTTTTTGAGACATTTCATGGCCTTAAATTTCAAAAGTCTGATATAAGACTTTTTAAGGATCCACTTGGACCCTGTGTGTTGTTTTTTGTCTTCATCAGTGACTTCATTGAGCCTCGTCCTGACCTACTGAATCACAGGTGCCTTTTCCAGGGCTTACAGGGGTCACATGACCAGCCTAAGCGTTTACTTCAGCGTTATCAGCAGACACGAGGACGTAGGACAGACAACTGAAGCCATATGGGACGACAGCATGCTGGCTAACAGAAGCTTCTCTTACTAGGCATCAAGAAACACACACACACACACACCCCCACACCCACACACACACACACACACACACACACACACACACCGGCAAAGTCACGTTTACATAAACTTAAATCTCTATTACATCGGCTGTTATCTGCTCGCTCACAAATATTAACATGAAATGATAAAATATCCTTAAACAGCTTTTGTTTTAAAAAAGCTCGTATGACTGTTTAGGTGAATATTATTTAGCTGAAGTTGACCTGAAGAACAAATTAATTACATTACACTTCATATATATATATTGCTATATAAATGTCAAAGGTAGGCTGGAGTTTGATAATTAGAAAGCTGTCAAAGAGTAATAATGTGTCTCTTCTTAAAGGCAAATAAAATAAATGCTGTACATCTCTGTGGGTATATGTGAGTGTGTTTGTGTGAGTCCAAAAAAAAGGAGAAACTCATAAGCTTTAGGGTATGTACACTTCAGTCCTTATCTGGTCATTATTGTTATATTAAATCTTTTTCAATAGATCAATACACTTTTTATGTTAGAAACAAAACTGTTACCGTCTCTAGTCTGGTGCTTTTCACAACCCAGAGCTGCACTATCGCTGCACCTTTCTGCAGACACCTACCTTAGTAATACAAGAATCAACACCTTCATACTGCGACATATCTTCATATCTCACGAGTTCAAGGCCAGAAAAAAAATAATATCAGTCTTGTCTCAGCAGACACCTGTGTGTCATTCGATAGTAGAGAGCAACAGAGTTTAAAAAAAAAAAGGCATGATTCAAGAAAATATGATGTCATGTTATTCTTAAGGTTTAATTACACAAATATTCTTGTATATTAACTTGTGGAAAACTAAGATCAAATTGGGGCAAACAAAAAAAAGTTAAAAGTGCAGATGACTTTGCAGAAAAAGAAGAGCATGACTCTCATGGCACACTCTCGGGGATGCTATAGATAATGTTTCACTTGTGGTTCATGTGCTTTTCTAGAAGTTGGGATTCATTGAATATTAATAAGGGAATGTTTTCCCTTTTCCTATTTTATCCAGTGCAGCAACTTAATATGACAAATAAGAGCCATTTTTTCTCTTTAAAGATGCACCATTTAAACCAGGGATGGGCAACTTTGGTTACCACAAGGGACAGAATTTTACAAATAAAAGGATACGATCAATAAGTCAATTAAAACTACCTCTTATTTAACCCAACAAGAAATATCTGGCTTTTATCTTAATTTTTATGCTCACACCCAAAAAACAAACTGTAAAGCTAAATTCAGGTAACTGAACACAGAATCAAAGCATGTTAAGGGTACTTTTTCAATGCAATAAACTATTTTATCTTTTATATACAGTATGTACAGTGGTCAACATAAATGAGTACACCCCTTCAAATTTGACAGTAAACCTTTAGTTTACTTTCAAAATCAACATTTTCTATGGCATACTATACCACAAAATACTCCCCAAAATGTGGGCCATTGATTGCAAACAAGATCTTTTAAGTTGCACACAAAAAAGTTTTTTTTCTCAATTTAAGATCAGGATGCAAAAATGAGTACAACCCAATCAAAGGGGTGGGAGCAAAGCTACATTTAAGTTATCATATTACCCTTATTTTCAGCTTATGGTAAAAAAAAACAAAACGTTATGTTAAACTCAGCTTTGTCAAAATTATGGAAATTGCTCTTTTGTTTATTTAGATATTGATTAATACATTACTTTTAATAGGGGGTGAACTTACTTATGCTGGGCACTGTATGTGTATTTAGCTCTTTTTATTTTTATTTATATATTTGTTTTAATATTTTTTTTACATTAAGTCCATCTGAGAATGAAAAGTATACAGCAGAAATAAAGACCTTGGTCACTGATGGTTATTTAAGGTCAGTTGACTTGTGTTTGCACAACAAATGCCTCAAAACGTATCTTTCCAGGAACCAAATCTACTTGTTTCTGTAAAGAATAAAATGAAATATATTTTTAAAGACTACTGTAGGAATATATTTTTTTTTTTCCCTCGCATGTTATGTGTGTTCATGATATTGTAATGACAATTAAGAACAAAATATTTATTGCAGATGTTTTACTTGTATGGTATGGCTTTCTCTGAATATTGAAATAGAGTGTCAGGCCACACTGAGGAAGGAGGAGGGCTGCCAGTTGCCCACCTCTGGTATAAACCATATGCCAACATGAAACCTATGAAATATTTGCAACTTTATGTTCTCATAATTTTAATCTATTTTAATTTATGTCCAGATTGACAAGATACAATTTTGTTTCCTTTTCTTGAAAAAGAGTCTGCTCAGTGTGCAGTTTAATATCACAAACATCCTGTTTTATAGTGTTGGCCCTGTTTCTAGATTATATCTGATTAGACTCACTTGCTTCTCTTCATCCCTCCAACACACTAACAACATCCACACATATGCAGAAATTCTCACCTGTGCCAGGACGTCCCATAATGATGTCCTTTCTCGGTACGGGATGAAGGTTTTCAGCTGGGAGGATGAGGGGCAGCAGAGCGGTGGGAGAGGGGTGACAGGGGACTGGCTGCTGGACCTCACCCCCAAATCCTGTCCCCCTGTTCTCCTCTTGTTCCCTCGAGCTGTCTGTGCTGATGGGAGTCGGGGCTGTGTCCATTGTGCTGACTGTTACTGACAATGCCTGCAGGGGGGCCGAGGGAGTGTCAGTGGCGGGGAGGGATGAAGGTGAGGGAGACACGAGGACCAGGGTTTGGGCTGGACTCCGCAAGAGGACGGTTCCGTTGGGGACTGTGGCTGTAGCGCCGTTGATGGGAACAGGAACCTGGAGGCCAGAGAGGGGCTGAGGCGTGACGGGGTCCAGGCCAGTGTCTTTGGATGTGGCGTTTTCAAACCCCCCCTCATTACCACTGCTATCACCTCCTCTTCCTACAGGGCACTCTGTGAATTTTGCGAGAGGAACTTCAGGATTTCTCACAATGACAGGGGAATCCCGCAAAGCCTGCTGGGGTACGGGGACCACTCGACGAGGTCCTCCGTCAGGGGTGAGGGGAGAGGAGGGGGTCGGGGACATCAGAAGTGGAGGAGGTGACACAGCAGGGGAGGACGGAGGTCTACTAGAGGAGGGGGTGGTCACTCCTCTTGGCCGTGAGAAAGTGGGTGTATGGGACTGGGAGGCTGGTGTCTGGGGAGACAGCACCCTGAAAGAGTTATTGAGCTCCCCCTGCTCCATCTCCGTTTTGGGGGTGTAATCATGGTGGTGTGAGGGAAGGGGAGGTGGAGGAGGTGCGTCAGACTTTCGTTTGCTGGGGCTCATGGGGACTGTAAACGTCAGGTTGCTGTGGAAGGAGGACTGGATGCCTGAAGTGTGTCTCTCCCTTTCTCCTCCACCAGCTAAGGTTGTAGTCTTACTGGCCCCTGCTCCACCTCCCCCTGTCCCGCTGGGCTGCCTGTGCCTTCGGTGCTGCAGAACAGGGGAGGCGGTAATTGGGGAGAAGTTGGCCGGCCTAAAGCCAAACAGCGGGGAGGGTGAGGGAGAGGGGGCAGGAGAGAAGGGGGACTGGTTGGAGATGGGTGAGAAGGAGGGGGTGCCAGAGCGGGAGCTTCCCAATGAGACGAGCATGGTTGCAGCCTCACACTCGTCAAAGTCGAAGCGTGACGACAGGTCGTGGGGGAGGAGGGTGGGGAGGACTAAGCGGGGTCTGGAGTCTCCTCTGCTACTTGTCTCACTGCTCTCTCTCGATGTATCGTCCCACTCAAACTCACTGCTGGCTCTCCCTCGCAGGTCAGAGGGGGTTACTGTCCCTGAGCTGCTGCCCCCTCCTCCCCTCTCTCCCCCAGCTGCCTCCATCTCTTTGGTCCTCATAGACAAGTGTCTGGAGCAGTACCCTCGGCGCTGCGACTCCTTCATACATCCATCCCTGGAGCACAGCCTCCTCCACTGCTTGCCATTGAACTTCTTACGGATGCCATTGGGGGTGCACACCACATCGCCTTTCTTGTATTTCTGCTGAGCCAATGAGAGAGGAGTCCTAGAGCGTGAGGAGGTAGTGGAGGACCCACCAGAAGTAGGAGTAGGGGTCTGCGTTGGAGTGGTTTTAGATGGAGGTAGGTTTGGAGTGCTGTTGTTTAATTCAGAGCCCAGGAGGGCTGGGGACGGCGGTGGCTGAGGACTAGCTAAGTTGGAGATGTGTAAGGGACCATGACCCCGCACCAGAGAGAGGTGGGGCGAGGAGGAGGAGTAGTTACTGGACTTAGAGACGATGCCTCGGTGCTGAGGGGCCGCAGCATTCGGCTTGGTTCCAACACTGAGGCCCATGTTAAAGTGAGACACCTCGACATCTTCTTCTGGAGTGTTTGGCTGTTTCTGCCTCTCTCTGTCAGAGTATTTATCTCCACAGACACGGACTGTGCCGCCAGCTACACCGGGGAGGGGAGGGGGGTTTGTGGTTCTGTAGGGATGCCCTGCTGCAACTCCTTCATGAGAAAAACTGTTGCCCAATCTTGCTCCCCCTCCCAACACCCCCATCCCAATACTTAACTGGCATACCTCCCTCTCTACCTCCAGCTCCTCCCTGCGCTCCCTCTCCTCTCTTTCTCTCTCCCGCTCTCTCTCCTTCACCCTCCCACCATCTATATGTGGAACCTCCCATGGACGAGTGAGCAGCCTCAGACTTTGTCTGGACACCCACACGGCCTGAGCGTTAGCTTTCCTTTTCTCTTTCTCCACCCCCACCCCTCCATTGTCCTGACTATCTTCACTGAGGTGAACCTGGTAAGGAAATGAAACACCAGGGTGGGGGTCCACCTTGATGATAATCCCCTCTCTATACAGCAGAGTACCCCTCTCCTCTCCACTGAAGGGCACACACACCCTGGTCCCAACAGCGACAGGTGCCAAGCCAGGAGGAGGTGCATCCAAAATGACATCTATACTGCTCTCATCCCGTGACAATGATGTTATTGAGGTTCCCTCATTAAAAGGATATTTAACAAACATGTCCTCTCCTTGCAGCTGGACTTCAACAGCACCTCCATTTACCCTGCGCACCACTCCTGGTCTAAAAACATGTGATAAAGTGCATGAATCAATTTCTTTGACTCCTCTGTTTCCTGAAGCCACGGTCCTCTTCACTTGACGAGCCAGAACTCTCTGGTTCTTCATGCCTTTTGCCAGGGCTTCAGCTAGCCCCTCTGAGAGACCAGCTTCTTTAGTGTGCGAGTTAAGGAGAGGAGCTGGAATGTGGGAGTTCCTCTGGAGAAGGCTTGGTCCTGTTGCTTCCATTATGTCCAAATCAGCTGAGTGCTCACTCGCTGTATCCGTAGACGAACAGCGCACTGAGTTAGGGGCCCCCTCTGAATCGTTTTCTCTCACTGGGGAATCTTTTTCCTGGAAATCTGCTGTCCTGAGGGCCCTGTCCTCACTGGAAACAAAATGGTTTGCTCCTGTAGCTTTTCGATCCACTGTAAGCGCTGATGGCTGATTACCTGAGCTATTATTACTTCTACTACTACTGCTATTGATAAAAGTGCTATGGCTCCTTGCATTACTGTTACTACTGTTCTTCAGATTGTTAACTGTACTGTTAGTACTACTACTGATGCCCAAACAAGTGCTTTTATTAACGCTGTTTATGATACTGTTCAAATTATTTATGGGCGAACTCACTCTGTCACTGATCTTGCTGTTGATATTGCAGTAACTGTTGTGTATTAATGAAAGGTCGGAGGTAGGAATGGTAGTGAGGGAACTTGTGTTGTTGGCAAAGTGCTCATATGTGTATTTTTTCTTGGGCACACGGGCCTTAAATGTGGCTGTTTTCCTACTAGAGACTGAGACTGAGCTAGGGTTATGATTTGTGGCCTGAGGGGGCGTGGCTGTGGAGATGGGCGCTGGGGCAGAGGCAGGAAACGCTGCTGTATCAGTGGAAATGGTACTACTTCCATTAGTCCTCTCTGTTTTCTCCTTTTCTGTCTTGTCTTCCTCCGTTTTTACATCCTTAATGTCTGGCTCCACAGGTTTCCTCGGCTCTGCAGGCTCATCCCTCTGATGAGTATTGCTGTTTGTGATGGGTTTTTCATTGGAGTTTGAGGCTGTGGGTGGGGTCTGCTTGCGTGTGGAGGGAGTGATGGGTGTAAGCTGTGTGGTTTTGACGAGTGTTTCCCTCTTGACTCTTTTAGGGTCTTTCTCTTGTAGGGGCTGCGCGCCCCCTCTTCTTCTACCCCCTCTTCCTCTTGTCATGAGAGGAGAACGGCCTCTGCTTTTCTTCAACGGTCTCATCTTTTCCTCACTGTTTACAAAGTGCTGCAGGTTTCACAAATGCTCCTCTTTTTTCACTTTAAAGGCACTCTTTCTCTTCTTTTTCTTCTCTCTTGTGCTTCTGTACCCTATATCCAACTCTGGAAAAGAGGAGCAGAAAGAGAGAAGACATGCGGTCATTTGTTATCCCTGTAATCAAAAAATTGCTGCGAACAAAAAAAGTGACGTCATACCTGGAAGTGTGCTACACTGCACTGCACTGACTACAACATTAGCTCAATATCTGAGGTATGCTTTCACTCACCATCTCGTGACTGCCTGATATACCACACTGTGCATTGCAAGCATGTTTGTGTCTGCTTAGCTGTGACAAGTCCCTTTCAGAGAATAAAATCCAATTCATACACCAATAAATTTTTATTTCAAAATAATCCAGCAACAGCATAACAAAATAAAACTGCTTTATCAGAATTAAGGGCATGATTGATCTTCTAAAGCTAATCATTATTCTCCTCAAATCTGTATTGTAGCTATTAATAAATAAGGTAACCCAAAAAAATACATAACTATGCTTCACTTTTATGATTTTTTTTTCTTTGGTAATTACAGGCAAGCAGATATGTCTGAGATTAAAAACTCTTAACCATGAGAAATTACCTACACCTTAGTAAAGACATAGCAAAAGCAAAAAAAAATTAAAGAAAAAAGAAAGATGAGGAGAGGTTATCATTCAAGGTCACTTATAGTATTTCAGTATCCAAATGGCTGCTCACTGAAACCTACATTTCTATAACTTCAAATTCATGCGGAGTAAAAAAAAAGCCTCTCACTATTCACCAACTACACTCACACACACTTGAGAAACACCACAGGCTGCCTGATCCCTCCACTCTAGTCCCTTTCTTTCTGGCTATGATTGACTGGAAGCTGCAGGTTTGACGTGAGAGTGAAACAGCAACACAGGGCTGGGGGATATGGACCCAATAATCCAATCTCAATTTTGGGTAAATTAGCAACGCACAATATATTAGGGATGATCCGATATTGTGTCAGTATTGGTAAAAGTATTGGATCAGGGTCAATATGAGCATTTTTTAATAGATTAGGGAATTAATACTATATCTCACCTCAATTGTTTGTCAGTTTCTGTAAGTTCTGCACACGCTACCACAGGCTGTAAATGTGGAGTGATGTAGCAGTAGCAGCCCTGTGGTTAACATGTCATCAGTGCATTAATACTTTTACTTACACAGTCATAAGTGTCCAACAGCCGCTCTGGGTATATATACCATTCTGGCAAGATTCCTTATTTATTTTTAAGATCTATTTTTTTAATGAGTTTTACAAAATGTGAGTTGGAATTAAATAAGGGCATCTTGTTACTCTGTTTACTTACTTGGTTAACAAACAAACAAACAAACAAAAAAGAAGCACGGAAAACCGTGTGCAGCTGTATGATCTGGGTAAAGGTAAATATCGTATCATGACTCAGAATCCGCAGAAACTCTTTATTTGAAAATCTGATCAGGATCAGGGCCAAAAAAGCTGCTCAGGACATCCCTACAAAAAATATCTAATCAGACAAGAAACAATAAAAAGTTGTCACAATTTGAGCATTATAAAATTTGATTAAATTTGACTGAAATCAAACCTGTAAGATACAGCAGAAACAAAAATATTAAGCCCTCAGCCAAATCTCTTGACTTTCTGTTTTGTTTTGTTTTGTTTTGTTATCTTAAAAACTGCAGACAGTGTCCTATACATGATTTAAATTGTACATAAACATTGGCAACATTTATGAAGACTGTCCAAATTTCAATATTTGACGTGTTTCCTGACTATGGAGGTGGTAGTGTTGGGTTTTAGGTGGAGGTCAGTCTTCATTCTTTCCACCTCAGTTAACCTCTCCATTAAAGCCCATCTGACGTCTCCCAGCACTTATAAACCAACACACAGCATAGGAATGTGTCACACTTCATAGGAATTCATTGAAACATCAGGGTTAAATGCTCTAATTATGTATCAACCAGGAATGCTTCGGGAGCACAAAACTCTGCCAACATTGTTAGCTGAGCTATTATCAAGAATGTGGAAATCTGCCCTATCATGCAGTGTTAAGTCTTTTAAAGAACTCCTGGATCCACATCTGGATGTGGATCAACACCAGAATCGAATCACTCCCCCCTTGTGCCATGACCAATATTCCCTCAAGATTTCATCAAGATCTGATGAAACCCTTTTGAGTTATTAGTGAGTATGGAAAACTTCTAAGGGTCATCTGAAGGTGTGGCTCAGGACAAACCAGATCTGTGACCATGACTAAACATCTATCTTTAACGTGCGTACATTAATTTACCTCTGTATGTAACCTAATTTTGTATACATAATTACATCTATGTATACTAACCATGTGCAATACTGTGCATCAACATGTCTGTTCATGCAAAACCTGTGCAATACAATTGTGGACAAGTGTGCAATCATAAATTAGCACTTTTACTATAGTGTGCACTATATTAGCACTTTAACACTCTGCATTTTGAACTATAACAGCTTATGGACTTTAACTCTGAGGGTCCTTTTGATATATTTTCTTTAGCATACCGTCTTCATTGTTGAATGTGTTTCCTATAAATTAATCCTGCTACAGCCTATTACTGATGTTTTATGTATTATGTTTATTTTAAGACTGTACATACCTGTACAAATGCATCGCATCAACCTGCTGGGGACTACAGATAGAAATTAGCCTACAGCTAAAATCTGGCACATTTACATGTCAGTGTTCATTAATGTGCACTGTCCTCTATTTAAATAAATAAATAAACTGCTCTATCTTGCAATGTTAACAAATCCTATCCTAAAAAAAATCCTGGATCCACATTCACTACGGATCAGCACCAAAATCTTATCACCTCTTGTGTGTGCCACGACAACATGTCAACATTCCCTGAAAATCAGATCTAAATCCGTACAGAAGTATCAGAGTTGTCCTATTCACATGTGGACGGACAGACAGATAAACACTCATAGGGACAAACTCCAGAAAAAGCATAACCTCTTTGGCAGAAGTAATTGTCAGTGCAAGTGCTGCATGTGTTCGAATACCAAACAGGGCTAATTCCAGCTAAAGTGTGGTCTGAATTAGAAGTTTGTATAAAATCCATCCTTAAAGATGTAAACGCTTTAAGACTCTGGTTTGTTTGGCTTGTTTGTGATACTTGGAGGGATCTATTTTTAAGGGCCACCCCAACCATACAGAGCTGTGGGAGCACTTTACTTTAACACAATATGTTTCAAACTGTAGAATATCCATTATTTAATGAATGGGGAGCAAATTTTTGACAAAAAGCAGGAGTCTAAGCACTGTCTAAATGGCATAAATATGTAAGTAGTCTTTAGGAAAGTGGGTGTGAAAGGTTAAGAGTAAGGCTTTCTCTTGTACCATGCCAGCTGAAACCACATCTTCAACTGTCAGCAATGTATTTGTACAATTCTGACTGTGCCGGAATTTTCCTGATATTCTTTAGAAACAAAAACAAAAAAACTACACAAAATTTGATGTTCTGGTATTCCATTTTTCAGGGATGCACAACATTAGCTGGGTGATGTCTGTGTCTGCAGGTAACTGCTTCAAAAGTGGACTATCAGTATTAGTAGATACAGAAAATTCAGTACATTTTTACAGCCAATATGATAACCCACTATATCAACCTCAAGTTTGTAGAATTGTTGCAAATAAATCTTGATCTAAAAATATAAGCTCCATAAACACAAGGTCAATTCACCTTTGGTAGGTTTTTCCGTCCCTTTATTTGGCTCTTGAAAGGGCAGACTGAGCTGGTTTTTACTTTTACTGTTTAGAATACATGATGCCTAAAAATTAAGAATGACCAGAAAAGAAAAAAAAAACTGCTGAAGTTATTGCTACATATAGTGCTTGCTAAAATAGGTGTAGAAATTTCAGCATATCAGAAAATAAATCACAAAAATTAGTATTACACACCCCTACTATTACTTTGTTAGCATGGTGTCAAGCAGGTTTCAGTACAACTGGAATTTCATTAATAATCCAAACACTCATTTGAAATAACATCAGTAAATAGACCTATGATTTCATGCTGTCTAAACATCTACTAAAGATTATTATGTGGTCCATTTATATGTGACTGTTTATGGTTCTTACAATAAACAATCTCTTTTATTTAACATAACTTAGTCATTCCTTTTTTAAAAAATCTGAATTGACATAAACTAAATCAAAATAAAAATACTGTCATACCCCACATCTATTTTGAAAATATAGCATTACATTCTCAACATCTAGATATGATTTCAAGCCAAACTTCCTTCCTCCAAAGCTTTGCCTGAAACAGTTGGAGCTGCAAGTAATCATGAGAATGCAACAACAACACAGACACACACATAATTATTTTTACTGCCATCGAGAGGAAGGGGCTGGCAGTTGTCTGGGTGAGGTCACCCTGCAACATGGGTGAGAGAAAGACAGAGAGAGACAGCGAGAGAGAGAACGAGAGAGAGAGAGAGAGAAACATGTGTGTCTGCTTGCTGGTTCCAGTAGGCTGTTCTTGTGTAGTCACTGGGAATTTCCAGAGTCATTCTAGTGCTCACTGGCCCTCTCTCACTCCATCTTGATGTCTCAGTCTTTCCCAGTTTTTCCTGTTTTGTCGTCTCTCTAATCCGCACACACTTATGCTCATACACTCTGTCTCTCACACATTTCAACAAAAGGACAATATAATTGCAACGATCTGCAGTCATAAGATACGCCAAAGATGAGAGAAATTAAAGGCCTGACGCGGGATCAGGCACACTTGCAAGATCGCACACACACACACACACACACACACACACAGCATATAGACTCTCAACTTATCTCCTTCACTTACCATCATGACTCCAAATTTATAGGGTTCACACACTGCCTGGCGCAGACATGGGAAAAGTCCATAACACACATATGATGTAACCTTATCATTAACTGTTTGTTTTCTGAAACCAACAACTTCCTGCAGTACAGAAAGGCGTCTCTTTCTGGTCTTGTACGACTGAGAAACAACCGGGGTATTCCACACAGTCATCATCAACTCTCTGTTTAGACCTTCTATGACACAGTAAAGCTTTCATTTCAACTCGGACAGAGTCACAGCTCAGTCTTTTAGCACTTTTACTGTGATTTGAGTTATAAACTTTTAAGACAAAGTACTCCAATATAGACATTTTCAATTTCCGTGGTAAATTCTATTCATTCTTGAGTTGATAATTGCAATAATGTTTTGTATTTTATTGTAACTGTACCATTTCTGTGGCTCACATCTGGAGTTAACTACTATTGCAGCAGCATTACAGATGGAGAGAGAGTGCTTTTTTATTACTTGTTTTTTTTTTTTAATATTCCCAACTGAAGAAACACTTTTTAAACATGGACAATCATGATTTCCACACGTCTGTGCTTTCTGCTGTGTTGTGTTTGTTCTGTCCCTAGGCTTCCATGTGTAGTAGATGGAGTGCACCTCCTTATCCTACAGCACAGTGTGGGTTCTGCTTCTCCAGCCTCAACGGCTCTGACTTTTATTTAAGTGAGGAGCAGAGAGAGCCTAGGCACCTGTTGCTTAATATGATAGCACAGTTAGCTTAAACAGTGAAAGAGTTAAAGAAAATAACTGAAAGGTAGCCGCTGGCAAACTTAAACATGTATGATGTTCAGGGTTGGGTAAAGTCTTGAGCCTAAAAAGTTCCTTCCTTATTGATTTAAAATAAAAACAGGGCAGAAATATTATTTACTCTCATAGCAGCTCATGTGATAACACCTCTGTTGCCTGTTAGGAATGTTTCTTTCACTGGTGTGTAGTAATGGACAGCTCACTGTGTGCTCAAGACAAAGAAAGTTCAGCATCCCTATCCGTGACATTATGTAAATGAAACCTAAATGAAGTAAATGTTGGTAATGATAATTAGTTCAGTGGTTATTGTACATACTGGTACCAGTACTGCGTCTGTACCAGATTTCATTATCATATTGCTGACCTGAGTTAGATAGATTTTGAGGAGTCAGACGTGGAACAACGCAAAATAACTTCAAAGGTTGTGGTCACCTGTCAAGGCAGCACGACAAGTTTATTAAAGTATTTTAAATCACTGCACAAAATGTATATAACATTACATGGAGGTGTCAAAAAATTGTTTTGTATTTGAATCAAACTGTATTTCTATAGATTTACAAGAATCATCTGATTCAAGGCACCCATGAATCTACACACCTATTTTTGACACACTTCACACTGCAGTGTAATAAAATTATTGCAAATACGCTGATAATAGCATTACACATACATGAGCTGCATATCTTAAATATAATTAATTTTGAATTTTTTGTCAAATCATATTATACAGCTTCTTAGTGTGGTGAAGCAGATCCTGAAATAAACACATTTTTTTGACAACCAGGGGATGTATTGGGAATCGTGTATTGGTCTGAATGAAAAAAACAAGTTTGGATCAGATCCCGACCAAATCTTTACCTATTGTAAGATTCACATCCCTGATTGTACTCATGGTTTACATTTAAATTAAATATTCATGATTATAATTATTCAAAAAATTCAGCTTCACCGCTGATTTTTTAAAGCGTGGGAAAATGTTAATATTTATGATCCTTTTTTTAATCCATTAATAAGAACTTTAAAGTGATGCATTTATCAATTTCAAATATTGGACATCCTTATGATATTAGAGTTTTAAAATTGTATCTTGACACATCTTCCTTGACAGGGTACCAATAAGCAATGTACAGGTACATTTAATGTGCAAAGACCTTTTTAAAAAACATCTCAATACATTTTAATAGCTGACTGAGTGACACAGTTAAATGTTTCACTAATTTTAAGATTAAAAAACAGTCTGTATTCATGATAACTTGTTACCATTGCCGAGCATTATGATACAAATCAACATCCCACTGATTAACAGAACAAATGGGGAAGTTTAAACTCAAAAGCATGTGATGCAAACTCAGAAAAACTCAATCCTATTACACACCTTCTAATGAATATAAAGATAAAAACCAAGCTTCAAAATATGATACTTTGCAATCCAATATATGGACTTTTTAATCATTTTAAAAGCCTGTGATTTTGACAAAATAGTTGTGAACACTTTAAGAGTCCACAGACTCTCTGCTTGATGTTATTTTAAGGTTGTTTCTTACCATTAGAGGAAATTACAAAACTTTAAATATTACAAGATTAAAGGCCACTCAAAACTTCTGAATAACTGTTACTTTAAATTCCCTTGAAGTTTACCAGAAAACACCCTGGAGGATTAACTCCAAACAATACCAGGTCAAGAACCTGTTCCAGTGAGGGCCGTCACTAGGTGCCGCAGCCCCGTGGAGTTATTGTGGTGGACTGGAAAAGACAGGAAGGAGTCAGGAAATATTGGCTTTCTGACCAGTTGACTGAATGACTCAGGAGGAGAGAAGAAAAATGTGTTTGGTATGGCCTCCTAAATGCTCTACACTTGTGCAGATAAGCCAGAGGAGGGCATGTGTGTTTATTCAATACAAATGTCCTGGGCTGCACCAAAGTCTGCACGCACAACTAAAGACAGGAGAGGAATTTGATCATTAGACTTAAACCTCCATGCTGACAGTGAATGCTGTAAGTAATAAGAAATCTCAATCTGCCCTTATAATTCCTTAAGTGAATGAGAACATAGTGTAAATAAAGCTATTATTGTTATTATCATTATCAAAATCATCAGTGAACTGTAGTTATAACCAACTCCCTCCTGTAGGAGATCAAAAAAGTTAATCTAATCTTCTCTTAAACTATTGGTAATAATAGCTATGTCCCCATCTTTGAAAACAACCTAAAATAACAGCACCCTATGAACAATGCTGCAGGAAAGTTCAAGAGGAAAACAGTAATTTGAAAAAAAAAAAAACTCTTCATCATGTAAAATTACAAAGAAAAGTGAATAAATACTGGAGTGATTTATCTTAAATTTTGTTGCTGATATATGAAAAAATGCATGCAAATGGATAAAGTAACAGACACTATTCTTCCCTAAAAGGTCAAACAATTGCACACACCATCCGTGCTTAGAAAGCATCCCGTACACTGAAAACAAATGGAGACTCTGACTCGTAATTTTAGGTTGTTACAATCCAAGATGCCAAAAGTTGGTCGGCATGAAAAAGTCTTCTTTTGGTTGTTTTGTTTGAGCATAAATTGGACTGAAAACATTAAAGAAAACTGCTGAAAATCCTTCCTGTCAGTTGATTTAAATCAGGATGGCGCAGAGATAACCCTGGTCATTTCAGGGTTACACAAGACATCTTCACCTTCACAAATTAAAGCAGGTTACACAAAACATGACAAAAACATGAGCTGTTTTGGTCTTAGGCCACTATTAATCCTGAATAGACAGATACAAGTCTACTGGGTCTCCATAGCATTGGACTGCACTTCTCCTTAAACAACAAAAAGATGCTATTTCACCCAATCCGCATTGAAGAGCGCACTGTGAACCCCCTCCACCCTCCACGGCATAGCAACATCAAACTTTACACACACATTAAAACGCTCTCCTCGGAATTTACAGTGCAGTCATGCATACATTGTTAAAATCTCTCCTAGACCTCTATAACATCTCACACTCAAGCCTTCATGGTGCTGTATAAACACGCATGCACACATTTCCACATACACACCCATGCAGGAGCCCACACTCTGCCCAGCATGACTATAGCACTTCAGTAAAATCAACCAGGTAGATCAAAATATTAGTTTTTTTTCTTATTTTTTATGGTGAAACTAAATTTTTCATGCAAAGAGCACCTTGTTGGTGGTTGGGTTGGACGACAATATATTAATGCGTCTGACACATGCTGAACAATCATTCTTTGGCAACATCATCTCAGTGTCAACACGACAAAATAAAGAACTTCTACAGTCATCACAACTTTATCATTCACCCTATCAAATCTACACCTTGATGCCAGCTTATTTGTGCAATTTTAAAGAATTTAGAATTAAGGCAATGCCCCTCCGCAACATGGCACAGTGTGTGCGTTTTTGAGTGTGTGTAGGACATGTGGGCATTTATGTAGCTTGTTTCACATGAGGTGTATGACTCTATCTGCCTTTTTCAGGTTCTGTCTACTTTATTTAACGCTGCATTTGCACTAAATGGAAGTGTGAGTGTGTACGTAGTTACCAGGCATACTGCAGCTCATCCCTCTCCTAAAAGCATTTTATGGGTGTCTGTACGGGCGCAGGGCTGCAGTGACGGGGGACAGGGATGGAGGGAGAAGAACATGCGATGGTACAATGGTGGATCATGGTTGAAAAGCCGGGACAGCAAAGCCTATCGTGGCCCTTGTACACTTCAGCATGGCAGGGCGGCTTTGCCCTTAACTGGGTCACCGGGGAACACACTCACACATGAAACAGCAAAAAAAGAAAATGCTCTGTCTTACACACACACATACACACTATTTGTTTGTGAGCTTATGAGTAGGTGGGATGTGATTGTCCAGACAGCATGGGAAGAAAATATTCTGTTGAGGAATTTCATTAGAAGTATGAGGGCAAGCTGAGAAAAGTGTGTGTGTGAGCATGCAAGTTGGTGACTGCGCTTGTTATGGAGAACATCCATTGTGACGTAGTATGAATACTGGCAGCTGTTTAATGGCAGGCGTATCAGAATGTAGATATTATAGCACTTAAACAAAAACAATGAGGCCTGGAAATTGTGCATTGGAGTCAATAATGATCATAAGACTTTAGTGTGGATCAGAAGTGACTGTTCCGTTTGGGACCAAATGGCAGAAGTGTCAATGCCACATCAATGATCTACAAAGCATGCAAAGAGATGCCTTCACCATCAGTGGCTTATCTCCTGCGTAAACATGGACAAAAATGAGGATAAGTGGAATGCATGCCACAGTGTAAATCTGCAGGCCAGCTTGGGACACTTAAGGATTAAATTTTAAAGCATTCCATTTTGAAGACTTAAACTACAACCATTAATACTTGTGAGAAAACAGTTAAAAAAGTGCACAGTCAGAGATGTCAGAGATGCATCGGCAGTGATTGCAGCGCAGAAAAGTGGAGTGTGCAGCCTGGGAAAAGCCGAGAAAACACCGAACGCATCCCCGGCTCCTCTGCGCAGACCTCTGCGAGTACTACGAGAGGCTCCACACAATGTCAAAGGAGTATTATGACTAGAGGCAGTCAGCCGGTCTGCTCTGCTCTACGATGCTCGGTAACAAACACAAACAACCGGTTTCCAGTTGTTTCGTTATCCCAACCTGACGGGGCCCATTTGTTCCTCACACAACGATGTTATGCATGCAGATAACCATTACTACGCCTATTATACACGCACACACAGAAGCTTCCTACATAAAGCCAGTGCGGTGACACAATGTCTAGGTCATTCTATAAACTTGTAAAAAGCAGGAATCTCTCCGTGTTGGTGTTTCGCTCTAGTAAGCAGCTCAGTAATGTCAGTAGTGGTGGTTGTAGTAATCGTAGTACGCAACGGTCGCAGACTACATTAGTGCCCACATAATGACACCGTCAGCCAGACCACAAGGAAACAACATGTGGGTAGTTTTTAATCTCTCAAAGGGTCGTTTTACTAACACAAGCCATGCAAGCGCTGCCCCTCGTAAACATTTGGGTCTGCAATGCTGCAAATATGTCGATTGTTTTTACTACGCTCGCGCTGCCACACGATAAACTCGACACTTGAGGTCAAATAAAGTGCTCAACATTCACCAGAGTGTTACATTATCGCCGGGGGGAGTTTAAATGTCCATAAATCGTCCGAGGGACTGCGGTAAAACATTTGAGAAAGTTTTAGGCTGTTACACTCCCACCCCTCCCCTTTCTCTCGGCTCTTCCTCGGTGTCACTCCATTTCTTCGGACGGTAACGGAACAAACGGCCGACCGTTGGAAACTCAATCTCGTCTCGTGCGGGCTCTCTGCTCCAGGGAGCACAGATTTAAAGTCAGAGGCGCTTCGGTACGTTTCGCTAACTTAGTTTCAACTCACCCAAACAGAGCTTTCTTCCCCCGCCAGAGAAAGATTTATGGTCCTATTTTGCTGCTGAGGAAGCTTGAGCAACTCTCGGTAACATCCCTTGGCTGTCGGCTCTGAAGACCGTCCGTTTCACACTCACACTTTACTTTTCCTCCGCATAACATGTCTTTCCCCCACACAAACTCAAACTGGGGTATAAAAAACTATCGGTCTTCTTTTCCACTACAGTCACAAAATGGTGAATGAACCACTAACAGCTGGGCCAGCCGACCAATCAGAGGTCGCTGACAGGTACAGTAGCCAATCAGTGGCAGTGCTACAGAGCAGAGGGCGTGGTAGGCTGTCAAACTCTACTTGATTGACGGGGAGGCTCGGCCAATGACGACTTGGATGCTTAGCCAGGCCGGTATCCTGTCCCAAACTTTACAGTATCCAATAAGAGCTTTGGGAACCATAGGAACAGCATGAGGGCGGGTAAAGAGGCGGGAGCAAATAACCCAGAGCCAATAAAAACACACAAATGTCCCCTCCCCTTCTGAAGAGGAGTATGTTTACCATAATTGACAGCAAAAGTGCCGTCCCTGAAGTAGACGGAGATAATGCATCAACCCCTCCGTGCGTCCACACAGAAGTTGGTGCAGCGTGATCTAAGACCCATAATGCGGGTTTTCTGCCCCATGGATAGGCTTTGTTACTGCTGGAGATCTTTGCTTGACATTTTGAGTAGTCCCAGGCAGAAAGCATCAAAAGCGAGGGCAATAAGGGAAGATGCATGTATGAAAAGTTTGTTTTGAAGCTGCACAAAGTGTTGTATGGCACAGCAGACGCATCGTTGCCCCTCACACACTGCTCTCCCTCTCCCTTTTCTCTCAGCAACAGACGCTCACTTTCACCGCCGTCAGCCAATGACCGCGCTGCATCCCGCTGGCCCTGACGTCGGCCACCTCTCCGCCACGCCCACTCCTCTGAAAGTGAACGGGAACCGACTCCACTGACGTCACTTCAGCGGCAGACGATTGGGCAGGTGTACGACGTCTCGGGGCCAATGGACGGACGCTGCGGTGATGTCATCAAGAGTGTTGCCACCAGCTGGACCGTGGGGGCGTGGTCTGGCGTAAACTCGACTAACCCCAAATTTGTAACTCTCAGGCAGTGGTGGAGACGAACCTGTGTACTAACTGAACGATGTGCATGTTAGAGATGATGGCACGTGCGGGTAAGGGGCACCCCGCACGTGTGATCTCAAATGTGACAGTTGCATTGGTGTCCTTTGACCTCTGCATCAAGGAGGAAATCTACTCTACCTTGCAAAAGATGTAGTGCCGTAATAGTAAACATTACATAATCCTCTGCTCCGTGTGTAGTAGAGGACCAGACTCATGCTGAGACAGACAGACAGACATGCGGGATCTCACACAGCAGCGCCCCCTGTCGGTGTGAGCTGATGCAGCATGCTGATCTGTCACTCAAACTCAGAGTGTTGAGTGTGGCTGAAGACAGGAGTTGTCTGTGATTGGCTGATGGAAGCTTTACATTTAGTATCTCCACACCATGCTGAGCCTGCCTCTGTGTCTCTGTGCTGAGCAAAGGAGTGAAACTTAGGAGGTGCAGGAGTTGATTAAAAGTAGATGTAGAGTGACATCTAGTGGTACATCTTTGGCACTGCAGCTGACAGTCCTCTGAACAAACAACGTCTCAACACAAAGTTTTCCGCCTCAGTTGTACTTCCTTTGTCTAAGCTTCAACTGTTGAAGACACATCAAATTGATCATTAATTCCTGCGCAAAAATTGTAAACCTTTTTATGCCAAACACACACCAAAATCTTGAGGCACACTACATTTATACCCCAGCAAACCCACCTCTTAAACACGAGCCACAATACCTGATTACGAATGAATAAACTTATATTAACATCTAAAAAAGAAAGAAAACATAAATTAAGTGTTAACTTAGTGTGAACTTATTGTGAACTTATTCATTACCACCCCTTACCCATAAATTACAGATGGTTCATTAATCAATTAGCTTCCTCATTAATACAAACCAGTGCAACAATATTAATTCCAACATACTTCCTGCCTGACTTAAAAAAAAACCTTTCTCTTTTTTAAATGTTACATTTAAATATATCATTATGACAGTTTATTTAAATTTATATTTTTGACCTGACTTTGAACACATCTTATTGTAATCATAAACCAGCTTATTAATTCAATAGATACATTTTACCTATTCGACAGATTTCAACATTCATTTTATATTTTTAACAAGCAGGACTGAGAGTTATTCTAGTTTTTTTTCTTTCAAAGGTATGGCATTTTGGTTTAATTTAATGCTCAGTGCTGATATGCTTGAAGTATTACAACTGTTAAATATCAGTTACTGCAAACATTTGTGGACTTTACGGTTTTGAATAAGTGCTTAATAAAGTCTGTAGCAATATTTCATTTCAACTGATTTATTTGTTAACTACAAAACTCTTTAAGGTTTTACAGGGATTTCTTAAAGCTACTGAGTTTGCCTTTTTAAACTAAAATCATACAAGTTAAATCAGTCAATCATCAGCTGCTGTACAGTTGTACTGATAACAAATGTACAAATTCCTAAGGCACACCTGGACTTGACAAAGAACACCAGTGTGCCCGGCATCACCATTTGAGAAAGCCTGCCCTGAAGTATATTAGCATATTTTTATTTATTTATTTATTTATTTATTTAACAAGTCTTGGCCCCGAAAAACTTTTTTTTTTTTTTTTTTGCTTTTCTTTGTGTGTTGGGTCCTATGGGGAGGGTTGAGCAGGTTTTGTGAAAATGAAGATGAAGATCAGATGCATATACACTATATTGCCAAAAGTATTCGCTCACCTGCCGTGACTCACATATGAACTTAAGTGACATCCCATTCCCAACCATAGGTTCATATCTGACGTTAGTCCCCCTTTTGCAGCTATAACAGCTTCAACTCTTCTGGGGAAGCTGTCCACAAGGTTTGAGGAGTGTGTTTACCTGGAATTTTTGACCATTCTTCCAAAAGCGCATTGGTGAGGTCACACACTGATGTTGGTCGAGAAGGCCTGGCTCTCAGTCTCTGCTCTAATTCATCCCAAAGGTGTTCTATCAGGGTTCAGGTCAGGACTCTGTGCAGGCCAGTCAAGTTAATCCACACCAGACTCGTCATCCATGTCTTTATGGACCTTGCTTTGTGCACTGGTGCACAGTCATGTTGGAAGAGGAAGGGGCCCGCTCCAAACTGTTCCCACAAAGTTGGGAGTTGGAATTGTCCAATATCTCTTGTATGCCTGAAGCATTAAAGTTCCTTTCACTGGAGGGGCATGTCCAAACTCCTGAAATACTACCCCTCTCCTTAATTCCTCCTCCAACAAATTTAACACTTGGTAAAATGCAGTCCGAAATGTACCAGTTCCGCTGGCAACCCTCAAATCCAACTCGTCCTTCAGATTGCCAGATGGAAAAGCTGACTTATCACTCCAGAGAACGCGTTCTCCACGGCTCTAGAGTCCGGTGGCGGCGTGCTTTACACCACTGCATCCGACGCTTTGCATTGCACTTGGTGATGTATGGCTTGGATGCAGCTGCTTGGCCATGGAAACCCTTCCATGAATCTCCCTGCACACCGTTCTTGAGCTAATCTGAAGGCCACATGAAGTTTGGAGGTCTGTAGTGATTGACTCTGCAGAAAGTTGGCGACCTCTTCGCACTATGCGCCTCAGCATCCGCTGACCCCACTCCGTCAGTTTATGTGGCCTACCACTTTGTGGCTGAGTTGCTGTCGTTCCCAAACACTTCCACATTCTTATAATACAGCTGACAGTTGACTGTGGAATATTTAGGAGCGAGGAAATTTCACGACTGGATTTGTTGCACAGGTGGCATCCTATCACAGTTCCACGCTGGAATTCACTGAGCTCCTGAGAGTGACCCATTCTTTCACAAATGTTTGTAAAAGCAGTCTGCATGCCTAGGTGCTTGATTTTATACACCTGTGGCCATGGAAGTGATTGGAACACCTGATTTCATTAATTTGGATAGGTGAGTGAATACTTTTGGCAATGTAGTGTACCTATCTGCTTCTGAGATAAAAGTCAGAATTTTAACCTTAATCCAAATTGTTTTCTTTTTTTTCAGTATCAGAAAAATAATAATTTAAAAACACTTCAGGGACCCTAGTCATCTTCTGTACAATTATTATCCTTTACACATAAATGTATTGTGTATATTTCATCTGCTCCCTTTAGGCAATATAGAGCAAAATAAAGTAACAGGACCTAAGTTTAATGCAGTTTTTAAGCCTGTTCTTTAAAAACGTGTCAAACACATTACAAGTACACTTCGGAGCTCACATTTCAGTTTTATATTTGGTCAAATTTTTTCATTACAAATATCTAGAACTTTTTGAAAAACGTGTTATTCCATCAACACATATTTATTCTGCATGATACACTGAAAATCCCCTTTGTCTAACGAGTACAAGTCTTTGTTTTTGTAAACATGTAGTTCCCTTTCAGCTCATACTGACTTTATCTTACTAAAAACTATTTCTGAATAAAATTTGGTAACATGTTGCTGAAAGCTTGTATATTTTAAAACTTCAAGCTCACTCAATTTAAGTGTCTAGAATTTCCAAATAATTTGTTGCACAGTTCATGATATATATATATATTTTTTTTTAAATAAATTTTTCTTTTTGACGCAATGTGTCTTCTTACTTTCTCAGATTTGGGCAAATTACTGTAAATACATGAGCATTTCATTTCAAAGTTATAGTTTAATACTTTTTTAAGCTTTAATTATATTGATCATAAAGTTTTTGCAGAAGGGCCCACTACAGGTGGAAGCACTGAGCACAAAGATCAAAGTATTACAGAATAAAAGCTGAAGTATATCTTTCATAATCTTTGATTACTGAAATAAGTTGGGTTTGATATTGAAGAAATTAGTATATATAAATGAATGCAATTGCTTTGGTGAAGCTCTTTGTTGCAGCATTATTAAGTCAATCTTTATCACTGAACTTCAACTTGTACGTGCCATTTAATAACAAATGTTATTTTCAGACATTTTAAAAACTGGCGGGTCTAGACTGTTCTCCTTGTTTCTAAAAACAAATATTACTGCAGAATAATTTATGTTGCAAAAACAATCAAACATACTACTTAAAGATACTTAAACAACTTATAAATACTTTTATAACACAGAGTTAAAAAGTTGGTTAATTAAAGTTTTTATACTGCTTTGCTGATTGAGTTCAACATTTTGAGTTAGAAAAACATCATGTCAGTGAGATCACATCTAAAGAAAGATGTTTAGACTCCTGTTGCTAAATTATGAACAATTATAATTGTATAAGTAAGAGCCCCATGAAACGTAAACATTTTGGCCCTCTGGCGGCTTACTCGGTGGTCAAAGTTGCCATCGTAGTATTTGAAAAGACACCCACCAGCGCACTCTGGTGGACAAAGTTCAACACATACAGTCTAATCCCATAATGTCGAAAAAAAAACCTTCACTTGTTTCTTACTATGTGTTTTGCTTCATGTTGTAAGGTACAATAATTCCTGTTGTCATAGTTATGAAGAACCAGAATTGCAGAGTGTTACCTCCACATTTGACTCATCAGTTTTGTTCTTTCAAAAACAGAAGGATATCCTGTGAGCTCAGCAACAGAGACGGCAAAGAACAAGGCGTTTCACATCACCTCTAAACACAAATTGCTGTACAAAAGAGGGAGGTTTTCTGTGTGTTAGGTTGGAAGTAGAGGAAAGGGGATTAAATAATGCAGTAATCATCACACAGCACTGCTCTTACTTTGGGAAACAATCAGTTTTGAAGCTACCTAACTGTCATCATCTGTATTTTTGCAGAAAATGCAGAACCTCTGCAGATATTATCTAATAAATTTCACAGTACTTTACCTCTTTTTAATTTAGAAGTGCTGGTGCCTGATGTAACATGCAGCATGTCTACATAATAAATATTATTCTGTCAACAATTCGTCTGACGTCTATTATTTACTAGGGCTGGGTAACACAGACCAGAATGGTATCACAATATGCAGCAAAATGACATAACAGCCAGGATTTTTTCTGAAAATAAATAACAAATAGTTGTCACAAAACCAGTATCATTAACTGTGATATGATTTTACTAAAAAAAAAATCAAACAACACTGACACTCATTAGATGTCTGTTTGATAAAGTTGACCTTGACGATCAATATAATGGAGGTTATTTTACTTCTCAAAGGTCAAGACAAACTCCTGTCCAGTGTCTAAACTGGACAAAAGCAGAAGTAACATGTCCTTATATTGAGATTGTCAAAATGATCCTCACTCTTAAATATCCTGTGTCAAATAAAAAGAAAAACTCTGTTGGTAAACCTGTCAGTGGTATAAAAAGTAAAGAAACGTAATGAAGTTTAGTCATACTTAAAGAGAGAAAGAGCATTGTCCATCTTTTTCCAAATGTTGCTGACATTTAACAGTGTATGCTGGAGTTTACCTCACATTTTTTTAACAATGAAAACAACAAATGATCAGATATTAGGTGTCAATATCATTTGAATGTACCCAATCATATAACTGCTCCTTAAATAAAATAAAATAAGAGACAATTCCCAAAGTAGACTAAACCTTTTAATAGGTTATCTTGTGGTCAAAAGATTTCCTGGTGTGTGTTTTACTCTAAAAAAGAAAGCATTAAGCCTGAGGACATTTTTAAAAATCAGTTCGTATCATGAAGCATAGATGTACTTGTTTGTTGATTTAAGCCTCTATGTTTGGACACTAGATGGTGACAGATGACGTTAATGATTGTGAAGATGGTGTTCAGATGTGCTAACAGGTCATGTGTTAACAGGAAGTTAGTTGGGGAACACACAGCTCGTACTGTTAAAAAGATTAACAACCAAAGACGGGTTAATATCATCATACTAAGTATTCCATTTCTGACATTTGTTCAATTTTAGATACACATACAGACCTTTCCACACACCTATGCATGTGAACAAAAATTTTATATTAAATTGTAAAAGCATAACCAATACTGCTGTCAACATTTTTGTCTTTTTTACATGAAACTTGAACTATGTTAACTCATCCTAAAAACCTGACATGATGCCAAGCCCTTGTTTCTAACAGAATATTAAAAATCACCATGACAGTCAGTCCAGTCAAAAGAAACTTCTCTGAGAACATCCAGACACACTCTATGGAAATCCTCAGCAGACAGCTACATGGTGAAATGTGCCCTGAAATGACTCAGATACCCCCACATGTCTATAAGTTAGATTTTCTTCTCTGTATCCAGTGAGTGTTCATGTTCTTCCAAATATTTTGAAAGTATTATTTAATCCTCCCTCCTCTCATGCAACCTCAATGACAACTCTACCTCATTAGCAAGTCCGCTGCCCCCCCGCTCCTGCTATTGGAGCTGGACCCCTGACCCTCACCCTTCACCCTCTCAGTGTGCACTCATCACTGGTCTGTCAGTCACACACCAGAGACCCTCCCCTCCTGCTGTGCTCAGCTGTCAGTGCAGACAGTAGCAGAGATACAACACTAAAGAGGCTGTTTTCACAAATGAACCCTTCAGATTTTGAGAAAATTTCAGGACAGCTTGTCCCTTTCATTTTCTGTGGTAGTTTGATATGAATGTCACCCCCACCCCCCTCAATTGCTCACAGTGAATTTCCTGAATATTTGCTGCTGAGATGGCTCACCCTGACATCATGGTTAGCGCCCTGGCAGGATTAGGTTTAGGTAAAATCAGGGTGACAAAGTTCAGCTGAGTGAATTCTTGGGCTGGGAAATATAGCAAGTTTGAAAACATTTCTATGAGAACGTTTATATACACCGATGGTCTAATTCAGAGGTGGGCAACTGGCAGCCTGAGGGCCACATGTGGGCCTCCACCTCACTTATTGCAGCCGGCAGGTCAATTCCAGATTTCCCGAAATTGCAATTTAGTATGACAACACCATGTCCAAAGCCAAAATGCATTAAACATGGAAACTGGAAAATGTTTCACAAGTAGCCTTTAAAAACAGTTTTTATTAGGTCTTTTATGAGATATTAATGATACATTTAGGACAAAAGTAAGTTAACCCCTTAAAGCCTGTTGTATCATATTTGATACATACTTTTATGATACCTCTATCTAATCCATATGATCAACAAATTACTAAAAAAACATCTGAATACAATCAGATAAATGATAAAAATGTCCTCAAGTGGAGTATCAGTTGCCAAAAACACCTAATGTATCAAATGAGATACAAAAATATATATGTTCAATTTTATGGAAATTTGGATTTTTTTTGGATTTCAGTAGAAAGTGAAATGAACATTTCAGCTCCAAAACATTAGAATTTTCTGGCTATAATTTGTGTTTTCAGGCTTTAAAGGGATTGTTCAGTTTATTTGAAGTGGGGTTGTATGAGCTCCATATGGCCACTAAGTACATTAGATGCAGTAGAAAGTTCTCTCCTCTCCCTCAGTAAGCCACAGCCTGTAAGAGTCTGTGACGCAGAACCAGCCACAAACAGGGAAGTATTGTACCAAGTACAAAGGGTATTTTCTCTGCCTACAAGAACTCCCATCAAAAAATAATACCACAGTTTAAGAGTACACGACCTAGAAATTTTTTGGAGTGCACTAACTTTTTTGGAAAAATAAAGTTTATCTGGAACTTCACGTATTCCTCCGCGCAACGCTGCCTTGAGCCGCGCAACGCAGAATGTTAATGCACTGAAAAAAATTTCTACGTGTACTCTGAAACTGTGGTATTATTTTTTGATGGGAGTTCTTCTAGGCGGAGAAAAGACCCTTTGTATTTGGTACAATACTTCCCTGTTTGTGGCTGGTTCTGCGTCACAAACTTTTACAAATTGTGGCTTACTGAGGGAGAGGAGAGAACTTTCTACTGCATCTAATGTACTTAGTGGCTATATGGAGCTCATACAACCCCACTTCAAATAAACTGAACAATTCCTTTAAAGGCTTAAATGAATAATCATCACTGACTAAGATTTTTATGTCTGCTACCTCGCCCATATTACCTTCATGAAGGTAATTTGTTATCAATGGGACGTGCTAGTAAATAAAAAAAAAATATATATATACATATATATATATATATATATATATATATATATATATATATATATATATATATATATATATATATATATATATATATGTATATATATATAAACTATGAGTGCTCTGAGCGCACAAACACTATTTGCCCGTTCTCACAATGTTAGGAAATACATGAAAAAAATTCTGGATCAGATCACCACCAAACTTGAATCACTTCTTCCTCATGCCATGACTAATCAAAAACAATTTTATGCTTTTCCAATCATCCTGTTCACAAACTAACAAACAGTGACAAAACTAACCTCCTCGATGGAGGGAACTGGTTTATTGCACTGAAAAAGTATCTTTTATTGGCCTACCTTTTAAATTAAGCCCATTAAATTGAGTTTTACTGTTTAGTTTTCAGCATGAAAATACAACTTCAAATTCTGATAAAAGCTAGAAATTAATCATTTTCTTAAATTACAGGTATTGTGATTGTCTCATTTATAGTAACCTTGTATTTGTAGTCAAAGTTGCCCACCTCTAGTCTAAATATTTGGAGACTTATAGAGTAGTCTGATTACTCCAGTGAAGCTTAATCTGATTTCCCTTGGTCAACAACATTTGCACATAAATAATATACAACTGCAAAGCTTGCAGGAGGATAAACAGCAAACACAGTCAGCAGCAGCAAGAGTGTTGGAAAGAAACATTTTTGGATTAAAGCAAAAATGAATGTCATGTTACAAAATGTAAAGCTTATACACATAAAACATCAGCTAGATGACAAAAAACATAATCACTTAAACTGTCCAGGGTAAAGAGCTAAGAGTCAAAACAACACCAGTCAAAACAGGAAGTATAAAGCTGGCAGTGATTTTGCTGTTTTACATCAACTTGTGAAAAGACATCAGACTGTTGACAGAATCATGTAAACATGTTTTTAAGAATACGGAAGTGCATGCACATGCATCAAATAAGAGAACTACGAAGTCCCGACTATTCCCACTAATTTGACTCATCTGTGTGCATGTAACCAGGGTCGATATGTTTTCAAATGTGACAATGGGTAAGACAATCCTGTTTGCATTAATAAATGTTATTCTGACTTGAAAAATATTAATTTACTCCTTCATCAGCTATTGATGAATGCAGCGTTGAAGGACATGATTTGATATAAAAAAGGAGATCCTAACGCTCAGCAAAAAAAACATTCACTGCAAGGACCTTTATTATGAATACTGAGCACGAGATCATCTATTTGAAATCGGATTTATCTAAAATGATCATTGCATTTGTTTTTATTTATGTAAGGAACATTTATATAATTAGTTCAAATCAAATTAAAAAATCAATACCTTTCTTATATCACAGTTACAAGAACTGAACACCCACTTCAACACCCAGTGGTGGGAAATGTATTGTTTTCTATTTCCAAGTTTCTATATATTTTGGTTCCACTGATCATCATAGAAATGGAGATGTTGTGATCTTGAAACACACTGTGTAAGAAGTTTGGACATTAATAAACAGAATGTTGCCCATTATTCCATACAGCTCAGTGTGCTGGATTTGTCTGCGATCATCAAAGATAAAAACAGATAAATGCACAATACTGGGTTTCTAAGAGCTCTATTTTTGTCACTGTTCAGCCAAACAGATATCAACATAGTTTGATTTGTATAGAAATCAAATCAAAATTTAAGTTTAGGTAATGAGACTAGAGATGGGAATTGATAAGATCTGATTGATACCAATCTCATGATCAATTTTGCTCATGGATCTGATTCTTTAAAGATTCTTTGTAGATTCCTGTGGATTTTCTGTGTGGGAAAAAGTTGACCTACACAGGTTTTCAGAGACAACAATGTCAAACACATGTCACTCCAGGTAGTTAACACCAGGCTTCATGGATGAATTGCTGATGTTTCCTCTCACTAGAGGTTGTACAGTGAGCATCTTTATGTCAAAAACATAAGCCACAATTTTGACCAGTTTGCCCCCCCCCCGCCATGAATATTTTACCTCTTTGTTTTCCTTTCTGCTAACTGCCACTGATGGGGGCGTGACGTGTTTGATTTGTAAGGCATGCACAATGAAGTGGAATGAATAAATTAGGGAACTCTAAAGGGAAAAGAGTGATGATATCAGTACCTTGAGAGAACTGTTAACGATTCTTAACTGGGGTCGGTTTTTCAATCCCTTCCCTGAATGTGACAACCACTGCTTGTCTCCATTTAGCTTAAAAAGAAGTTATAATAAGAGTTTTGGTCTGTACCGCATGGGCCTGGTGTCAGGTCAGGTCAGGTTTGGGAGCACATGCTGGGTCAGCACTTCTCCATTCATCAGTCCTGACTGCACCACCAGCAACATTAACCCTGCTTCATTTGTAGGTGTTCAGGTGGGATGAATTTAAGGGCACAAGGGTGCAGACCCTACACAGGCTCAGGAGGCAAGGGACGCCAACCGCTTTCAGTTGTGTTTGTGTTGTATTGCCATAACCAGACATTCTCAAATGTTTTGCACATGTGTAAAAGCACCGAGACAAAGACTGTAAAGGCAGAAGAAAAGAGGAGGAAATAAAAAGATGGCATCAGAGGGACAAAAAAAATTCAAGAATAATAAATCAAAATGCTTTTACTTGTTGAAATTTTCAGTCCAAAATAATCAAAGTTGAAGTATTTTTAACTTTAGTATCAGTCTTATCCTTGTCTGTCAACAGTCCGTCCTCTAAACTCTAAACTAAGCCTGAATTCTCCTTAACCCAAAACAAAAACAGACCCACTGCAGGAATGTCTCTCACCTTGGTCAGAAATGCTCACAGTAGCATAACCTCTGACCTCTGACTGCTTAGCCTGATCTCTTATCCTGCCAAGGCGGACCAGCAGACTCAGGACAAGGGATGAAAATAGAAACTGGAAAGCTTCTGAAAACAGCAGCTTTTAAAAAAGAGGATATGTTTTACATAAAGAATATGAGCAAAAATAATACCATGTACAAGAGCAGCAATCAGTGGGGAATTCAGTTTACAACCTTGAAGTCATGAACCAGTCAAGCCCAATAGCTGATCTGAAATAGATCTTGAATCTCTGGTTTCACTTAAAGGGGTTGGATTCACTAGAGCAGGCCTTGGATTAAACTCAGTCTTATAAAAACATACTACATCTAAATGGACATTTCTGCGAGCCTTGTCAACAAAAAAGTGAGACTAATGGCAATGTCTTTTAGTTGGTTATAGACTGAAATATTCAAACTGGAGATGCACAATATTATGGGCTCAGTATTGGTATTGGAAAATTGTAGCTTAAAAAATGATTATAGATACCTGCAGACAGTGACTGAAGTGGACATTCACCAAGTGCAATGGTGGATAAATTTTCCTGTTTGTTGCCCAAATAGCAGGTAAATGTTTGAACCCAAACAGTCACACACAAAAGCAGCTTCTTCTCTGCCTGTCAGGGAATCATGCTGACGGATACACACCTTCATTGACACTCTCACACACACACACAGGAAACCCCGCGCGCCACTGTATTCTTTTATTGCAGCAGAAAACAGCTGATCTAAGGTCTGTGCTGGCTGAGTTCAGTATGTGTTTGTGTGACTGAACCTTCATAAGAAGACAAAGGTGCTCCGTTCAAAGTACTGAGTCGACTCTTTTGGGCTTATTCTAAGCATGTGTGCATTTACACTTGTAAGCGTGTGTACAATTGCTATCTTGACTGTTATAATGATGTCCTGCAGGGTGATGCTTTCTAGAAACTTCCTCAGTTTCCATATTATGGTTATTTTGTTAATAGGCTGGCATTTTGCTGAAAGTATGCTGTTTTACTAACACTACTCTTGACTACATCAGGGGCTTTAACTTGCACACTTCATGAGTCACACTGACTTAATACATGTCACATTTGCAGGCATTTTAATCTGATGTCTGATAAATCTTTTTTTCTTGTTTCAAAGTTTGTTTGGTTTGTAGACATCAAGTGTCCACAGGTTACCGAAGCAAATTCTACTAAATCCTATTTACATAAGTGGCTCAGAGTATTTGAATGGATAAGTACTTTTAATTTTTCCACTGAACTTGTGCACTCGTTCCCTCGGGCTTTTGAAAAACTGAGTGTCACTGAAGGGATGGAAGAGCTCATTGTGTATCAGGTGTCAGCCGAGGGCAAGTCTGCTACTTTGGCATACAGGAGGAAGCAGCAAGGAGTCATGATGTCTAATAGAGTCTGGTTAATGTGGTACACATGGATTTAGGAAAGGATACTGTCAGCACAAACACTGGTATTAAACTTGGGAATAAAAACCTGTTAGATTAAAAGACTGTAGACATATACCCTATTTAGAAACTCTCATTGTTGTTGAGTGCTTCTCTAGTTACTTCATATTGAAGCTAATGGCTCTGTGAAACAGCTAAATGGCTTAGAAACAGTCATAGCATTAATAAATGGTCATTGAGATGGCACAGAGTGCTGGCATCCATACAAGCTGCAGTATGGAGAACAGAAGGCCCTTGAGCTCAATACATTCTTGTTCACAGTAACGTTAAACCACTCAGCTGTTCCTCAGGGTCCACTTCATGTCCCGGCGCTGAAGACAGGACCCTCATGGACATGGGCGTCATTGGACACACTGATTCCTGCCTGTTAGAGAAGAGATAAAGAATGAGTGGTTGCGAGGCAAAATCATTTTTCAAACCCATTAGGTTGTTAAACATTAAAATTCAGATTTACTCAAAAATACCCAGTGTAAACATGTTCACTGTATGAGAGGTCAACGTTTTATTGTATATTCTGCTACTTTAATATCAATGTGTTCTTCTTTACAAATACAAAACATACACTTTCTGAGATAAGTTTGTGGTGCTTCAGCTTTAAGACCTCTGCAGTCAACCACAAATTAACCAGTTTGGCCTTTATCAACTGCACAATCGCTATGGGTTATGAGAGAGTTGTGTAATGTTAACCGCTCTTTTCTTGGGGTGCCGGTTTGGTGGAGTAGGTTGCAACCATGCACGTACTATATATGAGGGCTTTTGCCTTGTGTGGTTCGAGTCCTACCTGGGGCTGATTTGCCACGTCTTCCCCTACTTTTCCTCCCCCTTTCTGAGTCTCTCCGCAATCAAAAAAGGTGAAAAATGACCAAAAAGTACTAAAAAAGCTCCTTTACTATGCTTCAAAGTCTTTTAAAACATTACAGAAACTGAGTGTGTATGAAGTGTTACCTTACTAAAAATGTTAAGTAAACAAACAGAGATTGAAAAAGTTGATTCCAAATTAGGAACCACGTGCTGGGTTAGAAATTAGCATCTGACACCAGCTACCCGCACATGTTTTTGTTCAGTGACAAGTGACCTAGCCCCACGTACCTGCCACAGTGGCTGATAATTAAAATTAATGAAAAGGCTAATTGTGAACAACAACATCGACTGAATCTGCTCCAACTTTATGAAAGACATGCATTGATCACAGGGCGCTGCCTGCTCTGTGAGTTAGTCAAATGTTAACAACAGAAATGTCTCTTCTCAGTGGCTTTTAAACAAAGCACAGCATGAATTTACATCTCTATTGCAACTATTGCAATTAATCTAATGGCTGAAGACGTGCTAATTAATATTTTGCTTGTCCATGAGCAGGCTGTGGCTGTGGCTAGTGGGCAAATGAGCAGATTTAACACTGTTATTAAAAAATCCCAGCTTCCTGTAGCTCTGCTTTAGCTGTTTTGATGATAAAAAAAACAAAGAGCATGTCTGTATTTTCTACAGTATAGAAGGCATTCCCTTCATTGAAATTACCTATTAGTAACATTCTACAGGCTTAATTCAAATACTTTACATCAGTAAAGTTGCTGATAACAGATTTTGCAGTTGCCAGAATTTTAAATCCACTAACCACAGTGAAAGCTGGACAAAAAAATGATTTCCAACAATGCGCAAATACAATAAAATGGGCAGTGAAGATACAAACCCTATTTCCAATTAAGTTGGACACTGTGTAAAACATAAATAAAAACAGAATACAATGATTTACTAAATCTATTTGACTTACTATCACTTGAATACACTGCAAAGACAAGATATTTGATGTTCAACTGATAAATGTTTTTGTGGTTTTTGCAAACATTCACACATTTTGAGTTTGATGCCTGCAACGTGTTGTTGCTGATTTAAAAAAAACGAACAAAAAAAAAAAAAAACGCAAGGTCAAACCATCAGCGTGAAAGATTAACACTTGAAATCACTAAGAGAAACACTCAGCTGAAATACAATCTATTTGAATTTTTCAGTCTAAGGTGGTTTATTTTTACAGATTTTTCTTGTAACTGTTTACACAATGCAGCTGGCTTTAAACAGAAAAATGGCCCATGTGGTATCTGTTCGTAGAGACCAATGTTTGTTTTGTTATTTTTTTACTTGTAGAATATCAAAATGTGTTGCAATTCACCTAAAAAATATTTAAAAATGCTTTTTGGTCCATATCATCCTGCTTCTCTCTGATGTGATTGGATGAATAACCAGCTCTTGTGTTTTAAGAAATGAAACTCTTTGACCTCAGGTGGGTAATGACTAAATAGCGAGCAAATCTGAACCAAAATTACGCTCCTCATGCCTCTTTTCTTTATGAAATACAGCACTTAGACTCGAGACAAAACAGTATTATCTGCAGTGCAGAGTTTCAACAACAGGGGGAGACATTCAATGTGAAATAAATGATGGAAGACATCAGATTTTACAGCAAATTATGGCCGTGTTCAGTAATTCTTACACATCAGATCAGTCACAGACTTTCAGCCCTTTTGGTAAGAAAAGTATGAGTGCAATTCGTTTCAGGTGAAATAGGTTGAACAAACACTGCAGGAAGGAAGAAGAGAAAGGAAGCAAGTAAAGAAGTTTCAAACAAACCACATCAATGTGCACACACACTTGTCTGTGCTCAGTGCGACACAGAGCCGTCAATGTCTCTCCAGTGTGGTGCAGCTTTTCTCTGTATGGTGGAGGATGTGGTGAACTTACTAGCATGCCTTCGTTTGTCACCGTACCGTAACTTTCAGAGAGGATGCAACATCTATGTGTGCGTTTGTGAGTGTGTGTGTGTGTGTGTATGTGTGTGTGCTTCTTGCAGTGCAGCGTGTGCATAATGCATTGGTTGTGGTCATATGTGGAACACGGAGCTGGCTCTGCGCTGGTTTCTGCGAAAGCAAACGCTCAGGAGGGAGCTCGAGAAGAGGGCACAGGTGAGAGAGGAGAGTGGTTCCTGTGGTCTCTCTCTCTTTCTGTTTCTCTTCTGCTGTGAATGGAGCACCTGGATAAGTTGTACGTCAACAGTCAACACACACAAACACAGATACAGTGACCCTTGCCAAGGTCAAAGATGGTGAAACTAGGCAACATGAAGGCTTCTCCTTTCTTTAAAACTCTTATAATGATTCAAGTATGTGATCTAGAGAGGTATCATGTATTTTATCCCCACCACAGTATCATGACCTGTGCATTATTTCATGACTTCAAGAGTGACAGTCTTTACTGTTTAAAATGACAACACTGATTTTTAATAGAAAAAACTGTAAAAACAATACTCACATCCCCATATCAAGACTGATGAGCTTTGTGGTGGCTGTAATCATCTCTCCTCTCTGTTCAGCCTGCTGCTGTGATCGATCTGTAGGAGCTAGAGGACAACATCTGCTGTCACCACTCATATGAAGTTTATTTCATACAAAGTGAATTCTGTAACAAAGGAAAAACTTTCTCTGTTTCTCTCAAATAAACATACAACAAAAGATGATTCATTGCTCATTTTAAAGGCATAGTATTATCTATTAATATTAATTGTTGAAAAGTTATCTAACAGTAGTTTAAAAAGTGCAGTTATTGAGTCCATATTGTGTTCTTTTTAAGTTTTATATGCTTTTTAGTGTGTATAACATGTCTTCTCTGTGTGATAGAGCACTTCTATGAACTAGACAAAAAGTCTGCAGCATCAGGACTCCTCTCTTCTTCTTCTCTCTCTCCCCTTTATGTAGCAGTAACTCTTGAAACATACTATTTCCCAAGCCCCCCTGAATAGACCTACCAGTGAGACATCCTGCCATTGTTTTGTCATCAGTTGGCTCGGGGTAGCAAGCCCAGTGCAGAGCTGAGAAGGTAGAATAACGTTATTTTGAACATCGTGATTGTGAAGATACTCTAGCAGCCATCAGAAATGAATATTCAAACCACAGTAAAAAGGTCTCATGTCCTGGTGTGTTTGAACATATTCATGATGTATTGGGTTCCTGTTAAAGGGGAATATGAGTTAAGTTGAATAAAAAAACAAAAAGTTTCGTCTCTGTAGAGCATTATGCTTTTTCCCCTCCCCTTTGGAAACGCTTGGATCTGGGGGGGGGGGGGGGGGGGGGGGCAGGGAGGCTACAGGAAGCTATGATAATGTGGTCTGCACTGATTGTCTCGCTGATTATTCCAAATGATGTCTGATGGGGGGGAGGGGTTGCAGGCCGTGGAGCAGACTTTCAAAAGTCATGGAGTCTGCATAGGATGAACAGAAAGCACACATGCAGGTGGAGGCTGTATTGCTATCACATGGGGTTAAAATTCAGCCTGTGAGTCGTTTCTCAAATGTTGTTTCAGACTCTTCCTCTCCCCTGTTTCTGACTCTACAGTGTGTGTGTATATGGTACATATGTTTAGTTTTCCTGAGCTACAGTATGCTGCTGTGTTTGTTGCTGCACATGTTCATGCTGATGCTTGGTCTTGAGGTCTTCGGTGTGTTGATATGCACTTTTCTCCCTGTTTTAACTTTTAAAGGTCAAATACCAAAAATAACATATTGAAAATCTTAAAGTCCCATTCAAGAGGGGAAACTTTTTACTCCACCTGCATCTCTCTCTCCCATCAAAAACGCTCCTGTGAGAGGTCTTTATGAGACAGGTGAGCCAGTTCTTGCGTCGGGTTAAAAGGTAAATGGAGAACACTATGTGAGGACTGTATTGCTAAGTGGCAGACAAAGTGCTTTTCTTTATCACTGCTGAAAGTACAACCTCAAATGCCCCTGCATCTGGGCAGGCACTGGTACATGTTTGTGTGTTCATTTAGACCAGTGGTTTCTAAATAGGGTGGTGGGGCCATGAGGCAAATTCAGGGGTGACTTAGAGAATTTAATAACCATGCATAATAACTATAACCTGACAGGCCAGTTCAATATCAGATGATGCAGTTGGCAGGCGCTACTCCTGGGGTCTAAAGGACAGAACAGCAGACACTTCATAAAACAAATTCTCTTAAAAACATGTCAGTAGTGTAGTGAAAATGTCTGTCCTATCGAGAAGTATGTAGTGTTTATACTTGTTTTTCTTTTAATTAAGAAATGCAATCAAGCTGTTGGCATCTATGGTAATCTCCTTTGGACCAGCCAGTCATCTCACTTGTAGCTCCCACCTCTTCCTGCTCCAGAGGACGCTCGCAGTCGCTGTAGGTTGGATCTTGGCAAGATGGATCCGTCTGATTACAGACGGTGAATCTGGCAGATCCTGTTGGACTGAAGGCTATTATAACTTTTACTCTCTAACAACTTAATGCTATGTTTTATTGTTTAATTTAATCTAATCGTTAGTTTCCATAAACAGCAACAAGATCTGTAACTCACAGATATCATTATCAAACCACCAAGGTAATACTTTTCGGTCACTTCATTTTATCAGTTTATGAAAATATTGGAAATCATGACCTTTCAAATTTAACGTTGTTTAGCTTAATTTTATGAAATGTATCAATCCTTCAAATGAATCTGTAAATAATTTTGTCAATAAATGCTTCATGGTTAATACCTCTGTTTGCCGTTGGGCATTAATAGATCAAATATACAAGAACTGATATATAATTTACTGAAACAAAACAGACTGTTTTCCATGGATACGAACATGGCGTGTCTTGAGATTTTCACCTGCCCAAGGTGTGAATTAGGCAAACATTGTTTGAAAACCATTGATTTAGACCATGTTACTACTAGGGGTCAGAAGGCCAAGATTAAAAGAACAAAACTCCCATTGATAAGCTTTATTTAAATTAACTTTAAATACACATCAGAGTGGATGACCTAGCGCACTTTTTTTTTTCTTTTTATCAATATATTTTATTGCAATTTGCAACTAGTGACACTGTGCGTTGGATAAAATGAAGGACATGTATAAAGTACATTATAAAAATGAAAATATACATCAAACCTTGCAAAGGTATTCCTGTCACTAGAGAGTACAGAAAAGATAAATGACAAAAGGAAATAGTCCTCTTTGTGTACAATTGTGCACAGTTACAGTCATACATCAACACATATACATGTATGCATCCATACATGTATAGATATGTTTGCGTACAATCTATTTTTGCCCTAAACTGTCTCTTTTGTTACAGTAAATTATCCATCTGTGTATGTGCAATTTCATCTGCCAATGCCCAATAACATTATGCTAACATTACTCATGAAACATTTATTGACAAAATTATTTACAGAGTCATTTGAAAGTTTGTGAAAATTGCTCTCAGCAACACAAATTAAATGTGACGGGTCACAATGTAGAAAAAAAACTGTTAAAACTGATCAAATGAAGGAACAGAAAAGTGTAACCATGGTAGTTTAATAACGATGTCTTAAAGTTAAAGAGCTTGTAGCTGTATATGGCATTTACTGATGGAGTAAATGAAAAATAAAATCACTCAGTTGCTGGAGACTTACAGTTATGATGCATGGTTGTTATATTTTCCAGGGCACACCTGAACTTGCCTCATGCACCCCACACCACTTAAGTACCACAGATTTGGGCTTCACCTTTTCATGATCCCCATTAATTTAATCTTTATCCAAATTTGCGGTTTTTGTACATTTTGTCTTTCTCCACGATAAGCTTTGGGGGAAAGTAAGTTGGTTTAAATGGTGCTCAAAAAGGTGAAGTGAGTTTTTAGTAAAGAACAGTTTTCTTTAAAGATATTGGAAAAAGTAACTCACTCATTCATCAGTGAGGCTGAGGCCAGACTGTAGATTATATATAGTAGTCCAGCGAGACTCGCTAACAGAGTATGAAGAGTAGACATAATATCAAGGTTTACCCAACTGAATAATGGTGACTCTGATAATTACGACATGGTGAGCTATAATTTGTTTCTTGTAATGTAAAAAATAAAAGCTTTTTCAGATCAGTAACTTTGACATTTCACTTCTTTCATTTGTTTCCATTTTACCAGGTAATGGCGGCTAACTAGCTAAAAGCCTTTAACAGAACTCCGTGTAAGAGTGCATACTAACCTGTCGGAACAATTATCTTTGATAACTGCACGAACTCTGATGTGAAGACGTGTTTAATCCTTTTTTTTTAAATACATGTACGTATCTAAACTTTTAACCAGGGCTGTATTTTCCCAAACTATTTGAGTAATCTAACATCCGACATACGTTGGTGATGGGAATTCAGGCTCACTTTAGTGATCCGGATCATTTGGCTCAAGTAAGGGACACAAATCAGTTTTTTCTGCCTCCAAACGGCTCTTCATTTGGCAGCACATCAGTCTCAGTCAAACTGGGCCATTTTGACTGATAACTTAGTACTTTATTATGTGGTGTTCTTAATGGTGGAGTGTGGAGAAAAGATTATGCATTCATACTGACTGTTTAAAGGGTTACGTCAACATTTTTTTGTTTGTTTTTGTGTCTTGCCGAACTCCTGAGTCCATGACAAGCAGATAAACGCCATTCTTTTGACGCCATTCTTAAATTAGAGATGTCAGATTCAATGTCTATAATCAGACGGATACATCGTGCCAAGCTCCAATGACTGCAAGCAGCCCAAAGGAGCCATCAGCATCCTTTGGAGCAGGAGGAGGTGGGAGCTACGATTGAGACGACCGCAGGAAGTGATTGCTTGGACAAAGATTTGCATAGATGCAAATAGCTTCAGTAGCAGTTTTATCAGATCTGGACTGCATTCTTAATTAAATGAAAAACAAGCACCACTATAAACTTCTCAATAGTAAGGACATGTTTTGCTCAGAGTTTGTTTTATGAAGTGGTTCATGTTGTCTTTTACACGGGGGCAGTAGCGCCTGCATACTACATCATCTGAATGACCTGTAATGAATGTGACTGACAGAACGATCATCCAGTCACATGTTGATATGCTTTTGAAAGGTTCTTCCCATTCCCAAACACTTTCTGGGGGCTTTTTTACAGATGGACTGGTGAAATATATTGAACGGTCCATCTGGAGTGTCAGGTTACATATTCAGGCATTTATCTGAATAGCAATTCCTATACACTTTCAGACGTGGGAACCATGAGTGCTAAAATGCTAACAAACTTCTGCGTTTTTTGACTTATTCCTGCACCACATCATAGTAGCCTACTTTGTGAAGAAAATTATTATACTAATCGTCAACACTCACTGCCTGAAAGCACTGAATCGTCAATTTCATTTTTAAGATACAATGAAACAGGGGCAATAATGGGACTTACTGCATTAAAATGTTTCAGGTAGAGCGCTGTTTGTCTCTAATTATAATTCTGAAGTAGTTCCAGAAATACTAAAGCCCTCATATGTCTGACGACTTCATGTTGCAGAGTCAAAAGTAGGAGCTAATCTCTCTGTTTACAGAAACAGGGAGGCAATAAAACTCCACTGTCTGATTATGATTCATTAAGAAATATGGATGTTGAAAGAAGACATAAACAACACATTGATATTCATATTAGGTTTTAACCAGTTTTAATTAACCCTGATTACAGCTTAATTACAAGTTTGGAAAAAAAACACAAAAGAAGTGGAGAAATTCAATGTTACATCATGGTATTAACTCTCATCTCTCCATCTGAGTGTTATGTAACTGCTCGGGGGAGACGAGGCGAAAGAAGAGACCGAAAGAGGGAGAAGATAGACCTTTACACAGTCAAACAATACACATCTTTTTTCTTCTTTTAAAATGATACAACTCCCTCCCCCCAAAGAAAACAAGAAAAAAATATACAAGAGCAAGAGAGAGAAAATAGTAACATTATAAAACAAAATTACATTACATGACAAAAAGATAAAATCGCTCCCCCCTTTCCCTCTAAGTAAAATCCTCCACTGCTGCCTTGCACCATCAGCCCAGGGTGTTATTTCTGTCAGCATCAAATTAATATTACACATTTGAGTTATTTTACATTTGTAAAAACTAAAGATAAGTAAAATGTCTCTAGTTTCAGGGGCTTCAAGGTTTGAAAAAGGGAAAGGAGTTTGGATATACACAACATAAAAAGCAACAGCTAACAGAGCCAATGGAATAATAATAATGCCAGGGTGGAGAGGTAAATAACCCAATGAGAACGATAATAACACCAACAATAATCAATAGCAATATTGACATCAGAAAAAAAAATGAGAAGTTCTTCTTCTTTCATAGAGAGCTGCAATTGTGCTCTCTATTCTTTGACTGCAGCGGCCTGGAACAGGATGAGAGATAGCCTGTGTTACAATCAAGAGTCCAATCAATCTTTCTACCCTGAAATATCATGACAGAGTCAGATTGTGCCTCAGTTAGCAGGACGTCAACAACGTCTGAAACAAAGCAAGGAAAACTTTAAGAGAAAGAAAGACAGAGTGCAGAGCAGGTAAGACTGGTGCCTCTTCTGTTGCTGAGATATGACAAGTTGTAGTAAGGCAGCTACCAGTTCAGGTGCAGACACAGGACTCAGTGTGGGTGAGAGAGTGTGTATGTGTGTGTTGTAACATGCTTCAGTCTAGCCCACAGGGGTCTGATGAAGAAATTCAATCAGCTTGGCTACAGCGACAGCCTCTGGCCGTCGATCTCACAGTTCGCTGCTATAGATCCGTCTTGTCGCTGGCCAGACAGGGGCAGGCTTCTGCTCAACACAGCTCAGTTACCAATGAGGCCTCCAGGATGTTAAGATGTTAAAACATCGTTTGTGTATGTGTGAATGTGCATAGTTGGAGGAGAGGGGCCTTTCAGGACAGGGTCTCTCATGTTCCAGGCTATCATACAGTAATGATTAACCCCTTGCCCTCTCTCTTTCGCTCTCTCTCTTTGCTGCTGTGAACTTTGGAGTGTTATGCTAACTGGCCTAAAAGAAAAGACAGGATTACTACTTCACTAATAACACATGAGCTAACACTGAGCACGCACACATACAGGGCCTTGAGAAGCGGCCCGGGGCCAGGAGAGCTCAAGCTGGGGAGAGCCCCACTAAACTGAGACGAGCTGGACTGTACAACCGGGAGGGAGCCAGCTGAAAATAAACTGACCAGCAGAGTGAGTCCTTGGCAGTCTCTCATGGTGCGTTTCCACTGGTTACCAAGCAGATCATTTCTATATCTGGCTAGAACACAAATTAAAATTACATTAAATCACTCTTGAGCACTCCAAATCACAGGATCACAGAATAAATTATATGAAGTTGGTTTTCAGCATAGAGTGTGGCTAATGCTAATCTTAGCAATGCTTGCAATGCCAGCCTTTGGTCCTCCTCTTAGTTTAATGTCCATTTTTCTGTGCTGAATGTCGTATCTTGGTGCATCTGTCAATTAGCTTTTGTGAGTATAGTCCAACACAGCTTCTGTACAATTTAAGTTCAGCATCTTTGATAAAAATATTATTTAACTGAGCTGTTCCTACAAGACACTATCCACTCATCCTATTGTATTCATCTAACGTTCATTTCCAGGCTTGAGGGCATTTGGGCTCCAAAGAAGCAGCCAGTACCCTGAGCAATAGAGACAAGTAGTGGCAGATGGCCCCGTTACTCTTTCACAGAAGGATTGACAAATATTGAATGCCTGAATTAATTAAAAAATACAAAAAACTGGAAGTGTTTCAAGAGCACAAACCTGCACCACATCAGGATTTTGATCACAACCAAAATCTGATCACTTCTTTCTTGTGCCATGACCAACATTTCCTGAAAATGTCATCAAAACCTGTTAATACCTTTTAGAGTTATCCCAGTAACAGTCTAACAAACAAACAAATTGGCAAAACACAACCTCCTTGGCAGAGGTTATTAGTTCAACAGATACCAGAAGTCTAGTTTCTGCTGTTCTGTTACCCAAATCTAAGCATTAAGCTGTCCATCTCTCACCCACAGTTCTGTTGATTCAGCGGGGAGTTTGCACCATGTACAGCAATGTAAAGCGTTAGCGTCCGTGCCAAGTTTTTCTGAACAGAGAGAGAACTGAGCTGTGACACTGTGGCACACGTTAAGGCTCATGTCATTTACTTCACAAAACCCCACTTCAAAAAAACCTGGACTATCCCTTTAAGCACATCATGCACAGACTTGTGGTGCTAGCACTGCTAATGTTAGCCAATCTCTGCTTAACAAACCATCTTCACATTTTTTACCCATTTCAATCCAGCATTAAGTATGTAGTTCACAATTTTTAAAGTTTCTGTTTTCTTAACATTTCACTTGTTGACTAAACATCAATCAAGTCTGCCTGTAGCAGATTTGTCATTATTTGCCTTGAACACCCACAAGATGGCATTCCAACAAGCAGGAGTGCTGGGAATGACTGACGTATGGATCAGTGGTTTTTGGTACCTACACTAATCTTTGACAGTGAAAATGAAAATAAATGTGTTTCATACCAAACGGATCTAAATCAGACTGGACTGCTTGGAGGAAACGCAACACTGGTTTAAGTCCTGTGCTGATCTTGTGGCTTGCTTGCCTGTGAAGACAAGAAATACCTGGACACCTCCTTTTCTTGCCCACCCGCCTTTCATGTAACTGTGTATCACTTAGTGAGTGTCTCAGCACTCAAAATAACCCACTTACAAAATCAATCGTCATTAAAATGCTATTTCTCTTTAAAATCTCACTTATTTTATAATAACATTTAGAATATATAAAGATATAGTCTGTACGTGTATTATTAGAGCTCAGTTTGCACTTTTATACATGCTATAAAAACAAGGCATAGAGAGGCAGTGTATGTGTGTGTGTAAATGTGTGAGGTCGAAGGTGTTCCCTGCCCTCTCAGTCCCTCGTGCTCGTACCTGCAGTTAACAGGCTGGCAGTGTTGCGCACTCTCACAGTCTGAGGATGATGTTCACTACAGAGAGCTGGAGGTCTGGACAGAGAGAGGGAGTGTGTTAAACCCTTGTGTTGTCTTTGGATAAAAAAATGACTGATCTGAGTCTTCATCTGCTGCAAAAAACAGAAATGAATGTTCGAGGAGCTGAAGGACCATTGATTTCATTGTGCTTTCCGTCCAATGTGAGCTAGTCAAAGTAAACTGAGTTGTATTTTGTTTCTTATCAACGGTTTTGTTCTCATCTTTTGCTGATGTTTGAACACACTGAGACCATGATTAGAATAATGGAGAGGACAAGAACTTCCAAGTTGATTAGAAATGCAATTTAGTTGTATGTAGTATTTTGCCAAAAGAGTTCATTGTTTACAACTATAAAATCCATATTAAGAATCAATTCATAAACCTCTAGTGGTGGACAGTAAAAGCTTAATTTTACATAAAATCTTTAATTTAATGGAGATTTTTTTAGTTGACCTGGATATTGATTTTCTATGGAAACATTACTTTTGCTTAACTACATATGAAAACAAATATAGCATTTATGACTGAAAAGCATTTCCATTAATGTCCTTATAATGCCTACTTTTTGCTCAGAGGTCAGCTGATTAATTTTCTTCCTTTTCTAAAATTTGATCCACATAAAAAAGTTTTTTTCCACATAGTTCTGCATTTTGTATTAACTGTACTGCTGTACCTGCACTCTAACCATACCCATGTTAGATTTATTTTGTCTTGGTTCAAATTATAATTTCAATTTATTTTATGAATACAGGGCAAAACCTTGATGGCCTTTCAAAATTACATAAAGGTTAAATAAAAAAAAGTTCAGAGCAAATGTCACTCAGCTCAGACAGCTCATTTAGTGGTAACAAAGATATCTAGATCACAGTGAAGGATGTTTGTACACATGAGCATCATGTTTTAAGCCCATGTTTGAGTTATCTTAAAGGCCCATTCACACATCAATGTACGCTAGCTAAAGTTGAGAGAATCGTTGTGCTGGTGGAGTATGACGTTTCCCGATGGCCTCCTGACTAATTGATGTAGATGATTTTAAACATTCGCCAACGTAGATCTAACACATGTGTAGCACGCTCACTTTAAGGGAACTTTGGCCTAGTGGAGCTTGCCACTGTTGAATATTGCACAAACGTATCGCAATGTCAGTCAACGAATGCCATATAAAGCAGATGTTTATGCCATGTCACCACGTGCAGCTGCAGCTGGTCTCAGTATTCCAACACCCTGCGAAAGGACAGCGCCTCAACTCTTACAACAGGAGTCAAAGCGGCGGAGGAGCAGCTGGAACTGACAGAGATAAATACAGCTGTAACTGCGGGAAGTGAAGGTAAACCGAGGTCAACTCTTGCTGGTGTTTACAAGCGTGTTGGACCAAATGTTATAAAATTCTAAGCAAGCTGAAACGTTTTTGACGTGCCAGCAAACAACAGCGTTGCCCAGTTATTGTTAACTTTTACAAAGCAACTCTGTACAGGAGTAAAACTTGAACAGCAGGATCTTGCTTTTATCTTTATCTTATCTTGTTTTTATCCTGCTCTACGATTTGTCTATGTAGGCTTCTCATAATGTCCGGACATCTCTATCTGTCCCATGCTTGCTTAAATATGTTTCCTTGACAGATTGATTGATAGATTATTTATTTATGTTGCTGACTGACCGTATGCATGAATGTACACTAGAGAGCTACAAATGAATTGCCCCTTGTGGGCTAAATAAAGTTGTCTGAACTAAACTGAACCCTATACTTTGACTCATGTTATAAGGCCGTGTGTTTTGTCCATAGCCTCTTGCTCAGTAAAGAAAAGAATCATAACAACAGTGTTGTCATAAAATAACTCATGATGCCCTGGGATTAAATGCTGGCCTTTGCATCATTAAGACTGCAGGTATTATAAAGTTTGTGACCATTGACTCATTTGGTTGCTTTGTATAAGAAGTTTAGTAAAGGTGTGCCATTTTAAGACTACACAAGGGTTAAAAGCTGAAGGCAGTGTTGTGCATGAGTTCGTGTGTGTGTGTCTTTGCTGGTTTAGTTTAACACTATCCATGACTGTTAGAGGTGCTTTAGCTGGTGAACTAGTATTCTGTGCTGCTTGGCCTGCAGAGATTTTTTATTCCTTATACAAGCCATGTGCGGTGAGGTGAGAAGGCTGGTTAACACTTGCTGAAACCCCTCCTGCTGCCTTCCCCCAACTCTTGGTCCCATGAACTGTCCTTTTATTTCATACTTCAACTCGAATCTCCCTGGGGTTTAGATCATTTCTTTAAGTAGAGCAGTAATGTTTCCACAGGTGGTCCGCAAGAGAAAAGAGTAGCAGGACAGGAGAGAGACAGGAAAAGGCTATACAAAAGTCAAAAGCTAAGAGAACAGTGTGCGAGAGTCCATGTCTACGTGTATGTAAATGTGGATTTGTGTTCACTTTTGTGCAAGTCCCCTACAATGTTGGTTGTGTTTTTTTTGTTTGTGTGCATGATTCCAATGAACATACAGCAATTTGCTTCCCTGAGTGGAGTGGGCCAGGTTTTAAAGTCAGTCAGAAAACTCCCAACAGCCCCACTCTCCAGTCTTTGTACACACTTTCTTTTGTCAGTATCATCCAAGCTTCAAAAGAATGATTTTCATCGCTGTCCTCTCCCCTCTGTGGTCTCTTCCATGTCACTCAAGGGCTGTGGGTTGTACATACAGGCACTTATCAGAGTCCCACCAGCTGAATAGGGAAAAGAACACTGGGGTGGGGTTGTTGGTGGGGATGTATGACATGATCCTAGGTGTATTTCTGTGTTGTGAGGGAGTTTGTGTCCCCTGAGGAAAGTGCTGCTGATTTAAACGATGGGTTCTGAATGAGGGAGCTGTGCTACTGGTGCAGGGCATCTGGAGCTTCACTGGCCAGGTAGGAGGTGAATCTGAATTAAAGAGGAGCCTCCCTCTGATTCCCCCACTGTTCTGGGGTGTCTTAATCTGAGAAAGCCCCACCTCCCATAAAGGATGTGTCCCAGAAGAACCCTGATCAAGACAGACTGGATCTGAGAAAAAAGAGTCAGGCTGTCTCTGAGGTGAAGGTTTTATATGTGTGTATGTTGGACTGTGCTCTCGGTTCACTGGAGGTTTCAGGGATCAGGTTTGTCAGTGTGGGAGAGGGATTACAGAGGGACCATTTACACACTCCTGCAGCACCTCCAGTGTGACTGGAGCAGTAGTGTTTGTGTCTCTCATCAGCAGTCTTTGTTTTCCAGAGACAGCTGTGCAGTGGCACGATGCAGCTCGGCACTCACTCTTCGCTGTGAGGACAACGGCGTGGTTAAACAGCCCTCGTATGTCAATGGCGGAGAGCTGTCTCCATCCCCGCTGCCTGTCCCATCTTCATCCATCTCCATGCGTCCGTTACTTCGCCTCTCTCTTTCCCTCTCCTCCTGTGGTCGGACTTTCTTGTCGTCTGACTCCTCCTGCGAGGCCTCCATGCGCTGGTCTTCGCTCCAGCGCCTCTTGAAGCGCAGCTTGAGAGGGATACACTTTGTCTGGGGAGCTCCCCCTGAGCCCGTCTGAGGTGGTGGTGTATGACCATCCCCTGGCTCGATAGGCTCACTCTTGAGTTGGGGCAGCCCCCGATGTGCGTTGGAGTGTGTGTGATGTGAGGTGAAGAAGGGCATTAGGCCAGGTGGAGGCGGAGCTGGGGCTTTGAAGACGTCCTCATCAAGGTCCTCATCAGGATGGGTGTGATGTTGGGGCGCTGCTGTGCCGTTAGGATGGCGATGGTGGTGGTGGTGATGATGGTGGTGGTGGTGGTGGTCAGGCGCTCTGGAGTGGCGAGGGGAAAAGAGCTCATACTCTTCATCTCTCTCATCCGGGTCCTCATCGCTAATGTCAGTCACCTCCACCTCTTCTTCTGACTCGATGTCAGAGATGGGCTCCACCTTAGAGGATGGATAGAGAGGCCAAAGGTCAATAAAACAGTTAAAAAAAATGCAGAAAATGTTACTGATTATTCAAAACTTCATATTTTAGGCCAGTTTATTTGAATTATTAATATAAAACTTTGTGGTTAATTTTTTCACTGAAAGCTCTATATTCATAAAAAAAATGACTGAACCTGTGATATATATTTCTTAATAATAATAGAAACTTAAATTACCTCAAATACATAAACAGTTTTTAAAGCCAGAGAAATCCTTCATTATTATAGTTGTAACAGTGCAAGTTTTGTTGCAGCCCCATGACAGAAGTGCCATGACAAGACACAACAATGTTTATTGTTACTGTGGAAACTGTTGATGTTAATTTAAAGACAGCTACACATAAAAGGAAGGAACTTCTACCGAAAGCTGCTGTTCTGTTTCCGTATCTCATTCATGTTTTATGCCACTTACATGTGATGGACCATGATATACTCAAATACAGGATACATGTTCTGTTGCCTAAGCTACCTGATAATGCACAATCCCCAAACCAATGACGGTGTGACCCAACCAGACATTTCCAAGTCAAGGAAACACCAACTGCTCCACTTCATCCACCTCTGCTAATTTTTAAATTTAGGACTCTTTTCACCAAAACTTGAGTTCTATGAGGTGTATTGACTACAGGCTGTTCAGTCAATGGACACATTTTTCAAATTAAAGGAGAAAAGTTTCAAAAAGACTGTATTTTGTCTTCACTCGGGTTCATGCATTCAGTTTAGAAGACTGCTTGAGTAAGCTGACAGTCACTACTGTTCTGAAAACCTTCTAGTTTTTGTATAATGAGTATCCTTGATCCACCTCTATTGTCTCTTTCTCTGTCAAAGATGCTCTGTTGGAGCTCCTGTAACTTTAATGCCTCCTTCCCACATGGGCCCACTCTGCTCTGATTGTTTACTGGTCTGCTCTGTTCGGTATATTTTCAATAATTCTGCATGCTTTCTACAGTCTATGCTCTGCACTGGGTTTGCTACCACAAGCTAAAAGACCTGAACTGCTGACACTGGTAGATCGATTCAGGGGAGCTGCGGGAAGGAACCATTTCAGGCAGCTACTGTTGCTGTGAACAGGAGGAGAGGAAGAAGTCCTGATGCTGCGGACATACTCTATGATGCAGACAAGACATGTAAAATACACTAAATACCATGTAGAATTCAAAAAAGCAGAATACAGGCTCTGTAAAAATGGCCTTCCTGGCAGTGCTGCAGGCTGTCCTTGAATGCTTTGTGAGTAGCTTGCAAAAATCAATTCAAGACATAAAATCACTGGTTTACTGTTAAGTAATTACCTTATGGAGTTCAATTTTTTAAATTTTTTTTTATTGAAGTTTATTGCAGAAAAACAAGCAAGCAGCGAGAGGCTAGCAAAGCTGACAGTGTGTCTCTGGACAACATCTTGGTCAGTCATTTGATTTAGAGCTTCTGGCAAAATTCACTTACTTTTGGTTTTAATTTTTTTTTTCTCAAAGATAATATCTGACAACAGCATGACATTAACAATGGAGTTGAAAAACTTGAGTTCAGTTTTTTGTGTGTTTTTTGTTCAACATGCTTTTTTTGTGTTGCACTGATTGTTGCCCAGATCGCAGATTAAGAAATTAGAGTCCATATAACTCACCTTTATCTTGGGAAGTCCTGCACTGTTCAAGGACTGTGTTGAGGATGAGGCAGAAATGAGGCCTGAGCCGCTGGCTGAGCTCAGGTCACTCCCAAACGATAGCGAGGAGCCGAGGCCGGAGGTAGACGACATGGAGCCGGATCCAGAGCCTGAGGACATGGAGCTCTGTCTGGGTTTACTCTGGCTCTGATTCTCCCTCTGCTTCCTGCCCAGTGGGGGCGGCTGCAACTTGAACTTAAAGGGAGACAGGTGTGGAGGCTCCTCGCCTAGGTGAAGCGGGTGGTGCATGGGATGAGAATGGGGGTGTGGATGGGCAGAGTGAGGTGGATGCGGATGGTGGTGGGCAGAGTGACCCAGAGATGGATGGTGGTGTCGCTCTCCTCCTCTTTCTCCTCCCCCTGCAGCGACCCGTTCTCCTCTCTCTCCCCTCTCTCCTGTCAGGGACTTGTCTGCAGACGGCCGGTGGGGCTGAGGGATGACGATGTTGGGGTACTGCAGGAAGGCTCGAGGGCTCAGGCCGTAGTTGTACACTGACTGTGTGTGGGCCTGCAGGTAGCGCTTCATGTCCTCGGGGTTAAAGGAGAAGTGGGAGCTTAACATGGGTGACAGTGTGGGTGAGGGGGTGTAGGGGAGGTGAGATGTGGGTGTCATGGAGAGAGCTGGAGACAGAGGAGGTGCCAGCAGACCAGCTCCTCCTGGCCCCGGCAGAGGGGACACAGGAAAAGGCGACAGAGGCTCTGGGTGGATCCGGTGCCCTGTGGGGCCACGGGAGCCTGGGTGTCCTGCTGGATTTCCTGCTCCTCCGTACATTCGGAACAGAGCTTCATGAGAAAGACGAGGATGGATTATGCTCCTGTAACCTCCTCCTCCGCCACCAGGTCCTCCCCCTCCACTCACAACTCTCTCTCCTCTCTCCTCTACTGCCACGGTGTTGCCCTCTTCAATCTCAGAATTGACCGACGTGCCATCACTGCAGTCGCTGACAGAGCCACGGGCCATCCGTCGCCCTACAGAGCTGAACATGCTACCTGGGCTGCGTAGGTCTTCATTGGGAGAGAGGACTTCAGATGGTGTTGAAGGTGGGAAACGAAAGTGGGTCCCTGCACCAGTGGGTACAGGAGGGGCACTCTGGGGTACACTGCTTCCTAGAAAGTGGAGATGTCAGGGGCAAAAGGAAGAAAAAAAAATGGAGAAAACACTGAGAAATGACATATATAGCTCCCCAGTGTAATCCGATGTAATCATGCTATCCTATTGTGGGATTAAGAAATATCTGAACATGCACACACACAGCGCCAGGCTGTTCAGGCTTACCAGTGGAGCCCATATCGATGAAGGGGTAGTTGACCAAAACCAGTTTGTTGAAGTTGAACTTGTAGGTGAACCTCTTGCCTTTGGTCTTATGGAGGATCCGCTTGTTGTAGTAGTATCTGTTAGAAATTAGAAATAGGACATTTTTTAATTATTTGTTTTTTTTATTTAACCTATATTTAAGTTTTGAAAATTGTTGAGGTTTCCCTCATTTACAATAACACTGAGTCACAGGAAAAACACAATAAAACAAATTAAAGAAAGAAGAGTACTCAGTAAAATGGTTTGCGATCATTGCCTTAAATTGTCCAAGACAAACAAGACTATTGATCTGACTCTATCTTGTAAATTATTCCACATTTTGGAACATAGTAGCCAAAAGTCGATTTTCCATGATTAAGCAGTAGACAGTCAGTAAAGCGTATTTGGTGAAGTCCAGTGTTCCAGCTCAGCACAGATGATACATAAGATGGTGAAAATCTAATGTGATTCATGTACAAAAAGACACACGTGTTCATCATGCCTCTGTGCCAGAGAAAACCAACCAACAGAATACAGTGATGAATGGTGTAAGGACGTCCAGTTATGAAACTAAGAGCAGAGTGATGAACTGAATCCAAGGATTTGAGGGTGGAAGCAGGAGCATGTCTATAGAAGATCTCACCATAATCTAGCACAGAGAGAGACAGACAGCTTCAACAATATTTTCCAACTTTTGCACAATATCATCCATATGATATTGGTATTGGCAAATATCAGCCTAAAAAGTTCAATATCAGTATGGGCTGGTATTGAAATTTTTGCAGATATACAACTGATATATCAGCCACACATACTGGCCAGATATAGATGAAATTTGTGTTACTGTATTTTCCAAGTATCAGATGAATTCTTGAATTAATTTGTTAATAAATATCTCACAAGTAAAACAGCTGTTCAATATGTATTGAGCAAAGGCAAAGGCAAATAAAAATATAGCATCAGCATAAAGAATCCTATTACACATATCAATGGTGCCTTTGAGACCATCAGACCGTCCATACTGGGGGAGAAGCTGACAGCAATGGGGATGGAGGCTCCTCTGGTGTCCTGGATTGTTGACTACTTGACTGGCAGACCGCAGTATGTTCGTCTGCAGCACTGCGTGTCTGACAGGGTGGTCAGCAATACAGGGGCTCCCCAGGGGACAGTCCTGTCCCCCTTCCTCTTCACCCTGTACACCACGGATTTCAGCCACAACACCGACTCCTGCCACCTTCAGAAATTTTCTGATGACTCGGCTGTTGAGGGGTGTATTAGCAAGGGTGATGAGGAGGAGTACAGGGCTGTGGTGGGGGACTTTGTCACATGGTGTGAGCAGAATCACCTACAGCTCAACGTGACAAAGACCAAGGAGCTGGTCGTGGATCTGAGGAGGACAAAGGCTCCAGTGGCCCCTGTTTCCATCCAGGGGGTCCAGGTGGACATCGTGGAGGAGTACAAATACTTGTGAGTATTTTTGGATTACAAACTGGACTGGACCAGGAACACCGAGGCCGTCTACAAGAAGGGCCTGAGCCGCCTCTACTTCCTGAGGAGGCTGAGATCCTTCAACATCTGCAGGACGATGCTGAGGATGTTCTACGAGTCTGTGGTGGCCAGTGCTATCCTGTACGCTGTTGTGTGCTGGGGCAGCAGGCTCAGGGTAGCGGACACCAACAAGCTCAACAAACTGATCCATAAGGCCAGTGATGTTGTCGGGGTGCAGCTGGACTCTCTAACAGAGGTGTCAGAGAGGAGGATGCTGTCCAGGCTGCAGGACATCATGGACAACACCTCCCACCCCCTCCATAGCATGCTGGACAGACACCGGAGCACATTCAGTGCGAGACTCATCCCCCTACGATGCACCACAGAGCGCCACAGAAAGTCATCCTGCCTGTGGCCATCAGACTTTATAACTCCTCCCTCTAAAATCACTGCTCCCTCAGGTCCTGGAGAATAAACTCTCACTGTTTTTACTCCTGTGATATTGTTGATGAGTAAATCTTCGGACAAATGGTGCTGTCATGAATACATTTAAATTTTTAGTGTAAATATTGTTAATTGTTAATACTGTGTATACCTCCACCTCATTCGGAGCCTCATGTCCACTTCATTTTACTTACTTATTCTACTTATTTTCCTTCATAAGGAAGTTTTATACTGCTTAAAGACTCTGCACGTTGCAAACTACTTACGTAATTTTTATGCTCTTTTCATTTGTTTTATTTTGTATTTATTTTATCTTTATTATTTTTTAATGCTACTGTTTACTCTAATGTCCTCATCTGTTGTTTCCAACTGCTATACTGTGTCTAAGAGCAACTGAAACAACCGAATTTCCCCTTGGGGATTAATAAAGTATTTCTGATTCTGATTCTGATTCTGAACAATGTTACAAAGTGTGGAAACAAGCTGGTGGGCCTTGAGACTTTGACTTGATTTTGAGTGTGGTGCAGATGAAGTTTGAAGACCACTGCTTTAGACAAGTCCATGAAAACAGCAGCACTGCATCTTCTCGTCCACGTTAGAAACAATTTCATTGATTTGATCTAATAAGAGAAGTCACAGTGCTCCCACATGCACTTTGCATGTTGCGGTAAATCTAAGGACACCACTCAGGGTTAAATAACATGCTGCATAATGTCTTATGCAACAGTTTTGATACAACCAGAAATATAAATTCTCCATTCGTCACAAATATACACCTCATCTTCAAATATGATTTTTTTTCTGTAGTCATTGAGTCAGACAGATGCGCCTGCACACTCAAGCACACACTTTAATAAGCATGAGCCTTTCATGTCGTCTCCCCCTTCTAATGATAGATATTACAGAGTGTTGTATGACATTTGCACAAAGCAGACCCAGTACAGGGAGGAGGAAGAGGGGGGAGAAAGGGATGAAAAGAGAGAAAGTAGATGGATGATGGGAAGCTGAGGATGGACTGAGTAGCAAACGTGACGTGGAGGGATAAACAAACAATTAAAAGATCAGAAGTTATGCATCCAGCATTAACCGTGAGACCAAATGTTGTCAGCAGACAGATTGCACGGCGCAAGCGTGTGTGAGCTGTTGCATACACATTTGACAGTGAGCGTGTGTGACTTTGTGATTGTGTGGTCCCGTCACTAATCCATGTGTGTAAAACACAGCAAGGAATCAGGACAAAATATGTCTTTCAGGTCTTTAAAGTTCAGATTTTGTCTGACAAGCGTCACACATGCTGTAATTCATTTTGCTAGATGGACCCATCTCTTTATGTAACTCTAAAGCAAAGCCACCAATAATTCACCCCATCTTTATCTGTTTATGTAATGGCCATTCTCTATGTTTTTTCCAAGCTTTGTCTCTCCCATGCCTCCTGCCTACAGTACAAGGCTCCATTTTTATTAACCTTTGTCCAGCTACAGCTCTTTATGTAACATCTCTCTGCTTTCTTCCCCAGATCCACATCCACTTTATGTAACCTCTAGATCCCTGGCTGCCAAGCCTCACACACACAGAGGGAGATGGAGCGAAGGAAATAGGGAAGAGATAAAGAGCAAAAGAGGAATAAAGATGTTGTGTTTTGTCTGTCAGGGAGATAACAAAAACTACCACCTCAATGTTGAAGACTACCCCTGGCTCTTAAACACCAGATTAAACCAGACAGCACATTTGCTCATCATGTCTGCATGCTCACCTGCTTTTACAGCACGAGACTCTGATTTCCTTTCCTCCAGCGAGCGTCTGCTGGCACAAGTTAAGTGAAGAGTGCTGACAAAGACAGGGGCTTCAGGGTATGTAGGTAATGTTGAGATAATCAGAGCTCATTGACTATCATTACACTGAATGGTAGTTATCCAGACGGCGGTGTGTGTGTGTCTGGTGGTGGTGGGGAGCTGTCACCCTTCACCCCCTCTTATTATGCTTATTACACAGACTGGTTGGGGCATTTTTTTTTTTTTTTTTTGCTCCAGGAACAGACTGTTGCTCTTTTGCACTTGTTCTCCTCGTCTCCCTTTATCCCTCTGATACTTCTCTCTCTATCATCAATCCTCCTCCCCCTCTTTATGCCGGCTCTCTCTCCCTGCGCTCTCCGCTCATCCCCCAAGGCGATGATAGAGGGGAGAGACAGAGAGAGAGGGAGTGAGGGAGAGACAGGACAGGCCTACACTGTTGAAAACATTGTTTACGCCAGGCACAAAGCAGCATGTAATTTCTGCTCTAGGGGAGACACTCGAAAAGGGCCAGGGAAAAAGAGGGGGGGTGAGTGAGGAGCAGAGGGGACAGATAGAGACAGGCAGGAAGTCAAGCAGAATTAAAATCACAACAGGACTGTGATTGAATTAGCCAGTGATTTAAAAAAAAGTCAACAGGGTGTGCTTTGGCTCAACAAAAAGTATAGATACAGACTACTATGGTAGGAAGAAAGTCTGAAGTATGAATTGCATGGCAGAATTGTAGCCCCTGACTGGACCAAAAGTTAGTGCTGTAATTCATTTATATCAACATCTATAACACCAAAATCGGGGATTCATGATATTGGATATTTTGCCTAGAAGCCATTTTGTTTTCATTTGCTTTTATTTGTTTTCAAGCTAAAAACAAACATTCATTCATCATCTATACTGCTTATCCTTTATGGGGTTGCTGGGGGCTGGAGCCCATCCCAGCTAACATTGGGTGAGAGGCAGGGTACACTTTGAACCGGTCACCAGTCGATTGCAGGGCGACCTACAGAGACGGACAACCATTCACTCTCACACTCATACCTAAGGGCAATTTGGAGTCACCAATCAACCTAATGAGCATGTTTTTGGTCTTGTAGGAGGAAGCCCGGAGTGAACCGCATGCAAGGAGAGAACATGCAACCTCCTTGCTGTGAGGCCCACGCACTACCTGCTGTGCCACCGTGCCCTAAAAACAAACAGTTAAGCTCAAGTTAATGAGAAAAAGGGGACGTAAAGCCAATTAAAGGCACTTTCGCAGTGTAATGGACTAATATATACTGCTGTGTTGTGTATTTGTTTTCCATCCATTTCACCAGTAGGTCCCATTGATAATAATGATCTATTTTACAAAATTAACCTTGCCCTGAAAGGAGCCATATAGATCTTGGTTACTGATGGTTATTTAAGTTCATTTGACTTCTTTTTTCCACTAATGACTGAATCATATTTATTTATATTTTATCATCTTCACGATTGCAATATTTTGGAAATCTGAAATGGACCAGCAGCATTGAGTAAAGTGAAGGGCTGCATGTTACCCCAAGGCTGCATGTTGCCCATCCCTGCTCTAGTACCTTTTAAACATACATATCATACCCCTATACTTAACCCACCTTTCACACAAAATATAACTTAGCTCAATCACCAGTAAGCTGTTGCCATTAGATACTCTAGCACTAAACAACCTATCACAAATCATTTTGTTTGGTGTGTGTCTCTATAAATGCAAGTAAGCTCCTCCTTCACACTCCTCTCTCTTCCTGGGGGTGTGCTAATTAGGGCTGCAACTAACGATTATTTTCATTATCGATTAATCTGCTGATTGTTTAAACGATTAATTGATTAGTTGTTTGGCCAATAAAATGTAAAAAAATGTGAAAAATGTCAATCAGTGTTTCCTAAACCACAAGACAACGTCGTCAAATGTCTTGTTATATCCAAAAACCAAAGAGATATTCAGTATATTGTCATAAAGGAACAAAGATACAGAAATATTCACATTTAAGAAGCTGAAATCAGAGAATTTTGACTTTTTTTCTTTAAAAAACGATTATTTGGTTATCAAAATAGTTGACGATTAATTTAATAATCGATTACTGTTGTTGATTAATTGTTGCAGCTCTAGTGCTAATATGAGTACAACTGTTTGCTTTCAGAGGTGTAGGTGAAAATCCAGAGAGGTTTGTTCTGATAGTGTCTCGCTGTGGCCTGACAGAGAGGCCAGATTTGGAGCAGACCATCAGATTTCATGTTTTCATACATGAATAATTGGTTTGGTGGGCCTATTTCGCATTTTGTAGACTGGTAGATACTCCAGATACCCAAATATCCTCTTCAAAAAAAATTTGGAAACAATTTTTTAGTTGGTTTGTCCCCCTTTGATAATACCAATTGGTATTTTATCTTATATTGTTGGAAAGCCTGATAAGTCACCTTTACAGGGAGATACAACTTGAAAGGATTGTGCATTCATGGAATGAGCAATACAGCTAGACATCTGGGTAGTGCCCCCCATGAAGTGCCAAAAGCTCTACGCCAGGCAGAAAGCCTACAGTTCCTCAGCAAAGTGAAGAAGTTGTCTTCTTGGGGTGTTGTGTTCCTGGCATGCCCACTTTGTTGTCTGTCTTTGACTTTACCAGCCTCACAGAACTTGGTTCAGTGGTCCACCTCCAGCTCCCAGCTACAGGGGATTTTTTTTTTTATTTTTTTTTTTAGGGGCGCTACCCACATGTTTAGCTGTGTTGCTCACTCCATAAATGCACAATGCTTTTAAGTTGTTCCTTTCTATAAAGGTGACTAATCAGGCTTTCCAGCTATATAAGTACTGTATAACACCAAGTGGTATTATTAAAGGGGAGAAAAATTCAACTGAAATATTCAACTGAAAATGTTTTTTTTAATAACAAGTTCCCTTAAATACTGTTAAGTCATCCCGTACAGACTTTTAAATAGGTGGACATATTATGAAAAATACTTCTCAGACTATGCATTAACAACAAAAGTGACCATGAAGTTAATTAACACCGCTCTGATAATTTAAAAAAACCCTTGAAAATTAGAACCTTCACAGGGGAAAGATTTGTTGACATATTGCAGTAGACTGCATTGGATCAAATGTGACTACAATGCTGAAGACAGAGAGTGGTTTACATAATTAGGGCCACATCACAAAGACTAATAATATCACTGCACTAACACATCTGTGTGACTCTGGCTCAGGGCAGTCAGTTAATAGGAGTGTGGCCAAATAAATCTTTGTGTGCGCTTGGCTGCACTCACACATGCAGCTCACAGAAAGAATGCCCAAATGCATATTTGCAGGCAGACAGCAACTTAACGTAAAATTAGCTGCAGCAACTGAAGCCACACATGGTCACCCAGTGGCCATGTGCCCCCTCCTCCTGCACCGTCATACAGGCAGACTGTCTTTGAAGAGCATTTGAACTCACTTCAAAAGAGAAGAAAGAGATTCTTTGAGTGCCTGTGTTTAGCTGCCCACCGCACTCGCCTTACACACACACAAATACACACACACCTCTGTGATACCCTGACTCTGTTACTGCGATCTCATTCAGACGTAATAAAACACACGCTGTATGTGTGCCCCCACACACCCCCGGAGCGTATCATCCAGGAGCTGTGGCTTGATCCTGCTTGCTGTTTAACCAAAAGAGTAGATTGAACAATCAATGCGAGTATGGATTTAGGCAAAGCCTTCAGGGAAACAGAGCTGAGGGTTTCTATCAACTCCGTTGTTTCAGTGTGTGATTCTAGGCCAGGGATTAAGGCTGCGATTACACAGACCTGATGTGGTCCAAAACACTGTGATCAAAGTGGAAACACACAGCCAAACAGACAGAAACACACACACACACACGGTAAGAAACAGCTGGAATGCAATGGTGATAAATGCAATAAATTAACACAGAAATTCTGAACCATTTGGGCCGGTTGATAACCGGTTGTCAGGGAGATTAACAGTGCTATAGGGTGTGCTTTTCATGGCCGATTTGAGTGAATGAGGCAGATGCCAGTCCAGCAGCAGCAGAAGCAAATGTTATGAGTCTGCATGCAACTTGCAACAGCGGCCAGAGTTGACAGCCCTGTCCTAACTGAATGCAAGCAATAAATGTAGTGTTAACCTGCAGTCTACACTGCATCTGCGCTGCACTGTAATTCTATATCCTATACTTCCCTTATATGTGAACTGCGCATCAGGTGCTTTGATTGCTTAGGTGGAGAAACAGGTGTGTAGTCCTTTATATTGGTGAGGAGGGGACTCAAAGGCTCGAAGGTGCTGGTGGCCCAGTCTGGTCATGCGCTTGGTCAGTAATCGGAAGGTTTGAAGGTTCAAGCTTAGCTGTGGCTGTCACATTGCGGTGTGTCCTTGGGAAAGACACTTAACCTCAAGATGCTCTCACTGCTGCGTCAGTGGCATGTAAATGGGCATGAATGTGTTAGTTGATACTGATGGACAACTGACATAGAAACTCCAACCATCAGTGAGTGAATGTGAGAGTGAATGGGTGTGAATGGGTGGATGTGACCTGCCTCTGCTGCTTTGAGTAGTCAAAGACTAGAAAAGCAGTATATAAGCTCAAACCCATTTGCCATCAAAACACAACTCTCTGTGAGACAAATGAAGTTTCTCCCTTATTTTTGAAAGGAAAACGAAAACTACTGACTCACAGAAATGAATAAATACGCTTCTATGTATGCTATGTAAAACACATTAACAAACTTTTCTGAGTGAGAAAAGTAAGAGAAAACCTTATCCATCTCCCTCTGTTCTTGCTTCTCATCCACGTCAACATGACACAAGGGAAAATAGAGACAGGTCATCGAGGCAGTAGGACACTCAAGCATGATTTGATTTAATAAGCCTGATTTTGTTGCTGACAGTCGCATGTGTCTTCCTCCCTTCAGTTACTAAGGTCTCATAAGATCCTACCCACTATTGATTACATTTATATGATCCCATAATATGATATGTGTATTAGATCACCAATCTATTTCAGTATCACTTTTATATTCACACACACACACACACACACACACCCCCACACACACACAAGCACAGAAATGTCAACACTGAAAACAAAGTCAGCCAACCCGCTTGAGTGTGTATGTGTGTACGGGCTGTGCCTTTCCCATTGTTGTGCTGTAAATAGGCGCTGACTGTGACAGGAAGTTGGGATTACAATACTCCCCATGAGCCCCGTGTTTATTTTCTGCCTCTTTCGTCAGCATTGGCTATTGCACTCACATCACAGCCAGATCCTTCTCCATACACACACACACACCAGCTGCTCACACTCAGGTGTATGTGTGTTTGAGTTGCACATGTGAGGGTGCTTCGTGCAGCGGCTGGTTTTGATGAGTGTTTACAGTCTCAAAAAGGACATAAAATGTGTTTGTGCAGGGACGTGGGCACAGGGTGGGGGTATGATAAGGGAAGGTGTCACATGCTTTGTGTATGTGGGTTAGGGGTATACAGTGTATATGTGTGTCTGTGTGTGAAGAGGAGGATCTGGTCAGGGTACGATTAGGCTGGTCACATGCTCTGTGGGTGTGAATATGTGCTCGAGCACACTCTGGTGTGTGTGCATGCCGCTCTTGGACAAAATAAAGGCCTCATTCATGCGGGACAATGACGTACACACAACAACATGTGTACTAAACACATACATGCTGCAGACAGGGAAAACAGAAAGACAATGCGCAGTGATGTATGTACGCTGAACACAAAGTCATACAGTGGCACTGTCCCCGGGTGCTCCCTCTGCACATTCTCCCTGGTCCTGGGTGTTTCCACAGAGCACTCTGTGGTGAGCGAGGGGCCTTCTGACCTACAAACAGACCCAGCCAGGGAGCCGAGGAACACTGTGAGCACACACAGCAGAGTTTCTGCACCAGTTGCCTGTTGCACCAGCTCTGCATAAATTTCATCCTAGGTTGTTTCTGAGGGATGTAATCTGTCTTGAAGAACACACTGTTGCTGCCAAACAGCAGGGAAAATCCACAGCTACTGCACATTCACAAAGTAGTTCCAAAAAACAAAACAATACAACAACTGCACTTAAAAAACAGCTTTACACGTACCAGGAGGTATTTGCAAGATTTACTTTAGGTTGTATCCAAAGCCTAAATCTCAGCTGGTGCAACACTTTACATGTTATTAGTAGTGATGCACGGATTGTGAAAATCAGAGCCAATCGAGATACCTTTGTTTAAGCTGTTGGCACCATGAGCATTTTGTTTATACACTTGCCTGTATGTGATACATGTTAACAAAGCAAGGATAATATTAATGTGGCCCTCATGGTCTCCAAAGTCACCCATCCCTGATAAAACAAACAGGTAAGGTATGAAAACATACAAGCTTACAAAAAATATATGAATTTTACACACTGTCCCATCTTTTTTGGAAATAGGGCTGTACATCAAAAAATGAGGGTGGCAACATTTACTGAACTTTACAGTCTCGCCATACCGATGAGTTTCATAGAAGCTCTGTTCTATTTCTGTGCTGCTCTGTGGGCAGCGTTCCTGCGAGGCGGCCCCATCACAGTTAAACGAGCGTTGGAAATGAAGCGAGCACTACAAACACATGTGCACACAGGCATACACAGGCACCGGCCTTGTGTACAATGGTGCGTTTGTGTACGTGAATGTGCACATGTGCTGTGTTGTTAATCTTTGCCAGCTGTGCGTGGCAGTCCCCCTGACCTCTGACCACCACGTAGGAGCAAATGCTGCCGGCTGACTGCAGGACAGAGGGGGCCTGGAGGTCTCTGGGAGCTGGGACCTTTTAGCATGATTATAGTCATTAGACCAGGCAGCACACGAAAATGACTGATTGGCACCAGGCTTCCTTTTACTGACTATGCAGTGTGGATCCGGGCTGGTTTTATTAACGAGGGGGACACACATGAGAAGGAAACGTGAAGGCTCAGGCTTTTTCTTTGCGGACAGGTTTATTACCTTGTCATAAGGCATGACTCCCCCTTGTGATGAAAATGCAGCTAAATTATAGTTATATTATTGACTGTGTTCCTTTTATTCTTTCATAAATCGAACCAACGTGGAAAAATAGGCCTTATATTCCTTTTGAGCACTGACTCACTTTAACAAGATAAAACAACAAACTCATTAATCAATAAATCAGAAAAACAATACTGAGAAATAGAGGGGTTGGCATATCTATCATCAGGAAAATACATCTCGCAAAGCTTCAAGTTGATACATTCATTCCTGTTCTGAAATTGACCGGGCTTATCAGCTTCCTGAGGAGAATTAGGCGAGAACACAAATGTGGTTTAGTCTTGCTGAAAGCATTGACTGTAGAAATACTTGGACGAAGCCATGTGATGTCAGTCGTCTGATTATCAGAGGATGATCTGGAACACTTTGAATGCTTATCCATCGAGGCAGCCGTATTGTTCACAACGTCTCAACCAAATTTTGGCTGATCAACCTGCTCACAGAGAGTCTGTGCTGGGATGGGACTTAAGGCTGTCTGACCAATAGCAACTCTGCGCAGGTCTGTGACTATGTCAATCCTTAATAAAATAAAGAAAACACAATAAAAAATGTGTACCCTGTACAGTGAAGCAGGTATACTGTGTGTATGTATATCATAAATCTAGACTGAGGTTATTTGTTCAACCAGGCAGTAAATATGTTTATTTGGGCTGTAAAAGCCCTCTACTCCCTGATAAATAACCCACAGGTGTCCTTCCTGCAGTTTTTGGCACTTCCACACTGGCTTCATTTTTCAGCCCCTGATGTTGCCCAATCTAGAGTTTCAAAGTGCATGTAAGGATGATTGTCAGAAACCAACTGGATTAACAAATGGAGATAATGTTTTGGTTGGACCTTTTTCATGCATGTATTCTCTTCGATCAGACGAGACTGGATTATATGTTCTATGTATTGCACCAGGCACTGACCTAGAAATCACACACCGTCACTGTAGAATATCAGATGCAGCTCTTTTTCCATCCTCTTTGGTAACGCCAAAGGGGGCGGGGGAGCTACAAGAGGCTACGATTAAGAGTTCTGCACTGATCAGCTGCCCAAACGATGCCTGATGGGAGGGGAGAGGAGAGGTTACAGGCTACAGAGCGCTCTTTCAGAACAGTCTTGGCATCTGCTGTATGGCTGTTACATAATGAACATCAGGAAGTGAAAAACAGAGCATTTAAGGGGCATTTTCTTTGAAGAGGCATAACCCATTTCTCCATGAACTGAGAGTTTAGTAAAAGGTGTCATGTTCTTCTGCTCCTCAAGCCCCTTCATACAACATTAAAAGCAAAGAAAATTGATTTTGCAGAATATGGGACCTTTAATTAGTACATATAGCATATACTTTGCGGTAACAGACATGTCTCGGCTAATAAAATCAAATTTCCCTTGTTTCAAATTGTCATATTAAGCTATAACTGCTGTTTAACTCAACCATGCATCTTAACATATTAAGTGTGGGACATGTACAAAATTTTACAAGCAAGCTACCAATTTAACAAGGGGATTTCCTGCAGAGACACTACAGTATTTGTCAATTCTTAGTTTTGATGACCATAATCTGCACGCCTATTCCTGAGCAATAAGTCTTAATTTGCACAAAATTATAGACAAAATCTTGGGAATTGAATGTTTTTCTGCATTTAGACAGAGCTTCCTTGTTTTCACTTGCAGCAACTTTTGAAAAAAAAAGAAAAAAAGACTTTTCCCCCAAGATTTGGGACTTTCCAACTTGCCAAGTATTATGACGAAGACTCTAACATTTTAAAGCATGTGGTATTGAAAAAAAACGTATCAAAGAGTTGAATTTTGGACAACCTTGATGTCCACATGCACACATCAACGCACACACAAACACACATTCACAGCCAGTGTGAGTGTAATCCCCTCTACAGGAGTGGGAATTTCGCAGCAGTCGTGGGAGCGGGAGACCAAGGATGACGCATGGACTGAGGCTGTGCCCCCTTCAACGGAAAGCTGACACAAACACACATACGCACACACACACAATGCAGCAATCCTGGTTCCTGATAAGGGGAATTTCCAGCATGTGCAGGGCAGACAGGAAAGATCACAGAGGTAGAAATAATAATTACAAAGACTAAGTGATAAAAAGAACACTTCAAAAACAGCCGTTCCTTTTCAACTCTGTAAGTGTGTGTGTTTGCTAATTGCCACATGCCGACTGTGTTCTCCTTTATTAGCAGATTCCAGGTTTCCTCCATATGAGGGGAATGAGGTGGCCTTTTCTCCAACAGCATGCAACATATGGGGACAGTTAGCATGCCCATGTGTGTTTGTTTGTCCCCTTAATAACTTCATTAATCTTTAGTGCCATTAATCCTCTTGCCACATTACTATTGATGTGCATCTTGAGAGGCTTCATTTCCAGGGGCCTCTTTGCAGTGCAGGACTGATGACTACTGGTGTCAATTCAGGTGACTGGATGGACGTAGGTGTGTGTGCATGTGTGTGTTGTTTTGTCATCCTGCCCTTCTCAATCTAAGCCTCAAGTGACTGCTCAATTTATAGACACAGAGGGAGATGACCTGGCTGAAGGAGGGTGGATGAGGACACAGGTGGAGAGCCTGAGGGGAGACTCCTGTGTAGAAAACTTGCTGGTAATCAGCCTCTGAGGCCAGGCCATCAGAGGGCACTAAGACCTGCTATATATAAGCACTTACTGCAGTCTAAGCTCCAAATCTGTCACAGCTCTACAGGATGGACAAGCTATAAATATACAGGCTGGACATCCATATTCGTTTCTCTCTAATTCAGAGACTCTAAATCCGTATGTTCGAGGCTGAATCTGTGTGCATGCGTGTGTGTGTTTAACGGCCATGTGCACATAAGTAGTGTATGTTAATTTTCTCTGTCCCCACAGGATCCGATCCGTAACAAGTTATCTTGATCTCTCAAGTGTAAATGAGCGTCCATAAGCCTTACAAACCTAAATTAAGCAACTCAATAGATATCCCTACTTTGACGGCCTATACGGCTTTCTTTAAAGTGCTTAGTCTAATCTTAGTCTGTATAAACAACAAACCAGGGGACACATGGCACACTGAATGGGATGTGGAGCTCTCCTGCTCAGCACGTTGATATGTGATGTAAGACTTACTGATACAGAAACAAGTAATCCAAATGCCTAAAATAAAATGTACTGGCCTCCCAGTTTCCACACAAGGCTGGAATCAAATTCATGACCCAGACCTGGAAAAGTTTATTTAAATTTATTTAAACTACAGCACCATTGGCCATCAACATAGTATTTGCAGCATTTTTGTATTATGCTCTGAAAAAGCTCTGATATGTTAAAATGAGACTGTTAAAATGTTAAACCAATTTTGCTCAATATCAATGCAACTTTAGGATATTAAGGTACATGGTTTTCATGAGAGAAATAAAAAGATGCAGACATGGGAGAGCATGTGCATGCATTTACAGTAGACAGAGGACTTTTTAATGCTCAATGCACAAATATTATGCCACTGAAGCCATTTTTATACTGGTGTCAGACAAAGCCTTCAAAAAGTGCAATATTGATTTGATTCTGGTCTTTGTCAAAGAGACATCTAAATTTAAGACATCTCACAAGTTCAAATAACACTTTTTGGAATTTTTTTAATAAATTAAAAAAGAATTTTCTGAAGACTTTATAAGATCTGCAGGAACCCTGAAAATATTATGCAGTGATAGAGGTGGCAGCCAATGGTTGTAAATAGCGATCGCTGTTGTTAAGCGTTAAAGACCAATACTAAACAGCTGGTAGAGAGTCTAAAATGAGTCAGAAAAATCAAAATTTAAGAAAGTTGTGATTTCCATCATACTCTTTGAGGTCATTTTATTGAATCATAAAGGTAAATATTCTTAAATCAAACAGAAAAGGCTTGCTTAAGCTGGGATTTATTCCATTTCTTGAGCCAAAAAAAGGGGAAAACTAACTATATGTATTTCACTGTCACACAGGTTGAATATTACACAGTATGGGTGGGCGTGCATGGGCCACATGCAGCCCCCCTCCTTATTCAATGAAATTGTCAGGTTAATTTTAGGCAACAAAGATTTGTAAATATGTAGAAAGCCTAATAAATATGAGTCTGCCATGACTACATGGTATATGAAATAATTTACATATTGACAACTTTGATAATGGTATATGTTCACCCTTTGCATTACATTAGAAACATATCAGTCAATAATTGTCTTTGTAAAACTGCTATTTTTCTGAATGCAACTGAAATAAGTTGGTTAGAAGAAAAAAAATCTCAAAATGTTCTTTTCATTTCACTAAAAAGAACGTCAAATTGGATTAATTTCTGTGTATAGCTTATGCAATTGAGCATAACTATTTTCTTTAGTGTTTGAAACAATAAATGTTGGTACAGTAATATCTGATGCTACCTTAACATTACTTTAATATTTTAAAGATATCCCATAATACTCAACAAGTCAGGCTTCTGGTAGTGAGATAAAATTAATTTGGCCCATTGATGCTCTTCAGCATTCTGGTCTTATTTGATCATAAAAAACACTTTTAACAAGTGCTTCATTACGAATTCAACATAGAATTTAAAAAACACCAAACAAAAATCTTGTGCATACAGCATGTCCACATCCAGACTGGAGGTCAACCCGATGAAAAGACATGAGTCACATTTCTTTGTGATATTTATATCTGAACTTGACACTGAGGTCAAAACTATCACTGTGCCAGAAAACTGTCGTAACACGCTAATGGGCTTTGCTGAACTTTAAAGGTGTGACCCACCAAATGGACCAGTGTTGTAACTATACGTGTCCAGGTCAAGTCAGTGTGAAGGCACTAGGCCAGGTCCCCTGCTGCAGCCAGCAGTATTAGAGACTTGGTTTGGTGCATAGATATCCATGAATAGTGACTAAAACAACACTGCACTGGTATGGAGATTGACTTATATTTAGCTTCATGATAAAGTTCATTAAAGAGGGTAACTCCAGGCCAAAGAGGAGGATTACATCATGAGGCATTTTAGGACATAGACCGGGGACTCCCTGGGAGGAACCGCCTGCTGGAAATCCTCTACAAGACCTACGCATCCTCAAGGGCTTTTACTTCTAATCTGCTTTCACATCTCAAAAAAAAAAAACAGATCCCTGTTCATTTACACCACCAAAGATGTATAATGTGAACAGTTAGACTAGTGTTTTTCAACCTTGGGGTCGGGACCCCACGTGGGGTCACCTGAAATGTCTAGTAATTGATTTAAAAAAAAATAAATTAGGCTTCTGATAATTTTTTTTTTTAACTAATTATTATTATTTTTAAAATGATAACACCACACATAATCTTAAACAACTGTATTCTATACTTTCACTTTCTCAAATATAAATGTAGTTCAAATAAAATGCAGCGTTTAAAAATATCTGAGCTGGCACAACTTGATTGAAGGCCGCGATCACGTGACTTTACAGTTGCTGGTGCTTCAGTTCCCTTGCTTCAACTTAACACACAAACTTGCAGTCAGTAGGAAAAAACAGCATAGCAAACCTCCATGGTTTGTACAGCATAGCAAACATGATGAAAAACTAATTCTGGAAAAAAAATGTGTCTGGGGTCCCCAGAAATTTGTGATGCCAAAATGGGGTCACCGACCAAAAAGGTTGAGAACCACTGAGTTAGACCCTTAAAATCATGATAATTAACAGATCTTTCCAGAAAAGTTACAGGACATACAACACAACTGGACAAATACATATATTATTCTGGTGTAAAAACCTCCACAGGTGTGTGACTATTGCATCTCTGACTCCATCTTTATAGCATCATTCTAGCTACAGGACTGCTGCCATTGCCCATTGCTGTCAAACTACATTTTCTCCTTGTTTTAACCGATAATCAGTTTTTTTATTTGACTGACCAATAGACAATGACCTTTGGTTGGCTCTCTAATTGATTGGCCTGAGAACATCCCTCGTATACTGTTGCAGGACAATAAGAAGGAGTCTTTTCAGTGCATTGCAGTGACATTATTGCCCGAAATTTGCTGCTTTAACAATGACATTCACAAATACACCTGACAAACACTCAAACTAAGAGAAAGCATTCGTGTTCGAGTTGTTAAGTGGTAATAATAATAGCATTTTGTTCATCTGGACATCATCAATTCGGAAAATAAAATCAATCTAGTTTGTAAGGGAGGGGGAAAAGCCACCAGCCACAGCAACAATGGGAACCAGTCTGCTCCAAAAGGCCCAATCATGGGAAATGAAGGTTGACCTGGGAGGAAGGCTGCAGTTCCACCTGATTGTCCAGAAAACCCTGAAGACTGATGTGGTCTGAAGAAGCAAAAAAGATCATCCTCATAGGAACAGGAGTGTGAACAGACATTTGAAAGGAATAGCTGATAAACATATAAACATCATCTCTCCTCTGAATCAGCAGCTGCAATAGACACCAGTACTAAGTCTTTGATGTGACAGACACTAACATTTTCCCATGGGCCAATCTGTCTGGACAACTGATACTAACTTGTGATGAACCAGTGTTCTGCCCATCCAACCTAAAGATGCATTTGTTCTCTCTGTTCGATAACCTTACTAACACAAATAAAGCCTTTTTTCTGTGTTTTTGAGTTCAATTCATCCTATTTCTGCCTGTTCCCTTCAAGACCATGTATTCATCCTGCGATTGCAAGGGCAGTATTGAGTAGAGTAGCAAACAGCTCAAGCCAGGCCAGCAAAACAGACAGAAGAGGATTACTTTGAAAAATGGAAGAAAAAAAATCTTTCTTGAATGAAGATTTCTCTAGTTAGTGAGAAAATGTAAAAACATCTATAATGTTTTCTCTCACCCAGACAGAAAACTACAGCAGAACAGGACAGCTGGTATATCATACAGGTTGTGCATGCCAGTTTGACAGCGATGAAGTAAGAAATTGAGGTCAGTGAGAGAATGGCACCAAAAAGTGGATTATTAGGTTATTTTCTGCCTCAGAGAAACAAATAAACTTATGAATTTGGAAAGTGGTGGTTGTACTGTATTGTTTTGCATCAAACTGTAATTATAAATTATTATAAAGGAAGCATGCAAGAGCCTTAACCACTTCCTTTGTGTTTGTGCAGCCTGACATCTTTGTCAAATGGACTCAACATATCTGCAAGCAGGACCATCATTACTTACTTCTTTTATATTTCTACAACCACAGGAAAGCCAGCAAAATCCTTGGGGGACTATTAAACATATCAGGCTTAGAATATTTGCAGCTTGTTGTTTCTTTTCTCTTCTTCACATCATACTTTAGTGTCTACACAGTCTAAACTGTTAACAACCTCATAAAATTGAAAAATCTTTCAACTGCCCATCTCCATGTTTTTAGCACTGCTACACCAGAAAAACTGCGTCAGACTCGTTTTAGCCCCAAAAATGATCGTAAAAGCAGGAAGAACAGCCAAACCTCCATTTTTTTTCAAGATGCTACACTGGAAACACACAACAACCTCATAGGTTTAACACGATATATAACCTTAATTGTTAAAACCGCAAGTCTCTGTTTGAATGGGGGGCAAATTTCCTAACCCTTGTAGGTGTTAAAAACAAGATGATTCATGATGGTTTCTGCATCATTCTGAGTCAGAGGTTTTGAACTAATGTAAAATATTTCCCATGTCATTAACAAATAATTAAATTGTCTTCCACCTACCTATTCTCAGAAGAGTGCAGCGCAGGGTCATTTTAGTGCAATAAAAGCCTTGTTTGTCAATTTGTGATGTCTAATTGGAAGCTCTGATTCAACAAGTCTTTCAGCTAGAGCATGTGAAAGTTTAGAAAATAAGTGAATGTACCACTATGAAGTCTCAAACATTCAAGCATACAAAACTATAATAAGGCTGGACAATGGTGTAAAATCACTCTTGATATTTTTCAGTTGAATGGTACGGAAGAGGATTAGGGCCACTGTAAAAATAAAAAGTGATCTCTGAGTTTAAAGTCAGAATTCTGACTTTTTTCTCAGAATGAACGATCAGAGTGCCATTTCTCTCCTTAGCCAAAACATTTCAAACAGAGCACCCTGTAGTCAAGAGGGATATTACTGTTAGTGTACCTTAGAGTAAACAATCACATACTAAGCATCAGACCTGGCATCTCTTTTCTCTAGATCAACAAAAACTGTATCCATATAAACAATTTGTCCAACCAAAGACTCTGTTTAAAAATCTATAGATTCATCCTGAAATCTCAATGTATTTTCCAGCTCTCAGTAGCTCAAGTATCTCAGTCATCGTACCTCAGTGCTCTGCTCAGCTTGTCATAGTTCATCTGGGGTTTACATTTCCTTGCGCCCCACAGCCGGGCCACTTCATCTGGGTCCTTGATGACGAACTCGCCGTAGTCTCCCTGCCAAGCAATGACATCGTGATACTCCTCTTTCCTGAGCAGCTCCAGGATGAAGTGCCATAGCTGGATTTGCCGGGACCCGGGGCTCGACTCTGGCTTGTAGGCCCATTCTGGGAAGGCAAACCCTTCAACAAAGAGATGAAAGAGAGAGAAGGGATTGGCGTCAGTTTGTGGGTTATGACCATTATCGTTGAATGAAGATGTAGAGAGCACAAGAAATTAAATGTGATTTTGACAGCCAACTTTAACTGCTCAAGTTTACCTTGAACACCTTTTTTCATCTAATAAGACATTTACATTCTTAAAAGACTGTTTTGAAAAAAGTCAACTGAGCAGTCTATTAGGAGTCAGCAGTTGTGGATGGTTCAGGTGAGTGCAGTCTATTCTATGAGGGAAAGAGGATTAGAGGTGTCTAGCCAAGTATAGATCACAGACAACAGAGCAGCTTAGTCAGGCACGGAGTGTCCTCATTCATATTTGCACAGAGCTGTCTTCTCCGCTCACCATTCTTAAATGTATTTTTCTCCCACTCTCCAGTCGATCTTTAAATGATGTTTGTGGGTTATTTCCAAGCAATTTCTCATTTGTTAAACAGTTTGACACAGTGAGAAGCAAGAGAAGGTAAGGAGAAGGTACAGAGAGAAAAGGTAATGGCTCCCACTAACACTGGCACCAGAGGCAATGTAAAGCCACTATCTGCTGTGGTCCTGGCAGCTCTAAAGGTTTTACACATTTCTTCTGAACATCACTGAATGGGACTAGATATTCATAAAAGATTTTGAACTTTCTAAAATTCATGGGAAATTACATGTGGGATGGAGACACAACCCAAACTTGAACCTGGGCCACTCTCTTTGAGGACACAGCCTCTGCACATGGGGCATGCAGATCTAACCACTAGGCCATTGGCACTATGACTATAACCACTGATTGCTTTCAATTGAGTAACCAGCACAAAGTGGTGAAGAGCCAAAAGAGCATCTGCTAGCACTGACCACAGTATAGAGCTACATCACAGGCTTTTAATTTCCATCTACACGAAATGATAAGTGTTTACAGGCCACTGAAATGACCGACCTACTGAGATTATGTTAACTATTCTGTTAACTCCTGGACAATAACCTAACTCATTTGCCTTCAGAATTGCAATTTTTGCGCAATTGCTGACATTTGCACACTGAATTGTCCTGTTTTTTTATTGTATGTGTGCACTTTATATTTTATACTTCAAGTTTTTATATTCTATTTTATATTTTATTTATATTTTTGGGTTATGTGGTGGTGGGAAGTCGCAAAATAAGAGTTTCATTGCCCATTAATGATGGTTGTGTTTTAGTGCGTATATGACAATAAGCATCTTGAATCTTGAATCTATTAGTTTTAGGCCATATGGACCCTTTCATAGCACCTAGAAATGATTTAAATCACTAAAATCCACACAGTCTTTGCTAGAACGTCACTTCAGATATGTTTACATACTGTATACTGTAAGATTGGAGAATACTTCCCCTTACTCTTCTGCCAGGAAGAAAAGCTGCAGTTATATGAGCTGTTCTTTGCATTTCCTGTGCATTTGGATAAATTATTCAGCTGTTTGGAAGTTGAGGAACGAGACATTCATCATCATCAAAAAGTCAATTAAAAAGCTAGCTTGTTAATGTTATTTTCTGATAGTAACAGCATCACTATTAGCCGTCACTTTCACTCTGTGTTCTGGAGCAGTAATTTTTGAACTTTTTTTTTTATTTTAACACAAACATACAACAAAAACATGACATATTCACATGCTCATCTTTTTTGACAACATATCCTTTAGACATGTTGCTTATTTTCTGAACATTCCAGCTGCAACAATTGCTTCTCCCTAGTGTGCCCAACACACATATGCAGTATGCAAAAATAATAGACAATTGGCATCAAGACAGTTTACAAGACAAAACAAACAAAAAGGGCCCAACCCCAAGAATCCTACCTAAGAGTCACAGTGTAAGTGATTTTAATTATATTACATCAAGTAAGCACTCCCTGAAGCAGTAATTTTATTACAAGAACTTTGTGATAAAGTTAAAAAGTTGTCAGGATCAGGGGAAGTCTGTACATCGTATTTTTTTTTAGTTTTTTCCACTGTATATAGATAGGTTGCCTGCTTTGTCAGTTGAGAAAAACTGGCTAAACTTTCTTTGAGTCAAGAGTAAATAGCTCTCTAAAAATGACAACAATAACTCCTGTGAGAGCCACAGATGGAGTAACGGTTACCATAAACCTTCTAATAAAAGTCAATCACAATTTAAGATTTATTTCTTTATACAACCAGATGCTGCTGTACAAATAAAAAGCAAATCTAAATAAGAAGTTCATATATGCATTTAATAATGTGCATCAAATCAAAAAAGAGAAGCAAAACACAGCAGCACAGAAAACCCAAAGAAATACCTTCAAAATCCACTCCTAGAAAGCCTCTGTCTATTCACTCACTTTGTGTAACAGTGTTACAGCAGTTCAAGAGAATAGCAGCAATAGAAGGAGGTAAAAACTAAAGCCCCAGGCTTAAAGGTGAAGTTTCACCAAATTTTTTATGATAACCTATTACTACAGCTGGCTTTCTCTGGAATACAGGTCAAAATGGCTAAATATTGATAACAGCTGTTTTAACCTCATTTGTGTTCATTTTTAAACATGATGTGTGTCATGCAGATAATTATAACTGCAGCAAAGCAGCATGGGAATGATTACCTACCAGGTGCAAGTTATAGGCAGCTATTAGATAAACAAATAAACTTGTTAAATTGATCTGGAACGATACAAATGCAGATGTAAATGAGGTCAACTTTAAAATGACCACATAGGTCAGGAAAAGCACACTGAACAGGTGTTTGACCGAGTGCTAAGCAGAGTAACAGCTGTTTGTGTCGGCTGGTCGCAGGTGGGGCTGTGTGGTGGCAAACTGATGTTTTCTGTGGAAATTCAAATGTCATAGATAATTTTGCAGCATAGCTTTTCTCATTAGCCTGTATTTGTGCTGATTTTTCAGGTAATATCACAGTATGAAGGTAATGATTTTCTCACATTGGTTTTGCAGATTCAAGGGAAAGCAAAGATGGAAATAAGGCTGTTTTTTTGTATTTTACTGCAGAGCAATTTAGGAAAGCAAGCATTATGTAACTTATTTCCAAAGTGAGATAACAGTTTATCTTATTAACTTCTTACTGTAGAGCAAGTCTGTGTTTACACTGCATTAACATCAGTGATGGGTGCTCACATAACATGTGGAAATCCTTATTGCTGAGTGTTAAAGTACCTCAATGTGTAGTAAGGGCAATTTTGCATCTAATGGCTCAGACTACATGAAGTGATGGTCTGGGATGCTTTTGTCCAGACAGCCTTGGTAGTGTAGACAGCTGCACATCCTGAAATACATTAATAGCTTCTTAGCTCAAAGGTATCCATGCATGTGCTGTACAGTTGCTTATAACTAATAAGAAAGAGGGTGAAAAAGTCACAAACTAAGCAGCCAGTGGTTTCCCTTTATCAGCCTTTCCCCCCCTTCTGTAAAAATGTGCCTGAAAAGGGAAAGGTGGTGTATAATTAAGAAAATAAACCTTGTGGGATACTAGTTGGACATATATTATTCCAAGTGAACCAGCTAAGAGAGAGGGGGCAAGCCTTGCCAGATTTAGCTTAGAATTGAGTTGGTGTTTTAATCTTACATGGTTTATTTGCTGAACTGTATATCACAGTTTCTGTTTAAAGCATGTCTGTAAGTAACATTAGGGGGGAAAGGTGTTTAAGAGTGGCTTATTCACATAAACAATAGTGCGATGGGCCTCACTTCACATAACAGCAGGAATACTAAGCCACAATCAAGAGGCTAGTGGTGCCTTTTTAACCGCCTTTCTCCCTCAGTTTTGTCATAAATATCCATCTAAATAGTGAATTATCATGATAGGTGATTAGCTGAATAGCTGGAAACTGAGTACCAATAGAAGTTCAGCACTAAAGACATATTTGGAACGCAAAGAGTGAATCCTGAAGTGCATTCAATTTAGTATCCAATTTCCTAGATAATAAAGCAAAGCAACACAGTGTTTAAAACGGGTCTGAGACTTCTGAAGAAACCGCATCTACCCGCTGTCATCAGGTCACATCCTCACCACAGCAGCTCTTCGCAGAAAACACACACTCTGAAACTACAATACTAAAAGTTGTAGTGTCAGTGGGCTTCATGGAACTGTTGCATGAAAAAGCTTTCCACCTCTCCTCCACCTCTTTCCTCTCATGCAGTCACTCTTTCCTACGAGCGGAGGAAAACAACACAGCTAGTCATCTCTCCTGTCTGTCCCTCCATCAGCTCTCCACCCGTTGAGTAGGAGACACAGAACGAGATAGAGGGTGTGGGTATAGGACTGTTTGTATGATCATTTGTGTGTGCCCAAATGCACAAGTTTTTTAAGAGTTTCATGTGCCAGTGTTCATGTTTTGAAAATGTTTGTGCAAGTCTCCCACTAACATTCTGTTGCCTGGGCGGTCAAGAAAATCTGACACGACCGAGCGAAATAAGACTATCAGAGTGTAATGTTCGTCCAGATTTAGCCTGGACTGGATTTTATTTTATCAACAGTCCTTCTCACAGCGCAGATAAACACACAAGTGAGGAGGCGGACTTAGAAAAAGAAATAGCATCCAGCCTGCTTAAATGAGCCGATCAGTCCTGCTGATGTTATTTTGCAATGTTTGGTGCAATGTTAAGCATCACTTTACCCTGAATAATCAAATAAAATTGAATTACCTGTCTGATGTAACGCAATGCAATACAACAGTGCTTCAATAAAAACAAGACTTTGTTGTGCCTGCTTTTTAAATGTGGAAATATTGACTAAAATCTATTTTTAGGGCCTTAAAATGCATCATTGAACAAAAATCCAAAAGTTTTCCCTCATTTTGACACACTGATTTTACATTTGTGGACATCTTCTAATTAAAAGTTAAATAAACAAAATAACAATCTAAAGCCTATAAATAACCATTAATGTAGCTCATACACTTTCACACACTGAGCCCCAGAGAAGCAGACTTAATCGAAAGGTAATGGCTGCACCTGAAACCATTACCACTGTCATGATAATGTTGGAGGGAATTCATTTGAAATTTGCGTCTTAAGGGGTGGGTTTGATTAGTAGTCTGAAAGAGGCAGGGTCAGCGCAGACATTACACTTTGGGGTTGTTGTAGCTCTAACTCATCAGCTTTGAATGAGCTGCACCTTGGGTCTGGTGGGCTGGTGTGGAGTGGACGCCATATGAGGACAATGCGAGACACTGAAGACATATGGGAGAGTTATTGGTTTTCAAACACATATCCATGTTGTGGGTCTATGCTGCACCTTCATCACCTGAACAGCTAAAAAGCAAGAGGGGGGGGGGGGGGGGGGGGGCTGCCAAGGTTGGCCAGTCTGACTGCTGGTTGCAGCATGAGCAGAGTACCCTAGCAGTAAAGTCTTCCACACATACTCACCCCTCAGACAGGAGTTTTGTGCTTATTCAGGAAAGCCTATGTAGCAGTTTCCAGTTTGATACATCAAGTAGGGAGAGGCACTTACTTATGGCTAATCTGCCACAGTGACTGTACTCTTTAGCTGAGGTATGAGCAGACTGTGATGTCACATGAGGTGAGTGTCACATGTTTCAATATCTATAATATACAATTTTGAGTGTGGAGAAAATATCTTGGGCCTTTATTTCATTAGTGAGAATACTCTAAGGTCACATAGCATGAAAAACACACTAATTACTCTGATTCCAAGTCCTCTTCACTTTATTAACTGAAATGTTGTTGCTTTGTAAGTGTTTTTTGTTTATATGATCCATAAATTAACACTTTCTCTATTGATCAGTAGTGTTTCGGCTGGTGAGTTTCCCCTCTGAGGAGCAATAAAGACTTAGCTTATATAAGACTAGCATGAAGCCTGTGCTTGCTGCCTTTCCAACTGCAGTGCATGCAAATGGCAAGGGGAGAAATGAGGCATGCTGGGGTGGAGATTGGGAAACAAACAGGCCCAAATCATGAGATTATGGACGTGCAAGCCTGGCTATGGATTTGCTGGCTGAGAGCCTGAGCCGTAGATAGATAGCCCTGATAATCTCTGCCTGTACTGACCATTTAGTCACTGTTGCATAACAATAAATAATGTTGGTAGCACATCTGCCACACGTCCATGAAACTATAAGCATTGGTACAAAAGCATTTTCATCAATGTGAATTAATTACTTGACAGTTTTTTTCCACAATTTATACACTGTAAGAGGGCAAAGAGAAGCAGGCACACATTGATGTTTCCAGCATTGTTAAAAATAGGCTGAAAGGAAAGTTATCTTCCTATGTGTTTTCTTACTCATCAAGCGTAGGCAACTAGCTGTTCTCTCCTCCATTTCTTTGAGTTCTGTTGTTTTTCTCCAATCAGATTGATGTATATGTGAGGCATGGTCACTGAATCACTCAGCAGCCCTGCCTACTCACGAGTCATTTTTGCAAACAAAATGATCTCTTTTAAATATCAGTAAAAAAAATGTACAGGATGCCTACACAGATTCTAGACATGATTTTATCAGTGCTGAAGATATGTAGATAGTAGGTGGCTGATGAGGAAATCAACAAACAGGCTGTGCAGACAACTTAGCTTGTTTGTTTTAACTATGAATTATTGTTTTCCAAAACATCCCAATGTGTGAAATGATCATGGGTGTAAAAACAGCATCAACTGTACCGTCTGTGTCTAAAGTTACACAGATATTCCAAACTTTTGTTGTGTAGGTAGATCAGCAAGCATGCATTTAAAACTAACTACGATCCAGAATAAAGAATGACTATTTGCCAGTATGCATTCCCATAGTCCCATAGAATGTTTCACAACTTAAGTCAAGATATTTTGCCGTCATCACTGAAGCTGGTCTGAGGCCAACATGTGAAGGTTGTTTGGGAGATTTGAGCTGGTGTGCAACTGTCTGCATGTAAAGAGAGTTGCAATATAAACAGTGAAGACAACAGAGATTAAAGGGAAAAGCACAGCCTTATAGCTTAAAGCTACTCTTTCAGATCTGTAGATGTTAATTGTGAGTAGCACATTCACATGGGGCATCAGTGGCACAGTCTGATAGTGCGTCTGGCCAGTAATCGAAAGGTTTGCAGGTTTGAGCCCAGCTTCGGCTGTCACATGGCAAAGTGTCATTGGGCAAGACACTTAACCCCAAGTTACTCCAACTGCTGCGTCAGTGGCATGTAAATGGGTATAAAAGGGCAAGAATGTGTTACCCAATATCAATCGACTAATGACATAAAAATACTCCAACCATCAGTAAGTGAATGCGAGAGTGAATGGGTGTCAATGGGTAGATGTGACCTGCAGTTCAAGGCTGCTTTGACTAGTCAAAAGACTAGAAATGTGCTTATTAAGCTCAAGTCCATTTACCATTTACATGACTTCTGGAAATGGCCTGAATGGGGAGGCTTACTTGGTCTTTCCTGGAATACTATAAGTGACATTATTTCATGGGCTGAGGTGAGAGCCAATTCTTGAACACAGCAGGTAAAGTCAGGAAAGCACTAACAAATGTCAGTATTAAGCCAGTGCAGAATCAATATAACAGTACAGAGCAGGGTTTGAGGTTAACATTTTTGCCCACTTGCCGCAGTTGCTAAGGGATTTAGAAATATATCAACTACTGTCTTTTTCTCTTTTACCATCCACTATTATAACCAGTAGCAACATATCATTCCATATAATCTGACTATAATTAGCTTTTCATAAAGAATTTGTTTTTCTTTCATTTTTGTACCATAAATGTCTAAATTACATTAAATTTCAACTGTGTAAAACATCTTACTTCCTGATGTGGATGTTCTAAAACAAGGGAAGCCCTGGGTGCTTCAGTTTTAAATAAATTCTTGGAAATAAAACATTTTTATAATTAAATGAGCTTTATAAGAGCAACAACCCATAGTGATTTTCAATAATACTGTAAAAAGAAACAGTTTTTACAGATGCTACTTTGACCACAAGTTACAGCCATAGCCCTGTCATTTTTTAACAATATCAAGTTTAAGAAAAATGAGTCACCAGTTAAAAACATACCTTTAGGAAGACTCATTGCAACGGAAATGGAAGTCTCCGCTGCACTATGCTCAAGCAGAACTGAGTCAGTTCATCCCAACACATAGTCTATCATTTAAAATACTGACACCCGCTCTATCATGAGAGGGAGGCGGAGCCCTGTGGTCAGCGTAAGTGAAAGTGGAACAAGCAAAATAGGAATCAAGTGAATGTATTGCTGTCACATTTTACTCTGCATTATCTTATTTATCCACCATGGATGGTAGGTTAAGAAAATTCCCCTGAAATTGAGAAAACAAGGGTTTTTGTTACGTGCTGATAAGAGCCCAGGTATGTGCCATCTGTCCGCATTACTTCCCCAACAGCAGCACTGAAGCTCTATAGAGCAGTGAAGCTAAAAACTGAAGAGGGGCTGAGCTTAGCAGAGCAAACTGCATTAACTGGCCACATATAAGCATTAGTCTGTGAGTTTTACTCCTGTTTATGATAAAACTGAAATGACTTGATGAAAATACTGAGATAAATTTCTTACTCAATTTTATAGAATTATTACATTTGTTTTCTCTTAGGATGTAAATGCAGACAATAAAAAGTAAAAATTCCCAATATATTTATTTATTTATTTTATTTAACCTTTATTTAACCAGGAAGATCCATTGAGATTAAAAAATCTCTTTTACAAGAGAAACCTGGCCAAAATAGCAGCCGTACATCACAATGCTAAGTATCTTAAAACTCAGGATACCGCAGAATATTAAGAACTGCAACAAAATTGAATCAACTCAAGTATCATGTTCACAAGGTAAAGTGGGGCCACTGGTGATTTCAACCCCTAATACATAGGCACAATAATGGCAGAGCTTTGTCACTGCAGTTAAGGAAATGCACTTTGATAAATGACTTCCGCCAAGAAGCATCTGTAATGATCTTTTTGACTTTGCTGGGGATCACAGAGGTCATGACACACTCGCATTATATTTCATTCAGGCCTGAGTGAAACAGATCCCATGTAAACACTCAGGAGACTTAAAGCCTGTCTGTGTGACACTTCGTCTAAAACAAATGATTAAAAGTCAACAGCGACAGCATGTTTTAAAGCAGCCATGAGGAGATAGTGTATAGACATCAGTGTGACTGCAGCATACAGGTGTATGTGTGTGTACTGTACAAATATATGGTGAAGTGTCAGGTACTTTGTATAATCAGTTTACCTGCCAAAACCTTTACATCAAACAGCCCATGTGATGTGTGTGCTGGGCTTTTGCAGTGTGTGTGTATGTGTGTGTGTGTGTGTGTGTGTGAGAGATTGTTAAGGATTAAGTTTAGAGGAATGCTGAGAGCAAGAACAGGTGTCTTTGTCCTTCTCTCCACCCAGAGCCCAACCCAGACTGAGATGTCCTGACTCACACTGGATCAGCTATCACACTCACACACACATACTGATCCATTTCATCAACCTTGTACACCCGATAGGAGAATTTCAGCTGGGAATTTTCGGAATTTGTGTGTGTGTGTGTGTGTGTGTGTGGGTGTGTGTGTGTGGGGGTGTAATGTGGTTGAAGCTGTCAGGATGAAAAAGACAGAAGCAGCATGTAATATCCAGAAAAAGGCTGGGTGATATGCACAAAAAATGTCATCTTACCATTTTTCAGCTGAAAGGCTACTGAGTGTTATGCAGACTTGAAGCTGCTTATAAGTCAATTAAATGAAGATCATCACCACAGATGGGACATTTGGGGTCTTAGCCCCCGACATGAACAAATATTGAAACGTACCTCCATTTAAACAACCCTTGGGTCAACTGACAAATCAGGTTATAATACCACAAATACTGTAACAAATCATACAACACTTAATATATCTAAATAAATATAACATAACAGGGATGTCCCGATCCTGAATCAGTATTGGTAAAAGTATCTGATCAGGGCTGATATGAGCCTTTTTTAACTGATCGGTGATCCTAATTTATACTGATCATCTCACCCTGTTTGTTTAGGTCAGTTGCCATATGTTGAGCACATTTTACTGCAGGCTGTGAGGTAGCAGCAGTATTAGCAACACGTCAGCAGTGTGGAAATAATTTGATTTTCACAGGGAAAGGAGTCTGAAGGCCACTCTGAAGATATATATACCATATATACCAGTTGAATTTTGAACTTTTATGAGTTTTGCAACAAAGCTGGTTAGATTTAGTGAAAAGGAATTCGAAATATGCACCTTGTTACCTTGTTTTTTTTTTTTAACTTGGTTTACAAACAAACAAACAAACAAAAAAAACAGTGTGCAGCTGTGTTGTTTTAAGAAACAAAACAATTGGATCAGGACTTAGAATCTGCAGATACTCATAATTTAAAAGATCAGAGGCAAAAAGCTGATTTGGACAACTCTAACACAAAATACTGAATTTAAGTGATATAATGCCCAGCCCTGCTACAGAGTTAGACCTTACCATCTACCCTCCACCACCACACTTAACCTCTCTGACCTCTACTCTCCCTCTCCTTGGCTCCTTTCCCACCCTTACCCCCCTCCTTCACTCCCTCCCGGGGGAGACACCAGATAGCCATTACGGCATGCATGCACAAGCCTCGCACACTCTCACCCACACATAGACCGACTCTGCATCAATAATGTAGAGACTGGTGTGGAGGGTTGACGGCAGGGGTGTGCCTAATCTCTGCCCTGGGACACTAGAGAGTGCAAGTGCGTCAGGAGGTGAGTGAGTGTGTGTGTGTGTGTTTGGAGTTGTGGGGCAGGTGGTAGAAAAGTGATGCAAAAGGGATGAAGAGGAGGAGGATGATGGGAGAGAGGGGGTGAAAGAGAAGAAGGCAAGATGAGATGGGAGAAAGAGAATAGAAAAGAAAGTAAGAGAGAAAGAGAGAGAGACGGGGGAGGGAGGAGCGGGTAAACAAAAAGTGAAAAGGGAGAGAGAAAGAGAGACAATGGTGAGAGTGGGAGAAGAGTGAGGGGGTGGAAGGAGAAGGACAGGGGGATGAGATCATAGCTCGTCTGGTAGTCTGTTGTCATCCAGATCAGATTGCTTATCCCCCCCCCCAACCTCCTCCTCCTCCTTCTTCTTCTTCTTCCCTCCATCCCTCCTCCTCTCCAGGAGTGCGGATGCCTCTTTTCCTCTGTGTGATCTTGGTGGCAGGCCCCTTGCAGACATGTAACACTGCTGCTATTCCAGCTATGTGCACCAGTCCAACACTGACCTCGACTCTTTAACACAAACTGTGAGAGGAGAGGGAAGGGCTGAGGACATAAATGCAGCTAAATTGAAATAGAAAGAAGGTCCTTAAAAGAAAAAGAAGAAGAAGAAGAAGTAGAAGAAGAAGAAGAAGAAGGTGACCCCACACGGAGCTGTGAAGAAGTGCGCCGGCAAAGGGCAACTTTCTTGGTCAACTTGTGCAGATAACATTGCCCTAGGATTGCCTTTTTATGCCTGCTCCATTTAGCCCTCACACATGAGTTCTTGTCCTACTTCTCCAAGTTCATAATTTATTTGAATAGTTGATGCAGTTTTGTCTTCTGTTCTCTAGAAAGCCCATCTAACAATACGACCTGGGACTATCAAAACTCTTCACGATGTGAGGAAACTGTGCCATGAAGGATAACGTCATCCAGTATTGCAATGACATTATGACTTAAAATAAACCTAAAACAGAACTGCGCATATGAGGTATAACGTCATAGTTTCGAAGGACTTCTGCCTTTTCTCTCTTCTGTACATGTCATACCGAGGCTTGCCTTAATGAAAAAGAAGCTCAAACTGCAGACTTGACTAGACTTTACTTGCTTGTTTTGGTTTGGCTGTTTTAACCGTCCCTGGAACAAAATTCACCTCCTGACAATGACAAAAAGCCACATAATGACCAGCAGCTCTTGCCTCTGCTTCCTCCTCTGTTGTTGTGAGGATGCCATTGTACTTTTCAAGAGGTACTGAAAAAGTCCATAATGTTAAGGAAAACAAAGTGGGTAATATCCAAAATGTTATAAGGTTGAGCTGAGTTGAGCAGATACCATGAAATGGCAAAGCACCTAAAGTCAAACAGCTCAAATTAGCTTATGGTAGGATGGTTGGTAGATGCATGATGATGCATGTTTGGTGTAAGATCTTTAAATAGGAAGTACTGAGCTGGAGAGAACGTGCACAGCCTTAGGTAAGATGAGGGTGGATTTTTTTGGGTGCAAACTATGTTCTAAGCTCCAGTAAGTGAAACTTGATAACATCTTGGAGCCAAAATCAAAAGTCAACTAGCATCAGTCTTCCCTCAACACTAAAACACTTTCTAGTCTCATCGCTTATTCTTCTACAACAATGGTTCTCTGCTGGTGTCTTAGCTCACCTCAGGACCCACCACAAACTTTTTAATAAGAAATTGTGTATCATATTTCTGATATCATCAAACAATCAGATCTCTTTGCTGAAAAAAGGAACCATTTGGACTAGGGATGCACTATATTGGATTTCTGGTCGATATCCGATATGCCAAAATTGCTGAACTCATTATTGCTGATACCTATTTGTCGTCAAGAGCACAAAGTCTTTACTTTGTGAAAACTGACTTGTTATTTTCAGTGTGATTGTCTGTTTGTGTAAGGAACAGATGTAAAACAAGAAAAAGAGCATTTAACTCTTGACACAATGATACTCTTAATTTTGAAATGTAAGTATGCAGAAATGATAACATTTCTGCATGGGTATATTATGGTAAATTTGTGTATTTTACTGATATTTCTTCCAATATATGGCTGATAGGTATGGCCGATGTATCAGCTGTAAAAATTAGCAAAAACTTCAATACGGCTGATAACGATATTTAACAACTTAGGCCAATATCTGCCGATATCAATAAATACCGGTAATATTGTGCATCCCCAATTAGGAATTCAGCATGCAGCTTGTATATAAAACATAATACAGACTAAAAAGGCAAAAGAAATCAAACATGTTTGATAGGCATCTCACAGACTTTTGGACAATTCTTTTCTTCATACACATCCATGACAGACTAGAAGTGGCTCCATGAGCCCACTTTAAATCATGACCCACCAGTTGAGAACCACTACTATAGAGGCATGCCATCTTTTAAGACAATTGTGCCATGAGTTGCAAACTCCATGAAGAACATTTGCAAACAGTTTGCAACAAAACTGCAGTCAGTCCTATATATCTGAATAAAAGCAGGCTCAAAAACCAAGTATTCTCCTCAGCATCGATGAAGTACAAAGAACACAGAGCAAATATTAAATTGTTTACAGCATGGTACAAAAAAAAACAGTGCTTATCTGAGAAGGTAACTTTTCAATTATGTTGAACACATGGTCATTTTAGTATGACTTATTCATTCTGATGATGTTAAGACTAACAGATGAGGATGACTTAACATAACTTTGGGCATATTATTTTGACTGACAGATGAGCGGGTCAGCTGCCAAGTAGCCACAAGGCCCATCTCAGTGCCAACTCTTCGACTAGTCTGATTACAAGTAAGGCTGAGATAGTATTTTCCATATGGTCAAGGCCATGATTGGGCACCAGTTGGTCAGATTACCAACTGATGACATCGCTGAGCCTGTATCTATGATTTTTACTGTCTATAAAAACAGAATGATATCAGTGATGCAAGTGTTGGCTCAGTTAGGTAAGAAATTCTGAAAAACAGTCCTAATCCCCTGTATCAATACCTACAAAGACGATCAGAAAAATGCTGAATGAAGAAAATTTATGGTAGGCTACTAAAATATTTGACAGCTTCACAGCCTCAAAGCTGTGACCTAGGACTGCAGTGCCAATGAGGGTGAGCGCTGATGGGAAGCAGACAGAGACAGACGGGCAGTCAGACAAAGCAGTGGAGTGAGAAAAGAGATGAAGAGGAGAGATTCCCAGAGCTGCAAGTACTACTCAGCAGCAAATCAACTGGCGTGCCTGTGCCAAACTAACAGTGGAGATGCAGACTCAGGCATTTTACCCAGGGCCAGGGCCTCCGAACAGCCATTAGTGACAGTTGGCTTGTACCGTGCTCCTTTAAACCAACTCAGCTTTAGCATGGATGTGGGAAATGACTGGAGCAAGTGTGTGGGTGAGGTCACTGTGAGCCTGTGAAAAGCTCTAAAAATTAGTTAGACAGTCAGTATTTGCCTAGGAGGAGGCACAGCATTGTCTTTGTCACAGCCTCCTGGATAAGTGAAACTGCCTGAAGCTGCAAACTCGGGGAACAGAAAGGACAGAAACACAAGAGCAGGAGGTGGAGGGGAGGGATAGAGGGATAATAAAAGACTCTGGAGGGTGAGACAGAGAAAGTGAGAGTGAAAGGAGGCAGAGAAAGAAAGAGGGGGGTGGGATCAGCAGGAGGAGGAGGAGGAGGGTAATCAGAGCTCGTATGCCTGAATCCCAAAGTGTCTGGACTATTCCCACCAAGTCCATTAAAAATTCATTAGGCCAATAGTCGAAGAAGGCTGGGAAGTGGGAGACAGGGACACAGGAGAAAAAGACAGTTGTGGATACGAGATCAGAAGTTGAGGAAAGAGAAAAAAACCCATAAAAAAGTAAAATCCAGGTTTTACCAACACGAACTCCACAAGAACTATACTGAGGTTTGCATCATACCAGAGTTTCAATACAACATCAAAACCAATATGATTCAAAAGAGAAATTAAAGTTCTTGGTACCCTGTATTAGGTAGTTTACTGCTTCCTGGGCTATAGATTGCAAGTAAAATTCTACATGCTATCTTGGCTTAACAACAATATTGGCGATGCTTCAGTTTCAATATGTTGGCAATGTTTCTGAGCAGTTCCCAGCACATTCAGGAGTCTGCCTACAATTTCACGAGGATTTATATCAAGCTTTAAATAACTTTGCCTGACACCTACCCCAATACAAAGGACTCATATTGTGCCTTAAAAAAAGTTCATATACTTGATTTGGATGGCTGCTTGGGTGTATTCATAATAATGTTTAAAAAAAAACTAACAGGTAGCGCACACTGAGTGCTCCTGATCCATCTCTATTCTCACGCTGTCCCTCTTGGAGCACCTGTCACTTTAAAAATCCATCCCCCATGTCGGCCTGGTCTGTTCTAATTGGTTGACCAGTCTACTCTTTGATCACAGGTCAGCTCAGCCCTGTTTAGTGCCATGTTTTCAATGGCTCTGCATTCTTTCATAAGTCCATGCTCTGCTCTGGGCCTGCTACTCTGAACCATAGGGCTTGAAGTACTAAAGCAACAATGGTAGGACATCACGATGATAGGGTCTATTCTGGGGGCCTAGGAATCAGCTGTTTCGACAGCCACTTGTGCTGTCCTCAAGAGGATAGGTAAGCTCAGATGCAACAGACTTTGGCATCATGTCTTTAGTGTCTATTAAGCACAGAATTTGATTTAAGCTCAATAAAAATGAAAAGTTTTGTCTCTGTAGAGCATCAGATGCAGCTCTTTTACCCTCCCCTTGGAAAATGCTCAGATCTGAGGGGTCAGGGTGGCTGCAGGAGGCTATGATAATGACCTCTGCGCTGATTGGCTGCACAAACAATTTTCTTTAAAGGGGTATTACACAATTTTCCATGAACTGAGAGTTTCGTAAAGGGGTCATGTTCTTCTGCTTCCCAAGACCCAAAATACAATTTCCAAGAAAGGAAATTGTATTTTGCAGGACATATGACTTTTAAATTCCTCAGAACTTACAGTATAACATCTGATTTTTTTCTGACCAACAGCCTTAGGTGCAAAAGAAGCAACTTTCTTTCATAGTAAAGTAAAAAGATGAGCAAAGTTGACAACTCACAGACAAAGAAAGTATTTTGTTTTTTTATATTTTATTATAAAAAGTGAATCAAAAAGATAAAAATGAGAGTGAAAAGTACTGTATCAGCAAAGGACTGCACCTTTTGGTTAAACAAGCTGTACAGGGCTGTCCACAGTAAAAATGTCTATTAGAGATGAAGATTAGACAAAAACCTGTGACTTGTGTCTGTGGTTTTGAACGAAGTTCACTCTGTTTTACTGTTTTCCGCAAAAAGTTTTGTTGTTTGTTGACAAAAGACTATGCTCTACAAGATTTACATCAGTTCATTAATTAAAAACCACCCCCTTGAAAATGAGATGATGCATCTGAAGGGGCTATCCTAAATAAAATTCAAATTCAATTCAAATGCAGAGTGATTTAACCATTTGCTCAATCTTGGGAGTGGATTGTTGTGAATAATCTAAATACATTTTCTCCAAAGGAAACAGTTTTTGTTCGAGGTCAAACAACATTCATGCCTCCACTGCCTCACCTGAATGTCAGCAAGAAGTAAAACACACAAAACACACAAAAACATGTTAGCCTAGAATGCTGCTCTGTTATTCCTAGAGGTCAGGACAGTTTACATTTTCTATAAGCTCTTACTCACAGATGTATAGCTGCAGAGAAGCCAGAGAGAAAGAGCAAGAGTGCAGAGTGCTCTGTGGCCTTGGAAGGGCCAAAAATAGTGGCACACACACTAACACACACACTGGGGTTATTGTTCAACAGTGGGAGAGCAAGAGAGAGAGGGTGAGAGAGAGAGGAACACACAACAGGGATGGAGGGAAGAGGGGAAAGTACAGAAGTACTCAAGGAGGAAGAAGAGGCAGCGGAGAGGGAACAAGTGGGACCGAGAATGAGAGGGACATGACGTAAGACGAACAATTTATTCTCAGCGCTCGCGGCTGTAGAGCTTGTCTAACAGCGAACAGACAGGCGTCTTTTCCAGGAAATTGTAAGGGAGGAGCAAGACATGGAGAAAAAGCACACACATATCCATAGGGATCCTCTCTTCCAGAACGGGCAGCCGTCCTCATCTGATTCACATGCTCGACTGGGAGACTGTACACGGCCTGTTAAGTCACAGCATGGTCCAAATAGCCATTAAGTGAGGAAAGGCTTTCAAGTGTGTGGAAGGAAGGGTGAGTTATCTCCACAGAGCTGTACAAGTAGTTTGGGGAATTTTTCAATAAGCAACAAATAGCTTTACAAATCGGCTAAAAATAGGCCTGGGATAAAATACCAGTACAGTGTAGTCTGCACCCTTGAATCCCTGCAGAACAAAAATGTTCTCTGAGCAGATTTCTTTGCCTATTTGAATAACCATGGCACAATGGTGATTATGACATGAATAAGGGTTATGTGAACAAAGTTAATCAACCAAAACAGATTATAGAGAGATAAAACAAGATGATGACAGGGAGATAATGTTGGACAGCTGTGACAAAAAAAAGTGAAAAATGTCCACAATAAGGCCTCAGAGAGAATAAAGCTGGATTAGGGGCACTCAGTATATGAAAACTACAATGTTTTTTGATTGCAGACATATTCTAGCAGTCATCAAAATGTCTATGGACCAGAGTTTAGGCAACTTACAGGCTCTTTAAATTTTGCATTTCAGTGAAGGGTAACAGGTCCCGTTTTCCCGAAACCTTGCACAAATTTGACCAAAATGAAAAGACAGCACGTTTCACAACTGTATATGTAACCTGAGCTACCTGTAAGTTACAGAGGCATTAAAATGGAAAAAGAATTTTACCCTTTTTTTTTAATTTCATAGCAAAATTACATCATTCTGACTTACAACCAATTTTACTAATGACCATCAAAGTTTAACAGACACAAAAATATGGCATCTCTTGACAGGATTGTCCGATAAAGAAAGAGCTAAACTTGTTGATAACAGCTTGACTTGTGCTGCGAGTTATTTTGTATCTCCTCCTGGGATGAATAAGATACTACACAGGCCGTGTAACTATCAACATGTGTACTCAACGGGTTGCTTCTTCACCTGGGAGCTCCAAGAAAAGGCACAAACATCTATCCTGTTTTTTCACACGGGAACAGGTGGGCTAAAAGAGCAAGAGTCGAAGACAGTCACAAACACACGAAGGACAGAGGCACCAAGTGAACGAAAACAGCAAGTACTGTACAGGTAAAAAAAAAAAAAACCCTGAGGCATTACACCTGATGCGCTCTCAGGTGGGCTGGACAACTGGACTTCCCTCCATGTAATGGCTTTCAAAAACAAGCCTGGTGGGAAAGAGTGTGTGTTTGTGTGAGTGTGCTCCCGTGAGAGTGTTAAGAGGAGCAGAATAACATTGTGTCAGTGAGAGGAGAGTCCTGTTGATGTCTTGATGTTGTTTGGTTTATGTACTCTCACCAAAGAAATGCTCTGCTCCCAGGACATTCATCTCTCATCTCTGACACAGACGCACACATGCTGTTACAGCTGCAGTGTCAATAACCAAAATGCAAAGGATCAAGTCAAAGTTATGAGTAGAAATTTAACTATAAATATGGATGCACAAATATAAACATCCATCAATTATCTTTCTTACTTTTCTCCTTAGGGGCTGTCTTTGGTCTTTGGGAAGTAACAGGAGAACCCACAAAGAACCAACAACACAAGCTTCAAAACTCTACACTGGAAAGACCCTGACCAGCAGCCTTGCTGTGAGGCAGGAGCATGACTCAGTTTACCACTGTGCAGCCACAATCCAAGTATGTCTTCTGAACTAACCATCACCGTCCTCCTATATTAAAGAGGGCCTCTTTGACGATATGTTTGCATGTCATTCTGATGGTAATCCCCGATGTTCGGTCATGTGATTCACAGTGTCCAGATACTTATTAGGGCACTCTGGTTCTTAAGGTGTGTGCATTTTTTGTATCTTGTATAAATGCTTGTATACATTTACCTTTGCCAAGGAGGTTATGTTTTTGCTGGCGCGTGTTTGTTTGTTTGTTCATTTGTTTGTTAGCAAGATTACGCAAAAACTACTGGCCCAGCGTAAAAATGATTAGAATTTGGTGGTGATCCAGATAACTGCCACTGCTTTCTAGTCTGAAATTCAACAGTGATATTCTCAGGGTTGTTTCTAAGATAACTTCCCTGTGTAAATGCTCACTTTTGTATTGTATTTCCATCTTGTACAATCCTAAGGATCACATGATGGATCAGGTGACCCCCTGGGTTGTATGACTGGTGTGTTTTTTCATTTGTTCAAGTCTGATAAAGGGCTAGCAACCGAAACATCACATCTGTGGTGATAATCCTCATGAAAAGACTTTGGAAACAGATCTGAACATCTCAAAATAACTTGACAAAAAATACCTACATTCAGCCACCAGGGGGCTCTTATTCAAAACACCAACAAAGGATACATTGTAGAGATGCACTGTCAGCTATGCCCAACTCTGCTGCTTACATTTTGTTTTAAACGTAGTACTCTATGTAACATAACACTCCATGAGGTTTATTACAAACAGGAAACCATCATTTTGTTTTATGGATGACTTTTGAATAGAAGGGATTAAAGCTGTTAAAAGTGACCTTGCTGGTACAAGCCACCAAACATCCTAGGATCATCTGGATGGGGTTCGTGTAGGGGGTAGGGGTCTTAGAGACAGAAATTGCATTAAATAGCAGACAGTCACTCCATGACAAGTAAAAAGCACAAAATATGAATAAGACTGAGAAACAAATAAGCAACTTTTAGTGACAGTTCCCACGTACTTATGTTTTGTTTCACTTTGGATGCATTTTGGTTGCATGGTGGCTGTGGAGAATGTCAATTTTTATTTTAGCATGCATATCATCAAGTCAGAGCTTTCAGACTGCAGGTCTTGTCTCATTTTTGTCTCAAGCACCGAGATCCAAACGAACAGGAGAATAGATGTTTGCCTGTTTTTACAAAAGGCTGTGTTTATATCTCAGTTTAAATAGAAAGAATGAATAAAACGGGGCCAAATTTCCCTTGTTTCAATAAATATGTATTGCCTGATTGGTAAAATGTCACAGTGTAGATAAACGGTACTTTAACACTTCCTGCACCTCCTGTTTTCCAGGGTCAGTTATGAAATTAATTTGGGTCACTTGTAATGAGATGTAAAATGGTTCTTTTCAAAACTTATGTCCAACTTTACTGTTGAACACATGAGGTTTTGGTCTGTCCTGTTAATTATCTTTGACATTTAAAGCCAGGGACAAAAATACATGTCCTCGTTCACTGTGGTAAAATCTCTGAAGGGACTGTGGCAGCAGGAGATGTTGCCAAAACACAGCACATGCATGCCTGGTCTGGAAGCCATGGTGTCGTGAGCCAGAGCTTACATGTTCATCTGCTGTCACGCACCCAGTGAGTCTGAACCACGCAAATAAAAAAGTTATTGAAATCTTGCAATCCAACACCTTTAAACTGATACCCGGACCCTCCATCTTGACTTAAAAAAGAAACAAAAATAATCAAATTAGGTCTCTAAATAGTTTGGTCAGTAACTGTCCTATGTAATTTTCCCATGACAGCCTGATAATTTCCTTCAAAGTGACCTCTTAGAGGAAAGCTGTTAAGGCTAACATGAGCGTGTTAGAGGCCACAGGCGCCTCTCTTCTCCTTCACTCTGTCGCTCCACCTCACAGGCAGCTGTTAATGTACTCCTGCAGCCAACAGCTTTACAGAGAGCTGCCAGATGACACTTCACCTCTGGTTCAACAACATACTGCCTACACTCACTACTGCCTGCAAGAGTGTGTGTGTGTGTGTGTGCACACTTAGGTGTGGAGGAGTACATGGGGACTGAGATATTGGCAATGTATCAATCTTTAAGGTGTATAGAAAAAGACTTTAAAGTCAAGAATCTATATCAAACCGAAAGAAAAAATCTTATACAATCACTTTTAGATTAAAAAGTGTAATAACTGTGGCTTATGTACCTGCCTTACAGTTTCTCTCCAACAAAAACATCTACATTTTTAGTAACAGTTTTACTAATTGGACCTTGGTGGCACTGAGCACTTTAAACACACTTTGATTTGGATAAAAAAAACTCATACTCAACTCATTTATCATAAAAATAAACGAGATTTCAAATTTAAAAACACAATTATAATCAAATTAAAACCTAGAATCTACCTTAGAGCAACTGGATTTTCAAAATAAAAGCCCAATTTTTGTTGATCAGCTTCTTTCGAATCACTTCAATAGACTCGGTTATCAAATTAAAAATTTTAACCTGCAGGACACTTGTTTTGAGCAGAATAGGCCATACTATGATGTTTGCTAAGAGCCAGTGATATAGTCATAATTTTCTTAAGAAGTGTGTTTTCTTGTATCTTCTTTCCTTTTACTGTACTATTTATATTTGTATTACAAGTGGACGGAAACAATAATCAGATATGTGGGACAGATGTGCAAGAAAACAATACAAAGCAGAATAAAATAAAAGAAGTAGGAACACAAATTTAAGAATATACATGTCATTTTGTCTGCGATTCCTGTTAGTGTCTATTTGTGGGGTCAAAAAGTCAAAGTATGGTTTTGACCACACAGCAGTAAATACGAATTGATGTGTTTGAAACTTTTGACAACATGCTACTTCAGTGTATATTTTTGTGTCTCTGTGTTTCTAAGACATAAGTGGCACTTTGGGGAGGTGGTTTCCTGGAATGTGCCACTATTGCGGGACAGGATGTTAGCTGCTGTTGTGCACCACAACAACGGGTCTGTTTCCTGTGTATGTGTTTGTGTGTCCATGCATGTCACTTCTTCTAATGTAGACAAAAATCTGATGAGGATTAAAATCAGCTCAGTAGACTCAAAAGTAATTATTTCATCTCAAGGCTAAGCAAAATATATTTAGAGATATTTTTAATCAGTAGTGATTCACAACGTATAATGGACAGAGGCATAAACTCTAATGTGATACAAGAATAGAAACAACTGGTATTGTTTCCTGCTTGATACCACAGAAACAGAAGTCGATGTCCCATGGTTGGAAATTAGAATCTGCAACATGCCAAATACGAGTGTTTTTGTTCAGTGAATGATTAACTTAGCTTCCACAATAGCATTTTTTTCTTTAATGGTACTTGTAAAAATCCACATAAATAAATCCAGCTTTTCTGTAACTATTTGCTTCAAGTTGACTGACAAAAGGGCTCCATCTCCTTAGTCAGATATCTACAATGAAAGGCTCTTTTCAGTGTTGACTGAGCAATTTGAATTGCCCGCATGATCTGCCTGCTTAAGATTTGAGTTAAAAATAATAGATTGGGGTGCTGGTTTGGTGGAGTGGTAAGCAACCAGGCAGGTCCCATATACATGCTTCTGCCGGCCCAGGTTTGAATCCAGCTTGTGGCCAGTTTGCAGGGTGTCCTCCCCCACTCTCTCTCGCCCCCCTTCACAAACCTATCCACTGTCTTTCTCTCCTCAAAAATAATCTTTACAATAAAAAACAGATTATTTGTGGAGTCCATCAGCAGGCCTTAACTTTAACTTTTGGCAAAAGGAGCCTTCTCTTCCTACAGTGTTATCAAAATCACTACTTATTTTAAATCCACTAGGGCTAGGCTGTTTTGATAATTAATAAACTGTTTTCTGTTAAGTTCTTTACAATAAAAGCACCCTGCTGGCACCCTTGAATATGGGATTCTGCGCAATTGCAAAAACAATTCATGCTCCTCTGTATTAACCTAGACAAAAAGGTGATTTTCATCTCCAACCCTGCTTAATATTGGGCAATTTTGGTTTTGAAAGATCAAAAGATTGCTGACAAACTCCATCATGCTGCTTAAGTTGTACAACAAAAGGAAACATTTATCATTTGAGGTTGTAAAAAAATCCTGTACTCTCACATAACACTAATTTCTAAACGATAAAATGAAAAATTGCAGAAATGAATTCCACTTGTTGCACCAGACTGTCATTTAAACAAATGAGTACAGACTCGCATGCAACTTTGTACTTTGGACTCTGTACACACTCTTGAGTCTAAATTTATGTATTCATACACTCACTTAGGTGCACATGTGATGGCAGGTACAGAAGAAGAGCCAGAATCTCCAAACACAAATGACAAACACGGCACTCCAACCCGCCGAAAATATACACAGAACCAGAAAAACAAGTCCACAATAACAGCTACAGACTAATACACCCCCCGTGTGTGTATATTTATGTGTGTGAGTGTGTGTCAGTGCTGACTCAGTGCGTGAACGTGTTTGTAATTCAGCCTTCACAACGCAAACTCTCCTCCATTCTCTTTCTCTCTCTCCCTCTCTCACAGAGTCTCCTAGCAACCAGACACTTAAGGCCTAAAAATAACCCCCCAGAAACGAACAGAGCAAAAAAATAAAGCATAAATGGCAATTAATCCTTTCAAGCCTGGAACATGGACTCAAATAGAGCAGGTATTAGAAAGGAAAAGAGCAGGGGCAGCAGCAAGCAGGCGAGAGTCGCGCAGAGAAATGAGTGGGAGGGCTGAATCTGCCAGCAACAGGTAGTCGTCAGGAGACAGAGGTCTGCACTACATGACAGTGTGCGACGAGTGTGTGTGTGTGTGTGTGTGTGTGTGTGTGTGTGTGTGTGTGTGTGTGTGTGTGTGCCCACTGGCCTTGGCGAGGAACAAGACAGAACTTTTCCAACCTCTCCAAAATGCCAGGCCAGCTCTGCACAAACAAGGCTCCAGTGTAAATGCAGCCGGCAGTCCTGCAACAAGCTGGCAGTGTGGCCTGAGTTAAGTCGAGTTTGAGCACGCTGCACGTCAAAACAGCCGACAAGGCCTCCCTCTCTTTTGTTTTGATTTTTTTCTCTTCTCCTTTTCCTCTCTGCATCCCACAATGTTATGAAATAAACAATGTTACGAAACAAAGTAAAAGACAACTGAGTCATGAGCACACACACAGAGGCCGGCTGTCTAGCGTCTGAAGCCGACACATTCCTCGGTGGATTAACATTCTGGATGCGTGATGGCAAGCGAGAGACGAAGCAGCCAGACACCTGATCTTTACACCAGACGTCTCAGTTCAGGAGGAGCTGTTCTTAGAAGAGTCAGGGAGCATTAATTATGTGCTATTTCTTTATTTGTATGTCATCTAATAGTTTCTCCTATAAGCTCTGCCTGTAATGAACAGAAAAGGGATTTGTGTTAGGGTAGGGATGTGAGGCTTGACCACTAAGTGGGATCAGCTTGGTTCAACTTGAGTCCCATTTGGGATCGTACCTTGTACCTGGCACAAGTTTTGTACTCCCTCTAGTGAGGTTTCAAGCAGGCTGAGCTGTGGACATGATGTAGAAACCTTGCTGACCACTGAATGATCAGAGAATCGCCACTGTAGACCCATCACACCACCATTTAAAGCATGTGAATGCCCTCGTGACTCCTCATCTCCACTGTGTATGTCGTGGAGATGGAGTTGCCCATCCCTCCCCCATTTGCTCCGTCTCCAAAGGCAGAATCAGCAGTGTTATATTTGTGAGAGGAGATCATGCCAATTCGGCAGGGAGCAGTAGTGCTGCGAGTGTGTGTGTCTGCCTATGTGAGTATTAGGGCTGTGAATCACAGGGTAGCCCTTGATATGAAACGATATGCGCTACATGATCAGTGATATCAATAATATCACAAAACAATGATACTGCAATATGCGATGTATAGAATACCACATATGATAGATCACAATATATGAACATAAAATTGCTGTAATAAGGTAAATCGTAGGATTAATGTATTCACTTAAATGTTAAGTGTAATACTTACAGAATTTGACAAAGACTGAGTTAAAATAGTTTTTATATTTTTAAAATCTTAATTAAACTAACTACAATATACCACTGCAAGAACAAATTAGTGTTAAAACATACCTCTACCGATTAAGAAATAGAATGATTAAAAAAACATAATCAACTTGCACATGAAGACCTGCAAATAAAGCACCATATTGTTTTTATACAACACCGGTTCTTGGGGCGGGTGTCTCGATAAATGTATTGCACATTGCAAGGATGACAGCATAGGACATAATCGATATTCTGTCCCACCCCTAGAGAGAATGTAAAACATGCATCGTATCCCACTCTCTTGTGTGCCTCCAAAGTTGTATTGTCTATATGAATTAACACAAATATCTCATCCTAAAGGAATTAATGTGAATGTCCGAAGATGTCACGGTGATGGGATTTTGTTACTGCACTATTGCATTAATGCACAGAGAGTAGAGTGATGAGACTGGGGTATCCAACGTCTCTTGTTGACTACTCCGTAATTTTGGATGATTTTCCAAACTCCCCTCTATCCACAACAGTGTGTAGTTTTGCTGTTTGTAATTGTCTCTGAAACAAAACTCTTCTATTTACTACACAAAAAGCCACATATAAAAAGCATGTAAAAAACTTGTGAATCAAAATATTCTTTTTCATAAAGCTGTCTTCAAATTACTCAGATGATCCAGTTCTTGATCGCTTCATTATGAATCCAAATGCATTCTTAATATTGCATTTTATACTTTGATATATTGATATACTTTATACTTTGATCAGTTTGTGTTTCTTCTTGTCTTTCCAATTGCAGTCTTGTGCATGCAAGGTTGTGCTTATGATGAAACATCTATCCAGCTTTTCTAAAAATTTAATTCATCAATTTTTGAGAATCTTTGATACAGAAAAGTTTTCAAAAGGGTTGTTTAAGCTGCTTGCCATTTATCAGTGCCTCTGACACCTATCCCGGGTCATGAATTGGGGCATGACCCACATCTGGGATCTTGTTTGCTTTTTGAGGTCATAAACAGATGTACAGATTCAGTGAAAAAAATATATTTAAGTCCAACCAACTGGCACTAATCACCAATCAGAGCAGTGGTGTAGCTCAGATGGTTGTGCAGGTGTCCTGTACGCAGAGGCTTTTGACACACTGCCGACCAGTGGCTTGTTTTTACATCACAGCGTCCCCTCTCTTCACATTTTTGTCTCTATTTAGCTGTTCTACACAATAAAGGCAAGAACAGAAATTTAAAGGTTTATTCAAATTATTACCTCTCTAGTAGACAAAATCATTGAAAATGTGTAAACTTGTGGTGTCCTCTGGTAAAAACTGTTCCACTCCTGACATTTTTATTCATCTTGCCCGCCTCAACCTGAGAGTATATTCATCAGTTACAAAAAACTTGAGTTGAGTCATTTATTGTATTGAGTTGGATTCTTTCCCTTTTATTATTGCACAATGTTTTCTGATGAATTGTGTGGTTAGGATAACTACAAAAGATTTGGATGCGGCCCTTAATTGGTATTGAAGCTCACAGGCTCCTAATTATCAGTTTTATTAAAGCCAGTGAATCAATATTTCTTGTCAGGTTGATAGTTTGTCCACAATATTTGACTGTGAGTAGGGTTTTATTCTACTGAAGTAGATTTCATTGTGCTAACATTTTTCAGAACATAAAAAATGTTTCATACAACAGCCTCAAAAAAAAGTGAGGCTTCATTAAGCAAGCACTGAAGGACATCATATCTTTAAGGAAAATGACGAGCCAAGTCTTTATCCAAACACTCTTTTCTAGAGGCTTCTTTATCGCTCCATTATGAATCCAAATGCATTCTTAATATTGCATTTAATACTCAAGTTAATTTTTACCATCTCCTCTTTGATCAGTTTGTGTTTCTTCTTGTCTTTCCAATTGCAGTCTTGTGCATGCAAGGTTGTGCTTATGATGAAACATCTTATCCAGCTTTTCTAAAAATTTAATTCATCAATTTTTGAGAATCTTTGATACAGAAAAGTTTTCAAAAGGGTTGTTTAAGCTGCTTGCCGTTTATCAGTGCCTCTGACACCTATCCCGGGTCATGAATTGGGGCATGACCCACATCTGGGATCTTGTTTGCTTTTTCATAAACAGACGTACAGATTCAGTGAAAAAAATATATTTTAGCCCAACCAACTGGCACTAATCACCAATCAGAGCAGTGGTGTAGCTCAGATGGTTGTGCAGGTGTCCTGTACGCAGAGGCTTTTGACACACTGCTGACCAGTGGTTTCTTTTTACATCACAGCGTCCCCTCTCTTCACACTTTTGTCTCTATTTAGTTATTCTTCACAATAAAGGCAATAACAGAAATTTAAAGGTTTATTCAAATTATTACTTCTCTAGTAGACAAAATCATTGAAAATGTGTAAACTTGTGGTGTCCTCTGGTAAAAAAAATGTTCTACTCCTGACATTTTTATTCATCATGCCCGCCTCTTTAAACCTGAGAGTATATTCATCAGTTACAAAAAACTTGAGTTGAGTCATTTATTGTATTGAGCTGGTTATTATACACAAACAAAACAGCAGGGTAAGCTTTAACGTCTCTAAATTCTCTAAATTTCTCTTTGTTTTCTCCACTGACAATTGATGAACCCCACATTCAGCCCCCTCCTCTATAATCAGGTGACCTGGGTGATTAAAACACTTACATGAAGTATTTAGTGATTTCTGAGCTGCAGCTCACTGCTTTGTATATTCTTTTCTTGAGAGTTGGATTCTTTCCCTTTGTTTCTCTTTTATTATTGCACAATGTTTCTGATGAATTGTGTGGTTAGGGTAATTACAAAAGATTTGGATGAGGCCCTAAATTGGTATTGAAGCTCACAGGTTCCTAATTATCAGTTTTATTAAGGCCAGTGAACTAAAGAGTCTTGGCAGATTGATGGTTTGAAAAGCTTTTGGCTGATTTTATTTGATTTTATTTGCTGACTGTTTTTATCGATTTGTTCTTTGTACTGTGCACTTTGAGATTTGTTTTCAAATGTAAAGTGCGTTATAAATAAAATCTATTATTATTATTATTATTATTATTATTATTGTCCACAATATTTGACTGTGAGTAGGGGTTTATTCTACTGAAGTAGATTTCATTGTTCTATCATTATTCAGAATATAAAGAATGTTTCATACAACAGCCTTGAAAAAAGTGAGGCTTTATTAAGCAAACTCTGAAGGACTTATCTTTAAGGAAAATGACGAGCCAAGTCTTTATTAAAACACTCTTTTCTGGAGGCTCACTCTGTTTTGGCATGTGGTTACCAGTCTCTTAAAAAAACTTTGACAAAAAGCTTGGATTCAAACGCAAACACAGTGTTAAATAAAAGTATTGCTGGAGGTGATAAAACTTTAAGACATTCATATTTCAGAGAGCTGTGTGTGTGTGCATCGTTTCTCCACTTTTATTGAGATATTTTCTGTTCATTCTTAAGAAAACTGATTAAAGACTATAATCTGAACTCAGAAAAGATTTAACCCTCACTACTGTAAACCCTTAAAATCTTCTATGGTTGGACAAATGTGTCTGCTGGTAGGAATGCCTTAATTAAGTAAACTGGTGACCCAACACTTGTTGAAAACCTGCTGTGTTACTAGAGTGAGGTTAGGTGGATAGAGCTGTGTCAATTTTTCTTAAAAGCAAAAATCTGAACCTATAAAACAAAGAGTATTCTACTTAAAATATGAATTTATATTCTGATAGGGCTGTTACTTGGTGCTGTATATTAATAATTTTAAACCAGGGCAACACTTTTACTTAAAAACTAACATATTTAGATGTACCCAAAACACACTGATAATGACAAAAACTTCCCTTTAAGTTTTTTGAGTTATAATATTAAAAAAAAAAAAAAAAGCTCTCAAAATCTACATTGATTTACCTTAGGGAGATGAAGGAGAGAAAAGTTGGTGGTGTAGATATCCAAACAAACTAATATTCTACAGAATATACCAGTGATCACTGTAGCAGTACAAAATTGAAGCAAACACAACAGGATGTGCCCTCCATCTTAAATACCATCGAAAAACCCTGATTAAAACTGTGAGATCTCCCTGCAGCATGTGGTAGTTGGACGTATTGTGCAGTCTTCACTACATTGGTTAAGGCTACCCTCAGGTGGAGATACAACCCCTTTCAGTTTGGACCTTCTTAGCATGACTAAATGATTTTGTTGCACAAAAACTGAGAACTGCTGCTTTAATGTTGATATGTTAGCATTTATGCTGCTCTACCTTTCGGTCACATATGACACAGACACTGTGTAGAATGCGACAAACCAATGGCACCTTAAATAAGAAATTTCTAGTGAAAAGGAAACGCTGTAAAGCCATATGATGTTAGTGGCTTTGTTAGTCATCATGTACTTCATATCCTGCCTGTCAATATTTTGATAAAACATACAAGCTGCATATCTCTACCAGACCCTCAGAAATCAACTTTCCAGCTTAAATCAGAGCAGCTCTTTTATATATTGTAATGAGGAATTTAGTCTGTAAGTAGTGCTCATCTGCTTTCTTTTGCTATTTCAGTCAATCTTATCAATCAATCTTTATTTGTATAGTGCCAATTCAAAACAAGTGTTATCTCAAGACACTTTACAAGAGAGTAGGCTGAAGACAAACTCTTCATTTTATGGATACACATTCATGCATAGATACAGATATACATATATAAAATACACATATATATATTTACAAATACATACATCCAACACCCAAGATGAATCCAAATAGCCAATGACAGCCAATGAAAAAACTTCTGTTAAGCAGTAGTATTTGGTTATTAGCTTTGGTCATTTATGTTTTTATATTTATGAAATTTAGAAGTTGTAACCCTGAATATCATAAAACCCCAAGTACTATCAGAATATGCTCCACGCAGCATATACTATCACCCTCTCTCTGACCACTACATCGTATCCACACATCTATGACAGATGACACAAGACTTGCGGTGTAAGCTTTCTCAAGACGCACTTTAAATTGTGAATACTCTGTTTGAAGATTTTCATTTTTTATTATTAAAACTTAATTTAACCAGAAAAACCTCATTGAGATTAAAAATTTAATTTGCACATTTCCTGGCCAAGACAGACAGCGGCACAATTACAGTTACAGACATGAAATAATAACAAAACACTGATAAATACATATCAACCAATCAATTCAGAGTCAGACTATCAAAGCATTAGACCAAGCATCGAAATCCTGCTTCATCTTCCTCAAATGCCTTTAATCTGTTTTTAAAAAGATGTAAATAGACCAGCTCTCCAAGATCCAGTTTTTCCTGCAGCAGATTCCGGTCTGCAGGAGCTGCATGTCTCAAACTGCTTTTGGCCATTTCAAGGCAACTTTAGGGACAGATAGCAAATGTCAATTTTGTGACTCAGTCACAGAATGAAGACTGTAGCTTCCAGCACTTTCCACATAAATACTATCACTTAAATATGAGGGAAGCAGGCCAGTTATAGCCTTATAAATCAGGATATGCCAATGATTCAGTCTATGGATGGCAAAGAGGTCCACCCAGCTTGCTCATACAGAGTACAATGATGGGCTAGAGCCTAGGGCTGGGCAATTAATCGAAAAATAATCGAAATCGACATTTAGCCCCTCTAATCGAAGTTATTTTACTCATGTCAATTATTTAGATTATTTTGCCTGTGTAAGTCACATTACCGTGCTCCCTCCATACAGTCTGCATTCACTTTCGCCAAGAGCGAAGGACATGCTGCCAACATGGAGGAGGTAAGCGCCAATCTATCAAAGGACCTTGTAGACCTTCAAGTTAAGTATAAATACTGCAGGAAGACCGTTTTGACGACCGTCTGCAACACCACCAATTTTTTCCAGCATAGCATAAAATGATCGTTCATTAATCGTAATCGAGGTAAGAGCTTTAATAAATCATGATACTGAAATTAGATAATATCGCCCAGCCTTACTAGAGCCTTAAGATTTGAACATTAAAGCTCCATGATAAACAGTTTCCAAAGATCTGTAAAGGTTGGATCAAATTAAATATATATAGATATAGATATAGATATAGATATAGATATAGATATCGATATAGATATAAATAAAGACAGCAGTTATAGTTGAAGAAATGCACTCCAAATACACCTAATGAACACTCTGTAGAGGGGTGTATTTGTCTGGCTGTTAGGTTCACATAAAACAAACATATTTGTTGTCAGAGTGATTATTCACTGGTGCTCTTTAAACTGTGCCTGAATTCAGTTCAATTCCACCAAAGCTACTGTTAAAGTTCTAGACCCACTAAAACAGATTTGGTCTCAAAGCCAAGCTGGGAGGTTTGGAGAAGCATTATATTTGTGTGTGTGTCTTGTTATGAGCTGTGTGCTGTTGTTCAGACTTGAGGTAAGAGTGGAATAGGTGCCCGGCCCTAGGGAGTCATGTTTTTCTCCGCTGCTGCTAACTGCTGCTGACGGCTTTCATTCGCAAGGTATTCACATCCAGTGGTGCAATAAAAATACAAACTCTTTCACACACAGCTACATAAAGTGTTTCTCATGAAAAGGTTTTCAGGTTATCTTCATAAAAATTGACAGTCTATTTATGCTGGAAAACATCAGAGTGTCACTTGTTGACCAAATCAGCATGCTCCCATCCATCACATGCTCTCTCCCTCCCAAAAAGACTGTGATCATCGAGGGAGATGTGAAGCTTACTAAAGGGTGAAGCAGAGGGAGGGTGGCCGGGTATTCTGAACGAGCCCTTGGGTGAAGAATGAACAGGGGACACTGGCGGCTTGCCAACCAGCGCTGTTGTCCCTAGCACCTTTCTGCTTTGTAGGTCTGCACAGGAACCAGCTTTAAAGGTGTTAATGGGTGACTAATAAGAAAAAGTTAAACTTCACAACAGCCTTGCATCAGGAGGACAGTGAGAGAAACAAGCTGAAGAGGACTGCTTTATTAAGGGGTTGACGACAGATCAAATTCTGGGCTGCTTTCACTTTCTGGGATTCTTCCACTTGTTTCTTTTTCTAAAGTCTAATTTTGATGATTGGTTTACATCTGAAATTAAGCTTACACAACATGAGCAAATTTAGATTGTATGATACAGTTGTATGATACCATCAGAACAATATGTAGTGAGATGGATAAACCTAAATTTAAGGGTGCATATTAAGTTCCTGTAAGGTTTTTTAAACAATCATGAAAAAAACTGGAATTAACACCAACTTTGACTGTTGACTGAAATGTCAGTGAATACCACTGCAGTGGACAGGTGACAGACCAGTGGAGTAAATCCCACAGAAGAAAAAGTTTTTCACCCACATCCACCTCAGCAAATATTCATAGTAAATAACACACCTTCCTATAAAATAAAACAAACCATGTTTTTTTTCTTTAAGAAAATGTGTTTGCAGCTCTGCCCACAGAGGGCATCAGAATTAAAACAAACTACGCCTTCCTCACGGGGACTGAAGTACAAATTGCAGTTTTATGTGTATTTGAATTGAACTTTAATGAACGTTTTTGAAATGGGATCAATTACAATATTAAACATAAATTCTTCAATTTAAAGCATCATTGTACCAGAGTTAGCTTAAAGCTAAAATAGATCTATGCATTTACCCCCCCCCCAAATTCCACTTAAGGTCTGGGGGTTGGGAATGGTTCTGATTGGACAGGGGGGCGGATGTGACGTATTTATGTCTACCAGAAGAAGACAAACTCCAGGTCAGCGTCTCCAGCGTCTCTTTCAGGGAAACCTCGTCCAACTTTAAAAAGGTCCGCATTTTGATTGCTTATGTCCATCCACTCTTTTCATTATTTCCAAATCTTCTAAGGCTCTAATTAGATAAATTGTCTCAGCTCGAGTCCAATGCTTGCTTCGGGAAGCAATCTGTTCCCGTCAGCATGGAATATGTGTGTCATCGCGACAGGGCAAGGGAACGAGCATGCGCAGAACAACCGGAATTAATTTAAAGCGGAATAAACGTATACATGATTGAGGAATTATTCAATTCGGATTTAAAATCAGAATAAACTAGCCATCTACTTCAGAATTAAGTTTAATTCTGAATGGTCATTTTCATTCGGAATTAGGCGTTTACAAGGTCAATTTTAATCTATTTAAAGAGGATTTAAGTTTTATTCTGAATTAAAGGGGAATTAAAGCTCTCATGTAAATGTAGCCATTGGTGAGAGGAGGGCACACAGACTCAGCAGGGGATAGAAGCACTGTGAGTGTGTGTCTCTGCCTTTGTGTGTGAGCGTGAGCCGCGTCCTGCTGTCTGTGTGCAACCAAAAGCTGCATCACACCATGAAATACAATGTCCATACAGAATTCATGTGAATGTCTCCAGGTGTAATGATCACAGAGCTGCATTGTGCTGCTTTTGCATAAAGGCACTGCTGAAAGGGTTGGTTAAAACTTCACGCTTTGACCAAGACGTGAACAAAAACTTAACAGGCAGACTTTTCTGAAACAGCTCCAATGTCTTTGATGCTACTCACAGCAACATTTTTCTCACAGTTACCCACAAACATGCAACAGTAAACATAATGTGTTGCAAAGCAATGTGCTCCAGAGTCACAGGCCTCAGACTTCGTACTTCCTGTACGTCAGAAACGTGTGTGAATAGCACCAAAAATACACACGACTTTGCCATGTCCCATCAACATATTCCTTCCTCCACTTCTGGTCTATTCCTCCATCAATCCTCCATCGCAACCCTCTTCCACCCCTCCCATGTGTGTCCAACCCTGTGCGCTTTCCTGCCATTCTTCTATCAGCTAATTTTAGATGAAGGGAAAAAGCTCTGTCCACATCTGCGAGTCATTCTTTTAGAGCTTTGTGAGTGTGTGTCTGTGTGTGTGCGTGCTTGGGGATTGAGACAGGAGAGAAAGGAAACTAGGAGAAGGTCAAAGGGAGAGCAAAGAAAAATACGGGAAGAAGCAGAGGAATAAATGCTGAAAAAAAATAGATAAAAGGTAAGGTAAAATAAGAAAAACACTCTGGATAGAGATAGAGTCACTGTAGGAAAAGAGAACATCATGACTTGAACACAATCATTCAGATCTGGAGTGTTTCTCTGCATTTACTTGACAGTGGTGAACCACAAGAGCAACACACTACCATCACAAGTAAAGAGAAATGCGAAATAAACTAAACATTATAATTTAGCTCAATTTGCCTGGAAAAGCAGAGCCAAATGTTGAGGCAGAGTGCTTGGAAACAGTTCTCCCTTTAATGAACATAAATCACCCAAATGGGAGTAATTTGTACTTCAAAACAAAAGACAGAGGGAGAATGCACAACCCATGGTTTTGACATTCTGGCCACAGGGGAAGTCAGAACTCACAGAGATGTGCACAAAATGAAACTTTTGAGGTTGTTGTGTGCAACAAAACCTTTTTCAGGGTTGCAAAAACACCAAATATGTATATGTTGATATGAATTTGGTATTAAATGGCATTTGTATCAGACACAAAAATATGAGTAATGGTATGGTTGACTTTATACCAAAAACTAAACCCTGGTGAAAAGAAGTCAATACTGGTTTCATTTACAATGCCACAAAACAGAAGACATTAGCACCCATAAAAGAGTAATTTCAGTTTTTAATGACCAAAAACTCAATAAAAGTCTAATTTTGCAAATAAGTTGGCACCCTTTTGATACAGGGATTTTAACCATGCATTAAGAATCTTGGGACATGGTTGTGGCTTTGACATTTTTTTTTTTTTTTTCATTTTTCTCCCCTTATAGTAAGTTCAGATGAACGATTCAAGCAATGTTAAGGTCTTATCTGGCATGGATCAACCAACCAATTGTTGGACATTTAAGTGGAGAGATCTCTGCAAGGTTTGTTTTCTCTGCTTTGTCTCTGCCAGCTCTGCCCTACATTAGTATTGCACTTTTACTTTCAACCTTTCACCACTCCAGCATACCTGTAGGTTTCATCCAGGGGGTAAGGTTATTGTTGTCATTGATTATTGATTCTTGATTTTAGGTTCTTTTGGCCTTCATTACAGAGACAGCCCAGTAAACAGAGTGAGAAACAAGGAGGGAATAGAAAGGATGAGCAGAACAGGAGGGATACAACCTGAGAGTCACTCTGCTCACCTCCACCTGTTGGGGAGTCTTTTCAAATAAATCAGCATTACTCATGCTTTATTTGCCCCACAACAGGCCAGAATTTATCTTTGAGCAGGATTATAATAACTTTGCAGTGCACTGCCTGATTCATTGTCTGAAATCCCATAGATTCATCTTGCCAAGCCCCAACCTCTGATGACTTCATCAGCCAAAGGCTGGACGGCATAATCGGGGGAGAAAGGCGGAAACTGAAGACATCACGACAACGGGAAGTGACTGCATGTTTGAAAACAATGGCAGCTTCTAAGGCAGTCTCTGTGGATGTGGCATTGTCTGCGATTTTATCAGAAATGGACGCAACTTCTTCATTGAAAGATGAGCAAAGAATGCCACTTAAACCTCTCTTACAGGAAATCATCTTTTTGCTCTTCTCCCGACCGAGGATCACTACTGGGAAACTGGGAGAGATGCGTAAAACCTCCGCAGACAATGTCGGTTAGTCTATGGTAGTCGTGGTTACTCGCCAATACCTGGTGAAATATGCTCTCCTCGGACTTTTACCAGGAGAACTTGGTGGGGATTGTCATTGATGAGGTTCATGTCACATTTAAGTGGTAAATGATACATCTGTGTTGTATAATTTAATGTAAGATGATAGTCTAAGGACTGAAACGTAGTTTAAGCTAACGGCTAACAGCAGGGTGTAGCTGCCACGTCATACTGTGGCTTGATGTGGATTGGTCTGTGATGAGTGTGACTGGCAGGTGGATCGTCCAATCACCAGCTGCAGTTGTTTCTGAAGGTTCTGCGCCCTGAAAACATTTTCTAAGGGCTCTTCTCCAGATGGACTAGTGAAATATTTCAATGGCGAATATATGAAACTGTCTGTCTGGCATCTAAGGTTAGGATTATGGCATGATATGAGATAAATGCTGTTATGAAGCTGTGCAAACCCCTGTCAGATCCTTGTTGCTGTGTTTCCCAGCACATTTTTTTTTGCATTTTTGCTACAACTTGCACGAGACTAATAAGAATACCCCTTCAGGTTGTGCTGAATGAGTAACTCTGGCAGCTGCAGTTTTTCCATGATGATTGATCATCTCAGAATTTCATACTGATGTTCTGGTCGCATCAGTATATAAGCTTCAGCCATCTCTCTGGAAGGAAATAATAGTTATTACTTGCAGACTGGATTTTATGGTGCGTTCATTATCTGAATGTTTTGTTTTGCAAGACAAAATGCATCTGATATTGCCCCGCTTTTGAATTAACCACCCTCCACCACTTTTATTACCAAATGTCGCCAGAAATTTAGGCTGCTCTCTCTATTTTGCTTGCTGCATCTCTGTGTTTAAGTTATGAGTTACTATAAATTCTTTAAAAGCTCCAGTATTTTTTGATCCTATTGGTTATTTCAATACAGGTAAATGTCTTTAACAAGCTGTAACAAAAAAGGTATACAAATTTTAACTTTACAGCTGTTATCTAATCAAAATGTTCATCATTCACAACATCTTTCTACAGATAAAGTTAAGAAACAGCATTATTTACTTAGTTAAATCAACTCGAAAATCTCTCTTCAACATTGATACCAGCTTGGTATCGGAGCTGGCTTCAAATGGACACAGGCACTGTCCTGCAAACACACACAACCTCGTGCACACGCACATAGTTCCTGGCAGTCGGCGCTGTGCGTCACAGTGGGCTGCGAGGGGGACACAGAGGGCAGAGCACAGCGTGTTTATGTGTGTGTGTTTGTGAGTAGTGTGTGTGTTTCTCCCGTCGTAAACAGGGACAAGAGACACATGCCGTGTCACCGCCTGTCACCACTTTCTCTCTTCTCACCCTTCACTCAAGTTTCTCCTCTTGTTTCTTCAAGTCTTGCTACTGTGCCCTTGCCATCGTCTTGCGCCCCCTTCATATCCCTCCTGCCTCTTTTCTACCCACCCCATCCTCCTCCCCTCTCTATCTCTCTCTCTCTCTCTCACCCCACTTGGTCAGCTTGTTAAGCATGTCTCCTAAAGCTGATTAAGTAGTGTTGATCGGCCTTATGTAACATTCACCTCGCGCAGACGTCGCTGCCAGCCAGCCAGCATATTGTCTTTGTGTGTGTGTGTGTGTCTGTGAGATTGAGAGAAATCAGAGGGGGAAAATTTGCTTCAATGAACATCGCTCTGCATGGTGTATTTGCTGTAAGCCTGTGTGCATGTATTACGGTAACACTTCCTGGATAGGAGCCAAAGCGGCGTATGGTCACATTGATATGAGCACATTTGGCCCTGATGGAGGAATGTGCACATCATCACAGTCTCCACAGGTGAATGTGTTTATGCAGATAATCACTGCTTATCCCCTAGTTGAACGCCAAGAGGGACCACGCACCTACAACGCTGCACCAGAGGGGCAGAGGGGTGAGACGCACGCCCTCGCACAAACACACGCACTTGACATGACAGACCAAAGGCACAGATGATGAAAAACATTTTTACAAGCACGAGCGCACCTCTCATTCACTTTAACACTGTGTTGGTGGTGCCTGTAAACAAAGCCCTGCTCCAGCTCTCATTAATTGGTGGAGTGATTGAGTTAACGAGGCGGTGCACACAGGCGGGTTAGAAAGGTCGGCCCTGGTTCCTCTTCTCTCCTCTCCTGGTTAGCTCCTGCGTTCCGCCTCATGGGAAAGATTAGAATCCTCAGCTGGAGCAAATAAAGCTGGACGTTACGCAAGAGCCCAGGAGAGGGAGAAAGAGAGAGAGACAGAGAGAGAGAGAGAGAAAGAGAGAGAGAGAGAGAGAGGCTGATGATGATGTAACTTGAGAGAAGAGCAAAACACAGCCATGAACAGTGAGGGAAGGAGACAAGAAGAGAGGTGTGTGACAGAGGGTCTCAAAGCAGTTGACCTTACACAATAACCAGTCCAACTGTGTGTACCTTACTGTGCTGTACTGTGCCAGCCACCCATCTGAACAATGCCAGGCAATCTGCTTTACTCTGCAATAAGCTCAGCGGTAGTAAACACACAGCTGCCCTGCGCTGGCACAGACAGTCCCCTTCACTCTCTTGCAACCCTGTCCTTAGGTCAGATCTAAATAAGAAAACTGCAGTAAATAACTCTGATTCTCAAAGGATAAAATATAAAAGTGATATTACATTCTGAGTATTTAGTTTAAAGCTGTAGAGCATAATTTTTATAGACACAAGTTGAATGTGTGTGTGGCAATATAACACATAGTGAGTTATATTTTGAACCAGGGATGTCCCAATACCAATCAAAAATACCAAATCGGGCTTGATATCTACATTTTTAATTGATCAGGGATCATAATTTATACCAAATATCTCATCACGATTGTTTTCATCAGTTTACAGAAGTTGAACACACCTTACAGCAGGCCATAAATGCACAAGTGATGTAGCAGTGGCAGCCCTGTGGCTAACATGTCAGCAGAGTGGAAAACTTTAAATTAGCCAGTAAAAAACAGTCCAACAGCAAAACCACCGATTCATGTTGAGATAGTACCAGAGCTGCCTCTAATACAACCAAATTTGATATAACATTTAAACCGAAACATGCAATGAAATACACAATGAATTAAGCCACAAAGGACAGGTAAAAGGTTGCAAACTTTGGACTTGAAAAAGATGGATAAATATCCGACAGACTGCGTTAAGGCCTTAAATATTACAGAAAAGGGTTGAATTCATTGCTTTGGACAACCAGCCCACCATTGTTGTAGAAAACACAGTTTATCATAATCTTTTGGACTTTTGGATTCAAAGTATATCCTGCTCTCTTCACACTACAATGCAGACACTACATTACTGGAGCAAAGTACAAGGCAACAGGTGATCTAAAGCATGATGTAAGCGCTGTGAGTTTCATCATGGACATCTGGAGCTTCATTGTGGACTGATTCCTCCACTTTGAAGTTAAAGCGCACTGTAATGCATGTATGCCAGTTTCAGGGGTCTCATACAATACTGTCAAATAATGTCAAACAGAACATCGAAAGACTGCTGAGTACATGGGAAATCAACCAGCAATAGGTACATGTCATTCTGAAAAAGGTACATGTCATGAAACATGAAAAAGGCAATGGATGATATGAGGGTTCCAAGAGTGGGCCACACTGCACACACTCCAACTTGGGGTGGGGGGGTGTAATATGATTGCCCACAATGGTGAATGGGGATTAAACTACAGTCCCATTTAAATGGCATAAAACCATTCAAAATTTCCTGAATTTACCTGATTGAGCTGCATGTCTGAACTCTAACAACAGAGTATCATCACCCAGGCCTGACTCTGAAGTTAACCCTACCAGTCCCCTTATATTGACCTTTACACACACACAGCCCTAAAATTTCCTGAACTTTTGTGGGTGAGCCTTCTGTGTGAACAGAAAACTTTAAGCAGGACGATTTTCTACATTTTGCATGTCAGTAAGAAATGGAAAAAAAGAGTTGAAAATAATTGGGGGCTAGTCGAGTGATTTCAGAAAAAGTTTGTGTAACATACCCTAAAGTTTGCCCGCACACATACACTCAACCCTGGAAAACTGGGGACAATTTCAGTTTTTTCAGCAGGTGTAAAAGAGTTTATCATCAATGGAGGCTAAAAATACTAGAGGGTCAACTAGATATGTTCAGGGTAAAGTTTGGGTGTAAACCCTCTGATGTTTATTTTTTTTATACATATGGCCTTTCTGTGGAAATGCTGGAAAATTTTCAGGGTTTTTCAGCAAGAGTATTGGGTTAAGTAGCATTCCATACAACTCAATTGACTAAGCTTCAGAGGTTTTCGTGCTATAAGAAGCCAGTATAGACAAACAAGTCAGGAAACCCCTGGGCAAGTTACCCTGACATTTTTCAGAAAATTTTAGGGTTGCATATTGTTGCTGGCGAGCACAAGCATCTTATCTCCAAAACTGCTACTTTTCAGGAAAAGACTGTAAAAAATGCCTTACTACTGAATGAAAAAACTATATTCTATCTACCTTAATTGGTTAAAACACTTTAAAACCAACTCACCAACATGGAAGGTTACCAATGGCACTGTTTATTTTTTATTTTTTTAAAGTAAAATATGGAAATGAGAGGATATTGCCCAACAGGAACGATGTGCAAAAAAGACTAGCATTGCTGTGCCATCCTGTAATTGCCCTATAGAATACCGAATGTGGCCAAATTTATGTATCAGGATATTATCCTTATCATAGACTATGTATCTATTGTATCATATTATATCATAGAGTGTAACCCACCCCACCCCTTATCAGACGATCAATGAGTTGAAAAAGAAAAAGGGAAGGAAGTCGAAAAGGAGAAATGAATGAGGGATGGGGAAGGAAGTAAATTCACAGGGATAACGGCTGACTGGCACACAGAGGAATGAACTTTCTCCCCTCCATCAGTATACTGCTTGGACGGTGTTATGTAAGAGCTGAGTGTACACACACAGATTACCTCTGCTTGGCGAAACTCATTACATGAGGCGCAACCTAACCGTGTGTATGTCTGTGTATGTATGAATGTGTGGGTTTGTACGTAGGTTCATGTGTGTGAACATACTACGATGGTACATCTCAGTTACACTGTCCTCACAGAGACGTAAACATTCATACAGACAGCATGTATACAGACTATTGTCCTCAGCGCTGATTCAAAAGAGCTAAGATCATCCATCCGAGGTGTATGGTAGCACTGGGTTTCCCCACCAAGTGGCAGCTACAATGGCGATCAGTTACACCTACACTATACCTGTTTGATGACACACACACACACACCTACAAACAATGGTTTAGACTCACTGTGTAAAGCAGCTATTGTGCTGTTTTAGTCAAATTACTAAAGACACGCTGGAGTGACACACATTTGAATTTTCAGTCCTGTGGTATTTGACTGTTACCTGTATGACTGTTTTTTATGTACATTAGAAAGGAGGGTGCAAAACTGATGGTAAATAAATTTGCCAAAAGTTTAAATGATAGGGTACTTTTAGACGACATGGCGGCCTAAATTTTTATTATTTTTGTTCAGAATAACACTACTATTCACCAACTGCAGCAAGGTAACCAATGTGTCTTCTGGATATGAATGTGTGCCTAAAAAGCTTGGACATGTAAGTGGTGTAGAGGTAGGAGACAGAAGCAACAGGTACACTAAAACATAAAAATGTACAAATTTAAGTAAATAAAAAACATGTATTTGGTTTGTAGAGCGACATGCCAACACTGCTATAGGTAGCACTTGCACTGATCCCCTAAGGTTCCTCTTTGGTTTAATGTCCAGATTTCTGTGCTGAATGTTGTCACCTGTTTCAGAGGCGAGATTTTATGCAAGTATAACATGACCTAGCCTAAATACAACTCATTTTCCACTTTTGTGATCAAAATACAGCCAAACCCAGCTGTCCCTGCAAGATCCTAATGATACTATCCATGTATTCAATCCATCCAGGTTAGAGGGCATTGCAGCTGCAAGGCAGCAGCCATCACGGAACGGCATTATAGCTGCTGCATTACAGTTCAAACAGGGCATCTGACCAGAATTTAAGGCCTGTTACAGAAAAAATACATAAAAATCTGTTTGTAGGATCTGTAAACCTGTGCTTGCTACTTATTCTTCATAAGAAAAACCTTCAGTAAGTCAGCTGTGTACATCTCTGATAAAAACATAAACACTTTTATTTCTACCTTTTACAACAACTTTAAACAACAAAATTAACCTGCCATGTGTCTTATTCTGAGATTTATACAATTGAGACCAGGTGTTTTACAGAATTAGACTGTCTTTATTAATTTAATGACTGATTGTATCAACAAGTACCAAAGTTTTAAAAAAATTTAATGCGTAACCTAAAGTTTTAATGACAGAGAGAGAGAGAGAGCACAGTTAAGACTGGACAAATATGTCAGCAATGTATCTGCACATAAACATGAACAATGGGTGAATGCAATTTGGGGAGCATTTAGGAGTTTTAATGGATTTTTAGTGATTGAAAAACAATATTTGGTAACTTGGATATAAAATTTTGTTGCATTGACAGAAACTGCTGAAGATATTGTTTGATTTTTACCATTTTGTACACCCAAAAATCTGTGACAACCATAAACCTATACAGTATGTCAACAGGAGGCTTTGACATTTTGTCACCAGATTTTTGTGATGCTCTGCTTCAACCACAAACTCCACGGGCCAAACAGAGACATATGCAGATTAAAGGCACAATGTTGGGAAAAAAACTATGACTTTTTGCCCAACCTTTTATTACACAGAGAAACCAGTTTACACATTCACATCACCAACATCAATGAGTCACACAAAAACACGCACAGATACCACGTTCCCACACACACACCTCTGCACTCTGCCTCCTCTCACGGCAAACCTAAGGGAGAGAGAGCGTACCTCTGCACAGAACCCGGCTAATACTCGGGCCAGACGAACACAATAACCCTACTAACACAACACCCACACACAAACAGTGAGGATGCTTGCTGGGGGCCAGCTGGAGAGAAAGCTGCGTGTGTTATGTTTGATGCACGTGTGTGAGACTACAAAGACCTTCGTGTATGTTAGTGGGAAAAAAAAGTCTCAATAATGTCAGTTTATGATGCATTTTATTTATTCTTTCTGTAGCCAGCACTCAATTCTTTTGTTGATCGACATCTCTCCGTGAGCAACAGAAACTCTGCAAAAGGGTTTGTTTCCAAGGTAACATGTACACAAAGTATAATTAGTTACCACAGATGCACATGCTGATCATAAAAAGAACAGGCATGCCATGTTACAGAGAATATGCCAATAAAATCTGTTCAATAAGAGGCCCCCTACCTTTTTAACACCACAGATCAGTTTCAAGTGAGACAATATTATAATGGACCGGCCTTCATGGGGGGATATAACTCACCATAAGGCAGGATCAGTGGGAGCCAAGAGTTTGACTTGCTAAAAGAACTACATAGAAACAAGATCAGCGAATTGTTTCAATCAGTGAACATGCCATCTGACTACTTTTAGCCGAGAGCGACTGTGGCTGTGTTTGTTTGAGTGTAGTTCCACGTTAAATGCATATCTGATGAGGACATTGTGACATTACGACAAACAACGGAACAAAGGAGACATCCACAAGAACAGTGTTTCCACAGCTGCTGTTACAATGGCATCTAGATGAGTCAGCTCTAAGTCACCTGATAATATCACTTAGTTGACTTCTTCATTGTTATTCATGCTGACTGCCTCAGAGAATGACCTCCAAGGTTTGCATGGCATGCAGAAAAAGGTGCCAAGAATTAATGAGGGAATTGTTAAGCTTATGGACATACTATATTGATTCCTTACGCAAGTTGTTATCAATTCTGAAGCAGAATTAGTTTTTCAATTCTGATCCCTACTTATGACACGTCTAGACGAGTGTGTAAACACAGGGTTTAACAGCGAGTTTATCTAAGGCCTTACTGTCTTGGTCATCATATCGGCAACACACAGGGAGCCTAAATGTGTTAAGTCTTCACATTCACATTATACTTTAAAATAAATCACTCAGTTTATCTAAAAGGGAATAATGTTAATAGCTTATATTTCTGGATGGCCTGGTACCAAATGATCCATGAGCCAGTGGTTGAAGAACACTGACTATTTTACAGTTAGCTTGTGTTTAGGATTAATGTGGGGAAATTTGGTGTTTTAATATTCCATTGAGAAGTTTCTTTGGTATGAAGTGTCTTTGAAATTTTTAATCAGTAAGTTAAAACTGGATTAAATAAAAAACATTAACCTCTTCCCTGAGCACCATTTTCTCTATCTCCGCCTCAAAACTAGCTGATCATCTTCCCCTTCCTTCCATTGCTGCTCTTCATACATTTGTCTCGATTTCCCCTTTGCCTCACCCTCTGACTGGTCACGGGATCTCGCTCTTTTCATCAAAAGCTTTAATCCCCTAAAAACAACAGCCACTGTCTGTGTGTTTTTCTCTGTGTGTGAGTGTGTGTGTATATGTACAGTAGGCCTATATGTGTGTGTGCCCACCCACGAGCAACTGCTTGGCTGTTACGTAATTTCACTGGGCCACATCTGACGCTAAAAATGGACATGGATAAAACTAATGAGACCAAGGGCAGGGCTACTGTACGGAGGCAAACACACACACTCGCAAACTAACGCACACACAGGCAGAAGGGGCCGGGCAAGCTGCTTAACCCTGATGACATGAACTATGAGATGCAGATTTTATGCTTTTCTGACATTAATTGTCAGGCCTGTTTCTGTTAAATAATGAGATAGTTATCAGATAGCAAAGACAGTCTCATAAGGCATTGTTTTCTTTTGCTGGCTCCTTAAACATGCACTGTTTTGGCGGTCAGGTGCATGTACAGACAGTTATAACAATAAAATTTGCTCTCTTCAGAGTGCATTTCTGCAACACAACAAAGCTACACTGCCATTACTGGGAGGAACTTTGTAAGATTTTATTAATACCAATGCTATTACTTATTATGCCAACAGATCCACTTTTCATTCAATTCTTGTTTAGTTTTGTGTGGAAAGAAGTGGGCCTGTACAGGTTTTAGTGTCAACTACATATATTCATACCTTGCAGCACAGACAAACGTTTCTGGAAGTTGCTGGTGTTCACATCTTTACTGTAAATCACAGACCACTTCTGTCTCTTGTCTGCCATGGTAACTCTATTGACTTCTTTGTTGTTGTTCCTGCTGGCTGCCCCTGATGAGAGTTTGATGTTGATGATGGCAGAACTAAGTGGAAGGATTTGATAAAGCATTTATTATGCATAAAGGAAAATGATATTGATTCTTCAAGGTCATCAATATCAGTTCTTAATTGGAATTGCTTTTGATACCCATCCCAAGAAAATCATATTGAAGTCATATCAAGACTCAAAAGCGAGTTGCTGAGCTGTTTTCAGAGGGTCATGGATGTGGACTTTGAAAAAATATAGCAAAAAAGTATTGGTGTTGTATGGTATTGTATTGAAGCTCTTAGTGAACATGAATACATATTAAACTTCACACAGTTGTGCCGTGATAAAAAAGGATTGTTTTCTTGTGATTTTCAGATTAAGATGTAAGTCTTTTTTACAGTGCAGTTATGTAATCGCACGTAACAAAGCTCCACCATCATTATACCACAAGACATTTAAATAAAATTCTTAAAGGACATGATACAGGTGTTAGTTCACTGTGCAATACGGCTTTGGGGGAGTGCGAGGGAGGGTGGCACAGTGGGTTTCTCTGTGCTCCCTACTGGCTCACTGAGTACCGCCCTCACCAACATAACACCTCTGATATATAGACGGTAAAACAAAGCCAGTCAACTTGTCACTCCATACTGCCATCACAACGTTCACAGTGAAGGCAAAACATCATTGGGTTGTACAAATTAAAGCTTGAAACAGCAGCTTGTATGATGCTATAGTACTTTGTTCTTGCCTGTTTTGATGACAAAGTTGATATTCACATGAAATTGTGTCACTTCCTAAATACAAAAATCTGGGTTGGTATTTCTCAGCAAGGAGGTGATGAGGCTTGACTAGTTGAGAACAACTGCACTAGACTGCACGGCTGAGTAGGAGCTCCACATATAACGCAGTCAAATATGCACACAAAGAACTGTTCTTCACTGACTCTGTTCTGATTTTTATCTCCTCTATTACTATCTTTGATGCCAGCAAAGAGAGAGGAGTACTTCGTTCCTCTTTTATAGCTCTATGACATCAACGATGAAGACAAAATGTCACAAAGGTGTAAATATTAGCCTTGAAATTGATCTGTGATCTGATGAAGTTGTAGGATCCTTCAAAATTGGCCCTTGCAGTTTTAGTTTTTACAAAAAAAGAACAAAATGCCAGGATTTCTGTCAAAGAGGTAGTAAATATCATTAATTATGTGTATTGTGATATGTATTGTATCATGGCCTCTGTAACAGGATACACATCATATTGTGAAGTTGCTGGAAATACCCAGCCCTACTGTAGAGCAGAGAAACAAACGTGCTTCCTAAAAACTAACCATAGAATTGAGCATTGGTGGAAATTTTATGATCATTAGCGAATCAGTGCAGTCAGACTGGGTCAGTAAGAACAGGCTGCACTATTTACATCATACTTTATTAAACTTTTTGACAAAAATGGTCAGAGCAAGGTATAATTTTAGGAGAATCCACTGTTGTACAAATTGATGCTACCCATAAAATTTCTGCCTTTGACTCAGTGTGACACTTAATTGCTCAAACCTTTTCCAAGAACCCATATCACAAGTGTTCAAATATGTAAAACCTACTTCAAGAAAAATTCCATCCATGACTGATCTGAGTCAAAACAACCAAGTCAAGATCATGGCTGGCATGATGGTAATGAATAAATAAATCAAACAGGATATGTTTGGGTCAAGGCACTTAAAGAGAAGAGAGTGGTTGAGCATAAAGACTGGCTTGCACTTTCACTTATGGACAAACTCCATAAGAAAAATGTGATGAGATAAGCGTGTTTCCAGCTGTTTGTGTGTTTGCGAGTGAGTGTGTGTAAGTGGAGGGGGATATGCTATATGATGTTCGGCACTGATGGCCGGCTTTGTCATAAAAGTTTAATCGCTCTGCTTTCCTATAAATACCTTTCCAATGATCCAATGCATTATTCAGATTCTCTCTGGCCAGCCACCCAACACACACATAAACACACATAAACACAAATACACACACAAATATACACACCTGAAGAGCCACGTGAAAGCCTTGAGGAAGGAAGTCTTAAGAACATTTAAGAGGACGATGGCCGGTGGGCAAAAATAGAGAGTTGTTTGTCCAATTCTGTGCATTTATCCTGAGGGGGGACAACACATCTTGGAAAGAGCCCTTGGCCCTGTGTGTGTCTGTGTGTTTATTTGTGTGCCTGTGTGAGTTTAAATCTCTCCATGAACTGAGGTCGGCATGCACTTGATACAGGCATCATGGCATGTGTCAAATGGCATGTGTCAAGTGTGACTTCCAGAGCATTTTTCCAGGTATGAGGTCATATCCATGATAGGAACTGGAGCTGGGCAACATCGACCAAAAATCAAGTCTCAATATTCTTTAGAGGAATGAGGATACACAATACATAGGCCGTGTTTACTGCAGGAAAATCTGTAGTTGAGTTGGTGGCTGTGAGTTTTTTGAATCTTCTTCAATTAACCACACATCACTGCTTATAGGCAGGTATATCAGTTATAGGTGTAAGTACTGTGCATGTATGTTAGAATATATAGCAGGGTTGTCATTGGAAACATGCTTTTTCAAGATGTTTTTAAGACCCACAATGTAGTTTTGACTATTAATATGCATACAACAAATGTCTTTTCTGTTTGTTTCTTTTTTTTAATGAAATGCTAGTTAGGGTGTAGGGGGCATCTTGATATGGAAGCCACCAGAGCACCAAACCAACAAAGAATATACTAAATGGTTCTATCATAACTAGTATCTTTGAAGAGGTCTTACTATGCTATGTTGAGTTTTACAAATCTCCTTTGTGTGATAGAGTCTTTGCACAAGACAACAAAGTCAGCAGCCACAGGACTTCTCCCTCTCCTGTAAACAGCGCTGGTATCTGCCCTGAAGAACATACCACCGTGACATCCAACCACTGGTACTTCAGTGGTTCAAGCCCACTGGCTCAGGGTGGCAAGTCCAGTGCAAAGCATCGACTAGAAAGAATGCAGAACTGTGTAAACATGGTGCTGAACCGCAGTGAGCTGACAGGTTACTACAAATTCATCAGTCATTCAATCACAACAGAGTGGGCACACAAGAAAACACACTTTTTATTTACTTCTGATGATCAAAAATAGCTTCCAGACTTTTAAACACTGTCATAATTGTAAAAAAAAAAAAATACTTTGGAAATATGAACTCAGTTTCTAAATGCTAAAAATCTATTTTTTATTCAGTGAAATCAAAATGATATTTCAGAAATTTCATACATTTTAGACATGTCTGTATCCAAAGGAGAGATCACTATATAATACACTAATACACTGGCTACAGTTTAAGAAATTGTTATTATCTTCTTTTTAATATAGTACATACAACTGTGCAACTTAGACATATTCTGCCAGCAAGTTCTGATAATTACATGCAAGAAATTACCAAAAAATGAGTGTCTAGGACTTAAATATTCATGACCTTGATATCAAACAGGTTTTGATAACATTTGATGATTGCTAATAGAATAAATGCCCCTTAAATAAATAAATTATAGTTATTCCCTATTTAGGCTAACCAGTTCTTACAGAATATGTTGTAATCATTAAGCATATTAGTAATATAATGCATTATATTTCCATATTCTACATCTTATTAGAAAATGTATCAATACAGTATTATCCAGCTCTAACCTAAGGCCAGCTTACTCTTGATATCAGCTTGTTGTCACTCCAGACTTTTAGCTTTTCTTTTTAAGTTTCCAGTTCAAATGTGTGACAGTAACACCAGCATGATACATGACTGAAACATTCAGTGGCCATTTAAACCATGTTAACAGTCAAACACTCTGCAACCACTCATCGGATCATGCTGGCTGATAAATCAGGGTGTCCAGTGGAAGACAGAGGGACAGGGCTGGGTGACATGAAGCAGGAGAAAAAAGGGGGAAGAGAGGAGGAAAGATGAGGAGGAGTGGGCTAATGGAAGAAGAGCTGCCACTGGGGTATTAGCCCATGGATTGGTGACACAGAAATGATAGTAAGAGGGAGGAGAGGACGGTGGGACGGGAGGGTCAATCGATGCTTAAAAAGGTTTCACTCCCCTGCAGGGACATGTGCATGTCTGTGTGTGCACAAAAAACCACACACAACAGTCAGATCAAAATGAAAACACGCTCTCTCTCTTACGCACGCACACACACCCACACCCACACACAGACACTTCACAGAAGGGCTCCAAAGTCAGAGGTCCAGATAAAAGCAGCACACAGAAACAAGTCTGTGATTCTGACAAGAAGAGGTCAACAGTTCCAGTTTGTTTGATTATTTTAGATTGAGATTGTAACACAAGTATAGGGCTGGAAAAAGTATTGAGTTTTTGAGACACAAGAGTTTATTTTCAAATGAGATATGAGGTAATGAAATATAGTTTAAGTCATTACAGTTTTTGTTCATGTTCATTTGAAAAAGAAATAGGTAGCCATCCTGTTGAGGATGGTTGAGGGTCAGTCTATAGGAAGTAACTAAGAGCAACAATGGGGGATTTCTAACACTCCAGCACTCCGTTGAGCATTATTTCACTCAATTCACTCTTAATCCACAGCTTATTTGAACATGGTGAACAATTCCGTGAGGTGTTTTTAATTGCCACTGATGTAAAGGCTTTTAAGGAGAAAATTATTTGGACAGGTATCGAGCATTTCACTAGAAAACAGCAATAGATTACTTTTTGTCCATACTGCTGGCACTAATCACAAACATCAAATGCAGAACTTCATATGTGGGGTTGCCCATGTGCATGAAGTACAAACAAACACCCAGAGTTGAGATAAGCCAGAGGATGTTCTCTTTCAACTAATCTTCTTTCCTAACAAACAAACAAACAAACCAATTGTTACTGCTTGTGTTTCTGGTAAGATAGCATGTTTGCAAAGAAAAATGAATAATAAATATGAGGAATCTTTTCATATTGCACTAAATGCATATAAACAAAAGAATATGTTACAAAAAACATTTAGTGCAACAGTTTTCACTTTTTCTGGCTCTGACACCGTATTCCCATCCGTAACATAACTTTGTCACTCTCTAACATCAAGCTGTAATGAGTTGGCTCAAAGTTCAAAATAAGCTCTGACGTAAAAGAAAGAGAGAGAACAGGTCTGAACACGGCCGAGAGGGAGAAAGAAACGAGATAAAGGCCGAAAGACAGCCAGCGGAGAGGAAGAGGAAAGACTGGTTAAAGAAAAAAACTCTGAAAACGTGATTGTGCATTCCTTACGCAGGGGTTACTGTGAAGAAGAGAGCGAGAGGGAGAGAGACTGGTGAAGAAAAAAAAAAAAGAAAAAAGAGGGAGTAAAGGGGGAAGGGAGAAGGGGAGGAGGAGGAGGGTGACAAGTGAGAAAGTTTTACTTGGCGCCAGGCAGCTTTTCAATGCCCGCTGTAGACACTCGCACAAAATATCGACACTATGCGAGTGGCACAGAAGTCCTTTTGGTGACTTCCCATCATCTGAAATTAGATTAGATATTTGCCCCCCCTCCTGCTCCCTGGGTCCAGCACAGAGGCAGATTCCCAGATAAAAATAGCCAGAGGAACTATTCAAACACTGCTGCCTTTCTGCAGGGAGTGTCTGCTGACTGCACTGGACTTAAGGGGTTAGAGAGGGGTTAGGAGCTCCACTCAGCACCGTGTCTGGGAGAGCGGAAGAGCCTGATTTCAACACACTCATATGAACTAATTCATTCTCCATTAATGTGTAAAAGACTGGGCTGTCAAAATATTTGATAGTTTTAATACCACCTCTTTTGAAACAATGCCATTTAAGTTATTTTAGTGATCAATAGCATGGAAAAGCAAAGAAAGAGCAGATGGACACAGATATTCAGTCATATTCTTCATCCAAAACTCTATTTAAAGATAGAGTACCACCTTTATTACATGAAAAAGTTTGCATCATCTTGTTACCTCATCCTTGCCACTATATTTGTGCTATTTGTACACTGTCCAGGAGTTTGGCTACAATGTTTGGTGATAAATCTCAAAAGCTAACCCCATACTAGGTTGAGGGCTTTTAGACAGGGTTCTGTGTCAGCTGCACATGCTGCCTGAGGATGGGCTTGGAACAATGGAGTAAGACACACACACAGATTGTCTCTGTCATAGCAACAATTTTTCATTTGATGACGAAAATGACAACAAACAAACAAACATGCTGTGCATAGTTAACTTATTATAACAGAGGATCAGAGGAAGCCTCACATAGACTTACTGTATTTATCAGCTGCTGAACAATGACATTTACTAGAGCAGTGGGATCAAAGTCATCAGTTAACACAGTTATTACTACATCCTAGGCCTGTGCTCAAAATTTCGACTTGGCAATATATCGTCACGCACTCCTTGGGGATACGTGTATCGATACAGATTCTACAGAATCAATACGGCCTCAATGTTTTGACAGTTGTCAATACACTTTTGGTATTGTTAACAATGGCACAGTCCAAAGTAGAAGCCAAGTTATATTATGAAGCACATGTTCCAAATTGACACTTAGGTCTACCATCTTCAAGGACCTGAATTTAAGTTCCTTAAGCTGCAGAAACATTCAAAACTCATCCTTGTTCTTTTTCTTCTTGTAATGAGATTGCTGGAAATACCCAGCCCTGCAACATCCCCTGAGCATGGAGGAAAATGTTGTAAAAACAGCATGCATACAATGCTGACAGTGTATGTCTAATCCATTGGTCATCAGCCTAGTGATTATTGGAGGGTTAGTTCTCACCTCTGAAACTAATCTTTCAACATCAGGAAGTTGAGCTCTCTTATGTGCCTGACTGCACTCCAGGTAAACACACCTTGCAGTCACCTTTGGCCATAGTACATTTGGACGAGTGTATGAGCACAAGGTTTAACCATGAGTTTAACTTAAGTTGTACTTTTTTGTTCATCACAGCAGAGACAAGGACGGAGACCCTATGTGTACAGTCCATACTGTCAAGCTACACAGGCACATGAGCGAGGATCACGTCCTTCTTTCAAAATAAAACACCCTTTGGCCTCCATTACTCAAAAAAGCATATTAAATTAATTATTTCTGTTTTTTCTGCAGCTTGACGCAAAATGATCTACGCTCCAGTACTGGTTCATGGTTTGGTGGTTGGGGACCTCTGGTCTAGATAGTATGCAGGAGTTTTCTTGCAATTTTAGGTTAATGAAAAAGAGAATGAACTAGAAATTAATTGTTTAAGCTTTCCATTCTAGTTTTATAGGTAGCAAAAGGGCATGGTTCATTATCATGATAATATAAGTGCTCCTTCACTGAACTGAAATTTAAAAAATGGTTTTAAAATTTATTTTGCTAACCTTTTTAAACCTAATGTGACATTTGCATGATTTAACTTCAAACACCTGATGTAGTATCAGCACTGATGGAGGATGCTGATTTTGATTAAACTCATCGATGATTTAAAACTTTTTGATTAATTTAAGATCAAAAGCAAAAATGTTCATTAAAAACCAAGAATTTCAGCTTTTTTTCTTTTTTTTTTTAATCATGTGTCTCTTCCCGTCACATAGGCTTAGATATACAAATTTGGTAGACAGTAAAATTATCTGCAGTTTCTGAGAAAGATGTCTGGTTTTAGATGAGGTTTTTTCAGTGCTCTAAGGCAGTGGTTCCCAACCTTTTTCATCTTGTGTACCCCCTGAGTCTTTTTGTCATACCATGAGTACCCCCTCACTCATAGGTGTTGATGATTCTTCAAAAGTAGAACCTAATCAACCTGGTTTATATGGATTCACTTCTACGTCTGCGAACCCACCGCAGCCTCAGTGCTTCTAATGCAGTGAAATCCTGGCAAATAACTCAATCAAACCAGCCCATTTACAGCGACAGCAGAGCACCAAACACTTGAGAAGGGTCTGTAAAAGACAATAACCTTTGCCACAGGTTATCGTCTCCCCAGGGTAACTAGAGGTAGTGGACACTTTTCTTTTTACTGACAGGCTTATCTCAGTACTTCCAAGTTGGAAATAAATTATTAAATGTTCCATGTACCCCCTGGAATGTGCTCGAATCACTGCTCAAAGATCTAAATGAGTGAAGAAAAGAAATAAATCTTGCAAACAAAAATGACAGGCCTTTGATACCCTGCAAAAGTTGAAACAATAGTCAGTTAATTTTACTTCCCGCGCAAAGAAGATCCCCTTATCTGGCCTGGAATGTGTATTAGCAGCCACACTGTGTGCTGATCCCTACTGTAAAGATGCCCTCAGCATGACCAGTATTATTGGGGTTAATCTAAGAAGATTAAGAGTATACATTACAACACTGCTCGGACAGAGCCCTAGCTACCATTGGAAAACACAGCCACAGTTGGGTGCAGAGCCACCAGTGGAGGATTACTATTCTGTGTGTGTCTGTCTGTGCGTGTGCTTCTGCAGAGGGCCAGGCCAGACCAGGTGGTTGTGCCGTGGTTTATGGGATAGGGTTGAAAGAGGAGTTAGCTTCATGACTGAATGACTGACTGGCTAAGTGCTGTCATGCTCTTGACAGCTTACACCCTGCTCATACTCCAAGCAGCAGAGAGGTGACACTTCAGGCTCTCACCTAAAGGACGGGTCATTGTGTTGTGAAGATCTAAAATAAAACCTCTCATCTGGAAGGATCAGAGGAGTGGGGTTACCTGATCTATGTGTGTGTGCATGGGTGTGTGGGCATGTGTGTGAGTTTGTCCTCAGGCTCAGATCAGTTTCAATGGCGCCGACCGTCACCCAAAGCTGTTACACATACACCCACAGGTTCACAAGTAATACCTTTCACACAGCTGCCCACCCAGAAGAAAGCCCTGTCTCCTTCATATGCACACTCTTCAAAAATAACATGCTTTTCTGCACCTCCACTCTTAGTCACCTCTACAACAATGCAGCTCTGTAAATTCCCCATATTACATTACAATGCACATGCATGTACAAACACAAACAGCTGTTGAACAAAGCGGGTCAATCCCTGCACACCAACACACCCTCCTGCATTCTCAACATGAATTATGATACCCATTTAAATAGGGAACCTTCGATGCTTTTGAGTGTGTGTGAGCGCGGTGGGGCTGTCAACATTTTTCATACAATACCTATTAAACCAGTGATTCCCAAGATGGGGCCTGTGGTCCCTCAGGGTGGCAAAGTTATGACAAAGGTGGCCTAGCAAGGCTAGTGTACATTGTTTTGCCCTGCTATCAAGCAAGTGTAAGGCTATCAAAGAATCAACAGCAGACTTTACTAAATGTGGACCGGTCATCACAGGCATGGTGGGTCATTTTACAAGTCCAGGACACACACATAAAATCTCTAAAGCAATAACCAGAGCAAAATAAACATAAATGGCTGTTGAACACCACTGGGGCATCGGTGGCGCAGCTGGATAGTGCGCTTGGTCAGTGATCGGGAGGTTGCAGGTTCAAGCCTAGCTCCAGGCGACACATGGTGATGTGTCCTTGGGCAAGACACTTAACCCCAAGTTGCTCCCACTGCTGCGTCAGTGGTGTATAAATGGGCATGAAAGGGCGTGAATGTGTTAGTTGATACTGATGGATAACTAACATAGAAACTCTGAACCATCAGTGAGTGAATGTGAGAGTGAATGGGTAGATGTGACCTGCGGTGTAAAGCAGCTTTGAGTAGTCAAAAGACTAGAAAAGCGCTATATAAGCTCAAGTCCATTTACCATTTACCATTTACCACTGTCTATGCTGCTTTCACCTGCAACACACAGGCACAGCCACAAGTCCACACAAGCTAACACTGTACACACACACACAAACACACACACAGGACAAATACAGCTTTTCTTTATCCCCTTGCTATTGCATGGGAATTGATGATATTAGCTCAACCCTTTAAGGTCAGGTTGGTATGCTTGGCACCCTTTCAGAGGGGTGCAAAAATGTGGAATGGCATCAAACATAAATCAATATCATTTGATATGAGCTGGATATTAACAATTTCCTATTTCTGGTATTGTGTCAACTCCAGTGTGTGTGAGCTTGAGTAAATATGCATTGTTAGAGTGATACTTAGGTAAAGAGGCATTATTTCAACACTGTTTTATTCAAATTGTCATTCAGAGTGATTAACGTGTCTATGTGTGAACGCACGCATGCCTTTGCAAGTCACTGGCTGAGCGTGTGCAGAAAAGGCTTGCAGAGATAGTAACTGTTGTGTTTTCCCCTCATGTGTAATGCAACACAGCCGGCAACTATTAACCTTCTAAGCAGGAATGTGGGAGGTCCAAGAATTCCAATAAAAAGGCAGCAGTGTGTGCAAAACTGTGCATGTTTCTGTGTATGTCTGCTCGCACATGTGTTCTCAAAGTGTTACAGTTATCCATCAACAGTCCATCCCATCCAGACTCATTACCGTCCCTGACCAACGACTAATACGGTCGATGTGGGGTCATGCTGTGCACTGCAACCAATGGCAACAAGGCAAAAGTAGGCTCAACACTCATCACAGACGTACACACATGGCCCGAGGACACATTTAGTTGAGCTGTTGCGTTATCAGAGTAAAAAGTGCATTTTAAATGGGGCTCTTTAGCACATAGACTCACAATCAGCTGATCAAACAGGTCAGAGGGGCAGATAATCTATAGGGGTCGATGGACAGATCTGAGGTTAGTATAAGGGTCTGCAGGGCAGGGTGTGGGGGCTTTAAAGTGGTCAGAAAGACCGTAGCCTTTAAGGGCAGTGATGCCTTATTGGCTGTGGTCTCTCCAGTCTCTCCGGTCAAGGGCGACACAGGACTAATAGTGGGGAGGTCCATTAGTGTCAACTGGCTGAGCACATTGTTCCCTTTGGTCACATTCCTGGCTAAATACAGACATTTCCACAACTGAAAGCCTCCTCAACCAGAAGTCATTTGTCAACTTAGTGTCACAGACGACCAAATCCAAATTTTTATGAGGAACTGCTGGAGCAAGGAGCAGTTGGCAATGCTCAGGCTGTCTGGTACGAAATCTGTCTATTTTAGTATGGGATTTAATTTGAGTGTTACACAAATCAAAACAATAATCTGAAATAAATGTTCCAATCAGTCAGTCTGTTTTGTAATATCAATGTTAAGTCTTTATTCTAACTTATAAGTGAATCTGGTCTGATCATTGCATTTAAGTTTTGAGAGCTATATAACAACCCCCTAGAAGTTCAAGCTCTCTTAAAAACTTACTCCGTATTTAGTGAAATTATCCAAAAGAAGCAGTAAACTGCAACTCCAAAACTATCACAGCAGCAACAGGATGCTAAAAAGAGAGAAAAAAGGGCTAACAGTTAGAATAAATCAAAATTATATCTTGTTGTGAGAATTGTTAATAAACATATCACTAAAGCCCAATTTTAACCCAGTACACAAAACACTAATGAGTTAAACAAGCAAGGCTTTCACACTCAGCAAGGGCACATTCTAGTTGTTGGAAGAAGTTTTATGACTGCACTTCACAATATTTTTGTGCAGTCAGATGAAGCTTGCACAACTCTTAGAATTACTGGAGCTGATTCAGTGAAACGAAATGCTAAAAACATTTTGGATTTATCATAAAAATGGTTTAAAAAAAAGTTGGTTACAGCTCCATGAGTTTGAACAGGTAAGCCTGGAGCTGGGGCCTTTTCAGTGGGTCATGGATATGTGCTTGGAACTTTTTTTTCAAAGTTTGGGCAATATTATTATTTTGAGAGTAAAAGTAAGGTGGTAACGGGGTCATGCAGATCATGTGTTATTACAGGAAAGAGAAATAGTGGGATTAAGTCTGATTCTATGCCACCGGTTGAACAAAATGTGACTCAGAAAAAAAAACACTTGATGCAATAAAAATGGGTTTTCTTTTTGAGCAGAAAGGAATAAAACAGTAGTGTGAGGTCTAAGGCCGCCAAAAGGCATCCTTTCTGTCATAGCTTCAAAGTGCTTCAAACTTTGGGTCAGATTTGTTACCATAAAATTGGGGGTGAGTGTTAAGTAGGAAAAGTGGAAAGAGAGAAAGAGAGAAAAGGTGGAGCACTGTGCTTTCAATCACAATTGTTATTGTGTAACTTTAACATCACCAACCATTTCTATCAATGTTGAAACGTGTGTTTAATCTACATGGCAGTAACTTGACATGAAATGAAGCTCACTGTGTTGAGTTGTCAGTAACTCCCACACACCTGCACACACCAACGGCTGTAAAACAAGACAGCTCCTCAGCATGTGCACAAACAGTAAATCCAGGCCCAGCATTGAAAAACAGTGGAACAAGGTACTGCTGGGAGTGAGTGAACACTCACTGAGGACCTGCCTCACAGAACAATGCATCTGTCCTGCGAGTCATGTCAGCCTGAATGTTCATGAGAGACACACAAAATTTGCATGACCAGTGATCTGTTCTCTGACTACTGAGGCTGATATCAGACGACTGTCATTCATAATTAGTCATAAAAGCAAGAAAACTGGAGGTTTTGGTTTAAAACAGCAGAATTGTGATAATCTTGATTTCATCTCTGTAGTCAGGCAGATCCATCTTGCAAAGCCCCAAGCGGAAACAACTGAGCTCGGTCTGCAGAGGCACTGACCAAACAGTATCCTTTGACGAAAAAAAGGCGGGAGCTAGAAGTGTAACAACTTTTAAAGCAAGCCTGTAAACACTGGTTGCTTGTGAAGAGATTAGCATTGATGCTGTCTGCTGTAGTGACATTTGACAACACCTCTTGATGCTTGATAAAGACTTGAGAAAGATACTTTTGCTCCTCTCCAGATGGGTTTTGGGAATAGTTTTATGTATGAACTGGCTCCTGTTATGAACTCGTCTCCCAGGTTACAAAATTGGCATCATGATGTACTTTGGGTCACGTGACCATCATTGAATGTCATGGGATGGGCCTATTGTGCACGCCCACACTGCAGCTGTGGTGAAAAAAACCTGTATTGTTCAGCCTTACTTCCCATATTTTTTAATACTGCAATAAATATAACAGTGAGAGAATTAATTAAGATATTTCCTTATCCATTGTTCAGTCTTTGATCATATTCTTCCAGGAAAACTGTTGAGAAATTTGAGAAGTAACATGAATCCAGGAGAAGTGATACCTAGATTAATAGTATTATCATTACTGTTACGATAACCCAAAACCTGTCCTCTGTGGGTGGGGGTAGGGTAACCTAAAGATAATACACAACACAGTTACTGCTAACATTTCATTAAAGTGGATAACTACACAATTAAAAAAAGAAACAAGGAATGTGTCAGTGTAAATGCTAATACCACCCTGTGTTCTCATCCATGTGAAACTTCTTTTTATGTACACTGCCCTCTTCTTAAAATACACTGCTGCATTATCACAGTGAAAACATTAAGCTGCAAAGTTACTGACTCATTTGTCAACAAAGTATTTAAGCTTCACAGCTTTAGTAGTACACAGAAACACTGATATGATGACAATAAAAATGATTCCTGGTACATAAAAGAATTTACCAGCTTTCTCTGATGTTGGTTAATAAGTTTATGGTGGAGCTTCATTTGCTTCAAGCTTAGAGTAGTCGGCTGAGTCCTCTCACAGCGGGGTACTGTCCCATAAAGGGCGGGCTGTAAAACTGAATTGGGATAATGGGAGGCAGAGGTTTTGCTGTGGTCAGCAGTGTGAGGGAGTTTTCACAGATAAAGCTAATCACAGCACTTATCATCATCGTGGCTGTGTGTTGAGGTTGGAAAGCATATGCTGGCAAACACTCACATAAACCCACACAAGGGAAGGTAAAATGCTCTCCTCCTTTTGTCCCAGCATGAAGCAGGACTGTGTGTGTGTCTAGAATTGATGCTGAAATAGCTCCAGAGCATGTCAATCATCGTTGGGAAGCGGCACAAAACAATCATCATTAAACTATGTAGCTGAGTGACTGATGACTAATAGACTACGAAGCTTACGAATACACACATCTCACTGGCAGGCAGGAGTCCGGTCTCTTCACTTGTCAAAAGCCCCACCAAACTATGAGCTACTCCACACCATTATGAGTACAATGAGAGGTCCCTGGCCCCACAAGTCCACATACAATCAGCCCCAGGGCCTGCCCCACTCCCACCATTGTCCCCACGTTCCACACACACACACACACACACATATACAGACACACAAAGGCCACTCCAGAGCCAGGGGTCTCACTATGCAATTCCAGCACACAAAGACACACACTAGTCCTTATCCCGTCAGAGAGGAGAATAGAGTGACAGAGGTGGCGGAAGAGAAATTGGGTGAGGATGAAGGAGAATGGGTAAAACTGGAACTACAAAGTGTGTGGCTTGGGCGTAGAGACACACAGCGAGCGAGTAACTATGGAGGGTGTGTGAGTGCCCCTATCTTTGCTTAATCAATCATTTGTACTGCCTTTTAGATGAACAAATAACTCGATATCTGACGGCACAAGTGTGAACAAAACAGTAACTCTCTGTCTGCTGCCGGCTATAACGCAACCTGTTGAATCATTCACTTCGAAATAATTCTTCAAACAAAGATCAGTTATAGGCACGTAATTAAAATGAACAAGGGCTTGGAAAAATGTTAAGTTTAAGTTATCTTGATATTTTGGCAAACAAGATATCAGGTAATACAATGTATCTGAAATGTTTAGGCCAGAAGAGAAACATTTAAACTATTTTAGTTTATTTAAGAAGCATTCATATAATCAGTAAAAATTAAATGATCGTGAAACTTGTTTCATACCACAGCACCATAAATAGAAATTTAGACAACCTCTAATGGAAAACTGTATCTTTTGGTGAGGAAAACTGCAGACATAATTCTGCAATAATAGGTTGGCAAAATTTGGAAAAGGCGACACAGCTTTCTCTTTTAATACTTGAAAATTACAGATGATTAGGGGTGGGTAGGGCTGGGTCATGTAGACCAAAATTTATATCCTAAATTGTGACATTCTAAATATATCTTGATATTTTGGAGATAAATAATTATTTAAAAACACAGGCTGATGAGGCTTAAAGTCAGATTGTTTTGATGTAGAGGGCTGCACGTTACCATTTAACAGTCATCACGCTGCCCGTCATGGTGCTTGTGTTCAATTCGGAAAACATTCATCATTTTTAAGCTTTTTTTGACACCTATTTTGCCATTTTAAGCATTGGCATTCATAATGGTGATGATTTAACAAAACTATATAAAAACTAAATGCATCATTGTATTTATCATACAGTCAACTATTAGTTGACTATAAACTAAATCTGACCTCTCAAATTTGACAGTGTAAATCCTTAGTCAGAGACAGCCCTAATGACAACCATTTGCTACATTTTTAAGGCAAAAAAATGTTGGAATAGATTTTGTGCCTGTCATCAAAAAAAATTATCAAGACAGGATTTTTGGTCCATATGATTCTACCTTACACTGGATCACTTCAGAATTGACAAAACCAACACTGATACAACAGATGCGTTTATAGTTCGGCCATTTCCTGCTTCATCATATCAATTGTCGATCTCAGCAGAAATCCTGTCATCTATCTATTCAGGCTAATGAAGTGACTGTGGAAAACAGGAGTACGAAGAGGGGAAGCGTCCGCTGGCAGAGGGAGAGGAGGTAAGCTGAACAGAGGCAGCAGCAGCTTACCGTATGGGACATAATCCTACATCAGCAAACATCCTGGGAGGGGATGATTGCATTTTTATATCCTACACTTATCCTGGCACCGTTATATCCTTCCACATTCAAGAAACGTGTTTGCTCTAAATGATGGGATCTACACAGGTTAAGGGTTAAAACTTGTGTCCTGATTGCAAACGCAGCAACAGCAGGAGATGGAGAGATCAGGACCGCGGCGTGGATTAAAGCAGTTCAATAATTCAACTGTTTAAAAAGTGCTGTTATCAGATCAGACGTGATGTTAGATAATGCCTCGCAGACAGAGATGCTGTGTTTAACAAATACAGCTGAGAGGATTAATCAATTAGTAAATCACTGATAAGTGATCACATTTAATTTCTATAGTGGCATGTTGCTTGATGAATTATAACTTTATGTCATCAGTTTATTTTTCAACATTTTAAACAACTAGTGCTGATTGATAACTGAATAAAAGCTTATAGGGAAATTACCCAAAGCCAGCTGCTGACACTCTGTCAAATGACACAATTACAATATCAAGAATTTTACACTGACATAATCTAATCTAGTCTGAACAACGTCGTGCATCTGACTAAGAGACTTTAGAAGGTTGATGTTTAACACTCCGATAAGGCTGCTTGACTATGGTCAAAACAATAATCGCAATTATTTTGATAGAAATTGAAATTAAAGTTACTAATCAAAATAATTTACATAAATATGCTATGAAATGCTTATAAGAGCAAGGGTTAACATTCTTCCTAGAAGATTAAACCGAAAGCCAAACAGAAGTGCAGGTTTAAAGTCACCAATTAACTTAACAAGCATGTTTTTGGTCTGTGGGAGGAAACCGGAGTACTTGGTAAAAGTCCAGACATGCATAAGGAAAACATGGAGAGTTGAACCTGCAAACTTGTTGCTGTAAGGCATGAGCACCAGCTTGCTGCAACACAGTGCCATCCACACAAACAAAACATGAGGGGACAAAAGTGAATTTTCAAAAATAATAACATACAGAGATATATAAAAGCAAAGCCATGCAGCAAAATAGCTGTTCAATCCGAATCGTCTTGTATTTGAGACTGTGGGAGGATTCAAATGTAACAGATAATGAAATAAGATAAATAATTTGCAAACCTTAGCATTCACAATATCAAAACCCAGTGACCTGAAAAGTTTTCTTTACTGTAAGAAAAAATGTAAGTTTTATTTATGAGCAAAACAATCCATATGATATTTGTTACTAGGCCTCCTGAATGAAAAGGTTGTACAGAATATTAAAATCTCTTTATGTTCAGTGTTGGTTTGTGGAGTGGTAAACAACCAGGCACGACCCATATACATGCTTGTGCCGGCCCGGGTTCAAATCCAGCTTGTGGCCAGTTTGCAGAGTGTCCTACCCTACTCTCTTTTGCCCCCCTTCACAAGCCTAGACACTGTCTCTCTCTCTCTCCTACCAATAAAGGCACAAAATTCCCCCAAAAATAATCTAAAAAAAACCCTCCTCCACGGTCAACTAATACACAGAGGTAGCTGGTTTGAATGACTATAGCATAAAGATTTGCTGTTTTTCCATGTTTTCCATCATTGTGTGGTAAATATTTCAGGTCCTGGATTTCATAATGTGACCAGAGAAACTTGGAAGGGTGATTCAACCAATTTTCTAACTTTTGGGAAGACTGGCCATGATCGCAAAAAGTCATCAGAAAGTGTTTGTAGCCCCCAATCTTCACTCATGTAGATCCTTGGGTATTTGGGGTGTCAGCCCAAAATCAAGACTCTTATACCCCTTTCAGACTGGCCAAAAAACCCGTGTAAATCCGCCAACAATTGGCTCCTGTCCGCAGTTTGAAAGGGTCTAATTGGCATTTCGACCCGGGTCGACTTACCCTGCAAGCGACATGGGCTTTTATAGGCTCGTCTCCGATCGGCTTCGGTGAGAACATCACACCCGGGTCAAGCTGCTAAGTTACGGATGACGTCGGCGTTACGTGCTCAGGCATGAGCACGTAACGCTCATGCCATGAGCGCTACGTGCCTGTCTGTAACTCACGTGACTCTTTGCCATCTCAGCAACAAATTCCATCTGCCTTTGTATCATCAGCGCTGAGTTTGTACATTTTTAAAGAGGGACAAAAGTACAAAGTAAAGAAAACCGTGTCCACGGCGTCCATGCTCCTTTCCATTGTTTATGTGGTCGTGTTTCGTCGCGCTGATGACAGCATCAACGTGATGACATCAGCTTGATATGCCAGAGCAAAAAAAAAACAGCCACGCAGCTTCTCTGGTGCCGGTTAGACCCGGGTCTGCTGGCAGTGGTAAAGGAGTCACTCAAGGGGTTAACCCGCATTGAAAAAAAAACGCGTTGACCCGCGGATTTTAGTGTGAAAGCGGTATTAGTTTTGATTTTGGGCTGTCACTAATAGTCTAAATCACTTATTATAGAAGAAAAAACAAACCTGAAAATAATGGTATAAAAGCTGCACTGTAGTACCTAAAGACCACACAAGAATGGCAGCACACAACTTTAAACACACTGCACAATGTTCTTCATCATTATGACGATTAACCCAACACACACCAACTAAGAACACTAACCCAATAACCTGAGGGCAATCAATTTTTTGTACCAACCCAGAAGGACTTAAGCTATCTGCTGCCACACAATCACTGAGTTCCCTCTAATAAAAGGAGCTATTTGTGGTGGGTTGTGGTGTGATGTCATGGTGGCAGCCTCCTCGGCTGCTGCTGCTGCAGGGAGAGGGTGTGTGTGTGCAGGAATGTGGAGGGCTGAGAGGGGCTGAGGATGGGTGCAGCGGGAGTCAGGAAGGGACAGCGTGGGGGAGGGAAGGGGAACATCCCTAGCGGTGAAGGGTCTCTCACAGCTTTTCAGTTACACAGACGCACGCTCACGGACTTATGCCAAATGCTTACCAGTAACTACTTAGAAATCCATCTCAATGTTCTGGCAGGTAAAAAATCTTATTAAATATGTATGCTTTGTTTTGTACAGAAGGAAATGTGCAATAACGCAGAGTTGTGTTCTTTCAAATGCTATCCACCGGCTGCTCATTTTCTTTACGATTATGAGATTCACCATTTTGGAGTTTGGCTAATATCCAAAATACCAACGTCTCCAAACTTAGTCTAGTTCAGAGGTCACCATCTTTTTCAGCCTTGCCATGATGCTGACAGAGAAAGGCCAGATCTAACACCCAAATTCATGGAGAAACCTCAACTTTTCAGTGACCACTGTTCAACTGTACCACAGTTAAGCCAACAGATAAATCTTTAATCCATCAGTGTAATAAGGCAATTAATTGAAAACATAGAATCAGTGGATTCGAAGTCAGCTTTGCTGTTCACAACTTGTGCAGCCTAATCAAAACAAAACTCAGGACCCTTAGATTTGATGAGGGGAACGATATAAGCCTGTAACATTTTGAAACGGTCTGAATGTCTTGCTCATACTGAAAACTGGAGTGAAGGGAAGTCAGATGGATCCAATCAATCTTGAAAAGGAGCTGGATTCACTAGATCCACAAATGGTCTACCCTGTGTGTCAGATTAAGACCTAACACATCTAGTCATAAAGAGCTACTTGAAGTGCCTTAAAGATTTACCAGTACATCAAGTTCTGCAGATTGGTGAGCCTATTCTAGCCAATACTACATCTTTTATTTTTCTAATTTTTTGGGGAAAACAAGCTTCATTTGTCTTTCTGAGATCTAAACATCACTGAATTGACTGTGAGATCTGATAAACCCAAAACAAAAGGGGGTTTTTCATTGTAAGGATCTGAAACTCAAACTTTATTGATTCCTCTTGACTGAGCAACAGGTTGATTCCTTGAGTTCACACCCAAAAATCCACTTCAGACTGACAGCCACCTTAAAGTTTAAACAATGAAGATAAAAAAAGACTTCAGCAGAGGCTGGTCTGTTCACTCTGAGGTGAACTGCACTGATCTATGGACACAGTGTGCGGACATTTACAGCTGAGATATTGGCAGAAGTTTTCATATCTGTTGATACCAACATAATGCAGATGAAATCCTTATCAACTGCAGTGGTCACACACTCTGTGTGGGCCTGGACTTTTTCATGCTCAACCCTTCTTTTATACATGTTATTAGTCTTCATCTATGCAAAAAGTCAGCCATTGGCTCCTATGTTTCTCATACTGTCTTTCACTGAACAAGATATGAAATACTCAGTGCCACACCATCCTCTTAATACTGTGCATTTTGTTTATGTTGTTGACCTTTTCTACTTCCCTGTGCTTCTTGCAATACTCTGCTCTTTGGACTTTTTGTTTTTATACTTACTTAACACATGTTTTTATTCTATATATCTTTACCATTATCATATTGCTAACTACTTAATTGTGAACAAGAACAACTGCAGCTACAAAAAATGTCCTCGAAGTTAGAAATGTATGGTTTCATCAGCATGATTTTGTTCTGTCAGATAACAGCACAAACCCTTGATTATCTGTACGAGTACATTTGAACATTTCTGCATAAAACAGGCTATATTTAGGTCATACATATTGGCCACATACATTGCATATATCGGATGAAATTTGAGGAAAAGTATGGATGCACCCTAATGCTCCCTTTTATGAGGATATTGTAAGAAATCTGTTTTTCTATGGTGAACATGTCAACAGAATGATTTATTTGATAGGAGAATATCTACCAAAAATTGTTTGCATTGATATAGGTATCTGTATTGTATTGGCAAAAATGACTTTAGAAAAGCTGCATGCAAATCATGCATTCATACCCAGGGGACTGATTGACACTTTTTTTCAATCTACCGCTTCGCAAACTATGTTTACATTTCAGACTTTATAGACTTAGCTTGGCAGACCTTAAAGTTTTTGATGTAACTGATTGTCAGAACACTCTGAGACTCGAACTTACATATGAGATGTGTAAAAACCTTCATTTTCACTCTTATAAACAGAGCTTGTTTACAGATTATCTATCTATCTAAACAAATAAATCTGCTGATGTCACCTTTCAGAAAGGGTCATGCGAAGCTGTGAGTACAACAAATTGCTGGTACAAATGACTTCCACTTCCTCCTTTTGAAGAGAAAAATTGGCTCCCGGTGAAGTGAGCAAGAACAAACTTATGCAAGCATTTCAGGAATTAGACAAAATGACACACGCAGAGACCTCAGCTGACTACTGGAAATCCCCCCCACCCCAACCACCAACCCTCCCTCCACCCCTGCTCTCACTTCATTATGCTGACAAGCCAAGTCCCTTAAAACATATCCTCAGTTAGTTACTGGGTTATTATCAGCTTGCTCCGTGTACACGTACGAACACATCCAATCACCTCAGCACCACCAGCAGGACGGGAAGAGATCTTTACTAATTCACCAGCACATACACACTTCTCCTTCACTCTGCACTGCACTCAGGGGTGGTACATAAATGGATGCATTTATTCATTTAAAGCTTATTTCACTGTAATAGTGCAGCATTTCTGTGTGTTAGTGCTTTTTAAAGACGTTTTAAAAATCAGTGGGGCAACTTTCACTCATTGAGTATTGTTCTTCCTTTTATATTATTACATGTGTTACAGTTAGAGAGGCACAACATTGGACTATTTGATATCAAATATGCTGATATTTCCAAACTTATCTCATCTGCTGACACTGATATATGGATTATCTGCCCATTTAAGAGTCAAAAACAGTACTTTAGTACTCTGCTTACAAAGAATTGTCTTTGTTTTCATGGAAATTGTACTTTCAAATTAAAATAAATGCTCCTCATTCAACAATGGGTTTGCAAAAACTCCAAGAAGTTGTAACAAATGTATAATACATTAATATTAGCAGGAAACATTGACAGAAATTTTAATATCTGCTAAAGCTGATAGTTAAATTTTAAAGCAATTATCTGTCAACGCTGATATCATACCAATCATAATGCTTATCTCTTTGACAAGATCAAGCTTAAGGGCTAGTAAATGTGTTAAACTAGATCTTACTGCCACATGATGGTCTGTAACTCTTAATGAAAAAATGGATCTTGCTGCATTTAAAGTTGCATTGTTGCATTTCTCTTTATCCTAAAGGCCTGCTTATAATTAAACAACCTAGTTAAATATTCTCTTGTTGTCATTAAAATGCACATCAGGTTTTGTTTTTCAGCCCCACCCCCATTAGATCTCAAATTAAATCCTCAGTACTCAGTGCTTTGAGCAAACTAAATAAATAACATATATTTAAGTACTCACATTGGCTGGTTTTATTCAAAGTGACAGGACTTCTGCTTGAGTGCAATATGGTATCAATATTTCCACACCTGATTAAACACTCTAAGTTTTTTTGTGTATCTTCTGAAAGGTGCTGGATGGTGAAAGGGGTTGACAGGGTGACACAGAGGATGTAGCTTTAACAACTGTACTGTAGTTCAACCACTTCCTCTTGAACCGGGGTACAGTATCTATCTGCACCAGATCTGAGGTTCCTCTCTAGATACAATTCATGGACTGGGCTCTGTAACCCTGAGCTGCTCAAATCAACAGGTTCTCACCAGCTTTTCTGGGAGGATGAGGATGTGAATCTCTTTCATGCGCTTGTATTACTGTAACTTAAATGCTTTTTAGCAGGTTTGGGTGTTTTTTTCCTCATGTATTTCACCTCATAGGGTGAGTATTGTACTTCAGAGGGGGTGTATACTTTTATCTACAAAGTGAAAGTGACCAGCTGCTTGGCTGCCACAGGATGGACAGCAGCCGAAATAGAAAGAATCATCACTTACTGGATCCCAAATGTGTTGCTTCATTGCACGTCCCTATAGTGCTCATGTGATTAATCAGTCTTGGGGTAAATATATATTATTCAATCTAAATTAAAAGATTACTTGCCACATGACATATTGCACTTCTTTTGCCTTTTTCCTGTTAACTGTTTTAAGAATTATTTAGAAATATCATTTATTGTCTGTATTTCAGTGTTAATAATGAAGAAGAGTTGGTGATTGTTGTGACATCAGTAAGTAATTTATAATAGTGATATCAATATCTATCAAAGCAATCGGTACATTTCCCCATAACTGAGCAACTCCACTTTAAAGGCTACTTTGGTGAATATAAAATAACCACTTTAAGTTATACACAATCCAGTATTTAAACTGTAACTCAAGATATCAGAGTAACCATGCTTTTAACTGAGTACAGTATTCTCCTATCATTCCCTGCCTGCCATGTCCCTCGTGTATTAATCCGCCAAGTAACTTTTGTAAACATCAAAGACAATGGAGGGTAAAAAAAATCAGAGCAGGAGTCACAAAAACTCACCACTATCTCCAGGTGTTTTCATCCTTTCCGCTTTAGCTGAAGTTGACAAAGCGAAGTGAGTCCCACAAAATTGCCCAGTCAGTCAGTCAGTTTCTCGGCCTCTTCCTCCCCCTTTCGTCTCCAATCTGGAAAAGTAGGTGAAGACACACGGCAAACTTTTGGAGCTACAACTTCAGCAGCGCTCCTTCCTCGCGGTGCCGCCGCCGCCGCCGCCGCCGAGCTCCGCTTCCCCGGCTCTCTGCCAACCGAGCAACCGACCGAGCGCTTCACTTCCCGGTGAGGTGAGAACTCGCTGTCGCTCTTCGCTTCTCTGGAACACGCAGCGGTTAACAGTGTTCGAGTTAACGGCGGAAAACGGCCAACCGTCCCGTGCGCAGGCAGCCGAGCAGCCTTTCTCTCTCTCTGAACAACTTCTTTGGCTAACTGTCCAGCGGCTGTTTACTCCGGCTCGACCGCATCCTCGTCGCTGTTTGACATCCCTCCGCCGCGCGGCTTTGTCACTTCTTTGACAGAAATAAACGCTGGAGAGGAAGCTCTCTTTCTTTACAGACTTTTTTAAGTCCTCCACTCACTCTCACACCATTCAGTGCGAGTCTCTCCTCCCCCCGTGCCTCTCTTCGTCCTCAGGGTGTCGTGTTTCGCTCGCTCTCTTCTGAGCGGGGCCCGCCCACACTGACGGAGGAGAGGAGAAGGGGGGGGGGCTAACGTGTCGAGTCACGCCCACTCACCACGAGCCGGGGACTGGGCTGGCGTCACTGCAGCACGCGGCGTTACCTGGGAAACCGACACAGCGAGCTGCCGTGGTGACGTCACATCCGAGTCCTACGATTTGAGAGGCGCGAGAGCGGCTCGGCTCACACCGTCCACTTGCGTCAATCAGGGTTATTGGATGTAATTAGGCCCTTTCATATCAGGATAATTACTCTTATTAAACTGGTAAATTAAGTATAAAAGCGTCAGAATGTGATTAGCTTTAAAAACAGGACCTTCATTCTGTCTGTAAATGTGTAATTATTAACCCCGTCACCCTTTTATGTGACACAGAAAACTGTATTGATACAACAGCTTGTGTTTAATGTATTTAAAATCATATCATGGAAGCTGCCCTCCTCCTCCATAAACTATCTTTATTCTCACTTATCTGTGTTTTCACTCTTATTTTGTTTTATTTTTAAAAAGACACTACTGTATCAAAAAATGCCATACAGTTTTATATATAGGCCTATATATATCTATATATATATAAATCAATATGTACAAAGAGATTTTTTTTTTACAGCAGGCAGCCGTTGATATTATGGTAAAATACTGTTAATTTTAGTTAAGTGAAGTGGATTGAGCTTAGGTGTTTTGATCAGCCCTGCCTCTGCAAAGAAAGAACCACAACAGAGGTATTGCAGTGCATTGGGCATTGGGCCAAAGAACTCTACATAATTTGCTGAATCTTAAAGAAACTTAAAAAACAGATTTGGTTGGAACATACTCACAATGCTTTTTTTTCTGCTAGCAAGCCACTTTTTCTTGGCACTACTCTACTCCAGGTGGGAGTGCACACAGCCTAGACTGTGTGCTGAAGTAGCAGCACCAAAACAAAGGCTAGCATAAAAGTAAAGCATTGGAAATGTATTCATGCAGTACAACCACCTTAATGCTGTTTTTTAAGATTCTTTTCACGTAAAATGTAGTAAATAACAGTAAGCTCTTGGCCCCAACATCATCAGTGTGTATCCCTTTATGACAATCCAAATCTGTGTAGTTCGTGTATTTACAAAAATGAGCCTCATTCAAACCCCATTTCAAAATGAATTTTCCCATCACCAAGTAAATGTCATACTACAACAATACTTATTTAACTGGTAAATTCAGTATGAAAGTGTCAGGATGCGTGATTAACGGTAAAAACAGGCAATTCAATCTTAACATTGCTAATGAATTATACACACATAGGTGCAGAACAAAGAAAAATTAAAACAACAACTAAACTTTAATTTTATGTTTAAAGTCTTGCTCCACACAAATCATCTTTTTTTTCGTGTCTTTCATTGGGACTTGGCTGAATACATTTATGTCGACAGCTAAGTTTTAAACTTCACTCTAAGCAACAAAATGTTTCATTAGCTTAACTCTGTTGGGTCAACCAACCCCACAAAACTGGGCTGAGTGAATGAAAAGAGCACTGAAAGGGTTAGTTCAGTGTTAAAATAATAAGATAAGAAGATAAGGTTCATTTCAATCAAAAACGCATTAAGTCAATCTGATTTTGATCTACTCTGACACTGTAAGGAAAGAACAGGGGCAGAACTTTAGACAGAAAGACACAGACCACGTGCAGTGTGCCAAAGTGGTACAAAAACAAAGAGGCTTGCTTGCAGAAAAACATTGGAAATTTGCCTAATAAAATGTACTATCACCTTGACACCTTTTGTTTGTTTTTGACTCAAAATCAATAAATAAAATGGAGCTCCTGGCCCCTTCTTCAGCAGTTTGTAGCTTATAGCTTCTCTGTCTGTTCTCTCTTTCCAGGAGCAGAGCTGTTTAAAATCAATGTGGGTTAAGTATTTATCATAGAAAACAAATCATACAAATGCACTTCAAAACACTGAACTATCCCTTTAATACTTCATTACCACATGTATTTTAGATACTTTGAATAGCCGCGCTGTCTTAAGTTTAGTTGGCTTTATCCGAAGAAACTACACTAACTTTAAACTAAGCTATGTTGAATTAACTGATCATGTTAGAGTTAATTAGTTCAATTTGTCTTCTGCTCACTATCAACCTACTTATATCACAATCATCTATACGCTCACACATGAATGGACATGCAGAGTTCTGTAGAGTACTGACTAATCTCATATGCATGATCAAATTGTCAGCTATAAGGCTGTTTTAGAAATATCTGCTAGGTTAGGAAGTTTCTCTGCTTAATTATAAATTTAACACATGTATGCAGCTTTCTGTAATTGCTGCGATTGCTCTGCTGGTTTGAACACAAGTGGAATGGAAACTAAAAACCTCCTGTGCATAATAACCAGACAAGACTGGAAATTGAAATTGTTCTTTAGGTTACAATCTTGGATTAAATAAAAACGAATGTTCAAAATGTTTTATACTTAAATGTGCTTGATTAAAAAAAAAAAAAAACAAACTCAAATAGGGAAAGATGATTGATGAAAAGATTAAAAATATACATCAAAAGTCCTTGAAAAATGCTTGAATTTGATACTTGAAAAGTTGCAACTCTTTTTATTTGTATAGCACACTTCATAAAAATGCAAACTCAATGTGTTTTGCAGAGGATAAAAACAGACATACAAACATGCACATGCATGCATACATACTTATATAAACAGAATGAATATATAGAAAATAGAATGATCTTAAAATGACTTTCCAACAATCCATTTAGCACTCCCATTTATGTAAACATTTTCTAGTAAAGGGACCTGTTTTCACAAAGGGTCACATGAATTCATATACAAAAAAGCAGATTAATTTTAGTTCCTCTGATAATTTACTCATATTGCATGCAGTAGAGATGAATAATGGATATCGATCTAATTAAATACTGTATATCACATAAATATAAAGGAAATAAACCACATTTACATATTTCAATTTCTACAAGGTAAGTGTGTCTTCAAAGAGACCAGAAGCTTATTCACACGAAAACAAAATTTTGTGGTTGATTTGACCCTGAACCTGCATCCTGTTCTGCTGTTAGTCCTTCATGCAGAACTAAATCCCTTTTCCTCTTTTTAAAGGTGCAGCCAGCTGTATCAGGCCTTTACCCCACATTCATCCACACACATTCAAAAACACTCAGTGTGTGCATTAGCATATGCTGCATGTTACCTATGCATGTCAATGGGCATTCGGAGAGCTTCAGAGCACAGACACATCCGGTCATTTCAGATGTGACTCTCTCTCACTTGATCAGATGTTCAGCTTGACTTGCTTGATTGTGAGTAGCAATGTCATGTCCGGGCTTGTTTCCTGTCACCTCGAACATGCTGACCTTCTGCTTCCTCACGTGCCACTTGTATGAAGCTGTCATATATTATCAATAAGTGCATATGAGTGGGTGAGGCGTCATACATGAGAAGTGATGTGCATCTCCTTCGCTGCTTTGTACACTGACACCTGGCACAGGGGACACAGACTTAAATGTTTGTTTTTGTGCTTTTTCTCTGCCATGTGGTTACATCAGCATTACACACCAATGCCCTGTCTTGTCAACAGGATAAGACAAGGGTTGTAAAACAAAGTAAACAAAATCCCCTGACAACAGCCCTGTCCCAGCAGTGTGATTTACAAACAGGATTTCTCCTCCTTTGACTGACCATTCACAAGGAGGAATCAGGAAACCCACTCTGCTCTGACTGATAAGAAACTGGACCTAAAGGAGGAAAAAAGGAGCATCTTAATTGTATGTTGAACCCTCACATCCAGGAAACAGCTATCTAGTTCTGTTGTCTTATTTCTTGCAGGAAACTCTGGATGGTCCAGCATGGCATTTTCTCACACAGAAGCCGTCAATTAAACATATCCACTTGTCAAACATCATCCTGTGACATGCTGCCCGGGGGGGGGCGATGATAGACAGAAGTCTTAGACAAAGGTCATCATTTTACTATTCCTGACTGATTAAAAAGTTAAAAGACAATGAATTGAGAAAATCCAGAATGACACAAAAACATAACTAAAAGTTAAAACGTGTTGGATAAGCTACAACATGCACAAGTTAATGGTGGCATTCTGCTCTATGTGTTCTCACTAACTTGATCAGAAATCAGAAATGTATGCCTGTCCTTTTGTCTTATAATATTGCAGCAATGTCTGTAATCATGCAGATCTATCTTGACAAGCTCCAATGTGCTCGGCCCAAAGCAGGACAGCCCAATCACAGTCTTTTAGAGCAGGAAAAGGTGAGAGAGACGAGCAAGAAAATGGCAGGAAGTGACCGCACTTATAGAGGTTAGCACAGATGCTAACAGCTTCAGTTGCATTTTTATCAGATTTTGACCGCATTTCTTTAGTAAATAAAAATAAAGAACACCAGATCTTCTCTGTAGTACGGATATTTTTTGGCTCCACTTCTGACATGTTTGTTTTACATTATATTCCCCCAAAATTTTAGCCAGATATTGCAGCCATACCTCATGTATAAAGTACCTCCGTCAAATGAGTTATGTTAGCATTCAACATCAACAGGGAAAATTATGCCTCTTGTTTTACTAATAAGAGGTAATGATCCTTGTTGACATTATCTTTAGTTAGACATTGACCTATTATTCAGTTCTCTTTTTTATCAAACAAAGAATATAGGAGGTGTTCTTATAATGGAAAAAAATATCTTGTTTGATCTATAGACACTGCCCCCTTACCTTAAAGAGCCCCTTAAGGCCTTTTTTAGTTTTACATACCTTTTAGTATGTTTAACATGTCTCCTCCAAATAATAAAGCACCTCAATGAACAGTACAAGAAGTCAACAGCATTAGGACCTCCCCCTCCATCCCACTCAAGCAGATGACCAAAAAGTCTCCTCCCGTGATCCACCTATATAGACCTACCAGTGTGATGTCCTACTATTGTTTCACTGTCAGTTTAAGCCCGCTGGCTCAAAGTAGCAAGCCCATTGAAGAGTATGGACTAAGAATGAATACAGAGTTGTTGACAACATGGTGCCAAGCAGCGCTGAATTAAGCAATCAAAACAGAGGAGACCTGCAACCAATCAGAGCAGACTGAGCCCATATGTTCAGCCCATGTTTTCTTTTTAATTTTCTGAAAAATATTATATAGAATAGTGATAGTAAGTGTCGAGTTACATGTGTACTTTATAACCCAGAATGGAGCAGGACAAAATTATATTAGGATCCTTCACCTTTTGCCGGACAGAACAGTCAGAGGGAGCTGTGTTAGAACTGTCCATATGTCAGTCATTTTGGAGCAAAAAATTAAAATTCTCCATTGTGTGTCTGTTTTCCTGGCTCTCATGTTGCCACCTGTCCTTGCATGCTTCCACTGCATTTCTACTATTTTCTTATTTTCTGATGTCTGTTTTTCTGGAGGAGGTTAAGACATCTGCAGCATCCCCCGGCCCCTTCAGCCACAGGAAAAGATGAGAGTAAAGAAATCGAAGAGAGGACAGGAGGAGAGCTTTAGTGATCATGTGTAGGGTGGACAAATGACTTCTACTCTTTGAGATTTGTGTTTGTGTGTGCCTGTGTGTGTATGTGTGTGTCCTGCATGAGCACGCTCTTTTGTACATCAAGCACAGGAGATGACATTTACAGAGAAATCTACGGCACAGTACATTCTGAACACTGATAAACACAGTGCTTCACAAGATACCCTTCCTCCCCCTCCTCCTCCCGTTCCTCCCTCACTCTTGCTGTTATCCACCTCTCCTGTTCTTTCTCCCCCTTTACCGCCACACTTTAAAATAATTTATTTCTGTTCATTTCAAGCCTATTTTCTTTCATCACTCTTCCATCCATATGTTCGTCCACGCTCCTCCCTCACACTTACACCTCATCTCTATCTCCTCCTGCTCCATCCTCTGCCACCTCTCCACACCTCCACCTCTATCGTGCCCTCACACTCATCACACACTTGTCTCCTCTGGTCATCATTGCCTCTAGGTTGCTAGGCACATGGACAGAACATCTGAAAGTTGTCTTTCTTTCAGTCCATATAAAAGAAGTACACAGCAAAATCTGCAAAGAGAAATTAACACTAACAGAGTTAATATTACCACTTCTTGAATGTCTGTATGGGTCCACACCACAAAGTGTTGCTTTCAATGGTTTTGGAGAGTTGGAACTTCCTTTCTATGTAGTGTTAAAATGTACTCTTTAAGAGTATCTTTTTTAAGTACTTTAAGGGATATGCCAACCTTTTTTTTCTTTTTGTGTCTTGCCTCGCTCCCGAGTCCATGACAAGCAGCTAGACACCATTCTTTTGACTGTGAGTGCAGTAACAAAAAATTGATGGACAAAGCTTGCCCACTGCTAATTAGCTTAGCTCAAATATTGGGAGTCAATGGGAAATGTTAGCCTGCTCCTGCCAACAGTCATCAGATAAAAGCTATAGCAACTCTAAATGGTCCTGTGTGCTTGTTGTGACCAGTTTTTTCCTGTGGTATGTTACGTTATCTTGTATCATTGTATTATCTTGCTTTACTCCTAATCAGAGGCTTAGTTTTATTGATCTACTTCCATGGTGGTTTTCTAGAGATGTGACATTCAACAATGAGTCGAGTCTTTTGAACAGCTCTTTTAAGAGAATGATGAGAACCGATTTGCAGTTGTGAGTGATTTGTTTGTTTACATGCCATTCTTAAATTTGCAGGCAATATGTATTTAAGAATGACGAGCAAACAAACGGCTCATGTGAGGCAAGACACAAAAAGACATTTGGAGATTTTTTTATGCAATCCTATCTGAAGGATCAAAGGTCACAGGCATTCCATGTTAGTTTCGGCCTTGCCACTTACAGTTGAAACCAGAAGTTTACATACACTATATAAAAAGGCACATAACCTTTTTTTCTCATTGTCTAACATTAAATCAGATTAAAATTTCCCTGTTTTTGGTCAATTAGGATTACCAAAATTATTTATTTTTGCTAAATGCCAGAATAATGAGAAAAGGATTTTTTTAGACAATTTTTTATTACTTTCTTCAAAGTCATAAGTTGACATACACTAAGATTACTGTGCCTTTAAATAATTTGGAAAAGCCCAGATGATGATGTCCTTTGGAATCCTCTGATAGGTTTATTGACAACATTTGAGTTAATTAGAGGCACACAAATGGATGTATTTTAAGGCACACCTGAAACACACTGCTTCTTTGTGTAACATCATGGGAAAATCAAAAGAAATCAGCCAAGATAGTCTGGTTCATCCTTGGGTGCAATTTCCAGATGCCTGAAGGTGCCACGTTCATCTGTTCAAACAATTATACACAAGTATAAACACCATGGGAATGTCCAGCCATCATACTGCTCAGGAAGGAGACGGGTTCTGTGTCCCAGAGATGAACATGCTTTGGTCCAAAAAGAGCGTATCAACCCAAGAACAAAAGCAAAAGACCTTGTGAAGATGCTGGCTGAAGCTGGTAAGAGTGTGTCATTATCAACAGTCAAACGAGTCCTGTACCGGTATAGGCTGAAAGGCCACTCTCCCAGGAAGAAGCCATTACTCCAAAAGAAACATATAAAAGCCAGATTACAGTTTGCAAATGCACACAGTGACAAAGACCTTATTTTTTTGGAGATGTGTTCTGTGGTCTGATGAAACTAAAATTGAACTTTTTGGCCATAATGACCATCGTTACATTTGGAGAATAAAGGGGGAAGCTTGCAAGTCTGAGAACACCATCCCAAACGTGAAACATGGGGTTGGCAGCATGTTGTGGGGTTGTTTTGCTGCAGGAGGGACTGGTGCACTTCACAAAATAGATGGCATCATGAGGAAAGAACATTATGTGGAAATACTGAAGCAACATCTCAAGACATCAGCCAGGAAGTTAAAGCTTGGGTGCAAATGGGTTTTCAAATTGACAATGACCCTAAGCATACTGCAAAACTGGTTACAAAGTGGCTTAAGGATAACTAAGTCAATGTTTTGGAGTGGCCATCACAAAGCCCTGATCTCAATCCCATTGAAAATTTATGGGCAGAGCTGAAAAGCCATGTGCGAGCAAGGCGGCCTACAAACTTGGCTCAGTTACACCAGTTCTGACAGGGGGAATGGGCCAAAATTCCTGCAAACTATTGTGAGAAGCATATCCAAAACGTTTGACTCAAATCATACAGTTTAAAGGCAATGCTACCAAATACTAATAAAATGTATGTAAACTTCTGACTCTCAAGAAAATAATAAAAAATTGCCTAAAAATGATCTCTCTCATTATTCTGGCATTTAGCAAATAGAGATAATTTTAATAATCCTAATTGACCAAAAACAGGAAAGTTTAATCTGATTTAATGTTAGATGGTGAGAAAAAAAGTTTATGTGCCTTTTTATATGGTGTATGTAAACTTCTGGTTTCAAATGTACATGCAGAGATTTCTCTTGATTCTTGGAATCTTTAATGATATAATGGATTGTAGATGATGAAATCCCTAAATTCCTTGCAATTGTATGTTGATTAATGTTGTTCTTACACTATGGGATGAGGATGGAGCATGCTCCTTTCATACCATGTCATGACACCCAACTATTTCCAATTAACTTGTTCACCTGTGAAATGTTGCAAACAGGTGTTTTTTAAGCATTCCTAAACGTTCCCAGTCTTTTGTTGCCCCTGTCAATGCTTCTTTTGAATATGGTCTAAGCATCAAATTCAAAATGAGCATTTGTTAGCAAATGATAAAGTTTATCAGTTTGAACCTTAAATATCTTGACATTTTAGTGTATTTAATTGAATATAGGCCATAAAGGATTTGCAAAGCATTGTATTCTGTCTTATTTGTGGTTTACACAATGTTCCAGCTTCATTGGAATTGGGGTTTGTATACCGAGCTGTGAAATCTGTCTGGGTTTTTGGTGAGTGGACTTGTTGATGTGTTTGACAAACAGTTTATCACAGACGAGCCTTGTGCTATTGGTTCCACATCATCTGTAACTCCCTCTATCTCCCGTCCCGCCCTTTTTCATCCCCTCGGCTCTTTATGTGACCCCGTCCGTCTCTAATCAGAGTGACAGACAGACGCTCGGAAGAGAAAGACGGGGAGAATGAAAGGGAGTGAGGAGATTTTGTCATCAGGGTGCTTGTGTGTATGTGAATGCTTGGAGATGGGTGGGTGAGGGCGTGAACATCCCCTGATATCTTATATGTAGATCAAGACCCTTACCCACCCCCATCTTTTCCTCTTTTAATCCTGTGTATGCTCGGGGAAGTGCCAGCCCAAGTGAAAGTGGTTTAAGTATGGAATTCGTCTGGAACTGAATGTGTTTACATGAACTTGACTACCCTGATTACCCTAATTTTGATCATATTGTGGATATTGTATTTACATTCACACAGTATGACCTGACTTTTCATCTCCCTGTATTCATGAAAAACACTAGTATCCCATTTTTTGAATCTTATTTGTACTGGCACCTGTAATGTTGATTTTTCACAGTCCATGTCAAAGCTTGTTCTGGGTTTTGATATTACAGAACGGTGTCAAAACAGAAAACATAAAGTTACAAAGTGCTTCAAAACAGAAGAGAGAACAGGAATAAAATCCCAGAGAAAGGTCAGACAGACAAGTGTGCAGACATACATACATGCAAACAATCAAACATGCAGGCATTCAACCACTGGCCTACATACAAAAACAAAGCTTCAAACAGAAATCATAGTAGGCAAACACTGGCAATATGGGTGCTAAACTGCTTACATCTTTCTGATGTCTGATGCTTATGGCGTTGCCAAATGTTAGCTGTCCTCATGCAGCACATCAATAAAGTTCTTGTTTTACAAAAAGAGATAAGCAATACATATGTACCATTTTGATCCATCTTACTAAACCAGCATTTAGCTTAACTAGTAAGATGAAGTAAATGCTAAATAGCTGACATGTGAGAAAAGCAGCACAAACATTACCTTATGCTGATGCTACTTGATGCAACATTAAGTTTGCTTTTGGTTAATGTTTTAGGTACTTGACATACCAGAATGCCATGGTATAAAATGATAAATGGTATGGTATAAAAATGTTTTCTCTGGTTATTAAATTGAGCATATGTTGGTATTCTCTGTGACTATGGATAGGTTGATTTGCCAGGGTAATTGGAGGTCACAGAGGAGGAGCTGAATTCAGAGAAGACATTCTCATAGTTTACCTTCAGTTTAGGAAACGCTATCACACTGTGGATATGTTGAGCTCCTTAGCACACCTTTTACTCATGTTGAAGTGACAAATTGAGGTCACAAATTCACTGCAACACTCTGAGAAGACCCACTCAGGTGAAAGTTTGGCATACAGAAAGTAGCATGGCAACGGCTGCTGTAAGAGGGGACTTTTTCATTGGTAAGTCAATCAGAGAGCCAACAAAAATTCCAGTAGCAAAAGTGACTACCTGCAGTGATGTGACAAGCATGACATCACTCACCATTGCAGGGAAAGTACTGCTGTATATGCTCCTAGGCGTATTAGCTGATAAATGCTTCATTTTTTGTTTTGGAGCCAAAGACGAGGCAGAAAGTTTCACAATAACATGAGCCATCTTAACACAAAGGTCAGTGACCCAGTCAAACAAGGTGAGTCACTTCCAGGGTGCTTACATGCAGGAGCTTGTGAAGACCGGCTCAAGGAGCTATTTCTACTTACACAGACAGTTAAACAGCCTATATCTCAATGCTAATCTGGCAATTCATAGAAAATTTCAAAAAAGTCCCTAGTGACAGTGCATTTATGTAAAAGTGCTGAAACAAAGCTCCCCTGTCATGCACATTAAGATGTTCACTTTATTATGTGATACTACAGAGTTGTATGGGAGTGCACAAGAGTGCAACCCAGGCAAACACACACACAGTGCTGTGCTCCCCTGCTGCATCCATGTGCTCCCTTATTACTAATATTACACCTCTGATACTACCTCTGAAGTGGGAACAAATGGGATTCAACTCCCCCCCATTATGCCTCTGTGATGTTTGCAGGAAGGGCAAAACATCTTACGATCATAATATTGTGCCCTGAAAAGGCAACCTGAAAAAGGCTAAAGAAGCATCATTGGCCTTTTCTATGATCATCATCTCTTTAGATTGAAGGTTGTCAGTATTGCTATGACAGCTTTGAAAAATGCTGTTATAGACATCATACTTTACCCTGACTCTGAGATTTAGCATTTTTAATAAAACCCAATGCACAACCAGAGATAAACATTTCTGAGAAATTATATTACAGACCGGACATTAATTCCTATTAAATGCTGGCATCTAGCTAGTAATGTGTCCTTTTTACAGCCCTGGCAGAGACTGGACAGACTTGTGACGTCAGATGCAAAGGTCTATACTCATGTTGGATTCTCCTACTCTGTGCCCCTAAAACACAGATGGCTCGGTCAGTGTAATTAACATGGACAATGGGTGTGGTAGCCCCCTTACCAGCACCACCACAGGCGGTGCATACACACAAACATAAGCGACGCATGTTCACACAGAACCTGATTTCTGCAAGCAGTAGAGAGGTAGGATTATAATTCCTGGACGGGGCGTTAAACAACCAGTGGAGGTGTAATGTGTACATAGTGTATGTGATGATTCATACCACAGGTGACGTGAACAAGTGCACTCTTACAAATACACACACAAATATGCATGAGAACACTCTTTCTTCTTCTTCTTTTCCTTCTTTATAAGTGCTGCAATTATCTTTGACTTGATTTCCAGCAAGTGACTTTACATAATCAACTTCAGACAGTTTTGTATGAAGCGCCTGCAAAGTTAAACCCTTGTTCAGCTTTGATTCTTCACAAGAAAAACCTTGACTGAGAAGAGAGAAAAGGTTTAACTTTTTGTATGACAGTGAAAGGAGAGAGGAAGATGGGTCGCTAGACTTTAAAAGCGTTCAGGGTGAGAGCAGCTCTGGATGAAAGAAAAAGCCGGCAGCTGAGGGGACAAGTGCAGCAGGGTGGCGGTTAATGCCTCCCCCCCATAAACCCTCACCCACCCACACAAACACTTACACACACATAGCTTACATGCACACTCTACTCGCCCCCATGCCTCACTCTTTTGAAACGGCAAGAGCGAAAAAGGACAGAGCAAGTTTGAGGAAAAGAGAGCGTAGCTGCAGAGAATAAGGAGTGGGAGAGAGAGAGAAGGAAGAGAGGGAGGGTGAGAGAGGAAGGACGAGAGTCAATGGATTCTTTGTCATCAAAGAACTTGTTTATTTTCAAGCTTGCCAGTTCAACCGTCAAGAGACACAGCCAGATATCACATCGAGACCCTATTTTCCCCCTAACCTATCCTAAACAGGGTCAGAATGGGCTCGATGTGCAACAATTGCAATGTCAGTGAATATTTTCTGCCCTTTTCTTACTTCTAGATACAGAACTTTCAAAATAGTCTTAAAATGCAGGTTAAACAGTTTTATTGCCTTTTTTTCTGCCCTCTTATGCCTACTGGAATCATAAGGGGATCTAAATGCAAAATTACAATGTAATTTGATATTTTACACCGCAGGTCACATCTACCCATTCACACCCATTCATTCTCACATTTACTCACTGATGGTTGGGGTTTATGTCAGTCATCCATCAGTATCAACTAACACATTCACATCCTTTCATGCCCATTTAAACACCACCGATGCAGCAGTGGGAGAAACTTGGGATTAAGTGTCTTGCCCAAGGACACATCCCTTGTGACAGCCAGAGCTGGGCTCGAACCTGCAACCTTCCAATTATGGACCAAACACACAATCAGACTGTGCCACCGACGCCCCTGAAGTAAATTCAGCTAAGGCATCTTTACACTTATCATTTGTCTGTCTTAATGGATCTCCTTAAACTTCTTTAAATTAACTTCAAAAATTGGGTCCAAGTTTAACTAAGTGGGGTAGTGGGGTCAAATGCAGGTCAAAGTGACCTCTGTGGTTTAAATAATGTGGACTAAATACAACAAGTGCAATGTCAGCCAATTCCAACCTGAGGTTAAAAACATCTCAAATGTCTAATATGATCATCTGAGGCATCTACACAGCTGTCTTTCCTCTTTTTTCTTTTTTCCTCTTATAACTACTTCAGTTAAATGGGGTAACAATACAAAAACAGCAATGTCAAGCTGTGTTTTCTGTCTTTTTCAAACTACAGTTAAAAATATTATGAAGTACCTAACAATCTAGTTTAGACATATACACAGATATCTTTCATCTTTCTTATTTTTTCATCATACTCCTATTGGGGACAAATTGTCTAAATTTAACAACTGATTTGTCATTCAATAGCTCTCTTTCTTTTCCTGACCAAAGCATTGAAAACATGATGGGTGTCTTAGAATCTAGCCGAGGTATTTTAATACTTTCTCAAACCCACCAGGGTAACTATTGCTTTGCCAGTCAATACTCATGCCTCTTTCTATCAGGAGGTTCAAAACATATGGAGTGTCTAACAGTCTTAATGGTTTAAGGCATCTATACAGCTATGCTTATCTACTTCCCCCTTGATTTGATTATTTGGGGTCATAATGGGGTCTAAATTTTTGAATGTTATCAAATTAAGTGGTGCAGGAATGAGTGGAAAAATGTGGAAGTGAGTTAGCATTTTGTCACTTGTGGTTCCCATGGCCAAAAGTATATGAGGTCTTCAAATAGTTTTTCAGATATATGCCTAAAACAAGGGCTGTGGTCAACACATACATTCAAAAAGAATTTTTGTTCATACAGACCTTTTAATCAACAGTTATCCCAGAACACAGTGAAAAAAAACACAGGCTGTTAGTTGAGGGGACGTATGTGATGCTAACTTTCTGGCTGGTCTACAAAAATACACCATCCCTGCACTACTCTTTTGATATCAAAACTGTCAAAACATTCAATCATGTTTTTTTCTCCTTGTGAAACAGAGCTTGAAACAAATGTCTCGAGTGTCCAACTGTCTTGCTGAGACTGGAGGCCTCTACACAGTTACCCTCTGTCCAGATCCTCCCTCCCCTTCTTACCCTCTCTTCCCCAGCTGGTATTCGCAAATGAGTAATGGGATTACCACAGCGAGTGCCGAGGTGGTGGAGGAGGGATGGAAGGGGTAGTGCAGAGGGTGACGTTGGAGGACAAGTGAGACAGAGGAAGAGAGGATCAACGGGAAGTCGAAGATGGAAAAACAAGGATCCACCTGGAAACATCGAAGAAGAGGAACGTGGGAAACTGCTTGACTGTGATTGACTTGACATTTATGCGCACAAGTATAAACTTAGAAATACCAAGAAATTTGCTGCGACTGATTTCTGCGATTCAGGGCCACTTAAAGAAACCCATCATGACTTACTATTTTCATCTACAAGGCCCTGAGACAGAAAAACCACACTGTCTTTCTGTTGGATTACCATGGCAATGAGGGAGCTATTCAAGAAGAAAAAAGCTCCTTTTGCGGTGGGTAAAGTATGGAAAAAAGCAAGAGGCCAGTGCCCATATGAAAGCAGGGTGGTGGGTGCTGGAAAGAGAGGGTAATGTGAGAGCGGGTGGAAGGCACAGAGAATGTGTGTTATATTAAACCAATGTCTGGCAGGGTGTCAAGCTTGTAATATATACAGGGAGCAAAGGGGGAGAGGGAGCAAAGGAAGGGAGATCAGTTAATTTAGCTGCGGGGACGTGACATTGATGGACTGGGAGGGAAGAATGTAACCTGTAGCCGGGGGAAAGATAGAGGAACGTGAATCAAGCAGGGGGGCTGTTCAGGAAAGGTGCAAGTATTAGACTGTGGATGGGAGAGGGAGGTATGCCTGGCCGTGTGACAGTAGCTATATTGAGCTCAGCGTGTGTGTTGACACTGTCTCCTGTATCTTGCTGAGGAACAAACTCTTCCTTTTGGCACAGAACGGAGCTTCCTCTTCCCCTCTTCACTCCTCTCTACCCCTCTATGACCTGAGTGCACGATCTTCTTCCTTCTAGGCGACCTCCTTTGCTGTGCTCCCTGAGCTTAAATGAAATGCAGTATGTTATAAGTTTCTATGATACATCTGTCTTACTCCTTGCAGCTGCTTTCAGATCACTTCACATGTCTCCTCTCTTTCTCATTTAATGTCAGGAGAATTCACTTTTGATTTAATTGCATCCTTGCAAGAGCAACAGTGAAGTACTCAAGAGAGGGCATACGATCGTCAAGGCCCAGCTGCAAAAGCTGCAACCTGCAACCAATTTTTCTAGTAGTACAGTAACGTGGTTTAATGGTACAATACAAGTAACACTACTTAAAAACACATTGTCAGACAATTTTAACTGTTAACGATTACAACCCCCCTCCCCTCACAATGGTTTGGTCCAAACTGTTTCTTGACCGGTGTAGCTGCTGCTGCAGAGCCGTGTAGACACAGAGGCAGGCGGACAAAGCAGTGGTGATTGGATGAAGTAAGTGTATTAAAACACAGAATGGTTGATAAGTTGTTTATCACCCCACTTGTTCAACAAGCACAACATGAAAAGCAAAATTTCAACTCCTGTGTTCGAAGTCTGCCGGCATGTTTTAAATTAACACAGCACGCAGCTAATAGGTTTATTTTTAAGCTAAAACAAAATTTGCACTGTATGTAACACATCTTTTCATTTTAGTTTGTAATGAATCTGTGAATTGTCCATATGGTGTAGTTCACACCTTCCAACCAATACAACTCTTGGAATTGCTGGTTGAGCATAAACACACCTGTAGACAGGTAGGATATGGACTAACAAGGAACAATGACTTACAGTTATTGTTTAATATAACTATGCAAGACATTTGAGAAAGTATCAAAACAACACAGCAAAAACATAGCATTTATTTTAATGTCCCCCCCAAGAATTACTTTCTGAAATTTTACTGTTTATTGTCCCCCCCAACATTGAAGAGGGATTTTCGCCACTGCTTCGGTGACCAACTGGCCCAACTCATTCAGACCTTGTCCATTACCTTTCGTGCACTATAGTGAAGGCACATACATGCTCAGTACGTCCATGTGTAAAAGGAGAAAGTTGATTTGAGGGTGGCTGGTAACTAGGGACCTGAGTTCAAATCTGCACTATATCTCTGCTCCTCCATGTTCCCCCCTTTCTGTTTGCACAGTTTCCAGTTCTATCTAATGTCCTTTTTGATCAAATATAGATGGTGCCCCTGGATTGAAAAACTGTGGTAGTGGTCCCTCTTTTCGAGAAGGGGGACCAGAGGGTGTGTCCCAACTATAAGAGGATCACACCCCTCAACCTCCTGGTAAGGTCTATTGTGGGGTACTGGAGAGGAGGGTCAGCTGGGTAGTGGCACCTCAGATTCAGAAGGAGAAATATGGTTTTTGTCCTGGTCATGGAGCTGTGGACCAGCTCTATACCCTCTGTAGGGTCCTTGAGGAGTATGGGGTGCCAGACCACCTGATACAGGCTGTCGGTTCCCTGTGCAATTGGTGCCAGAGCTTGGTCCACATTGCCGGCAGTAAGACGGACTCATTTCCAGTGAGGGTTGGACTCTGCCAGGGCTGCCCTTTGTCACCGATTCTGTTCATAACTTTTATGGATAGAATTTCTAGCCACAGCCAGGGTGTTGAGGGGGTCCAGTTCGGTGATCTCAGGATCGAGTCTGTGCTTTTTGCAGATGATGTGCAACTCTCACTGGATCGGTTCACAGCCGAATGTGAAGCGGCTGGGATGAGAATCAGTACCTCCAAATCCAAGTCCATGGTTCTCGCCCAGACGAGGGTGGAGTGCCCTCTCCGGGTTGGGGATGAGATTCCCAAGTGAAGGAGTTCAAGTACCCAGGGTCTTGTTCACGAGTGAGGGAAGGATGGAACGGGAGATTGACAGGCTGGTCGGTGCGGTGTCGGCAGTGATGCGGACAGGTCCGTCGTGGTGAAAAGAGAGCTGAGATGAAAGCTGAAGCTCTCAATTTACTGCTCGATCTTCGTTCCTACCCTCACCTATGGTCATGGGCTGTGGGTAGTGACTGAAAGAACAAGATTACGGGTACAAGCGGCCGAAAGAGTTTCCTCTGCAGGGTGTCTGAGCTCTCCCTTAGAGATAGGGTGAGAAGCTCGGTCATCTGGGAGGGGTTTGGAGTAGAGCCGCTGCTTCTCTGCGTTGAGAAGAACCAGATGAGGTGGCTCGGGCATCTTATCAGGATGCCTCCAGGACGCCTCCCTGGTGAGGTGTTCAGGGCATGTCCCACTGGTAGGAGACCTCAGGGAAGACCCAGGACACGCTGTAGGGACTATGTCTCCAAGCTGGCCTGGGAAGAGCTGGACAAAGTGGCCGGGGAGAGGTTGCCCTCGCAACTTGACCCCGGATAAGTGGAAGAAGATGGATGGATGGATGGAGTCGAGCTCAATGCCAGATAAAGGTCAGACATTCAAAAATAAACTGCTTTTTTTCTTCCCCATACAAATTTCATGCCAGTTTCTTTCACAGTTTGAAGGCAAGCTTTGTTTGCCACAAATAGGTGGAGAGAGGTGATTACAACCTTGACTGCTTTTTGAAGCAAATTAAATGATTAATAATATCAGTAACAACACCTTATCAAAGGACAAAGCACTATAAAATAACTGAATGGTGAAAGAAAGAGGACATTTGTACAGCAAGAATAATCCTGTCTCCTCTGTGCTCATGCATGTGTCACTGCAGATCCAAAATTAGATCAGGTTACTAGATTACTCCGTTTGTGTGTCTATGCGTGTGTATGTGGCATGTACTGTATGCACCGAAGAGGTCAGATCCAGTAACATCCCTCCCTTTCTCCCCCCTTCTCTCTTTCTCTTCCTCAATTAGTCATCCTCACACTGGGCTAAGTCTGGGTCACTCACCCCCTCCTCAGATTGGTTCACCCAGAGGTACCTGGCCACCAGCCACTGAAATATCCCCACCCACTCCATGCCACATGCTTATCACATAGAGAGAATAGCCCCGGGCCCTGGACTGATGCCCCTACAGCTACATTACACCAAAGGATTGTTTCAAACAGGAGTTCACATGTTGAACTTTGCTTTGAAATATAGCAGTAGCAGCCCCTTCATGAGCTCTACTCCAGCTGATGTTTAAGAGTATTTATATTAATTTTATTTTTTTAGCCTCTGAAACCCTTGAACATAACACTTTTAAACTGAGCCACACAAAAAAGCACACTTGTTTCCTAATTTTTATGCACATTGTGAACATTGTTTTATACAGGATTGAAGCCCTACATACTGCACGTATTCTCTATCCATTATCTATGCTGCTTATCCCTTCTGAGATCCCAGGGGCTGGAGCCTCTCCCAACTAGCATCGGGGGAGAGGCGGGTTACAACCTAAACCAGCCGCCACAAGGCCACACTGGGAGACAGAGAGACCATTAACACTCACACTCATACCGAAGGGTAATTCGGAGTCACCATTTAACCTAATGAGCATGTATTTGGTCTGTGGGGGGAAGCCGGCATGCCCAGGTAGAACCCACACATGCACGGGGAGAACTTGCAAACTCGTCACAGAAAGGCACTGACTGACATGGAGATCAAACTACCATTCTTGATAGTTTTTGTTTTATTTTCAAGGTTAAACTGCAGTGACAGGGCATAAAAATGTTCACTTGTACCTTTGAGGGATTTTCTTTACTCCTACAACAGATGTCCCCTTAGGTTCTAGGATGGATTAATTCAATTTTGGACGTCCTTTTCCTTTTCCTTTTTGTAGAATGTTTCTTGACTGAAAATTCATCCAGCTCCACATACAACTCTGCACTAGAACCCCTCTCAATCTGGTCACCTCTCATTAATGTTGTTTGAACCTTAAGTTAACCAGTTCACCTCCATATCACCAACCTGACCACTGTTCTGCCTGACAACCAATCCCAATATATTCAAGCCTTAAAACCAACATAGTCCCACTCACCTTAAGATCTTTTTGCCAATGTCTGCTTTCACACACACTCCCAAACACACACACACACACATACACAGATACTCACTTTTAACACACTCATCTTACATCCAAGAACACATCAGTCATTCCTGCATGTCTTTGTATCGCCCCTTTCATTTCTTTTTCTTTTGCATTGTCCTGAGTGTCTGCATCTTTCACTTGAAGTAACCTGTGTTCGTTATGTCCTTGACTCTTAAATTGTTTTTGAACTGTACTGTATCACCTAAAAAATGTAAAAAAATATATATTTTGGAGGTCATAGGGTAATAGGACATATGAAAACTGCAGGAGGTTTACGTCAACTTTTTACAAATGTCCACTGAGAAAGGATGCAGTGAGTTCATTTTGTAGGTATTTGGTCAAAGGTCATGGAGAAAGAGCCTTGTGGTCAGATTTTACTTGTGTCTCGTCACATCTAGAGACTGAAGGCTACTGGAGGCATACTAGCATGTGGCTGCTTAGCTGAGGGCAGGGGAGACGGTCCTTAGCTGTTGCAGCATCTCCCCACGTCCAGGACATCCTCTCAGTGAGTTGGGTGACAGTTCATTTAAAGGAGACATTTTATGCAAAACCCACTTTTTTTTAAGGCTTTTGAACACATTTTTGGGTATTTGACCTTCCTCCCAGCCCGCAAAATGTGAGGGTAGACAACAAAACCTGTTTTTAGCAGGCTGCATAAATGTAAACTCATGCTATTTGGTGAGCTGTTGAGTTTGTGGATATACTGTTAGTAACAAGCTATTTATTTGCATAAGCCTGTGTCAACCTGAATGAAATTTCTCTGCATAGTGCTGCCATATTGTTTACATTCTTAGCCAGAGATCGGTGTACACCATGTCTAGACCTAAAACCTATCACTGCTCCGTTGTTGGCGGTAAACAGTCACATATATCTTCACATATAGGCTACCAACCTTGGGGGACCAAAGGGCCCAGTGGATTAATTTTATTTTTGAAGGGAATGAGCAAGCTACAGGCTAAAACCTGTACGTGTGTGTCAATCACTTCACGTCTGACTGATTCTTCAACTTCAGTCAGTTCAACACAGGAGTGGCAACTAGACTTTTCCTGAATCCGAGCTCAGTACCAACAATCCGTTGCCAAACCTGATGATGGAAATGTGAGTATTTTAATGCCGTGTAGTATTTATTTTGCTCAATGCTACGAGCTAATGCTAACAGCAGGGGGGAATAAACCAGAGGTAACTTCACATGTTCGTCTGAAGAGTAAACTTCAAAGTATGAACATTCCAACATTAGTCAAGAGGAGTTTAACAGTTGGTGACCGCCCTCAAAACCAGCTGAGCAGAGGGGCTATGTAAGCCTGGAAAGAATGCAGCTGTGCTTTATTCATAGGCTTTTTGGACCAAAGCATGTCACTAACGTTTCATGAAGACATCAAGGATCCATGTTAAACTGCAGAAAAGGAGTAAAATATGGGACTCTTAACTTACGACAGAAAAAGTCAAAATAAATTTATAACAAACAAAATAAAGGGTTTGCAGGCAGTCTTTTGTTAGTCCAAACATTACTCCAAGAGATTGGTTTCAGTCCATCTCTCTCACCTGTGGCTTTTTTCTTAATCAAGACACCAGCTCTCCTCTTCTCAGTCACTGCCTGTGCAAACTGGAAGCTTTCCCCCAAAGCTTTACAGCCATGCCTCAAACCTATCATAAATGGTGGTGCCATAACATTTATGAATGCAGTATCTCAAGAAAGCTTCAAAAGATTTACATCAAACTTAGCACAAAAGTTCACTCTAAGTTAAACAAACTAGTGACAACACTCAGTGGTAGTTGGTCAAAGGTCAGGGTAAAATAGTATTGTGGTCATTTCAAACTTCAAGACGTTTTCATCAAACTTTGTAAATGTCCACACTCACTCGAGGGTGATCTAGTTTTATTTTTAAGGTCAAATGCCAAGGTAAATGAGCCTTGTGGGCATCTTTTGCCTGTGCAATGTTACATCTCATAATTGATCTAAGTCTTTTTGATGTATTTTTGACACTCTTCCCTGGAATAGAATGGTCTGGTGTTCAGGGTTATAGGTCAAAGGTCAGGGTCAGGGAATTTCATGGTCATTCTTTTCTTGTGAAGGTGTTATGTGCACTTGATATCAAAAGAATGTTTTTTGTTGATTCTTTTAAAAACGTTTGCGTCTGTCAATTATGACACATTGGTGATCTGATAAGTCATAGGTCAAAGGTCAAGGTCTTCTGGTCAGCATCCGCTTGTCTATAGGATGTCTGAAGAAAGCTTTGGGATTTTTTTTGTCAAACTTGGTACCTTCTTCTGGTTGAAATAAGAACGTAACACATGTTAAGGGTCGCAAGTCAAAGTTCATTAGGCATCATGTTCAGCACCTGCCTGTGAGCACAACATCTCAAAAATCTTTCCAAAAGTTTTTTCTTGAAATTTTGCACAAATGTCCACAGTGACTCAAAGTTTTTCTTGGCATTTTATGTCTTTATTTAATAGAGATAAAGAGACAGCGGATAAGCTTGTGAAAGGTGGTGAGAGAGAGATCGGGGAAGTACATTTGGCAAATGGGCCACAGGTGGGAATTGAATCTGGGCCAACTGCAGCATACATGGGTGCCTGGTTGCTTTACTCCTCCGCTAAACCAGCGCCCCAACAGTGACTCAAAGTTGGACTGATAAGATTTGTTCTGTCTTTCCCTGGGTTATTATGTTTTATAGTTTTTTGTTGCCCACTGACTTTCATTATTTGCTTGTTTGTAACAGCATTAAATTATTAGAACTGAAGGCATCTGGGGTTATCAGGAGGACAAAACGCTGATATTCAATCATCTCAAATTTTTTACTAGTAATCCTCACAACCCTCTGAGCAGCTTGTGAACACACACACACACTGCCCTTTCTTCCTCCTAGATGACAATCTGATAAAACCCAGAAGAATCACATTCCTTGGCCTCGCACCCCTAACCCCCCTCCATCCTCATCCTCATCCTCATCAGCTGGGCATGGAGACAGCAGGCCTGTAGGTGGTTCAGCTATGTGTCATACATTACATGCCAGTGCAGGGGAGGACTGACACAGAGCATGTGTTACACTTGCTCAGTTTGATGTGCTCTGCCCTCGCACAGGCACCGCAGTGGGTGGCATAGCTATGTGTCATAATCACCATCATCCCTTGCTTTGTCGGATTTCTCCTGGTCTGTGCCTGCCTGTTTGCGTGTGTGTGTGCGTTTCTATACTGTAGGTCCCTTTGTGGAGGTGCCGCGCAGTGGGCTCATTCACAGAGTGGGAGCTGCTCTCAAACAGTGGCACTGATTCATTTTGTCCTGACCTGTGTGTGCCTCTATGTGTGATGCGCTAGTTTGAGACTGTGGCTAATTATCTGCAATTCTACAAGGATTTACAACCTTGTTTGTACAGTTGATGTTGAGTGCTGCTCATTAAAGTTATTCAGTTTTTAGAAGAGTAGAGGTTACAGTCAGAACTTTTTTATGTCAAAGAAGTTCTTCAAAGGGCACTAGTTATTTCTGTGTTTTTCAACTTCATCTCATGGTCTTGTCAGAGAATAAAGAAGACCATTGTACCTACTAAAGAAGACTGTGAAATCTTTTTTTAAAAATAAACCATAGAAAGAAATTTCAAATACACGTCTACTATATCCTTACAGTGATCTGCACACACTGATAGACATTGTTATTCTATACATAATGGACACTTTTATGTTGATGATAGCTGTCATGTGATGTCAAACACTGATTTTCCTGTCCACTGGAGGACAGCCCTTACGTTAGCCTTAGGAGAGATTAATAGTCTCAGTTGCATCCTTTGAGTTTTACCCAATTTGATGTATATTTTCTTCAATTAAAGTAAGGTATTTCTTGATGGGATTAAGCACTAATCACTGAGGAGAGAAGCCCAGAGTATAAATCTCCAGAGCCCTATCTCAGAGACATAGGCAAGAGAGGAGCAAATAGTAGATTAATGCTGTCAGACCAAAGACTGTAAAAGAATTGAATGAAGCCATGTCATAGAAGCCTTTGGCACGCTGTTGATGCTCTCTAATGGACCTGCTATCTCAACTGAACTTTAGCTCCACCTACTCACAGACAGAAAGGCTGTGTTGAGATGGGACTTAAGGCCATCTGACCAATAGTAACGCCACATTTCCAAAACCGGAAATCCTCAATTACCAAACCCAAAATGAATCCACCATTAGGTCAGCACTTTGCCACAATCAGCAACAGTTACAGTGGAAAGAAAAAAACTCTGTAGAAAATCTTGGGCAGAACTGGACTCATGTTGAACAGTTGTTAAACCCTGTGACAGTCAACCACACTGTGCTGGCTTGTAGTATTATCAGCAATGCCACTAAAGATGTGTGGCCAAAAAAATATACAAAATATTTCAAGGGCCAATATTTTGCCTTAGATTGGATTCATACATTTGATTTTGATGACTGCTAGAGTATATTCCCACTCACTAATGTAACCCTTCAGGGTTCCACATATTAAGTACCCCTGGTCCAGCTGTATTCTCTCTATGCTTGAGACACTCTGTACAAGCTCCCTCCACTTAAGACCCTCTTCTCAACGTGAGCCCAGTCTGTTCTGATTGGACCATTGGTCTACGCTGTGGTTATTGGTCAGTTCAGTTCATGTTCTCATCAGCTCTCCATCTTGTCTGTGGTCCATGCTTTGCCCTGTGCCTGCTGCTACAAGCTAATAGGCTTGAAGTGTTAATTAAGCAAAGGTAAGGATGTCACACTGGGGGTCTATTCAGGGGACAACGGCAACAAGCCGTTTCTGGCAGCTACTGCTGCTGTCAATGGTGGGACAGGGAGAGCACCCAATGCCGTTGACTTTTTGTCTTATGTATAGAAGTATTCTACCATGCAGAGGACACATGTTAAACACTGTGAAGGGCATATAAAACTCAAAAAGCATGATAAAAAAAAGTGGTCACTCAACAGAAGTTGTCTTTTAGTACTTCTGAATTGGCTTCATTTTTCAACACTGGAGTTCAGTGCTTGGTTTTAACACGCAAGTAGACATTCTTAATCAATCAACAAATAAGTTTAAACTTACAGATATTGTACTTTTCAGACAAATACAACACAGCTGAGAGTGCTTTTCAAGAAAGAGGAAAAAGTGACAAAAACCAACCAAACAGACAAAAAATGTAACCAATATAAGTAGATGGACTGAATTTTGTGGTTTAAAAAGCAGCAGATAAGCAAACTGAGGTCTAGACAAGTTGTTTTGCTGCAGGGCAACTGATTGTTGCAGGCCTTAGTTTGCTCGTTTTAGCATGCTAACATGACAAACTATTGTGGACATCGTAAAAAATTGTCTAGCCAAACATTAGTATGTTAGCACTTACACTGGGAACATGTTGACTGAAGCATTCAGCCTAAGGCACCTCTGTGAATATATTGTATATGCAGCCATACAGAGACACAAACATGTCATTTTTTCCAGACAGCACAGCTGTTACAATGTCTTCAAACTTCCTGTCCTTTAAAAAAAAAAAAATCCTTGATAACCCGGGTTTAGTGTCCATTACCACTTTGTTTGTTCAGATGTTTTTTTCTTGCTTTCAGCTCGATTGAGATTAAACCTGTTCTTGCCTGTAGGCACTTTTTTCCTCTTGCATTCTTTTGTTTGTTTTTTTTTTTTAGGTCTTTTTATACTTCATAGATCACCCTAACTTACATTCATATCACTCAGGTTATAGTCAAAATGCTTTAAAACACTGTGACAGTGGGGAAGAGTGGAGGTGTGCATGTTATGAAGGGGTGATGTGTCATTCGGGGCGGGCGGGATCCCCCACTGTGCGTACTGTGGGCGTGCTTTCATGTGTGTGTATGTGTTTCCGAATGACATTCAGATCCCATAAAACTGTTGTGATGAAGAACGGAGGAGGCACTTGTACTAAATGACAGCTGCAGCCTTATCTCCCCCAGAGCGCTCTGATGTTAATTTTCCATGGAGTGTCTCAAGCCAGATTTCATTCAGGATTCTGATGTTTAATTGACAAGGTGACAGCACAGAAAATGACACAGAAGATAAAAGAGCAGAACAGCTGAGACATAAAACATATCCATAATCTCTCTGCAGCCTTCAGTATTTATAGGAAGCTGATTTACACATTTACTTCACTTTAAGCCTAAAGATGTGGAATGAAAACATTGAACTGAAATTGGATATATGATAAGGGAGTATTTTCTGTGAATTCCTCAATCTCAAGCATAAATATCAGACTTACTATTTTTTTGTTCCTTTTTAGATTAAAACAAATAAAGTAAAATAAAACTATATAATGTTTTTTTTTGTTGCCAAGAATAGGTCAATGCATTGTTTGATTTATGCAAAGAACCTGACAAATAATAAAGCAATCTGGTTCATCGTTCTATGTTTTTTTATGTAACAAGAGTTGAGGTTATGTTATTCTTATTCAATAACCAAGAAGTAGCCAGACGATCTTGCACATCTTTCACAAACAAACAGAATAACTTTCAGTCAAGGATTAAAACAAAGCCTTGCCCTTCTATTTAAGTCAGTGTGGACAAAGTTTTGGATTAAGTTGTGCTGCACCTCATGCAGATGATAAGAAACTGTTAAGAGTAGAATTACATCAGAGAAATCCTGTGTTTGTGGTTGAAAGATTTAACCTTCATACTCTGACCATGCCCAGTGGTGATTTTAGTAACAATGGCTTGATCTTGAAGGTAGTTCTTTCTAAATTTCAGATTTCAAGAGTTACAGTTCAAAGATGAAGACAGAGATGTAAGAGGAAGAATGAACCAGCAATGAGTAATGTTGGAGCCAGAGAGGGAACAGAGCTGTGCGTTTGTGTATAAGGAGCTTTGTGTATGCTCTGTCATTTTTCTTTCTTGCATTTCACATCACTGATGTAGTGTTATAAGTTCAAAGGTGCACTGATGGGGGAACTTTCATTAGCTGTAGCATGTCTACCTTCTGAGTTATGCCAAGGTTTATCCAACCAAGCAGTTGCGGGCAATTGGGACGTGCTGGCCATGAAATTGGTCATTTCATCTCATGTAGTGTGTCATAGTGACCGACAACAAAGACTTGTCTGGGACTCCTTACGACTCCTTGAAGTTTAGACACTGGTGATGATGGTGAGGAGGGATGCAGGATTAGGGCAGATCCACACGGGGACGAGTTGAGGAGTATCTGCAAACTTTTGTTATTCACAGAGCATTTTTGAAAACGGGTCCTAGAGTGAATAAATCTAAAAATGCTTGCCATTGCATCTACATGTGTACGACAAATTTGCTCATTTTCTGAAGCAATGATGTCATTGCCCTGTCTCTCTAATAAACAAAATTGGCCAACCCCAACATCAACATAAACAGTGGTAGATCACAGTGACGTGTTCATGCTGCATAAGCCTCGGAGCCTTTTATGGCTATTACAACAAAATTTTCAACTCCTCTACTACCATTTCGAGCAACAAGTGGACATGGAGAACAGCACATTTCACATCTTGTTTTGTTTTCTTACATCGCAAATGTTTTTTGCACATGTTCTAGGTCCTTTTTCTCTGGTTTTGGTGTGTGTCTGCGGCAGCGTTACAGCGCCACTTACAGGCCTGGTATATGTACTACAGAGTTTTCAGTGTTTACATGTGGACAGACAAATTTGTTGAAACAATGCCATGTTTACAGAAAACAGTTTCTCTGTGTGGACAGAGCCTTAGATGAGGAACCACTTCTGAGGAGCGTGCCATGGACACTGATGAAATGATTGAAGGTGCTGGTGAGGCATGTAGAAATCGATAAGGACAGAACCTCTGTGGAGCTGAACCTTGACAGGGATGGGATGATTGGAGGTGCCTGGGATGTGGGTGACCAAGATCATGAAAGAGTTGACTGTGGGGGGTTAAAAATTGACTGCAGCAGGATGATTGGCTAGCAGGCCTTGGCAGAATCTGGTTGGTCCAGTGCTGAGGTGAGACTACGCCCCTAATCAGCTATTGGTTCCAATCACAATGGGAGGGTGAGAGGAATGAATTAGAGGGGACGTGAACAGATGAATTGATGTATGAATGAATGCTTGAATTTATGTTTAATCTTCATTACAGTAAAGGTGAGGTGCTTCAAGTAGTCCAGTCAACCTAACTTCCTTTGTAGGTGGCCCTAGTGTAAAAGGTTTGTATGGTCCTGCTTTATTCCAGAATTGTCCTAATTTGTGTTTTTGTTGGAGCACAGAGGATCAACATGATGAGACATTAGTAACTCATAAAGACACACAAAACCCACAAGTGTAAACAGCACATCACTGCTGGAGGGAAACCAGATCTGTCTTGTGGCACTTCACTGCTGGCACCGTCTCCTCCAGGCATCACACAAACACACACTCACTCACTCACACACACACACTGGCCGTATTCCTGCTTTAACCAACAGCTGGCATTCTGGCTCCTTGTACCTCCGACACATTGACTCCTGACCGAGCCAATTCACCTGAACTGCTTTTATCCCAGCTCACCAGAGTTCCTCCTGTGTTAACCGACTCCTCACATCACCAGATATGTTGATCTCCTGTTACCCGCCTCATGCCAGAATGTGTCATAGAGACTGACTTTACGGGCATCATTTCTGAGATGATGTCAAACAACAATGGCACTCACAAAGTTATGATGCCCAGCAGTGCCACAGACAGTAATCTGCTCCCTCCTTTAATAATCGTCTGGAGATCGTGTGACATTTTCACTCTGTGCTGTCACATAGCAACAGCTTTTATCCTAGAAAAGGGCCTGTGACCGTCTAAATTTGGAGAAGCAAATAAACACTACATGTGTAGAATCAGTTTGTTGAATCGCCCTAAAATGAGAACATTCACACAAAGCCAAACTCACTCATCTGCTGCAGATCTCTGAGTTTAAAACTATGGCAATTAATCACAGTTTTATCTTTATTGTGACATGAGCCTTTGGAACAGACACATCACACTAGTCTGAATGTATTGCAAAAAGTATAAAAACTCTTTTGATGTGGTAAAGCGAGGTTTTGTAGTATAATGGCCCTTCATTTATACCATTTGATACAGTCAGATGATGCTCAAGGTGACTAAGCTGCCTTTAAATTAATTTGTTCCAGTTATGTTGAGAAAAAGTTACTTTGATTTCTTTTAGATCCAGAAAATCTGCAAGTTTTGTAAAAAGCAGAGAGAATACCATAGGTAAGGACACCAAGTTATACTTTATATGCACTTTACCTTTTGTTAAGTTATTGCAATCCTCACAATAAATCTCTAATAAATTTATATTCAGCAGAGACAAATATGATGAAGACAGGTCTATGATTGGTCCATGGATCTGTTACTAGCTTTAGTTCTTACTTCAGTCCACTTGTCTCTGCCCACCTCCCTTCCTTCGCCCACACACCTAACACATCATAGTGTGGATGGCCGTTCATCATGAGACTGGAAGCCACATTCAAGATTTCCTACCGCTTAACAGAGGTTTTTTCTTGCCACCATGATGAGGGATTCCTGACTGGCTATTTGGATTCATGTTGGGTGTTGGATGTTTGTATTTGTATGTATATGTATATGTGTATTTTATATATGTATATATGTATCTATGCATATATGTATATCCATAAAATGAAGAGCTTTATGCTCTATTGTAAAGTGTCTTGAGATAACACTTGTTATGAATTGGGCAATACAAATAAAGATTGATTGATTGACAATCAAAAAACTGTGTTTTGTATGTTACATATTTTTCTCATATAGTGCAGGCCTCTAAAACTTTGTAAGGAAATTAATAAGTCTATAAAAAGGACTATTATCCTGTCAAGGTCCCATGTCCTGTAAAATCAGTTTTCTTTTCTTTTAACGTTAGAAGGGGGTTAGGGAGCAGAAGAACATGACACCTTTTACTAAACTCTCAGTTCATGATGAAGGAAAATGCCCCTAAAAACAATCCATTATTTACTTCCTGGGGTTAATTATGTTATAGCTACACAGCCTCCACCTACATGACTGTTTTGAAGGTCTCCTTCAACCCTGCAACCCTCAGGGCAAAACTTAGGCAGAGCCATTAACGTATCCTGTCGTCTCCCCACCCCCTCAGATCAGGGTGTTTCCAAAGGGGAGGGGAAAAGAGCTACATCAGATCCTCTACAGAGATGAACTTTTCACGACATAAATCAAATCCTTAATTAAAAGACACACACAACATGATGTAAAAGGTCAAACCAACAGGACATGGAACCTTCTAAATTTGTTTAAGAGCATGGGTGCAGAAAAACAAAGAAGCAGATGAACATTTTTTTTTTTACCAAAATACAACAACAGCTTGTAAAATGGCTTAATTTTTTTTTAAGTTTGATCTTAAAAGCAAGAGGACTTGGTTGAAATTCTTGAACATGGCTCACCTGTCCTCCAAAAGGCTTGCTTAGTTCCACAGACAGATCTAATAACAGTGATTGAGTCTCTAGACTGTTAAAGCGTTTGCTTTCACAGTAAACGACACTCAGATAGGATTTTAGCTTTTCTGTTTAAAACAGGAAACAAATAAGGCATCTGCCTGTCTCTTAGCAGTAGTAAGGCTGCAAGAGACGGCAAAAAGAGGTAAGACACAGTGAACTTTTGAACTCATTTAAAGAGGCATTATTTTTTCAGGCTGTGCTCATGTCTCAAGCAGCACATTAAGCCTGATCTTTACCCCTGCAGTGAATCTACAGTGTTGCTCACAGATGTGCAACTTCACACTGAAAATTAGCTACCTTTCAGTTCAGTTCACAAAGCTTACAATGGACTAAAGATCAGAAAGTCAGAAAGTACAAATTATGTGAAAATTCTAGTGTTTCATCAGAGGAGGGTCAAAGTACAACTTGGAAAAAAATAAATGAAAATGCCTGTCCAGAAAATTGACAGACAAGGTTCTCAGTACACATACCCAGTCTTTACTAATTAGTTGAATGCAATACAAATGTCCTTTATTCAGCAGGGATGTGTCCCTCTCTTTTCAACTCTAACTGAGACCACCAAAAAGTAATTATTTAAACAGGATGGGTTATTTTATAAGGATTCGTCGAAATGAATACACATCAATAAAAGATACAAAGTAATCACCGTCCATTTTGCAGGCTGTTGCTGTATAGCAGGTGTGATTTAAGTGTGGCGACCTCTCTTAGCCACTCTCTTCCTGTCCCCTCTCCTGTGTCTGCTGCTCCCCACCCCCCTCGCTGAGGCTTGTCGGCTGTGGCTGTCTACTGATCACACCTGCACCTCACTGCTTCATCTACGCACCTACTTATGCTCCTCCTGGACTCTTCTTCAGCGCCAGTTGATTCCGGATCTTCTTTGTGGTATTGTGGTCAACTTGAGTTCTGTAACTCGTATTCTAGTGTGTTTGTGCATCTGTTTGATGGACTTTTTACTCACCTGCATATACTTACCTGCTCCTGTGCTCTTTCAGTGTTCTCCATGGGCTTTCATCACTGCTACACTCGTCACTCAACCCCAGCTGCATTCACCTTCTCCTGCAGCTCTGACTACTCCCTGGATTCACCTTCACTCCTGCAGCCCCCACTCCTCTCCTTTCCTCCTCCATTACTCCTATCTCCAATAAACTCTGGACTGTTGTGACTTTACACTCTCTTGTCTTGCTTTTGGGTCCAAAACAAAAACCCGTGGAAGCAATTCCACATCATTAAGTTAGCAAACAGGTTTTGGAAATCAGCTGTTTGAAAATTATAGCCTATTATTCATATTAAGTATGTATTCTTTAAACTTAAAGGCACAAAAATAACTGAATGTTGAGAAAAGTCAGTAAGAGAAGCACAGAATGAGAGGGAGATCTAACATAAGTTAGTAAATGTTGCCTGTAGCTTGATGTTTTATGATAATTTACAACAAGCACAAATTTGCCTGTGGGGCTTCTTGTCTTTTACTGAGGATACAAAGCAAAGCAGTTTTGCAAGTGTCATGCTGCCATATCAAGCAGTAATATTTATTCCCCTGTGAGGTTTTACCCTCCCTGTGTTTCGGGTAAACAGGTTGAACCATCTCCAGTGGTGGTATCAAAAGCATAATAAAGGTAAGAGGGGAGCACATGGAACCAGGGGATCACTTTGCTGTGAGTGGGAGTTTTTTCTTTGTGTTTATGTAAAATGAACTGTGTCACACTCTCTCTTGCTGCCCCAAGGCCGTACCACACTGAGAGTCAATTCAAATTTACTGTCTTTTTGGAATTAATGTGGATGTCTAAGGTGTAACTGTTTTTGATGTAGCTTCGTTGCAGCCCTTTTTGCAAAAATGGACTGCTGAGAGGGCTCTGGAAACAGTTTCAAATTAAAGGCATTGTATAAAGCTTGGTTAGTCCTAACCATAAAAATCTCAGACCTGGTCTGTCATGGTGATGTAGCCTTTTTGAAACAGGACCCTCTTCGCTCACAGTCCTTCATAGAGTGTGCTCTATCTGCAGCCATGCCCACAGCTGGATGAAGCTCCTTCTGTTAATGTGGAGTGTTTGGATATAACAGCCAGCTTTGAGACAAACTCCCCTCACTCCCTCCGAAACAGAAGAGTCATTCAATCCTGATTTTTTGTCATTCATGACTTATGTTTTACACATAAACAATGTTGGGCAGATTCAGTTCCTCGTAGAAATTATACACTTAAATGACAAAAAGGAACATTTTCCTTTTTTCATGACCTAGAATTCAAATCCATGCTTTAATATAAATTATTTTTATCTTTAGCTCATAATGATATGGACCTACTGCTTACTAAACATATTTTACTCAAAATTGTTTGCAGGGGCTAATGTGAAATTTTGATCTACAGACAGTTTGCCTTGGAGAGCAATGACAAGTGTTTCATCTGCTCAGCAAGTCAGCATGGAGACTCCATGTCGGAGGGTTTAACTACTCACAAACCCCACTGATTGTCTCATCTAGTTCTTCTTAATCCTTTGACTGGCATTGTAACCGTGCAGTTGACTTTTTGCCGCCACACCACTGTATTTAAAACTCTGAAAGTCCGTCTTTGTCTGTCTTTCCTTTTTCACCTCTCTGAGTACCATCTGTAACACCAATATGTATTGACTGGGTGGTACTGCTGTTCATAAATGTAATTGTTAGAAAACTATAAAAACTCGGATGTGAACCGTTGCTGGATAGATCCTCAGGTATCTCTCACAGTAAGAGCAAACATCAGAGTAAGAAAAAATCTTTCACATATTTCCAGATCCTCTAACAATCGTAATTTAGTTGAAGGAAATAATTTGATGATAAAAAGTGTATCAATCATTCCTTAGAAAACTGGGTCAAATGCAAAATATCTAAATTTTGCTGTCTGTGATGTTTTCAAATTAAAAAAAGAAAATTTTGTTGCAGAAATGAAGGAAATCCATTCATGCCCAGGTTAACTCTTAACAGGCAAGCCAACCAGCAGGTTGACCTGCATTTCTGCTTCCCGATTGGGTAATCTGAAAATAAAACCTGAAATGTTGCTAAATGAGGAGGAAGGAACACAATTTTACCAACAAATAATTTGTTGCAAATGTATGTCTTAGTTTGGAAGTCAAAGGGTTGAAGGAGCAGCACTGCTAGGAGCTCAATCAGGCAGTTCACTGTCTGTTATCAAGTACCTGATACAACTGAACTATCCCTTTAAGCTCTTTCTTGGGTTCAAACTGCAGATTTTTTATTTAAACAAACTTATATGTTAAAAAATGTCAGAAGTGTTGGATATGATTCCTCATTAAGGAGAAGATTGTGTGTCCTGACCAGATCAGAACCAGTGCACCAAAGCACTGAGTTAACGCACCTCCAGTAGCATCAAGTATTTCTGTTAAACAATAAAAAATGTCAAAATGTCCTCTCGGTGTAAAAGAACAAACATTCCATATGGACGCGACGCCACAGCAGCACAGATCTACCCGAGTCACCGTGGTGATAGGATCACATGCTCAGCAGAGCCGGCCGTGACTCAACTCAGAGGTGGGTGTCTGAAAGCTGTCACACTTACACACTCCAGCATCCTACCTAATCATCCACCTACTGAGCCACACAGCAGGGGAGCAGCACCGAGGCAGAGGAGACAGACTGAAGGAGAGGCAGTTAACACGAGAGGAAGGACGATGAGCCGGAGGAGGAGAAAGAGGAGGAGGAGGAGGAAGAGGTGGTGGTGGAGGAGGATGTGGCAGAAACAGAGAGCTGTGGATGATGAAGGCCAAACATACGCCGTTATGTTTGTTTATTAACAGACGGTCCCTGACTCATCTGAGCTGGGATGAATGGAGGGATGAACACCATGTGACCTCTGTTCTTCCTCAGCGACAGGTCTGTGGGGTGACAACTTATCTGCAGGGTGTGAGGACAGAGGGTGACACCGCTGCCTTCACCCACATGGTGTCCTTTCACTCAAACTGTCTCTAAAGTTAGGGAGATAAAAGTGATCTGGTGTTGGTCTTTTTACTGATGCAACAGTGAGTTCACTTTGGTGTTTTGATGCAGACACTGATGAAAATATATGATTTTACCAGGATAAAAAGGAAAACAACGTCCTTAGAGTTCTCATATTATGCTTTTTAGAGTTTTTGTTAGCCCTTTTGTGGTTTGAATGTCTCCCTTGTGTGACTGAGCACTTCTCTGCACAAGGCAAAAAATCAGGGGCATCTACCTGTGGCTTGTTTCCTCAGCCCCCTGAATACCCAACTGTGTGACATCCCACCATTATTTCATCTGCAGTTTAAGCCCACTGGCTCAGGGTAGCAAACCCCGTGCAAGACATGGGCCTCAGGTACAACATAGAGCTGTTAAAAACATGAAGCTTATTGACTCTAAACTGACCAATCACCACAGAGCAGACTGGTCAACCAGTCAGAGTGGAGCAGACGCACAGGGGGGAGGGGAGCCTGAACCAAACATTCATGAGATGGTTTCAAACTTGTGACTGTTCGCAATGTTTTAAAGTCTGTGAATTTACACCACTGCAACTTTAAGAGACAATTTGTCCTCTCCATAGAAATTACCTTTTACGGTACCATTCTCTATTAGCTACAGGCGCGTCTTGTTGCTGCTAAGCACTGAGTGAGGATGGTGTAAGTGATTTACTTGAATAAAACTGCAATTACACTCCTGACAAATGAGCAAAAAAGAAAACCAGAAGTGGTTCAGAGCGCAAACCTCTGCCAGGGCATTTTCGTTGTTGAGCAAGTTACAGCCAAAAATGTGGAAAATTGCCTGCTCTTGCACTGTTTACCAATTCCTAAAATATTCCTGGATCCACATCTTGATTCATATCACCACCAAAATGAAACCAGCTCTTCATTGTGCCATGGCTAACATTCCTCGAAAATGCCATCAAATTCCTTAAAAAAAACTTGTTGAGTTCTCAGTAAAACTGTGAAATACAGCCTATCCTGCAGTGTGAACGAATCATTATAAAAATTCCTGTAACTGCATTTGGATTCAGATCACCGAAATATAATCACTTCTCTTATAAACAATTGATGTGTGTATGTTTGCTGACTTGGATCAGATATTTTAAATTACACAGCAATTTACCTGAGCTTTCTTAAGATATTGTATTTACAAGCATGACCAAGCAACCAAATGACTTTTGATCTATGACCTCCAAAGTCAAATCAGTTCAGTCCAGTGTCAAGGGGAACATTTGTGCAGGTTTGAAGAAAATCTCGACATTATTCTTAAAGAGCGTGCTCACCAAGCAAAGGATGATCACAAGACTTCATGACCTTGACCTTAGATCTATGACCTTCAAATCTAGGCAATCAATCCTTGAGTCTGAGAGGGCGTTGTGCAAAGTTTAACCCTGTGTCAAGAGTTATGCCAGTGCAGGTTTTCCCTCATAGCTTCACACAAGTGAGATGTAGAATCAACAGATGAAAATGCTCCTGCGACCCTGTCAGTTACTTTTTAAAGTAATGTCACCTGATCTAATGCTCATTTTCAAAAATTGAATAAACACAGCATCAGAAAGCAATTTGCCTTTCCTGCAGCAAAAAAGATCCTCAATGATGTCTTCATTTATCCAATTTATGAGCCACCAATTATACAAGGTGAAGCAGTCAGAGGTTCAAATTTTAATCGAGGGTACTTGTACCACTTCACTCTGTGTGTTATCATCTATTTTTGTTTTCTGAACAAATAAGTGACATTTAAATGTGATTTTAACAGACTGAGGGCTTTAACTCAAAACCTGATCACACTCAATGAATTTCTGCCACTGTTTCTGCTGTGAAGTAAACTCTGCTGGGTTGATTTTTTTATTGACTCAAACTTGATCAATTTTGACCCAGTTATTTCCAACACTTCCATTAAAGCTTTTGATTTGTAGATGTTGATTATTGACTAGATTATTGAGCAACAAAGTGCTATAGAAATGTAAAGTAGATGTCATTTATTGATTTTAGAATGAGCAGTAAACTCTTAAATCCATAATTAAACAATTTTGTTTGTTAAAGTGACCAGAAATAGGAATCAGCATTAGTTTAAGATAAAGACTGCGTATCTGATGTTTGGAGTGAAAATTTTAGAATAAAGCTGACCACACAGATGATGCATGTAGGACTCATAAAATTTCAATAGAAGTACAGAGGGGGTGCTGCCATTTCAGATGCCTGAGTGAGCCCAGTTTTTTTGTTTCTTATTTTTAAACTGCATTCAAATTGAATATGTTTATTTTTTTTTAACTTACTTGATATGTTTCTTATTTGTAAAAGCCTTTTTTAACTTTTACTTTGTTTGTCATATTAATTGATGGGCTGATGTTTTAGGCTGTAGGCCTCCCTTGAATCAGGAGATTAGAAACCTACAAATCAGCCTTTGACTGTGGATGTGGTCCAGCAGCAGACTTAGAGGTGAGATAACCTATCCAACATATTATTGTAGCAGAGACCCTACTCAACAGAATTATTTAACTTAAACATTAAAAAGAGTATTTAGAGTAAAAATGATCCACCTGATGCCTAAACTGAAGGTCAACGGTTAACATACAAAGATTATGTAGTTCAAATAGCAAAAAATATAAATCATGATATATATATTTTTTTTACTGTGAGGCATCCAGTGATATTTCATCAATTAAACGTTAATCAAATAAATGCTAAAAAAAAAAACCCCACAAGAATAATGCATTCTTCATAAAGCAGTAAGATTTTCGAAGTAGGTAACTTTCCCTAAACTTATCTTAACAATGCTGAGACCAGAGGTCATGAAACTGTATTCAAAAGCACACACTGCAACAGCCGGAGCAAACTTATGCAGGATTCATTGTATTCCAGATGGACTTGGATGTCATACTGAACTAGAGAAAATCAGCAGTGTGCACTGCACCAGTCTACCTCGCTTACTCCACAATGCAAAGCACCAGCAGGTCAGAGGTCAATATGGCAGACAGCAGCAGCTTACTATATTCATTTAATCAGCATTAGTGTCATTAGCACATGCAATAATTCTGTTACATTTATAGTGCAGTAATATGCATCAGATCTCAGTAAATGTATTTTTTTTGCTGTTGCGTACGTACTATACATTTCACAGGTAAATTTTCACCTGTGAAAATCCTGACAATTCAGATAAATGACTTACAAGATAATGTTTACGTTTTTTATTCATGTTTTTTTTAAATGGCTATCCAGCTGTCATACTACATACAGTCCTTCTGTCAAAAGGAGTGTGTGCAGTGCTATCAGTAGCACAAAATCATAAATAAGTACAAAATATTTCATTTTTGTTGAAATGTCACCAGAGTGCAGAAATGGATTTGACTCGGTCTACCGAGCAATATCAAATCATTTCAAACAGCAGTATTGCCATGAATGCTGTAGGACATTATTACCAAAGCATTTTATTTTAAAAAAAGTAAAAATGAATAAATAAATAAATAAATACAAGGGGAAATAGTTATATCTGCTATGGTGGTTATGTTTTTACCACTGTTAGTTCACTGGATAGCTCAAAAAGTTTTGAATGAATGTTGATGAAATTTTTCAGGGAATAATGGACATGGCAGTTTGGGCAATTTCTACATTTTTGACAATAACTAACTGGGCATTGTTACCTCTGCCAAGGAGGTTATGTTTTTGCCGGCGTTGGTTAATTTGTTTGTCTGTCCGTCTGTTTGTGTTCAAGATAACTTGAAAAGTTATGGACGGATTTGGATGAAATTTTCAGGAAATGTGTGGAATGGGATAAGGAAGAAATGATTAGATTTTGGGACTGATCAGGAATTTTTTAAAGGATTCTTTTACATTGCGAGATAGGACCGTTTTCGCCAAAGTGGACTGAAGTTGCTTGGCGGAGGTCCGCGCTCTCGGTGAGTGGTTTTATAGTTTGGTGCTTTGGTGCTGACCAATGCTTTGGTGAAGGCTAGTGCTCTTGGGGCACTCTTATTTAATGACATAAATAAGCAGTGTTACGATAGTAATAGTTAACAAAATAACTGAGGAAAAAGACAATTTTATGAATATATACATAAAAATCTGTTAACATATTAATAAGGAAAAAACAAAAACAATGATTGTATGTTTTGTTTTATCTTTTTTGTAATGTGTGTGTGTGTGTGAGAGAGAGAGAGCTTGTATGTGCATGTTTACATGTATAGGTATAAATGTGTGTGTTCAGGTTCCTGATTTTTTTTTTAGCTCCTCAAAAACTTTCATGTATTTGCTCTGTTTTTGAGTTTGTTTGTTTTTTTTGGTTTTTTTTTTACAAATTTTCATCTTGTTGGTTAATAACATGATTTGGTCTAATTTGAGGGGTGCTGAGGCTGATTTGGTTGTACTGGGTTGTTGTTGTAGTTCTGGTCCTTTACAGGCTGATCAGCAATGATCTATGGACATGAGTGCTTAGGCTTGGCACTAACTGTATTACTGTATCTGATAACTATATCTCCAAAACTCACAAGAGTAAACCTTAAAAAACATGTAATTATCTAACTTATTGTTGAATGATTTATTTCTGTAACAACTTTAATCTCTGTCAGAAAGCAGCAGATCATCAGTCGAGAGACTCCTCTGATTCCTGCTGACCTGGATGTTTAGACTAACAGCACCCTCTTGTGGCTGTGATGTAGAACGACATGCTGGAGTGCACCACACAGGGCCACAAAAAGGATAAAAATGACGATGACTGGGCCAGTTCACACCTCATTTTATTATATTAAAATTTAATAAAATTAAGGTTAAGATACGCCTTTCAACTGAATTATTCTTCACAGTAATAAACAGTCTACATCACATCTTTCCCGAAATGGCTTTCCAGTGCAAACAGCCATTGATTGTTAAGGATTTCAATCATATTTCAGTGGTCCAAGTTGGCCTTGGCTCCCACTGGATTAGCCCCTGAACAGGATAAGAACTATGGTTTGTGCAGCAGAGAAAGTCCCTGACAGCTTATCTTTACATTTAGATACAAAACAAAAACAAACTGCACGAAGCTGACAAACTGTACAGGAGTGTTGAGACTTAAAGGTGATGAATGTGATATTTGTTTTATATGGGACCTAAAGATGGAGCAGATACATGAGCATGACTGTAGCTGCTACATGCTACTGTGGTCCATTTGGTCATATTCAGCCACCTAACAAAAGAGTTGGATTATCATGCGAGCCACAGTTCCTTTATGCTTGGGATCAGGTGTGGGCCCATTAAACACGGACCATATGCCAGAGCTGGCCCCCACACTGTAGTTTGGACTCACCCATCTGAAATCATACGGTACAAAACAAAAACAGGAGGCAGCAGGGGGGGTCATCTGTACAGTTTTTGTCTCCTGTTTTATTTGGATGAATGAAACACTTTGTTACAAAAATGACTTAAAATGAACAACACTGTACAATGAACAGGTAGAGTTATTTTTCTTCTTTTTTTGGTTTTCAAGATAAATACACTAAAAGGCTAAATGCTACCACAAGGGAGGAAGAGAGGAGTGGGGAGACAGAGGGGAGGGGGCACACGATGGAGGACACAGAGGGGAGGAGGGACGGACACACATACACTCAGTCACACAGTAAGGTAACGGGCTCTTTGTTCTGAGGGGGAATTAAAGCTACATGTAGCAGGAAGTTGGCAAACAAATGTTACAGTTGGCATTCATGTGCAGGGGGAGGGTTTGTCGTCTGAGAACAAAAGATCTTTTTGTTGTTTTTTAGCAGAGGGCCACTCCTACGACCACACCCACCCCACCCATCCCACTGTCACGTACTCACTCACAGGTGGAAATGTAAACACCTGAAGCTCCGCCCCTCGCTCGACAACAAGAAACAACAAAACCTTCCTGGTTAAATGTTTGACGACTCACTCGCTCCACTGGAGAGTGTCAGGAGTGTTCAGCCTGAAAAATGAAAGGAGGCTTCTTTTCATGCACTTTGACATTTTGGGATTCCAAACAGGACTAAATTTCATCAATACAGTTCTAAAGTTGAGGAAAAAGTACAAAAAAAAATCAGAATTATGTTGAAGTTAATAAATAACTTCACAGCATAAGTGGAGATATAAAGGAAAAAATGCAGCAGTGACCAGAAAGAAAATCAAAATCATTCGAATTTGTGATCTAAGTTTCAATTTCTAGAAAAAACTTGCCAAATTATCAAAGATGAAGTTTTAGAGTTACAGAAGAAATTTAAAAAAAAGTGTGAGATAATTTTGAAACAAGCCTACAATTTCATGATTTAAGTTGAAATGTTGGGCAAAAGAGTCAAAGTTTCCATAATGATTTGAAAAAGGCCTTGGTTTGAGTTAAAGCTTTAAGTGCTAATAACTAAATTTCAAACTATTTTTTAAGATTTTTGTTGTTAAGTATAGAGGTAAAAGTCAATACATCAAAGAAACAGACCTTTAATTTTATGGTCAAAATGTAGATATAATAAAAAGACGGATATTTAAGATAAAGTAGAAATAGTTCATGACTTGAGTTCAAATGAAAAGAATTCAAGTAACAGGGATAAACCTAAAATAAGGTGTCAATTTCATAATTTCAGTTGTAAATAATACAACTGCTAGGCCAAAATATCAATAATCTTGCTAAAATAGGCATCTCATTCATGATTTTAATTGAATTGTTGGAAAAAATAAAAATTGAATTTTCAAGAAAAAGTTAGAGTAGATTCAGTTTCATGATTTAGGTTATGAAGTTGAGGCAAAAAGTCAAAAATATCAAGGATCATATTGAAATAAGGCCATCATTACATGAATTTCAGAGTAAAGTCAAGGGAAACAGTCAAACTTTAACAACCTGACAGAATTAAGATGTTGAGAAAAAGTCAAAAATGTATTTAACATTTCCCCATCATTTTGACTCCGTCCTCAAAGTGCATGAAAAAAATGTTCTCCTCGATGTTTTCTCTCTCCGGCCCTCACACTCTCCAGTGCTCACACACACACACACACACACACACGAGGGGAGCAAATGAAAAAAGGGGGCGATGGGGGGTGAGGAGGGGGATGATGGGAGTAAAGCTTTAGGTACTCTGGCAGCACGAGCAGAAAGGACGAGAACTTAAGAAGGATCAGAACAGCTACAAAGATACCAAGAGAAACTTCATTATCATCATCATCATCATCATCGTCATCATCATCATCATAATTATGAGAAGAGTAAGATTATTTTTCCAATGACAAATACTTAAAAATATACATTTCATCATCATCTTAATTATCATCATTATCATTATTGTTATTCCCCTTTGGATAGCTGAGGTTAGCGCTTCACAGAGCCGGCTCGCTGGGTGACGGAGAGGAGGAAGAGGAGCAGAAAGGATGGATGGATAGAAGAAGAGAGAGAGAGAGGATGTGGTGGAGGCCGTGTGTTGAAGATAGAAGGTCAAGATAGAGCTCTTTGGTTTTATTCTTTAACTTCTGACTCGCTTTGCTGTGTAGCTGGAGGAGAAAACCTTTGGACTAAAGCTGTATTGTAGAGGACAGAGAGAAGAGAGGGATGTGAGAGAGGAAGAGTGTGATGGTGTGGATGAGAGTGGGTGGAGGAAGATGGAGCAGCTTGTTTGCTGTTGCTGTCTTGGCTCTCCATCGTCAACAATAATCACATTTCTCGTGCTGCTGTGATCAGGAATTAATCAGCTAAACTTAATGGAGTGTAGATCAAATTTATGCTTCCTGCACTTCTTAGATTAAAGATTGAGGCTGTTCCGACTTCTTCATGGTAAAAGTGAAGAAGCACATGAAGACTGGAAACACAAGGGAACAGCGATCAAGGCTCTCTCTAAATGAAGCGGTAATTATGAATCACTGAGCTGATTCAAATTGTTTCATTCACTTTCCAGGTTGAGTCAATGACTGCATGCAGGGCTGCCCAAAGCTGTCTGTGGCTCTGCTGCACGACAAAGGCAATCTGCATTTAAAATTAAAGGAGTGTTATCAAAATTGACTTAAAATGAATAATTACTCACTGAAGACACTAGAATATAAACTTCATTCACTGTTACTTTGCTTTTGGGTATCAAAGTTTAGGGCTGGGCTCATTAATTGAACTTGAGGGTTGATAATGCTTGGACCTAAACAAACTGGTCTCATTCTCTCCCAAAACACGAGTGGAGTCAGACTCAGGAGGTGAATGTTTGCCCAGGGGCCTGTAACAGCTGATCCAGAGGGCCCATGGTGATGTTATTAAATGGCATCTAGAGATAGTTCATCTGCAAGGCCTCTTTGGAGGTGGTCTTGCTTCTGATAGTAGGACGTTTCACATGTGCTGCAGCAGAAAAGCTCAAGAATCTGCATTCCCATTCACATGATTGTGATTTACAGTGATTTTTAATTTGTTGTTGAGTTTAAACTACAGTTCAGGGCTAAACTAAACTTTGGGGTCGGCAACTGGCAGCCTGGGGGCCACATGCGACCCTCTAACTCCCTTAATGCAGCCCATCAGTTTGAAATATTTTATAACTGCAAGGAAATGAGTAAAATCTGACTAAATCTGCCATGACAGCATTAAAAAAGACTTATTTCCTAGAAAACAGAGCTATAATTGGCTGTTATTGTTCCTGTGAAATTCCATTTTGTGAATTTGGCAAAACAGAATCAAAATGTAAGTAAAAGAAACCTTAATAGCCGGTAAATTCTCTGAAATTTGTCATTTAAAATGTAGCATAAACTGTCTTTAATTATGCATTTAGCTCATTAGATTAAGTATTGCTAATTGCATTTAAGGTTTACAATAAATAAGCGATGATAAAGTAACTACTATATGTGTCCCTTTGAGAACACTTCAAACTGGGAAAACTTTACTCTCTGACAATGAGAGTAACTTTAATGTGGCCCTCCAGGTACCATCCCTGGGTTAGTAATCTTTTCTGATGGGATTAAGGCCAATATTAACGTATACCGTGTGATAATTATTATTATTTATTGCTGGTAAGAGAGTCAAGTTGATGCTCACTTTCTTTTTCAGTCTGTTAAGTTTTTTTAAAGCAAACCACAATAAAATATTGTTTCCCTTCAGTTATTACTTTATTATCACTCATGTGTCAACCTAAAGCTGTTTCCATAGGTTTTCTGGTTTGGTTCAGTATGCTTTGGTATGTTAAGCCCTGATCTTTCTTCTGTTTTTGTTACTCCAGATCAGGAGTGTCAGAGAGACGACAGTGACATCGCAGCAGCTCAGTACAGAAAACAAAGAGCAACAATGGACGACTTCCAGCAGTCTATCATCTCTGTTACTGTTTCGCTCGACACTATGTTTTTTTTTTTTTTTTTACCCTCATCACCTGACAAATGTTTTGTTTTAACTCTGTGGAGTACTTGAATTTGCTTCATGTATGAATAGTGCTCTTCAAATTAAGTGTCTTGCCGTTGCCGAAGGCAGCCAGGGATATCTAGGCCCACACAAAAAATAAGATATTCTAGTATTTTAAAGGAAAAAAGCTGATGTTTGATATTTTAGGGCCTGTGCCAGTCATGGGCTCTAGAAATGTTCTAACTTGCACACCGAGGTTTCTTGTATAACATTATCTGTCGTGGCGTTATTCCCTTCATCATGTGATGATGCGCTTGCAGTGAGCAGCGTTAGTTCTTAACTTTTTTAAAGGACTAGTTGGAGACACCCTCGACATTAATTTCAGGTGAGCAAATGAATAAGCACGTTTTCCTTAATTAGAAAAAAGGTCATCAGATGCTGTTTTAGAGAACCAGCTCTTTTTGTGCTATACGCAGAGAAAATGTGATTATGTTGACAGAGAGTTTCTGAACACTGACGTGAATGTCAGGGTCTCAGGGAGTGTGTACATGGTGCTGGATCTCGTGGCGGGGCATAGACTTTGGTATCATTCACTTAGGGGGTATCCCCACCACAGAGACCTGCACTTGATAGCCGGTCCCTTAAAACCCTGACATCCACAAATAAAAAGTGACTCATCAGAAACAAAACAGCAAAGCATAACAAGACTCACATGTCCATTATCCCTCCGACACGCTCAGCACACACTGAGATGTGAGAAGTGTGTATGTGCGTCACCCAGCTGTCCCGGTCTCAGCCGTTCCCCGAGTACCCTGCCCTCCAGCACCTCCTGATACACCCGGACAAGAAGTGGTCAACCGGCCCGCTCATCAGGCAGAAGGAGACCTAAAGGCGAGAGAGGGCACGGCGACCTTGGTTTTAAAGATGCTCTCAGACAGGAAGCTTCTTTTTGAGCCTGAAATTTGATCCAGATCTGATCCAAAGAGCAGCTTTAACCCCACAGTCCTGAGAGTGTGACAGGGAGGGAGAGGGTCAGATCTGAGGAGAGGGCCGTGTTCAAAGCTTAACACAGACAGCGGGGGGTTTTCCAGGGGGACAGAGTGTGTGTGTGTTGACCAGAGCATGAATCAGTGCAGGCCTTTAACCCCTAAACATCTCCCTCTGCAATCTTTTCCACGATCTCTGACTTTGCAGATCAATCCTGTGTGTGTGTGTTTATGCTGACCCTCACTGCGTCTGCTCTGAGCCTCACAAACAAACACACACCACCCTGAGCCCCTCTGAAGCCCCGCATTTTAAAGCATTCATCTATTTGGTTTATCATCAAAGAATATGAGGTATATGATGAACTATCTCTCTTTTACATCCTACAGTGGATGAGGGGAAAAAGCAATGCAGAGAAAAGTTTAAACAAAAAGAGACAAAAACTGGAAACGAGAAGAAAGCAGGAAACAGGGAGAAGTTCAGAGGGCAAGTTTAAGGCTGGGAGTCTGAAATCACACTCTTCTTCTCCCCTTTTCCCGTCAGTCATGTTAAAATGTAAGCCTGTGCCCCCAGTTGTTCTTCTTCTTTTGTGTTTTTTGGTTTTGTAAAGCTTTCAGCAAGTTCTCCGTGTGGGGAAGATCTGAAGAACAGAGGCAGCACTGTGTTATAAAAAGAACACCTCATCCTGAAACATATGAAGTACCTTCAGGCTTTCTTTACAGATGAGTTACAACTTTTATCTCATCAGGAGAGAAACAGAATAGAAACAGATAGAAACGCCTTATGCTACAGTGTGTGATACTGTTATTTCAATTTTGGTTCATAATAACATATTTTGATCACTACATGTCGCCTGAAATATTCAATTTGACATGTAAATGTGAGTGTGTGAGCCCATTCTTTGCATTTCATCCGTAATGTAAGTCATGCTGGTATACAGGGAATAGTTTTTTTGGGGCCTCCCTGTGGGAATTTTACGCCGTCTTCCTGCATCCTCTTTTTCTACCATGTGAGGCCCGCCCCATGGTCAGCGCTAACTCAGTAGTCAAGCTCTCAGCATACAGTGATAGTTAATAAGTATAGACTTTTAGTTAGGGGGTCACTCTGCCCACCTCTACTGGTCATTTGTTGTCTTAATTGAGCAACCATTTTGAGCCAATTAACACCCAAAAAGGTGTTCATACTTAACAAAACAGGAGTGTGTGTTGGCGAGAATCTGGAGATCCGATATGTTTCCAGAAACACAGGTAAAGATTCTGTCAAGGCATAGTCAGAGTAAAGCACATTACTGCACACACAACAATATTATATATAGATTTTTTTTTTTTTTACTAAATAGCCTGTTTTTAAATTTTTGGATAGCATTAAGGACCCACAGAATCATATGGTGTCTAATCAGTGTAATATATAAAAGGAACTGTCAGTGCAACATGAATAAACTTTGTTGTAAGCTCATGTGACAGAAATAATGATAAAAATATGACGCAGAGACAGGGAGTCAAATGGCTGAGTACCTGCATCTTACTAGCAGCCAGAGATGGGATTACAGTGCAAACAAATGTCCCAAATTTCCATGACTTAATGTCTGATAAATATCAACATTGCTTTACAAAGAAATTATACAGTAAAATTCAGCAATTTACTGGTGTATTCATATTTTTTAAATGTAAGATCTTGACCTACTTACTGAGCAGAACTGGGGGACAATTGATAATTAATTGATCTGAAAATAGTCGCTCTTTCATAGACATCAATTATGGAAAAATCTATTCACTTTTGCTAAAATAAATAAATAAATAAAATCCCCAAAGCATCTGAGCCAGCAGAGGGTACACACAGCTGTGTCAGTGTGCATGTTTGGGAAGTGAGATGGCGAAAGGCTTTTCCTTTTTGGAAATATCCCCATTGTTGTGACTTTTTGGACAGAAGGGTCAGGGTTCAAAGGCTTGAGCTATGTGGTTTTTATTCGAACGGCTGTGCATCAGACCATATGCTAGTGCACAGTTCATCAAGAGCTGGAGGCGAATGGTGATATGACGTCTGTCCTTCTTGTTATCAGGCTGCTGTTCGATGACTGACTAAACGAGTCTGCAGAGTGACAGTGAAGTCCACACATTCAAAGGCTGACGTGGAGTGGGCTACTTGTCATTTTTAATCAACAAGTAAAACAAGCCACTAAAGGGTTATATTCTTTGGTAATGCAAAAGCACTCTCACATATCACTTTACTCACAATATAGCACAGTAACGTGACAAGCTACTTTGACATAATAACTAACTTTAAAAAATAACTCAACCCAGCACTGCTTATTAGAGAGAAAGTGTTAAACACACAGCCTGTCTGTGTTGTTATTTATGATATGTGAAATGTATAGCAGTGTGCAATATGTGTTGGAGGCCGCTGCGCTTGTAGTCAGCATTTCATTCTCCTCTACTGGTTGCACTGGATAAATAGAATGCAATTGATTTTCATGATGATCTATATGGGATATTACTGTAGTTCAAGACAATCAATGAAGCAACCACTCAGGGTCAGCTGGCAAGTAATTAGAAAAATACAATGACTCTGTGATGATGTTTGGTTTGCCTCGAGTATATCTGCGGTATTTCCATGACCCTATTGCATGCAGCCTCTTTTGAAACATTTTGAGGTGTTTTGTCCACACAGTGCTGCCTCCAGCTACAGTGAAATTCCTCTGCTTTTTGAAGAAGAGAAATATAGATCTTTGTATTAAAGTCCCCTCAGGAACTCTTCTTGCATTTCCTGTTTGGTTAAAAGAAGAAGAAGAAAGAAAGCATGTCAGCAAGGGGCAAAAAAAAAAAGGAAGGTCTTAAAAAAGTACATCCCAATATGAAAAAGCACCTCTAGAAATAAATAAACAAATAAATAGCAAGACAAGCAAACAAATCATAGCTACCCTGAATAAATAGTACAATCAAAAGTCTAAATCATCTTAATAAGGAGAAATAAAAAAGTCCAAAGAGAGATAGTTGAAATTTTTGGTCTAAAATCAAGTTATTATCATCAATGTTTTTAAGGATCTTTTTTTTTTCTCAAAGTCTTTTTTGTAAGTTTTTTCTTTTAATACATTAGCGATAAGTAAGCAGTAGAACATAGATCTTTTTTCTACAAAATCTATAGAAGCACTAACAGATACATTCCGTCTAGGAGTCAGTGTGGAGGAAGGAGTTTCACCATCATGGTTGGAAACCAACCTCCACATCTCAAGTTTGGTTTGGGAAACGATTCTCGCGTGTTTGTCGACATGTTTTTTTTTATTCTGGCGTGGATTCAAACCAATTTTCTTTGGATATGTTTACGTAGACTCTGTCTGAGGACGTCACTGAGCGTAAAAATCTGTCATGGGAGTCTCATCTGTCAAACAGAGTCAGAATTAACCCTTTCATTCTTCTAGTAACTTTTCATAAACAGGCACAGATTCAGCTCAGGCGAGTCAGCTTTGACCCATGTGTATGTGCCCTCATGCAGCAATGAAGGCAGCTTCTTCTGTGTTTGGTTTGGTTCACTATTTGGTTTGCTATTCATGTTTTTGGCTTTTTGTGAGTGTATGTGACTATTTTTACTCTGCCAAGACAGTCTGTTTCTTTGTCTAATAAAAATCTGGAAGCTAAATTTTCACAGTATTTTTTTTTTTGTCCAACCACCTGATAAAAATCTCTAGCACGACTACGAAAAAATAAGGAGCTCTTGTAGGTAAGTTAGCGAGTACGTTCTTCCAAATGAGTTAATAAGCACTAAAGTACAGTACATAAAACGGCATCAAGAGACACAGCAGAGATCAAAACAATCAGAACCGACCAACAGAAAAATAAAAACAGATTTTTTTCATCTTAAAGAAGATTTCAGTTCAGTGAGGTCATTTGCGTTTAGCCCCTTCCAGGACCAGAGAGAGAGCCGAGCTGGAGAGAGCGAGAAGCAGAGGAGGGGAGGAACTGTCTGTCTTTGTTTTTGATCTGCTCGCCCGTCTGTCTGCCGGTCTATCCGTCAGTGCTACACAGTTTCAGAGCAGGGGGCGAATGCTTACAGACAGACAGACGGACAGACAGAGAGGGATATGCGTCGTCCTCCTCCCCTCCTCCCTCCAGCCGCATTTGGTTAAGGGTTCTTTTTGGTTTGCTTCGGTCATTCCTTGGGTTTTTGGTTTGCGTTTATTTTTGGTATCCTCTTACAAAATAAAAAAGAAAAAGTGTGACCCCTCACTACAGCGTGTCCCTCCAAATGTACCCTCATCCTGGGGGTTCGGAGTAAAGGAACAGTTCCCTAAATAAAGCTTCCCCCTGTGGGTACTTGGACGGGCCGGGTGGAGGGGAATTACAACAGAAGAAAGGTGGGGGTGTCACGTGGTAAAGTCCTGCTCTCCCCACCTCCTCTTGTGTCTTTATTGTGTTCGTACGTCTTGGCTGAAGCTCCATACAAGAAGAGCTCAGGCCAGCCTTGAGAATGCTTTGGTTTCCATTTTGAGAATTAATGGCAGTCTGAGGTGGAAAATGGCAGTGAAATGTGATTGATGAAGTGAAGATGGAAACAGAAGAATATCAGTAAACACGTCTAGACAGACAGGTGTTGGCAGGCGCGAGAGCCGGCTGTGACTAAACTTGGCTTTATTGACTTATTTAGCCTCCAGCCTCATCGGTTATTACTTTCAGTCTCCAATCACGGCCCTATTTCATACTTTTAACATGGTGGCCCACTTTTAACTAACCTAGTTTTTTTTTTTACAGTGTGCGAAGTTTCACAGGGCGTGTTTATTTAGCCACAGAGTCATATCTGTAATGGGCCATGTATCTTTTTAGGAGTGAAAGGTTGGAGTGATTAAGAGCGCAAAGAGTCACATGTTTACGTCTTAATGAATTCATTCACGCCTTGAAATCGCTCCTGCAGTGTGCCAACTCTATTTGGATCGGCGGCACTTGGTGAGACGATGCATCTTTGCACTTTCGTCATCTCTGTTCCTGCAGAAAAATCACACTAAAACAGAAAATATGCAAAATGACAACACGGATGCATAATGATGATGAAGAAGGTGACGATGATGATGACACTAAAAAAAGCTGCAACAATAAATAGGAGCTGTACTTCAAATAATACTAATAAATAGTAAAAAAAAACAAATCCCATCTGCACTTGTGAAAGTGTAAAAAACAGATAGTGGTTTACAAGCCTCTGTGAAGGTAATCTGGCGTAGAAATGACAGATTCAAAGCTAATCTATGCTCTTAGACCCAGAGGTAGTAAAGAGACTAACACATGAAGATACTGGCATCATTCATTCACGAGCTCTCACTCGATTAGTAACAATCGTTTACAAAAATTATCAAAATATCTGAAATGGAAACCTACGAGACACTGGACAGACAGGATGAGTGGATGGCAGATGGATGGATTGGCTCTTGATGTGTGTGTTTATGAGTGTGTTTGTGTGTGAGTAGCAGTAGCAGAGTCCTGGTCCTGGATAGCTTCAGTATTTACACGTCCTTTTGAATAAAGCTTTTCTCTCCGTATTTTTGGTTTTTGGTATTTGGGATTTTGGTATGGTTGTTGTTTTTTTTTGTGTATTCCTCCTCCGCTTCCTCCTCAGGTAAATTTTTGGTTTAAACGTATCCTCCCTTCTCTTCTTCCTTCAGACCCGCAGCTTTTCGAAATGATAAAAAAGGAAAACTTAAGCACATTCCTCCATTGTTTTTGTCCTTGCCGCCATTCCTTTGTCACATAGTAAAGTTATATTTTGTCATTTTTGGTTTCTGCACTCGACATGCGTCTCTTCCTCGGCCTCTTTGTCAAAGAGTCATTGGTTTGTTTTCCTTCAGAGAGAGATCGAGCGGCGAGGCGCCATGTCGATATGATCACGTGTTATTGACGAAAGGTCCCACGCTGCCTCCTCTCCATCAGTTTGGATAGATAAAGATTTTTGGTTTCGATCTTCCCCTTTCCCCCCTTCTTCTCTCCTTCACCCCCCTCTCCTTCTCTCCTCTTTCATTCTGTGTATTTTTGGCATCGAAAGACTAGGAGAGAAAGAGAGAGAAACATTGCGAAAGTAATGGAAGAAGAGCTCGAGAGAGAAAGAGATAGCTTTGGTGTGAAAGGCGAGGTTCTCGTTTCCTCCTTCCTCCCCCTCTCTGATTGGCCCTTTGGCGCCGTCACTCAATCTTGGCCCCGCCCAAAGAGGGCGGGCTGTGTGCCATTTCGCTGGAGGAGCAGGAAGAGGCGGGGCTTGAGCAGGGGGAGGGGGAGCAGGGGGTGGGGCTGATGCTGCTGGCTGACGGGAAAGGGGAGGGCTGGGAGGCTTTGGCTACGGCGGCGCTGAGGAGTCCAGCGCCGGGGTTCTGACCCATGTGGAGGAGGGCAGGGTGGTTGAGGAAGAGGGAGGAGGGGAGGCCCCCTGCCTGGCCCCCTGAGGCCCCCAACATCACCTTACTGCCTCCCTCAAGACTGGAAAGAGGCAGCTGACCACCACTGGCTGCCAGGGCTGAGGATGGAGAGGGAAGAGAAAAAATATCTTCAGTTATTATTTACCTTACTTTGAATCATCATGAACGTTTTCATTATTTTTCTAATTTCTCAAGTAAAGTTTGTTTTCTGCCTCCTTCTTCGTAAATAAGCTGTGAAGTTTCCTTTCTCTACAACCCTGTCAAAAAGGAAAACACAAACGATTCTATGATCTACTTTGTCTGATACAGACATGGTATAAAACATAATTACAGGTTGAAATTCATAAGTATAAGACGAACGTTACAAATTTTTGAGATAAAAAGCCCACAACAAACAGCGATTTTTAAATATTAAATCTCAAATTTATTTTATCCAAATCTAACATTTGTGATACACAATTTTGACTTTCTCTCTTATAATTTTTCCCTTTTATCGCTTGATTTTGACAAAACATAATTATGACTTTTTTGATCTTATGACTTTGATTCTTATCATTCTCATGATTCTTACAACCTTTTATTTCACAATTTGGATTATTTTATCTTATGTTTTTTACTTCTTATTTAGTAATTGTTAGTTATTAACAAAAAACATGCTTTTTATTATAGCAAGTTTGCTCTTAATTATATTATTTTTGACCTCTTATTTAGTTATTATGACTTTTAAAACTACATTTATGACTTTTCATAATTTGGACTTATTATTTTGACTTTTTATCCTATTCGTGTGACTTTTTGTTTCATAATGACTTAATTAACACTTTTTTAATCTCCCAAGTATGATTTTTGTCTTTGAATTATTTTTATAACTTTAATTATTGTTATTACTTAATAGTTGCAGTAGTAGTGTTACATCAGTGCTCAAATTTCTCTTTTATCTTTTGTGGTGGAAATGGGCTTTTATAAATGAGCCTTTATCAAATGTCATACGTATGAAATAATACAAAATATGTATTCTGAAATATTTGAAGTAGGTTATAAAATGGTGATAATCGCACAGCAGATTCTTAAGACAGAAATCAATACTAATATACAAAAACAGAAGTTGTATGTAGCTGTGTTGAGTTTGGTGGTCTCTGTCCATTAACTTCCCTCTGGGCTTCCCTTACCACCACCACTAAGGTTAATCATTTCCTACATAACACGGCTCGGCCAGACAGAGAGTCTGAACTTGTTGCTCTGAGCAGAAGTAGGTGGGGAATAACCGTCAGCACCTCTTTTTAAGTGAAGAGGAGGGAGCGGCCACAGGGTGCTCTGTGTGGTTACCTTGTCAAAATTGCTGCACGCACCTGTCGGCCTGTAAGTGTTTACAAGTGCTTTGCTTTTCGCAGAAACACATGCCAGTAAAAATAAAGCTTGTGGTCTTAACTGAATACGGTCTGATAGTTGTAGGATGATTAATCTGAGGGTTTAAATGCAGTGGAGTGACAGATGAACTGACAGAAGCTGTTGTGAGGACTCTTCAGGCAGTAGCTCTTCAGCAACACATTTGAGGCTGAAAAGAGTCAAAAATATACTACACTGAAATAAAAGTACAGTAAATTCTGTAAATTTTACTCGTATACATGTGAAAGGACAACAGCTGTAGATTGATCAGTGGACAGTTATTTGTTTCAGCGTATACCTTTAGAAAATTTATTTAAATTTGACCCAAATAGTGATGTCCATGACAATACAGCAGTTTTTCCCTGAAATGTATAAATTAATACATTAAAAATATTTCTGAAGAATGTCCGCTGCCCTCTCAAGTATTTAATAATCACACTGTATTTGAACAACTAAATAAAAGCAATATATTAAACTGTTTATATTTTGCTCTGAAAAACTAAATGACTAAAACCTAATTGTAAAAAAAAAAAGCATTGCTTCAATTTCACATACTGTCTTAAAACATGTTCACAGTTTGTGAGTCAGATGTCTGGTTGCATTGTGCAGTATTGCACACTCACTGCATCTGTCAAATATTGATTCTACATCTTGTGTTTCCCTGTGGAAGTCATGCGTTATGTGTTTTTATTTCACATGTGGATAGACGGAAGCATAGCACTTTGTAGGGCTGAATATATATCAGGATATATGACATATGACAATGCAATGTGTGTATCCCAGGGTGTGCAGTGTCAGTCATGTGACTTAAAAGACATCAAGTTGTCATTTATGTTTCATGGAAACCAAAACTGCCAGTTTTCTCATTTCCTTGACTTTTTATCTCAGTGATACTGCCAACAGTGCACCAGAGTATGCAGATTTTATGTTTCCTGCATGAAAATGTATAAGCTGGCACAGATACTGTGGTGTTGAACTTCAAGGAGTGATCGTATTAAATATAGGATTTTGGACATTTGTTTTTCTTTTTTAAGCTCTCATTAAATTATAAAAATACTCAATATATGTGTCTTTAGAGAACAACTAAACAAACAAACATTCATTAAGACAAATTTCAGCTTCAAATATGTTTTTGTTCTGACAAATGGTCTATCAAGCATCACTGTGGGCTTTAAAAAGTTAAAACAAAGACCTTCTCATAGAGAATTAATTTTGAACATAGTCAGAAATAATCAGTAACTTATGGAACAAGTAAAGCAATTAAAGCCACATGTTTATTTGAAAAGTTTTGTTAAAGAAAAACTGTTTGAGATCCAATTCAAATTGTTGCTCATCAGAAGATACAGCATTTGTCTGGAAAGCTTAATTATAATAAAAAAAACTCTTCAAAAAGAGTTTTGAAACATTATTTCAGTTGATTGATTCACCTCTTTAATAATACCAAATAGAATTATATTCTATATCAGTGGAAAGCCTTCACTTCACGGTCTTTTCTTTGACTTCCCCAGTCTCACAGAACTTGGTCCTCAGTTTGGATATGGTACCTGACACCAAATAATGGCGGTGGGCACTACCCAAATATTTAGCTGTGTTGCTCATTCTAAAAATGCACGATCCTTACAAGTTTTTTTAAGGTGACTAATCAGGCTTCCCAACATTATAGAATACAATACTGATTGGTATTATTTAAGGGGATAAATAATGGACAGAAATAATGTTTCCACATTTTGTGAGGAGCATAAGTATATTACAGAAGGGAAAAGTATCGGAATATTTTAATTTTCCTATATTAATCATCACTAGTACTTTGTTTTAACCAGTGCTTCACTAAAATGCTCCTCTACATACAGCCCTCAGAGAGCCACATAAATTTCCTCTTTGTTATTGATTCAAGTAAAAAATAATTGAATCCACAGATGTCATGAATGCACCATCTCAGCTTCGTAAAACATCTTAACAAACTCTGCTGAGTGAAACAGAAAATCAAGAATACTCTCTCTCTTCATCTCATCAGTCTCCATCTTTATGCTGTGCTTCTCATGTGTTGTTACTATCGAGTATCTTTAGAGTAATACTTAAATTGGCACAAGTGTTGAAGTTAAAATTTTGTCTGAGTGACAGCATCAGTTAAAAAAGGGCTCTGATCCATTCAGCTTTTCATTTCATTTTTTCACCCAGTGCTCAGATGGCATATGAGATGGCGTGTAGTATGAAATACGATGAAACAATTAGAAATTATTCAAGAAATAGTCAAAGCAATGACTTTAATTACAACCTATCCAAGGTTAAAGGTCACTAAAACCTTTTCATTTACAGCAACTTGTGTGAATCAGAGTACTTACTTTCCATCCTTTCAGACCAAGTATTGCATGGCAGCAGCTTAAAACTTGTTTTTTTTTTCAGAGCATCCTCTTTACTCTTAGATCTGAAAGTCTAGTGTGTGCTCTGCCTCACAGTCTGCTGAGGCTACTTTTGGTAAAGGAGTTGTTATTTTTGCCTCCTTAGAGACTGATCTCCTGGTGCGTGAGTGCCAAGCATCAAACCGGTGTGAAACGGTGAGTCAGAAATGTGGCTCTGATGCAAAAAAACGTGACATTTAAAGTTGAGATTTCACACTTCTTTTGCATCATTTTGGACATCACGGGGCCACATATTCAGATAAAAACAAACAACAAACAGCTAAAAAAAAGTGCCTCACGCAACATTAGCATCTGTGCTAAATACTTTTTTTCATTATCAACAAAAGTGATCTGTGATGAAATGAAGAAATGAGAGGTTAAAGATGATTGAGACAGCACAGACGCACATGCAAAAACTGAAGCCCACACATTAACGTAACAACGATCACACACACAAACACACACATGATGGAGTGGATAAATGGATGTCAATGGCAAAATATGAGCAATCAGTTCATCTTGTCTCTGTTGATCTCAGCTGCCTTACACACTGTGGATGAGCAATAACCCTCCTCTGTGTATTCACCCATATCTCCAGCCTGCAGTCAACTCGTGCAATTTGATTCACCTACCATCCATGACTGTATTACTCATCATCACACTTCTTCTTTTTCATACGTCTCTCTGCTCCTCCACACACTCACAATTTGCTCTGCTGACGGCTGTCGGGATTGTTCAGTGGTCATTCTTGTGGTGTTGTGCGCATTGATGTGTTATTTCTATGCTGTAAGAGGGTATGTTGTGTATTTTGTGGCCAACAAATCGTGTGTAGGACGATATGACAGACAACAGTTTGTGTGAGAAGAGGACAAAATATGGTCCAGTGTGCTCAAAACACATTATCTGTGGTTTAATAGGGGCTGTCTGTTTCTTCCCTTTCTATCATTATCAATCACTGAATTTTAAGTTAATTATGATTAATCTGAATTCTAATTGCCTTTTCAAGCAGATATTTTTCATTTCAGAGAAAAGTCCTACTTCCATTCTGACGATGTGAACCAAAGGTTCCCAGTGTCTTGATGTGATCATCTTGACTTTAATTGAAACCAGGACTTAAAGGTAGGAGGCAGCTTTAAAGACTCACTGTGTGTATTACTTTACACTCTTATATCATGAAATAAGAGCACATGTGCTGAATGTTAGTCTAGTGATCTCAAATAATAAGAAAGAATCTGCTCCTGTAAAGAGTTCCAGCTGACTTGCTTTCTCTCTGTTTGTCACCTAGGTAAGGTTTAAGCATAGAGACTCTGTAAATACCTTGCGCTGTGCTCTTGTTTTGAAATTTATACAGGCTCCAGCTAACTTCACTCTCTGTTCTAAATAATGCTTTTATTTTGAAAATAAATTAATAACTTCTGTTAGCTGATGACATTAGCATAAAGATGTAAAAAAAAAAAAGAACTTGCAACAGATTGAAAAGTGGATAAAAAGCAGGTTAATCAGTGAATTTAAAAGTGAAATGCAGGATATCACAGGATTTTTCTACCTCTGACTTTTTCACTAGGTTGTTAGTGTGTGTTTTTTAACTAAAATGTGGCACATGTGCATATGAAGACATTTTATTCTGACTCACCTACACCTTCGAGATCATTTTACTAGACGTAGACATGTCAGATATGAGAAGTAGAACTTCTAGGTGACCACCATCTACTCTAAAAGACTTTGTAGCCGATTTTGACACAAACTAAACCTGGTTCAAAATCTCTTAAATTTCTATGACTAGAACCTACTGATTTGTAATCTTAAACATTTGTTGCTTGATATGTCACAAATATGACCAGTTTTATCAATCTGACAATGCTAAAAATACAGCAAAAAATGAAACACTCAAATAAAGTCAATAAGACTTAATCAATGATGTATCACGTCATTTTGTTACTGTTTAACCTGAGCTGAAAACTGACACACCACATACCTGACAGGTAAGAACATCTTGAAGATGCTTTTGTAGATTCTCTTAAGAATCTTCAGGGATATTTTTTGTTAATTCCTAGATTTGGGAGGGAAGTGTTTGTAGAGAACTTTTCAAAGATTTTGAGTTTCAGTGGATTTATTTCTGGAGACATTTTTAAAGGTTTCTATTTTTTTAATGATTTCTTTTTAATTTCCCTGAGAGCTCTGGTACTTGGCTTGACTATTTCCTTGTGTTGCAACATCATAATCATGAGAGTGAAAAATGAAAAAACATAGTATACTTCATGACCAAAACCAGACTTGACTTTCTGCCATCTAAACTGTTATGTTGACTGCACTTTAACACACTAATAATTTGTGAAAACTTCTTACAAATAATAAAATAGTTTCATAAATTGTTAAACAATGGTAACTTTACGTATTCCTCATAACCTAAAATGAATGCGTTCATACGAAGACTTTATTCATAAATACTTCCAAAATATAAACAATACTTGGGTTTCATACTTTTCATTTTCTACTGATCCCAAATAGATGAGAGAAATAAAAAGTGAACTACAAACAAATGTAGTCCCATGAAGTCACAATCAATCAATGCAAAAAAAAACAAAAAAGTTAAAATATAGCCAGTTTCACATGTCGGCCAACTTCTACAGTCCTGGAAAATCTCCTCAGCTTCTCTAATAACACAGAGTATAATTTTAAGAAATGCTCACAGCTCTATCTCCTCACAAAACTCAGTGGCCTTGGCATCAGTCAGCAAATACGATAGCTCAGGGTGACGCTTTAAAGTCCCTCTGGCAACGTAAAATGTTTTTAAAAAATCATTTATCCCAAGTGCAATAAACACTCTAAACCTCACTAAATGACTGGTGAGATCCAAACCACGACATGAACTATGTTTATTGCTTTAGTGTGTATATTTAGGTGCCCTGTTCGTCTGATTTATTGACTGCATAAATGTATTATACGCTGAAGTTTGCATTTTGAAAGCCCAAGGCAAATTCCCACTTAAGGTGGACAAGAAATATTTATTCTTTTCTATTCTACACCAAGGTAGCGTCACTCGGTTGCACTGTAACAACAAAACAGTCCACGATCATTGTGATATAAGAGTAGTATACCTTAAGTTTCATCCACAATCTCATCATGATTAACATGTTTTCACTGACAGCCCAAGTCTCCTATGTTTTTGACCTCCCAATAAATCTCCCATCCTCCTCTACTATGATGTCCAGGATTAAACAATGCATTTCATTTATGCTGATGCTAAGTTTGATGCCCTCCCCTTCTGCAGAAACACACCCATATCAGTGTGCCTCTCTTTCTCACACACACCTTGGATAGTGGCCAGAGGATTGTTACCGAGGAGGGCTTGGTTCATCCCTGTGTTAACTCCCATCACAGTGTTCCTGTTGTGTCATACACACACACACACACACACACACACAGGCAGCGAGCATGTACGCAGACAGACAGGCAGGCAGAGGAGAAAAGGTGAGAGAAAAACAGGCAGGTTTAGCAGCAAGGACGAGCAGAGGGCAAATTCAGCCCCATGCATGTGAAGAACAGGAGGTTAGAAAAAGCAGGAAGACACAAAAAACATCACATATTTGTTAAAGAACATCATCAGAGAGGAAAACATCACCTGCACTGAGCAGGAGTGTGCTGTGTGTGCATGTTAGTGTCTTTGTCCTATTCACCTCAAGTTTGCAGCAAAATCGGTGATGTAGTTAGACACGTCACCGTTCTTTTTACCCATTCGCCATAAGCTGTGAACACAAGAACCACACACACAAACACACACAGGGTTAACAAGCACTGCTGCACAGGGAGAGCAGTGTCACCCAATGGTACGTAGAGATATCAGTGTGTGTAATAAAACAATCACTGCATATATACATATGTGTGAGTGTGTGTGTGTGCGTATGTGCAGTAGCAACTGTTTAACTACAAACTGCAGGTGAACTGAGCACAGTGCAGTGCAGCATTCAGGGATATAGGTGGTTAGGTGTTGTAGTGTGAGTGTGAAGTCACCTAAATGTTTTTTCTACATATGTTGATTTGAGAGTATCATCAGTATGTTTACATGGACTAGGGTACCCTGGTTTGATTGAATTTGCTTTTTTAAGCATCCTGTTTTGTGTTTGGGTATTGAATAGAGATGCCCCAATCAGGCCTCTCTTGGCTGACACCTACCACCAATCACCAATCACCTATTTGTGAGACTGGACGATACCCATCATGTATTGTGTTTTGTTTTTAACAGCTGGTAAAGTGTTTGTTCAACAAAGCAGTACAAACAGCTCTCATGGAACAATGCAATGAAGTATCCTTACAGTAAGGACATCTGAATTACACAATGACATGACTCATTTATTACTTGGTTTTATGTGAACTGACAAAATTACTGACAGGCTGACTAAAAATATCATTTCAATCCAACAGGCAAAAGTGTGCAAATAGTTTAATGACTAAATGGCAATAAGTTTATTGATTTTAACTCAACTGCATAATGCAACGGATGTAATTATCTCATATTGCCGATAACCCCTCCCACTCAACTTTATTTATTCAAGGTTATTCAACCAATCACATTTTTAAAACAAAGGTTTAATTTGTGACATTAAACCTTGAGTTTTTTTTAGGTTAATGCTTCTGAGGAAATCAATGTTCAGTACTTGATTTCTGTCTGAGTGGCACACAACAATGAAATGAATCAAAATATTTCTATAACAACTATTTTTCTGCTCTAAATAATTTCTAAAGAAACATAAATAACTTAATTAAAAAATCATTCCAATTCCTATTTTCAACTGGCACTGAGAAAAGTCAAACAAGACTGTTAAAATTGTAAGTAACATGTTTTCAGTCTGACTTAAACATTTTTTGAGCAGCACTTAAGCCTAAAATTGAATCAAGACCTTAAACAGGTCATATTTTGCCTTAACTCGGGGTAATATACTTGATTTTGATAGCTGTAAGTATGTTCATGATGACTCATGTTCAAAAACCTTCAGGTTTTCATGTACTGAGTACCTCTGATCTTGAGTCTGTTGAAGCTCCTGTCACTTCTGGCCTGCTTCCCCATGTGGGCTCAGTTTATTCTGATTTGTGTTTGATGTAACATGGGTAAGTCTGTTTTTGGGGATGATTGGCCAATTTAAACAGCTACTGGCGGTTTACAGGAGGGGAGGAAGAAGTCCAAATGCATAATGCATGTAAAACATACTAACGGGCTTGAAAAAGCAAAAGATGACCTCCTTGATAGCAGATCAAAAGTTCACTGCATTGCTTCTTTGGGGTTCAACGTGTTATATAAAATGTATTAATCTATCTAGTACAGTCCTTTCAATCTATTAATTAAATGAACTATTTCCAATGATTGTAGCAACAATATGAAACATCTCCAACTTGAAATTGTGTTTTAAATGTTAATCTTAGAGTGAACATTACAGTCAACAAGGAAAAAGAACAATATCCTTTTTTGGTTGTTCAATTTTTACTGCGTCTTTGTCACTATCCTCTCCTCTCTTATTCCCAGATATTAAAGTAAACAGGAGGGATGTGCATCATCCAATAAGACAAGATTCCATTCAATTAGATTCTGATTCTGGGGGGCATTATTTGATTCTATTTTCAATTCAAATTGATTCATAATTCACAATACATCCCCTTCTTGTTATACAAAGTGCTTCTGACAGGATCTGCTTCTGCCCGATGTGCACTAAGAGTCTGTGTTAAGTGATTTGACATCAAAAAGCACAACAAAATGTTTTCCAGATATGCAGCTTCTATATCTGCAATGCTCATTCTAATGCCAGCAGAAAAGCAAGAGCTTACTAATGCTCTACTCTATCAAACAACACATAGATGACAACTTTTAACCACATGCTGGCATTTCAACCAGGATCCTGCAGTGAAGTCATCACACTTCTGAGAGAATCACTAGGGACATTCTCCCTGTTGAAAGTTATGATACTCTTAAAACTTTGAAACTACTATTTCAAGGTGGAAAAAGTTCATATTGTGGCTTTAATAGAAAAATAAGGGAAAATCAATGCAAGATGCTGCCTTGAGGGAAGAAATCTGAGGGTCAGGTGTGCTTAACACGTCTACAGAAACTACATATTCTTCAACAAAGAAGCCCATCTATCATCTGCAATATCACTTTTCCATACTGTGTTTTTCATGGTCATTATGTGCCAGCACTATTATTGTTGTGCAACATCACATTTCTTTATGATCAAGTAGTATTATCAGCACTGTTACCAGCTGGAGCTTGCATTAAAAACAACCTAGGTTTGTGTCAGAACTGTCATCACTACTGCGAATAACTGTTACTTAAACTCATCAACTTCTATTTGTGTAATTTTAAGCACATTTTCTGAAATGAAACCCCTCACTCTCTTCATGCTGCACATACTACTTTGTGTGTTCACTTAAGTTTGATTATCTTTTTTTTTTTTTTTTTTGCTTTTTTGCACAAAAATGTTGGAGCAAATTTGGCACAAGAATTTCCTTGGGATTCATGACGTCCTATCGCTTTGCATCATACCATCAGAGCAACATCTGTAATGTGGGAATATCAACTTCAGCTTTTGGAATACCTCCAAAGAGAAGCATTCATAGATCTGCTCATGTTTGTACACATGAAAAGTTGCAGATGAGAGAATGTTTACAAGAGAGAAAATGAGGCTATTAAAAATCATGCCAACTCTCTACCCCCCTGACACCAAATCACTGGCTGTTTTAAATTATCTTTAATGAGGGATTTTCAGGTTAGAAAACTGATACTGTAAAACCAGACCCTACATTCAGATAATGTGAGAGAAGGGGGTTTTGGAGGCTGTTTGACCTCCTGGCATGCCTTCTCTTCAGGCTGACTTGTGCCATTAGCCAATCATAAGCAAATCTGTCAAACCTTAGCCAAATAAAATCAAAACAGAAGAGAAAATGTCCCTAAGGGAGATTATAAAACATCGTTTTTTAATAACTGCTCAAATTAATACCAAATGTTTTCTCGACAGCAAACTCAGTTATTACTGTGAGGTGGAATAAAGCCGGTGTGGGAGAACATCTCTTACCCTGTGTTCAGGTTGAGTGTGCTGTGGCTGGGAGTGGCAGGGCTCGCCGTGCTGCGGGGAGGAGGAGGAGGAGTCACGGGGGAGGGTGCGGAGCTGAGGGAGGGGTGGGTGGAGGTGAGGCTGGAAGTCAGGGGGCAGATGGAGGACATGGTGGTTGTTGTGCTGCTGAGACTGGTCACTGCCTGGGACAGCTGGCTGGACATCTGGCAGAAAGACAGAGGGACTGACCTGTTCAGATTTTCATGCACTTATTCAATACCTGATGTATATTTTTGTACTATTATATGTATCCTCTATTATACTCTCAGAATCAGTGAAGTATCTATCTATCTATCTATCTATCTATCTATCTATCTATCTATCTATCTATCTATCTATCTATCTATCTATCTATCTATCTATCTGTCTGTCTGTCTGTCTGTCTATCTGTCTGTCTGTCTATCTATTGGTATTGTACTCTATGTCATTTTATAGCTTGATTGGTCACCTTGACGAGGTACAACTTGTAAGGATTGTGCATTTGTGGAATGAGCAACACAGCTAAATGTTTGGGTAGAGCCCCCCCAAAAAATGTGTGAAAAAAAGCCTGTGACTGGATGTTCTGGATTGCAGAATGGCAGCATTATTTGGTGTCAGCCCTGGTACCCAACTTAGGACCAAGTTTCAGAGACTGGTGAAGTCAAAGGCAGACTGTGAAATGGGCATCCCAGGAAGACAACGCCCCGGGAAGACAACGCCCCAGGAAGACGCTTTCCTCATCCTTGCTTCACTGAGGAGACGTGGGCTTTCTTCCATTATGGAAGGGGAGATTTTTGGTCCTTGTGTTTGGGCGCTACTCGTTTAGCTGTGTTGTTCATTACATAAATGCACAATTCTTACAAGTTGGATCTCACTGTACAGGTAACTCATCAGGCTCTCTAATGATATAAAATAGAATACTAATTGGTATCATTACAGGGGAGAAATAATCAACCAAAATAACAAACAGCAGGTTTGGAGACTCACCATGTGGGGGCTATAGCAAGGCGGTTTGTGCGTCTGAGGGGCAGTTGGGGCCTGGCTAGGCAGGGGAGGGGTGGCACTGGTGGGATTGATGCGTTTCTCTTTCTGCCGGCGGTTACAAAACCACACCCGGATGACCTCCTTCTCCATATTGAGCTGCTCTGCAATCAGCAGGATCTCCTCTGAGGTAGGCTTCTGGTTCTGCAAGAAGGAGGAGGAAACGGGGCAATAATTAGATATTATATAAACAAAATCAGGTCAACCATATGATGTGAAATGTTGCAAAAAGAAAAAAAACAAATGATCTGACAACGTTTGGCACAAAAAACAATGCAATGATAATAAAATGTTCTTCTACATTGTGCTGACTCTGAGACTGCACTTTTTGTAAGCTCAAGAATACTTCATGATAACCTGTAGCCACGTGTGTCAAATAATGACAAACTTATTGCAGAGCTTACTTTACAGAACAATGTGAGGACAGAGCAGCAGAGGAACTGGAAAGGGGAAAAAAATCATAACCAAGCTGGATGCAGGGCAAGTGGGTCATATGTAAAGGCACCTTTGTTTAAGGTGTGTACAAGTGCCAGAGAAAAGTATGAATATTAATGCATTTTGTTGCTGGATATTTCCATCCATTTAAGTGTTGAAGACAGTCACTTGAGTTGTTGGAAAAATAAGTTAAATTATCATACCGTCATGAACGCACGTTCCAGAGCCACTCGTACATTCGTCTCAATGCTGGTTCTCTTCTTTCTGCGCCGACCAGGGAGCCCGTCAAAGCCCAGGGAGGGAGAGGACAGGGAGCTGGGGCTGGGCAGAGTGCTGTCTATGGACATGGTTTCTGATGATGGAATTGAAAACCAGTTGAGGTCAGATGTAGTAGTTATCTACATCCCTTCTTTTGACTCTGCTGGTCTGGCCGTAACATGTTGTTTACCAATGGGAGCTTACCTGCATCATTGAGCCACTTCTCCAGCAGTGGCTTCAGCTTGCACATGTTCTTAAAGCTCAGGTTGAGGGCTTCAAAGCGAGAAATTGTGGTCTGACTGAAGTCATTGCCATACAGCTTTCCCATGGCCAGACCAACATCTCCCTTTTGAGGAAAAACAACAGAGTAAATACAGTTTCACACGGGTTCAAACATAAAACATGCAGTGCTACTGTGACTAGCACATGTCAGCAAACACTGTGAGTGTGACTCTACCTGAGTGAAGCCCAGTTTGATGCGTCTTTGTTTAAAAGTGCGGGCGAACTGTTCCAGTTCCTCCAGGTCACTGGGCTCCTCGGGGTGAGAGGTCACTGAGGGCACCGTGGTCATGCCTCCACCACCGCCCACCTCCACACCTTTGTCTCGCTGCAGCAGAGTAAATACATCAAGCAGTTAAAAGTAAGAATGAAAGGCTTGTTCTGACTAAAAGAGACCTGATATTCTTATTCTTTCCACTGACTATAGCTTGAAAGTTTCCTCCTACCTGTGCTTGGAGTCCCATTCTGGTTGGAGCAGACAGCAGGCTGCCTTGGTTTTGCTGAGGTAGCGAAAGAAGATTTGGTGTCGTCAAGAGTCCTGAAAGAGAGGGAAAAATAGCATTGTTTTTGCATGCTTATAATTTATTATCATTATATTTGTACACATTTCTGTCTTAAGTTTATAATGACAGTGTGAATGACTTCTTACCGTTGTCTAAATTTGAAGTAATGAAATTGGAAAAAGATGTGCTTTTTGATCTTGACTCCCTGTTTTACTGCTTCCACCAGTAATATTTAGAGTTAGATATAGGAGTTACCTTCAAATCTTCAGTCAATATTTGCACTTTTTAGGAACTAAGTTGCTTTTTCTTTGTAAATAACCCCATTAAAGTTTACAATTAAGCTAAAGAAACGGTTCTTCTAGATCTGTTTGTTTTGTAATTTGTATCATTTTCAGTTAATGATCTTTAGATATTTAACAATTTAGGGGAAACTTAAGAAGTTTAGTTTATGCGTATATAGTATTTACCATTAGTTAAGCCTCAGTTTATACTTAATTAACATACAAACAGAATCACTGAACAATTTGAAACATTCATAAATTTACAATTGATGCATAAGCAATGCATTAGTTAAGGACAAGTAAATATCCAATCTATCTTCTGTGAAGCATCATAAATGAATGTATTTTATATTTATTTGCATAGTTATAAATGCTTTATCACATTATTAGAAAACATTAGTTTAGGGTTAGGTTTGGAGTGAGGGAAAGGTTAAATGTTCAATGATGTTCGCTCATCAATAAAGTATGTTTGAGTGTTGTTTTAATACACTTAAAGATAAAAAGTACTGATTTAATGACGATGAGCTAAGTAATTTCTTATACCATCAAAATGCCTTGTAATGCATCAATAAACCTTGTAATAGCTCAGTCTATGAGCTATAGTATTATTAGTATAGTAATAGATTTAAGATAATGAGTTAAGTATTTACTTGTGTTCCAATAACACTTTAACAAAGCATCAATAAGGCATTAATGGATGTCTTCATAAATACTGATGGATCATTAATCAATGTGTAATAGATATAAGATAAATATTCACAAATGCTTAAATAATGCTCAATAGCTGCAACTAATAAAAGGTGTTATAAATTTAGGTAGCTTATGGCATTAGCTTGACCACAGAAAAAAAACAAAACTAACAACAGATCAAAATGTCCTCTAGAGACTGCTCCACTTCTATAGCTTATTTAAGTTGCATCTTAACAGCTTAACAGTGTTTCATCAGTTTGACTGCAACAATCTTGTGTTAATTTTGGACCTAAATCTCATTTTATCTGACACATTAACGCTGATAGCCCTCGCAATATTCATGATTGAAGGGTAAACAAGGTGTTAAAATAATGTCTGCTGAAATCATAAAAAATATTCACAGAGAGGTTTACCACCTTGCTGGCCCTGCTGTGCCTGTGGGAGGAGGAACTGGGCGGGCGATGGGAGCGGGTGGCCGGGCACCAGCACCAACTGTTGAAGCTGCAGCAACTGCTGGATGTCCTGGTCCAAATAGAAGAATTCACAAATCAGAGACACAAAACTAATGAATCGGTCTAGACAGAAAGAAGGATTGATGAGATGAAAACACAAATATATGTCAACGTTTTTCCACTGGAGGAGAGTTGATTTGGATGCAGAGAAAACATGTACAACTGATGTAGGTGGAACCACCTGAGACTGTACAGACCATGAAAGGAGAAAAGGAAAATGTTTTCTTTCATGCGAGATGGAAACTGTGAATCACAGAAAACTCAAAAAGCATGCATAAGAATTATCCCACGGTTTGATACTGGTTCCTCAATCAAGCAGCTCGTCAGGAAGTGGCTGTGATTGGTGGGCAGTACCTGGGCGGTGAGCTGGATTGGCTGGGAGAGAGCGAGCTGGGGTGGAGGAGGTGGGACAGGGACACTTTGGGCTGTCTGCTCCTGTGTGCTCTGTCCCTGACCCTGGGACTGCTGCTGGGCCTGTTGCCCTGTCTGTCCTGCCTGCTGCTGTTGCTGCTGCTGTTGCTGTTGCTGCTGCTGCTGCTGGGCTTGCTGATTTGCAGCTGCGGCTGCCTGAGCTTGCTGATTGGCCTGGGCGGCTGCATGGGCAGCATGAGCGGCGTGGGCTGCACTGGACTGCTGCACAGCTGCTGCAAGGAGCTGAGCCTGAGCCTGCTGCAGCAACAACTGCTGCTGCGCTGGCAACAGAGCTGTCAACTGGCAGACAGAGAAGGAGAAAAGGGGAGATAAGAGAAGACAAAAGAGGAGAAACTCGAGATAAAGTGGACATGAAAGTAACATTTTCACGAGATTCAAGATGGCCTCAAATGTAGTGCATACAACAATTATTGTAATGTGTACAATTAATTTTACACACATTACAATCATCTCACCATGACTATCTGCCTCTGTGACAAACAGGAGTTTTTTCTCTCCGTTTGTTTACAGGGATAGTTTAATTTTTTTAAGAGTGGGGTTGAACGAGGTCTATTTCCAACATAAATACATTGGCCACAATGATTTTGGTCAGCTCTGCCTGTATAAAAAAAATAACTGGCACAGACACTTGACTTCACATTGTGGCAGATGGGGCCAAGAGCTGTGTGTAATTTACATGTCAAAACGAAGTAAAAAAATAGAGTTGGGGTGATTGTACACTGCACTGAACACATTAAAAATGTTTTACTTTTGCACTAGCAAGCCCTTTGTTTTGGTTCTACTTCAGGACACTGCATAGCTTATACCATTCACTCCCTGGAGTGAAATAGAGCCAAAAATGAAGGGGCTAGCTAGCACTAAAATGATAACTGAAAATGTGTTCAGGACAGTAAACAATTGTCAGTGCTACTTTTTATGTTGCTCTTACTTAAAATTCAACAAATAACAAGGAGCTCTCGGCTAAACTTCTGAGCTGTTCCTTTGTTTACAGGGGCAGAGCTGATTGAAATCCCTCTGGCTCATATATTTGCCATTGGATTGGATATCATGCAACTCCACTTCCAAAATACAGAACTATCTCTATAAACTGCACTAACAAACATCATTAAGTAAGTAATATATTTAATTCCAAGATAACTTTGATCACCACATATGTTTTCAGTTTTATTTCTCCTTGAAATTATGTGGGGGTTTTTTTTATCCAAAAATGTTTGTACGGCTTTTGTCCTACTTTCTTCTAATTGTGACACAGGATCACAGGCAGGCATGTGCTCCAAAATATATATATATATTTTTTTCAGGAATAAACAACAGAAACTCATTATTTCAGGAAAAAAACATGTAAACCACACCTGGTGTTAAAAGGGTTTTTGAAATGAAATAAATTGTTTATATCTTTCTATGTGGGCTCAATTTAGATGAATTAAATTTAAATAAAGTTTTAAAGCCCTACTGTTTGTCAGAAAGGCAAATAATCAGTCAACAGTTATATTTATTGTACACACTGAAAACAGCACTTTAGCCATGAATCTTGTGAAAGTATCACTAGAAGGGGGTAAACAAAGGGAGGAAAATAAAGTTTTACAAAAGCAGCAAAAGAGAAGCAAGCAGGTCAAAAGCAAAAAGCAAAGTGTGACTCTGACTGCATTTGTTGTAAATCTGTCTCACCCCTGCGAGTTGGGAACCGGTCAGCATGAGCTGTGTATGCTGCAGGGCCGTCTGTGAGGGGGTCGGGCCGTGAGAGAGAGGGAGAGCCGGGGACATCTCACCACACTCCTCCATCTTACTCTGTGGGAAAAGCAGAAAAGCAGATATACTTACACGTGTAAAACAGGATTATGAAGAACAAACCGTCATCCAAAATCCTCAAATCTTCGTTGAAAATTACCATCAGCGGCCCCGTAAAGAGACCACACACTGGCCAACATGAACAGCAGCCAGTTACTGACTGCACAAGAGCTCATGCACTCAAGATACAGTTAAAACAAAAACAGAAAAAATATAGTATGAAGACCCTCTGAAGCCAATTTCATGTTTATACCTACATATCTTACCTGTTAACTGTAATTAACCGTGATATTTCTAATTATCTCACGTGTAAGCTGATCAGAAATGTGTCTCTAGTTTGTTTCAGGGAATGAAAGCCCACTTGTGTCTCTCTGTCCGACACAAAAGAACGATACTTTTTCCCCGGATCAGGCATGTTTGAACTGGCAAAGGGGGGCCTCTTCCAGCTAACTGATTTGCATATCTCTAGTGGTATGCAAATGAGCAAGATTTCCCATTTTGGGGGAGTTGTAGTGCATGGTTTTTTGAGTCTAAAAGTGCTTTTGTGAAGGCAGGGTGCCATCATACTCCAGCTCTCCTCAGTGGATGTGTTTACATTGGATTCTGGGTGGGGAGTCGACACAATATGAACCTCAACGTCTAATTCAACAAAAGAGAGATTGAACACACAGCAGTGAATACAGAGCTGGGGCAGCTATACTGTCAATAAAGCTATTGTGTGACGCGAAGACACAAAGGATGCACAAACAGAGGCCCAGACATATGCAGAGACATGCACAGGTAGTTAAGTAACATGGGCACACACACACAGACAAACACACACTCACACACACACTCACCTTGCTGCTGCTCAGGTTCGGTGAAAGAGGAAATGGATTGACTTTCATTGACTGAGCCTGCAGGAGAAAAATAAAAAATATTTTACCCAAGAAACTGAGGCAAAAAAAGCTTCACTGCTTGTATAAAGTGTAATACTCAAATATTTTATCTACTTCATTCTTTTTTGTAACCGCTTTCTTTTTACTCATGAAGACTAGGTAATAATAATTACCTCTGCCAACATTTGTTTGTTAGTTAATCTGTGAACAGGATAATTCAAAAAGTCAAGAAAAGATTTTGATGACAATTTCATGGAATTTTTGCCATGGCACCAGGAAGAAGTATTTGACTTTGGTGGTGATTTAAATCTGGATGCAAATCCAGGACCTTTTAAAAGGATTTCTGAACATTGAATGATAGGGCAGTTTTCCACATTTTCACTAATAACTCTTTAATTTCTCAACAGACTTTCATGAAATTTTCAGGGAATGTTGGTTATGGCTCAAGGAAAAATGGATAAGAGTTTGGTGGTGAACTGAACCCAGATTTGGATCTAGGAGTTATAAAGATTTCTCAAAAGAATGAGATAGGGCAGTTTCAACATTTTCACTAATAACAATGAGACAATGTTAATAGGTAATAATATGATGTGTCAAACACAGTGGGGCCACCAGCCATAATCCTGTATGAACTGTGCATGCATTTTATGAACAGTATATCTACCGCTTAATGACAATAAAACTGCAAGATAGGGGCTGTGATTTGCAGTGTTTCCCGTTACTACTCTTTCTTTTCTTAAGCAGGGTTTGTTGACTGCATTCACCCACTAACACAGTGACACAAATTTGATTAGTCTAACAGCACTCACGGTAACAGTCAGGGTCAAGATATCATTTCTGGCGCCCAACAGTCCAGTAAGATGCGCTGACTTAAGTTTATTTTTAATTTTGTAAATAGTTTCAAAAGCAAAAATGAGAAAACAAATAAACATTTGAGGAATTTGAAGATATCAACTGCAGGCGCTGTCTGCTCTAAGACGTACTATACTGGACAAACGTCTGGGTGGATTATATCTTAATATTTAGACAGATGCTGAGGCTCTTCAACAAGAGTTTGATGCCACAGGGAGACGCCATGTTAACTTCTTACAGGTAGGATTGCATTCAAATTTGTATTCCCCCATATGGCTTTTAATGGTTATTGTGGTAGAAGGATTTGTCTTGCCCTTCTTGTGTTTCTCTTCTCTCTAAGATGTTTTTAATTATGCCTTGCATAAAAATATTTTGCCAAATGATGAAATCAGTTGCAACTTTAATTTCCGACATTTCCTGATGCTTAGCTGGCTGTTGTTTTAAGGTTATTTGTCCTTAGCTTTGTGTGGTTTAACAGATTTATAGTGTAGTTAATTAACTGTTTAGTTGTGCTCTGTCTCTCTCTCCTCGCGCTCTACTCCTCTCTCTCTCTGTCCCTGTAATCATGGATGTGCACGTGTAAAACTAGCATGAAGGTGTCCCTCACGCGCTGAAATGGCTCTCGTACATGCGCTCAAGTTTGATCCTGCTGGTGCCACTGAATTAACACAAGTCTAGAGACAATTTTGTTCAGGTTTATGTTTAAAAGGGAGCTGAATTGATAAATATCACTAACTACTACCCCCAATTTTTCCTGGACTTATAGGAAAGTCGAATTACTTAAGTGATAACCATTTATTTTGCATCTGTTCGTCATATTACATTTGTGTGTCCTTGATTTTTTTCATTTGCATTTTTATGACATTTTCTTTTTTGACAGTTACATATACTTTAAACTTTTCACCACTTACTAACCAAAACCATCAAATCACTCACTGTCACTGTTACCTCTGAGCGAAAATGTCATGTAAATCTTCACAATTTTTTTGAAAGCTTGGAAATATGAAAGAGTGTGAAAAGAAGAAGGTCTAAATCTATCTGTGGTTTGTTTTTGGGAGATCATTCATGTAGGGAACAGTGGTTAGAGGGTTATGTTAATGATGACAGGAGTCACACGTACCTGGTGATTTGATTCAGGTCCGTTCCGCTCTGAATCTGTGTGGGAGGAAAAGGAAAAAGTGATGACTACTTAGGTTTCAGGGAGCAAACAGAATACTGAAATATTAATCTGGCACAATATATATTCAGTATCTTTCATCTGGGAAAGAGTACATGGAAAGCATTTGGATGGGTGGGGGTGGGTAGGGTTGGATGTTTTGAATATACAATTAAAAAACTTCCCTGCTTTTTACAAAGACTACGTGTTTATGTATTCTGTGCCACCATACTGTATTACGGTGGTTACATTCCATTCTGCTCTGTTCTGCTTCATTTCAGGCTGTTTTACTCTTTTCTATTCACTCTTTCCTGTCTTTCATTTCTAGCTACTCTGTTCTGTTCTCGTACTTTCTATCTGATCACATTCTCTCAGAGTATGTACAACTCCAAGCTATTCTATCCTATTATATTTTTGCCCATTCAGTTACATGTAATAATTATCCTTTCTGCTGTTCCCCATTTTAGTATTTTCTATTTTATCATATCTTTTCTGTTCTGTTCTGTTCCAATCTATTCAGCTCTATTTTCTAATCATTTCTATTTCATGATATTCTCCCCTATTATATTCTATTCCAGGCTATTTTCTTCTACTCTGTTTTATTCTGTTCCAATTTATTCTACTTTCTTCTGTTCATGTTCTATTTTTTCTATTTTAATCTACGTTTCTCGACTCTATACTAGACTATTCTATTATATTGTGTCCCATTTTATTAATCTCTTTTTGGCTCTGCTCTATTCTAGTATTTTCTATTTCATCATATTCTTACCTATTGCATTTATTCCAAGATATTCTATTCTATTTCTTTTCTATTTTCTGTTCTACTTTGTCTGTTCTGCTCTAGTATTTTTAATTCATGATTCTCCTATATTATCCAAGCTATTCTTTTCTTTTCTACTCAATTAAATTTTATTAGTTTCTGTTCCATTCAACTTTTTAAATCCTTTCTGCTGTTCTGTTTTAGTATTTTCTATTCAATTGTTCTCTGTTTTTATAAATTTATCTTTTATCATATTCTACACTATAATATTCCATTTCAGGTTATTCTATTCTACTCTGCTCTGTTCTATTCCATTCTAGTATTTCCTTTTTTCTATCATATTCTCTCCTCTTTAGTGGTCCCCAGTATTCTGTTCTTTTATGCCATATTCTCTTATATACTACTGTTTAAATTTACCACATTATATTTTAAGTTACTCCATTCTACCCCTTTTCATTCTGGTATGATCTTCTCATTTATCTATTCAATTTATACTCTCCTTTATTATGTTGATATAGTCACTCTTCAATATTCTGCCTTTTTCATAATGTTTTACTTTGCTCTAATCTATCATACTCTTTTGTTGCTCCATTTTATTCCATTTCATCATATTCTGCACTGTAATTTTGTGCTCTTTTTGTTCAAATTTACTCCACACAGTTCAATTTTAATCAGCTTCTTCTAATTCAGTTCGGTTCAACTCATTGTACTCCCTAATTTTCTGCTTTATTGAGTCAGTTTACTTTGTTTTTCTCTTTCCTGTCCTGCTCTATTAAATTCGCCTTTCTTCTAATCAATACTTTTAATTTCTTCTTTTATCCTGTGGTAATTCATCACATTTTGTCTCTTGTTATTATAGCCTGTTCCTGTTCTTATGCAGCTTTAACATCTTCATCATAGTCTATTTAAATATATTCCATCCTTCCTCCTCCAGTATATTTTTTCCCATTATTTTCTACTCCCTTACTTGTCTTTTTACTCTTACGTCTTTCCTTTAAACCATTCTGCATTTGTATTCTATTCCATTTAATTTACTGTCTGACACACTCTTTAATTCAACCTTATCACAATGTAGTAATCTACAAATTAATATTTTATCCGGTCCCATTCTATGATATCCTCTTAAATCATATTTTACTCCATCACTTCATATACTATTCCATTGTTTTGTATTGTGTTGTGCTCCATTGGTTCTAACTGATTCTACTATTTTCATAGTTTAATCTAATAATCCAGAACAACAAATGGCCTCTTGTTCTATTTTTTTCTGTTCAATTTTATCTAATCATGTTCTGCTCATTTTTATTCTGTCTTACTTTAGGTCTCTTATCCATCATGTTGTATCTATAAGTGTATGTAAACTGATATAAATAAAAATGTGTAATGATATTTGTGTGTAATTGTTTCCACTTACCTGTGCCCTCTAAAGGTGAGTCGGCCCCCACTTTCTCCGCCTCTGCTGGCTTTGACATCCTGATATCTGAAACACACACACACAGACATATAAATCAGAGAGATTAGTCCTTAAATCTATGTCAGATTAAAAATAAAACTGTTGACGAAGCAAGAGATCAAATTCTCGATGACAGAGGGGAACATGGAAGGTCGAGATGGTTAAAGTTGAGGGTTTTCAGGTCATAACCTGAGCCTACACTCGCACACACACACACACACTGTACCATAAACAATGAGACTGAATCACTCACATGTTTGGCCAGCCCACAGTCATTCATAATTTCCAAATCAGCAGCTTAACAAAAGAGTAGGTCGAAAAAGATGTTTGCTTGTTTCTAAATTTAACTCGAGGTGTTTACGTGGGGGACTTGGCACCAAAAAATGTCTCATGTTGGTTTTGTCATTGAGTACATGACCACATCACTTCCTGTGTGATACTGTATTGGGACAGCACCTATAGCAGCAATAGGAAGGAGGCGTACAATTTTATGCTTTTATTGCTATAATTGAATAAAAGAGTACTCTGGTGGCAGAGAGTTAGGGAACAATGGGAAAAAAAACATCTAATATTGTGTGGTTTAATTCATTCCTCCAGAAAGTGTGTATGCAGAGCCTAATTTAGATAGTGATAACATATTAAAAAAAAAGTCCTTCATGATTTCTCTGAAACCAGAAACTGTTTTTACCTAATTGTTGTGTCCATTTGAAACTTTTCTCTCTTTTTGTCTCACTCCCTTTAGAGCAAACACACACACAGCACACACTCATACACAGCTACTTCCCTTTTGTGAAAACATGCAAATTTCCCCAACGACCAACTAATTATATCTGCCACCTGCATAATAAACTCTGTCTCCCTCCTTCCTCTCTCTTGTCTTTTTTTTTTTTTACCACCTCCTTTTCACTTAATCCTGTTTTTTTCCCTCATGTTGCTGATTATGTAAAAACAAACACATGCATGAATTACATCTGCTGAGTCTGATAATTTTGAGTATCAGACACTTGACAAAACAGATGGGGAAATGAATGAATCTTTTTTTTTCTTGACTCTACATTATCAAGCAAGTGGTCAAGCATGATTTTGGCCAGAGGGGGGCAGCAGTGACACATGAACGCAATCAAAAACCTGAAGAACTGACCACTACTGACCTGATGCCTGATTCAAAACACCAACACATCAGCGAAGAGCGCCACAGTAAAATACAACTTGATCCTCATTTCAGTATGAGCTTTTGTGATATACGTAATGCAAAGGTCTACATTTATTGCAGAAACAAACAAGCAAATGTAACGCCACCAAGCAACACACTCTCCTTGAGCATGTGCACATTTTCCATGCTCTGACACCACTTTCATTGAGTCATCGGGTAAGCCATCAGCTACTCTCAGAACAACTTTCTACAGCTTCTAATAGCTCAAGTCAACACAGATTCTTTATTTCTAGTGTATTTTTTACTCTTCATATTATTATCACAATATTGAAAAATAGTTTTGCATTTCATTTGTTTGATCACAAAGAGAGTAAAACTCCTAAAGCTCAGATATAGTCCTAAAGTCCAAACAATAGAATTAGACAAGTACAGCTCAATTATATATTTTCCATATTCCACCCTATAACATTTTGCTGCATATATTTGACATTTCTTTAACATATTGTGCAATGTTTCTTTTTTTAACCTTGGCAAGACTTAACCCGTAGTAATATTTTACAGAAAAAAGCTTATAGAAAAACAAAAGTGTATATGGTGCTTATTTTTTACATTATTTACTCAAAGTAGGAACAAAACTGAAAAAGAATCCAACTTGCATTAGCTATACAGTCCTTGTGCAGCACAGCTTCATGCTCTATCAAATTTCATCATTCATTGTAAAGTAACATATTCAAAATATTCATATTCAAAGTTTAATCCCAAAGGTATCTGGACTTGGAGAGATCCAGAAGCCTTTGTCAGAACTTTGGATATGACACATCTCTTCAAAATTCTTAACCAAATGTAAAATTCCCTCACAATAAAACTTTGAATAACCATCATTTGAATGATTAAGGGCCTTTAAAACATTTTTGGCAGATTGATTAAAGTCTTCTTGACAAAAACAGAGATTTCTATTTTTTCCTTAGGGGACATTGAATAAGCAGAGCTTGGTTCAATGCAACATACCAACAAGTAAGAAATAGCTTTAGCTGTAATCTCTCCTCTCTGTGTCACACTGGTTATAACCCAGGGTCAGGGAACACACACTCACAAAAACACGTACAGAGACTCACTAACTGGCCACAGGATTTCCTACAAATAAACAGACTTCTGCAAAAGCTAATCTGGTCACTGACCATGTGCATGCAAAACATCTGGTTAATGTATTATTAGAGTCATTTTGTGGTTTTTCCAGCTGTATAAATGGCTTTTGTTGAGTGTTAGAGGCCTGTCCAGTATTGCATAACTTTTAGTGAAACTCACTGAATTAGATTTCTCAGCAAATTATGTTTCCCATGCCAACTCTAACAAACCCTTGCAAAAAAAAGTTTGTTTATCTGATTCATGCTCTCCCCTTCTGTTTACCTGAACTTATGGTATGCTATTAGTCACCTAGTGGGGCTTAGGAGACAAATGTGCAACAGTTGTTATGACAAAGTCACTGTCTAAAACTAACTTTGGATCAACCTATTAACAGATGAAAAGGCGAGTTGAGGCAGAACTTAGGGCCATCTGACAAACAGTGGTATTGTGCAGGCTTGTAGCCATGTCAAATCAAAACATCCTGGTTTCAAAGAATAACTCTCACTTTAATGAAAGTCCAGAAATACATAAACTGTTCTTTTCTACCTTCTGTGGATACATTTCTCATAACGAAGAAGAAGAGCTCTTAAAAGCGGTCTTCCAGGGACCCCAGAAAGCTTCACAAATAGTCCAAACTATCCTCTCTTGCGGTGGTCACAGCACGACATGTCTTAGTTGGATTATGAAAATGACCAATTATGGCTTTGAAAATCTTTGGTAATATCTGATAATTTGATAATGTAAAAAAGTGTCTGCATGAAACACAATATCTGACATTTCTGTAATTAACTCAAACATTCAGTTTCATATTTTCTGTGTTAATTGGGGGGGGGGGGATCTCAACATGGATTCCCTTGTGCATGTCACATTAGTGGGACAAAGAAACGAAGTGTAATATGAAACTCACTGAATCTGCACAAAAGTTTCAAGTCTTCCTCTTTGTATTAACTCTTATGAACTTTCTATTAAATGAAAAAAGATTTAGTTTGCTTGTTACAGAGGACCATGTGGTGTTATATGTGCAGTGAGGAGCAGCAAAGCCAAATCCACCATATAAAATGATCGTCCGTCTCATAAAACAGCTGCGAGGTGATGTTCCCTAAGCGCTGCCTCTTGCACAGTACTGCCCTGCTCACAGGGGAAGGTGTGTATTGATTCATGGCACAAAATGGCCTACAGACAGAGGTATGGTGGATAATGTGGTCAGTAATACAGTAGCGGGACAGTATATCAAGATGCTGTGTCTTTTTTCTCACTTCCCCCCCCGACTTCCCCTTGTACCGGGTTGAACACAGAGTGCTAAACCCAACACTTACTGTCAGCGCGGCTATTAATATTAGCCTGCTCTTTTCCTCTATTTCACTCTGTCTTCTGAAAACCCTCCCTCTCTTTTAAACACATCGCTGCACGCAGAAACACACTTCTGGTTTCACTTGATGAAAATGCAATAACATGCAATGAGAATCTTTACATATTTGTATCAATTAGCACAAAATCAGGAGGCAGGAAGTCTTAGAAATGCCTCCTTTTCCTATCACTTAATTCAATACTATTATCTTATTATTATGCCTGTTTCGTCCAATCATTAATCTGTGACAGAGTATGCTAATCTCAAAACAAAGCTGTGGGTTTAACCATGACCTGAAGAGACCGGGGAGCTGATATACACACATACTCACACGCACACACACACACACTCAGTATCTTAAACAGAGCAAATGTAATGCTGTATAATCCTGTGTCATGAATAAATGATGCAACACAAAGGAACAAGGAACAACAGAGAGTGTGTGTTCAGTCTGGACTGTTTCTGTTATTCTCCTCTGGGTATTTTGGCTGAGATGAAACTCCGCTGCAACTACCCTGACACCCCTCGCTCCCCCACCGACACCACTACCCCTGAGACCCAAAAAGAGGGGGTCTCTGGGAATTGGATTCACTTCTATTCAGCACAGAGGGGAGCCAATGTGTTTGCATATAACTGTTTTCTACTTAAACATGAAGGAGGTGATCCTCCAGCTCAGCAGATGCAGTACATCTGTATGAGGATGACCTGATATGTTTATGCAAAGTTTCTGGATGGATAACTGTGGGAAGAACTGGAATGAGGCAAGGAGTTCAAGAGGAGAAACGACACAATGACATAAGGAAAAGCTGAGATATCACAGCCGCTATTCATCAAGACTGACATTATATCACAGACTTTGCTGCTGAGAATGTTCTTATCAGTTTCATTGCTTTCTTTAATGTCTAAATATTGAGTTTTACATTAATATGCCTCAACAGAGGACAGCAGATGAGGGTCAGAAACTGTGGAAACAGACTGGGCTGTGATGTGGGAAAGAGTTTTGAACCCATGCAGCCCACACTCAGGACAACTTCTGAATACAGGGTGTGCAGACACTACAGCCTGGCTTTTGGAAACCCACTTTAGATATTATGTTGTTTGTTAGTTAAATAGTAAGATAGTAGTTAGTAAAATAAGATGACAGAATCCCACATGTGGCTAAATGACAGTTCTTTAAATGCATTTGGGCCCACCATAAAGTTAGTCAGTCACTTTGGCAGAAATTTGGTGTTGAAATAAGTCGGATGAAGTATTATTCTACTTATTTAAAAAATGCACTTTTTCATTGATGCACTTTGAGAGGGTGTTTAAAGCTGTTAACGTAGAAGACAGGAAAACTACATTTGCTACCAGTGATGGGCAGTAACTACTTACTTGTAATATATTACTGTAAGAATATGACTTCAGTTACTCCAAAAACTGTGATAAGTTACTTGTTACTCATTACTCCTTATAGAGTTACGAAAGAACTAGCCATATAACTAGACTGATTATTTTAATTTTGGGTCACTCACTTTTCCTTTTTAAAAAGCTGATCAACAAGTATAGATGCTTGAGACGACAGTGTTTGTTACATCTTTTCAAACACAAACTCAGAAGAAAGATGCTGAAGCACAGCTCAATCTTTCCCTCTAATCCTCCATGATGTGTTGATGTTAGCTAGTTCCTGCATGAGGACGTCAGTATTGCAGCTGTCCACAAAGAACAATAAGTATAATTTTCTTTTTTTTTTTTTTTTTACGAATGTATAGCTATTTTAGAAATGATCACCTCTTATTTCACTAGTTACTCAAAAAGTAAAAATACTACAGGTTCATATTACTAAGAATGTGTACTGGCAAAAATCTAGTAATACAATACGTATGAATTCCCAGGGGTGACAATACGATTTATCACAATTTATTACAATATTATAAACAGAGTGAAATATCACTTGTTTATATTAAATAATCTAATTTTAAAATCAATTGAATAGAAAACAAAACTTAGAGTACTATATACATTAAAATACTGTATTTGATCAGGGTGATTAATGTAAAGCATGGACTCTACAGCGTAGATGAACTATGACAGAAATAAAAACTACTAGTTAGAAAATGCAAGGTTAACTAGGTAAATGTCTGAGCTAAACTGAACCACAAAACCTGACAAATATGTCTTGTTTCTATAAATTATCTTGTAAAATATTCTGATCAAGAGATACGTTATGTAATTTATAACTTTTTTAAATGAGTAAAGTGTAAATAGTAACTATTCGCAGTTTGAGGGTAACTTGCCCAATGCTACTGGCCACATATTTATAAAAGATAAGAAAAATGTGTGTTTATCTTAATATTTCTCTTTTATTCTCCTATAATTTTCACATAAGTATTATACAGTTCCATTAATTTTAGAAAATACTTTTTAATTGAGTGATGACCAACATGATTCCCTTCATTTTTTCTTGGCATTATGCTTTAATATTACTTTAATATTCTCACCCTGATGTAGTTTCACAGTGATTTTATAAACTGTGTTGTTGTTGTGAGGTCAAGGTCAAATGTGTCGCTGAGGATGTGTTGGTCCAGCTGGAGTTCTCGGAGGTCACAGCAGTGACCACATCAGCTTCAGGTTTGAGTCAGTGATTTTTTAATTCTCCAATGTAAAATCATGAGCTAATTGACATTTAAGACATGATTTCTAGTAATGGATGAGTCAGTGAAGAGTTTGACGAACTTTTCTCTAAAGTTAGTTGGTCATCAGAGTCTTTATCTGACACTTCTCTATCAAGCTGAACTTAAACACCACAACAACACCGCAGGGCCAGAGGACTCACACTGTGTTCTGCTTTGATTGACTATCAGTTGTTGAACTCCGAAAATGACCTGTATTCTGGGTAATTCCCTTTTTGATTATCTGGTCCTTTTAAATCAAGATCATCTAATCTAAATTTTCAGACGATACCAGAAGTGTTGTGCTAATGATGTACACTTAAATAATGATGAGGTAGGTGTGAGGTTACATTCACAACAGCTGACACCTGGGTACCCTACAAAACATGGACTGAATAAGCATGAATTAGGGTGACTTGATATGAATGACTGACATAAAGTCAGAAACATAGAAACAACCCCCCCTTGCACTGCTAATGCAATAAGACCAGGGGTTGGTGACTTTGGTAAAAAGAGGGGCAAATTCATTTTGTCCTCACTGCCAGACAGCCAAGTTTGTTAGAACCGTGGGATATTCTTAATCAAATAGAAAAAACACTTGTAATTTCTAAAAAAAAAAAAAAAAAAAAAAAAGATAGCTATGTATGTATATATGGAGGTTATGACTTTATCATCTCACATTGTTCAATTCAAATTCAGACTTTAACATGATGTTTGATGGGCTAAACATAAAAACAAAGCTTGTGAGTCACTTTTAATTGCAATAAACAGAGTAATCATGGGTCATTTTAGAATATTTACATATTTTTTGTTTTACTGTTGAATGTCTTTATGTATACGGTAAAGAGTTTCACAGAAACAGTCAGTCAAATATGTCTGATCTTTTGTGAAGAGCTGAGCATACACTCAAAATTGTTGTGTAAATGGTTCTCTGTTCAATGCTCACTGATATTTAACTATAATTTAATTCTATTTTGATGCAAGTATTCATTCATGTTCAAGTACGTTAATATCTGTTGTTTGTGTCTGACTTTGACTTTAACATTGCCTGAGTTGCAGTGAAATTATTTCTGCTTTGTTTTTGTCGTCTCAAATACATACACTTACAAGGACTGGAGATTGTGCAGTAACCTGAAGACCTAATTTTTTAATAAACATGTGTCTGTGTATTATAGGTCAAAATGTATTTTTGGGAAAACCTACAGGAGTTCAAATGTGATATTAATAGCATAAGTAGATGCATCGCACCAAGATACACACTGACACACACACACAGCATTTACTGTGTGTGACCCACGAGAGTTATAGTTTTATCTGCATTTAGAGGTTTTTTTTGAGATACTGAGGTTCAAAGTTTTGGTACTCAAATTAGATGAACTAATAAAACATTTTAATTTTCATTTATTAGTCATCAAAGAAAACAAATATTTAAATAACATGATTGTTATTTCCTTTAGAAAGAAAATTGTTTCACATCAAAAGTTCAACAGCAGAAGTTTGAGCGTATGTGGAGACCACTCACTGATCAAATCAAGAACACAATTAAGTGAATGACTGATTAATATGGACAATGCAGTTGCTGAGCATAGCTTGGTCTATCTTAGCTTTAGATATGAGTTTGACAATTAACAATTAATGCAATGATTTTATTTTTTTAAGCACTGAATGTTTTATTTGTATATCTTGATCTTAATTATCATCAAATGTGTTTGTTTGCTGATAAGTGCAGCATCCTTGTCTTATAAGCATCATGTGTGAAGAACTGTTTCTAGGGATGCTAAAATTTAAACAAACAAATGACGGATAAAAAGTCAAACAGAAACTTTTGATAACGAGGGGATGCAGTGTCTCAAAGTAGTTAAACTTCACTTGATAAATATTTATGCACTGAACAGAAATTTCACACGACTGCATGCTGGAAAAGAAAGTTTAAAATGTAGAGAAACAAGCAAAAAATTACCACAAAAAAGACCCTGAAGAGACAACCAGGCTGCAATGATGACTTTCATTTCCAGTAGATTTGATAAGACATTACAGATAACTTTTTTTTTAACAGTTCCCTCTTTCAGCATTTAGTAATAGCACTACAACAGTCAGTTAGGCTGTGGGCTGGCGAGGTGCCTGACCTTTCCCTATGCCCGTGACAGGCGTCCATCCATCCCTCCATCCCTCCACATCCTTCTCTCCGTCCCATCCCTCACTCTTTGATGTCCTCTAATTAGCCCGGCTTGTTAGACCCGGTGGCATTAATCAACAGTATAGACACATCCTTACGTCCAGCACACACACACACACACAAACACACACACACACAGAGCTTAATTGGCCTCTGTAAATGAAGGCCGGCAGAGGGAGAGAGAGCTGCACAGACAGTCACTCACCTGGCAACCACATACTGGAGAAGTCCTTTGCTGCTATCGCTGCTGTCTTGGTCATATCTGAGTGTGTGTGTGAGAGAGAGTGTGTGTGCAAAGAAAACTCTCACTCACCCTCTCTCTGCGTGTCTCTAACTAAAATGAGGAGTGTTTTAAATCATATGGCTGAGAGAATCGCTCTCTCTCTCTCTCTCCCTCTATCATGAATGCACATGACAGCCCACGCCCCCCAGGCCCCGCCTCCCCCCCCCCCCACATCCTGCAACAACAGGAAGTAAGCCTCAGAAGAACTTAGCACACAGAGGAGGGAAACATATAACAGCAACAACCAAAAAAAAAAGAAAAAGAAAAGAGAAATAAAGAGGGACACTGGAGAGGTATGAGAGTGGGTGAGGGAGTGAGCGAGGGAGGAGATTGAAGAGATAGACGTGGCGTGAAAAAAAGAGGGGGATGACGGCTACAGATGGAAAGTGATGGTGCGGCTGGAAACACACACTCACACATACGCTCACACACATTCAAAAACAGCAAGCTTGACATTCTGATTGAAGATTGTGTGAGACATTCACACCATACCTGACCCAGTATAACTTTAAAACCCTTTTAAAAGTCAACTATTCAGAGACTTTCTCAAAATTCAGCTATTTTGAAAACATCTTTTTTTGCCTGTTTTTGTCTACCATGAGTCATGAGCGTCCCTGTTTGGTGGTATATGTGTTTACACGTGACTGAGAGACTGCCTGTGACACATCAGGGGGCGTAGAAGGTGGTCTGTTGAGGGTGGTCGACACCAATAAGAGAATAAGTGAGACATCCTTTGCTAAATCTACCAGCCACAGCTCCTCTGTGACACACAGCGGAAAGAAAAACACAGTCACAGCCCTCGCTGTACCACTGACCACCCCACACTGTGGGCTGCACACACACCACAGAGCTGTTACAATGAAGGGGATGAAAGTGGAACACTGCAGATAAACTTCATATCAGTGCCACCCACAGAACGGGACAATGAAAAAGTGAAATTGAGGACGCAGAAGAGCATGTTTCAGCAAAAATGCTGCCACGGGTTAGAAATGTAAAGGTGTCAATCTGCTCAGACAGTGGGCCATGCTGACCACACGGTGGCACTGTTGATTCTCTAATCCTGATGAACACACTCTGTCTGCAGGTAGGGGACAAGCTGGACCACTGATCACCCCCCTCCCTCCCACTCTGTCCTCCTCCCTCGTCCGAGTTCACTAATTCAAAAGCTAACGGCAGCAGAGTTCCCAAGTTTAACCTTATAAATACTTTATGTGGTGATTTACAACAGGCCAATGTACTGCTGCAGAGACACTCACTGAGGAGTACATACACCGCACTGAAGTGGTTTTAACTTATATAGAGAGGCATCTTTTTTACTTTATATGTGTCCTCAAATACATACAGTAGGCTTACATTAAATATGATTCAATACAAAAAGTAACACTGAAGTAAGTGTGTTTGTCTAAAACCTGATAAAAAAAAAAAATCAAATCCCACCTAACAATCTGAGAAAGTTCAGTTTGAGACTTTTACAGGAAGCAAATCTCATTTCAATACACGAACATGTTAAACTTGCTTGCCTCAGTGTAGCAGATATGGGCACTTATTACAGGCCACAAGGCCCTCTATTTGAGTTTTCCATCTTGAAATAAAGCATTTATCTAGTAGTTTCTGATAAATGTGACCTAAAATAAGTCTTATTCATGCATTTTGACAAGAGCACAATAACTTATATTTTAATAGTTTCTGTGAGCCAGAAAAGATGTTTGAGACAAAGACAAAGCTTTTCAAAATACTGCACCATCATTTTGTACACTTGCTTGGTTTATAGCGGACAAGATTATTTATCTAACGATGATTCAACCTTTCAAAAAATAACCTAACACTATATTATTATTGAGGATTTCTGCTGCTTTACTGGACACATCTAATGTGAGAAATTCCCCTTTTTGTCATACATTTATAAAATTAAATGTTTTTGGTTTTGGCCCTGCACGGGAGTAAAAGATGAATTTAAAGTAAGATATACATCTCCATGGTACCACGATCTGACCCTTCTTACTGTTTGATTATACATATATATATATATATATATATTATATTGTATATGTAAAAATCCACAATTATAGTGATACCTTCTTGGATACCAACAAAAATGATAGTCTAAAGCACCAATTTTTTTTTTTTTTTTTTTTTATATTTCTTGTTGTCAATTTGGAAATATTTTAAGTGAACTCATGCAGTCTAAATTGCAAAAATGCACCAACAATATTTCTATATAGACACTTTACCACCAGTATTTGTGCAATTTAGATGGTTTGAAAGTGTTTGTGTACGATTTTTGATGGACATATGCTCCTACACAGCTATCTGATCACAAAAAAGTTTTTTTTTTAAATAGACACTGCTGTACAACAAAGCTGTAAAATAAAAAAAATCAACATTTTTACTTTCTTGGGCACCACAGCAACAAAAATAAAATTACATGGCACCCAGTATTAGAAAATGTGTAGTTTTCAGTTATTAAAAATTGCAATCAATGTCCTGCATGCAGTCTAAATTGCACAAATACATAAACAATGCTTTAATTTAATAAATAAAGCAACAAAGTTGTACAATTAAGATAGTCCAATGTGAAACCTCAAATCTTAGTGACTGATAACTAATTTCCGTTCAAAATGTCAATTTACCTAAATTTATATATGTTCACCTGACATGTCCAGAAGAAAAACATTCTGTTTCCAAGATATGAAGAGCAAAAAAAAAAGTACATGAAAAGTAACCCAAACACACAGGCCCTTGTTTTTTGCTTTTTATATTCTGAAATCAGATCTTCATTTGGACATGTCAGGAATATCTGTGTTAAAAGAAGTGTAATGAGATATTTTTGTCTAGAAATCAGACAAATACTTGTGCTACGATTGGAGTTTTATCTGAGTTTCTGCTTGCACTTTTGAGAGATTTATTACTTCCCTCATCACATCTGTTAGAAAATATTTCTAAAGCTTTAGTATTCTTGATACAATTTTTAAATAAAATAATGAAGCTCATTGTTTATAAAACAGCATCTACAAGAATAAAAATATTGAACTGAAAACTTCGCATTTTTTAAATTAATTCATTAATCTAGCAGGATAAGCCTCATTTTAGTTATTTGGTGCTTATCAAACAGCTCAACAAATGCCTCCTGGACTCCAGGCAGGCAGAGGACTTTTTATAATTAAACTAAATTAAATCTGTTAAAAATCAAGCACCTTCTCTGTGAGAAATATTTGGCCTCATGATGGCCTGAATGGAAAGGTTTTACTTATTTTTATTTACTTATTTTTCCATGAGAAATCAGGAATGAACGAGTGTTTGTAAGAGCCAGCCCATCGTCTGTCCTGTCTGAGGACGCTGACAGACTGTGCGTTGAGAGGAGGCGTTTTAGGGGCCAGGGGTCGCCTGGGTAGCCTGGCTTTGGCCTTGACCTTTATTCAAACTTCAATCTACCCTGTATCTACCAACGCGTGTGTCTTTGTGCATGTGCACGCGTGTTTATTTGTTTAGGTACTTCAATAGATGGTGGGGAAATTTAAGCGTGTTGAATGTGTGTGTTTTATGGTTCATGGCCATGGGGGGCCTCGCTGCCCAGAGGAGGTCTGAGCCTGGGTTACCATGGAGACCTGACCCAGCCGCACTCCTGCCTTGCCACTTAAATGACACTGATCTTCCTAAAAATAGTCTAAATTAGAGCGATAATGTTGAAGTGCACAACTTAAAAATGATATATTTCACTCAGAAAACACACCTTGCCATAATATTAATGACTGAGTGATTTGGCTATCGAGGTTTATTTAATTATTTATAGCAGAAAATATCAAATAAGTTTATTGGTGTGTTTTGGCCACTGCCAGAAGTTATGGTCATAAGGTAATAAAGAAACACATCAACACACACTCACATACACACACATACAATCTGATAGTGGGACCCCTGGGAGAAGGATGGGGGAGGCAGGGCCCTCTAGAGCGCCATCAATCACTCCACTGTCAAGAAGGATGGGGGGGTTACTAAGGGGAAGAAAAAGCAGAATAGTAAAGAAAAAAGAAAGACAAGAACAACGGAGAACAGAGCTAGTGATAGGAGTGAAGGTGAAAGACAAGAGCAAAACGATGGTGGAAAAAGGTTGTTAGCTGCTGGGGGTGAGGACGGTGGGAGGAGACTGTGTGTATAATGGGTCACTGCAGGGGACAATTGTGGGGTCTCCAAACCAGTTCAGCATCCCCTCTCCTGCTTGGGTCCTCCTATATCTAGTGCAGCCTCGGGCCTGGAGTGCACAGCAGCTCTAATTCATATAATCCATCATATTCCTCTGCTTATAGAGGGGACCGAGAGCGGCTCAGTGACGGAGTCACCAAGTCCAACTGCAAGACTCTATTCTGCAAGGTGAGAGATTTTAGATCCAGCCTGCTGTATGAGTGTGTGTGAGTGCAGGTGTAGCCCCATGAGGAGCTGCAGGATTATAAACAGTAGGTCTAGCAGTGTGCCGACTACAGAGGTTGAGGTTTTGTATGAGAAGCAGCGGGGGCTAAAACACACTCACACTGTTGTCTGCCATGGGACCGGTGCCATCTCACACACACATACACACAGCCGCCCATACCTTTACAACACCTATCCCTCTCGCGCCCTAATACCTCTCAATCGCTCCTTTTCCTCCAGCCCCTCCACCTTTCCCTCTCTCTCCCTCGCTCACACGGTTCCCCTCCTCTCTATATCATCTCTCAGCCCATAGGGAGCCGGGCTTGTCTAGACAGACACGGCTCTCTCCCACGGCGCTACCAAGGTTGAAGCTCAAATCTTTTTCTTTCACTCCTATCGCTCCCTCTTCTTCTCCTCTCTTCTTCCTCTTCACCTGACACAAAAGTGGAGGCTCTACTGGGAGGGACTGGTGGCCTTCATCGCTGAAGGAGTGTCAAGGCCACTTTAGACGCCAATTGTTGTGTAAAATAAGGCCTTGTAGGGTTGTATTCACACAACAAGCCTAAATGCTCATCCTATTTCTTGGGCAGAGATCTGGATTTCTTTTCTGTTCGTCTGTTTATACTGCTTTTTAAAATGTGGCTTGTATCAGACTCATGATTGAACTTTGTGGGTCCAACAATAAAGGAGGCCCAAATCTGACAACATTTGGCTTTAGCTGTTCAAGCTGTGATAGATAGATCAGATCAGTTTTGAGTCACATAGAAGGAATAGCTGTAGTTTAAATGCAGCCACATTCTGCAAATTCAAATCAAGGGTGCAAATATATGACAATATTTCCAAAATTATTTCAGCTGATCAATTCTGATTGGGCTGAAACAAGTGAAACATTTTTTATCACATTATATGCAAAATGTATTTTTCACAGCAATGTTATATAAAAGCTTCATTGCCTACAATCAAAGATGTAACAACCTGCTGACAGAAAACTGTCTTTGTTTTACAACAGTTTGTCCTCTCTGGTTAACTACAATCCTCCCTATTTAACAAAAGGTTTACAAAAAACAGCCACATAAGCTAAACTTAATGCTAATATGTGAGGCCATAATATCTGCATTAAAATGGCAGAAATTTTCACATTCATTCACAGTGACACATAATTTCTGAAGCAAGTATCTGCTGATACTGATATCATGCCAATAATGTTGTACATCCCTATTCAAATGTAACTTTTAAGTACTTAAGCAACAGAAACCTCTATATTTTTGTACTCTTCCTCTACAAACTTCCTTTGACATCTCGGCCTGATGGTCAGTAAAGGTCTGACTCATACAGAGGCTGAAAAATCATAATCAGGTCAGTGTGGCCTACAGTGTGAAAACAACTGCATCCCTGTGTAGTACGGAGCATAAATTTAGATTTATATTGTTGATATTGGATGTGACATTTCTAAACTTATTTTAGCTGATTTTGATATTGATTTATGGAAAGAATTACAATACATTATTTGGGATACACTTTATCATAGAAGAATGAATTTTTGCAGGAAATTCCAGCTTCATCTGCCCTTTTGAGAGCTACAAACAACCTGCTGATGGAAAATTAGTCTGGTTTTCAAGGGGTTTATTCCTTCAATTAAAATTGATTCTTCACAATTAAAAATGGGCAAACAAAAAAACTCCAGAAGCTCAATAATGATATAAGGCAAGACCACAAGATTTTTAATATATTGGCAATTGCCACATCTGTTGATTCTGATCATTAACCTCTGAAGCAATTATCTGTCAATACAAATATCAAACCTCTTATGTTGTGCATCCAGCATTCAGAGATAAAATTTTAAGTACCTTGAGCCCAGAAATCTTCTTCTACTCTTTTCTTCTAGATTTCTTTCTTTCTTTCTTTCTTTTTTATACCTCAGTCTGTAAATAGGGGTAAAAAATGAGAATCACATCACTGGTCTGCAGTGTGAATGCCACCTTATTCTACAGATACCAATACTAAATTCTTAGTGCTTTAGCGATAGAAACTGTAACATTTTAACACTCTTTATAAAAGAAGTCCTAGATTTTACCTCAGCCTAAAAACTAGACCAGATCTGAGTCAAATAGAAGCAAAAATATATTTTTTAAATCAGACCTGGGTCACTGTGGTGTAAAATGTGAATGCAGCTATAATCTCAGATTCAAAGGCAATTGTTAAAGTATGTTAACAACAGAAAACTTCATATTTTTCTGTTTTACCATCCACCCATCCTCTACCTCAACATGATAAGTAGAACAGATCTGAGTCACATAGGAGTAAAACAATTTGAAACAAAGCTATCTCACTTTGGCTGTGAATGCAACAATATTCTTCTGATTCAAATGCAAAAATTGTAGCACTTTGCCTGCTGAAAACATTTTCTTTTTCTACTCTTTATATCAAGAAATTCTCTTTTTTAACTCGGCCTGGTGACCAGATTAAATTGGAGTCACATGGAAGCACAAAAAAAAAAAAAAAAAAAAATCAGACTCAGGTCACTTTAGCCTTTGGTGTGAATGCAGCCAGTGATCTAAAAGTAAAAATCACAGCATTTTAGCTTCTTAAACCTTCATTTTTTAAACTCCTCTATCAAAGATCCTCTCTCTCACCTGATCTGTCTCACCCCTCAAACTTCCTGATCATGATTTCTTTCTCCCCAACCTTCCCCCTTCAACTCTCCATTTAAACTTTCAAACCTCCTCCTCATCATCGTCTTCATATTCTTACTCTTCCCTTCTCCTTCCTCCAACTTCCAATTTAAACTTTCTCTCCCTCTTTCTCTGCCTCTCTCTCTCTCTCTCGGTCTCAGACCTGCTGGTCAGCAGCAGCTGTGACATCACCGGCCACTGCTCCCCGCTCCGGATTGGACACTCGGCCACGTTGCCAGGCAACAGCAGTGAAAGGTCTCAGTATGTGCAGTGTGCGCGTCCGATGTGTGTGTTTATGTCTGTTTATAGCTACGTGGAGTGAAAGGTGTGTGAGCGATTTTCCTCGCCTTGCCCTTTATCTGTGCATGAAGAATGATCAGAACAGATCTACTTCTGCGTGCCGTCTCAGATCAAAGCATGTAGATGATTGGGCTGCATCTCGCCACGGTCCTCCACCACAGAAGAAGAAGAGGAGGAAGAGGGATGTGTGTGCTTTGCGTTAATGAAAAAGAAAGATGCTACAAATGTGCGTGCGTGTCGGTGTCTGCACTTGCGTGGGACCAAATAAATGTGTACGTTGGTGTTGAATGCGTGGATGTGTCTGTATGTTGTGTGTGTGTGTCTAAATGTGTGTGTGTGTGTGTGTGTGTGTGTGTCTAAGCCCCCGGGAGCGGGTGGTTATTGTATCTGACACAGCGGCTCTTTCTCGCGCCTCATATTTCTGGGCCGATCGATTCCTCTGACTCCCGACAAGACAATAATCGCGCCTCCCTCTCTCACTCCATCACTACCATTATTACTGACCTCCCCAGGGAACGAATGAGGGGAGGGAGAGAGGAAGAGAGGGATGATGAAGGAAAGAAGAAAGGAAGGAAGGATGCAGAGTGAATGGGGGGCCGTGGAGTTGACAAAAATGAGCTGATGATGATGATGATGATAATGATGATGATGATGAAAAAGCAAAAAGGAGCAGTGTGGAAAATGAGGCAAGAAGAACTGAAGTTGGAGGAAGAGTGAAAGTCAGGATGTGAGGGTCGGAGGGAGGAAAAAAGAGAAAGAAAGAGGGGAAAGGGCTGAAAAAGTGAAGAAATATAAGGCGAGGAGCATAGATCACTGGAGAGAAAGGAAAGGAGGACACAAGTGAAGGAGTGTGAGGAGACGGAGGGACAATAACGGGAAGAATTAGTGGTGGAGAGATGAAGGATTCGCACTATCTTCTTCTAATAAAGGAGAGAATGAGAGACAGGGACCAGGGGAGGGAGATGGAGAGGAGAGGCGGGCGGAGGTGGTGGTGGTGGGGGTTAGACTGAGGTGAAAGACAGAGAGAAATATACAGGAACACACAAAAACACATATAGAGTGATGGTTGTAAGTGTGGAGGTCAGCGCTCAGAAATATTATTAAATTGACAAGAGTACAATAGTTGATTGGCAGGCTGACTCCTGCACCGCCATTCAATGGAGAAGAATGGAGAACAGGACCCACACTCCTACATAAACACAAAATACATGCACTTTCACAGCATGTAGGAACACACACTCTTTTGTCTGTTTTGTGTGTGTTGCCTGCATGAGCCTGTCACTGCTGTGTCTCTATGCTTTGAATCCAGATTACAATTACAGTAATTGGCTCTCAATTCAAGGGATTGTTGTTTGACCCCCTCACCCCATTTCTCTCTCACTCCCTCTCCACATATACCCCCCTTCCTCATCAATATTCCTCCTCCTCCTCTCTACCTGTATCGCTACATCCATCTTTCTTTAGGTGCAATCCCTCTGCCCCTCTGTACCTCCTTCTTTTTCCTCACCTTATCCCTTATTTCTCCTCACTCACTCGCACTTTATCCCGAGATATAAGCATCCTTCCTTTTTGTTTTCGTTCACTCTATACTCCCTGGTTGTTTTTTTTACCTCTTTTCGCTCTACAATTTTCACCACTTTCCCCCCCTCATCTGTGCCTTTTTCTGGCTTCTCTGCAATAGTTGGGGAAACAGGGGAACTATTGTATACTTTATTCATGCTGTATTTATTATGGAGAGATAGCTGCTCAGCTATACAGTCAAGGGGATATAGTAAGCATTTGGGGGGAGAGGTGAAAGAGCGATAGATGAAAAAGAAAGAGGTAAGGAAAAGGTGGTGGTGGGGGGTGATGGTGATGGTGAAGCGAGTGAGGAAGAAGAGGAGGAGGGGGGGTTAGGAAATTGGTCTGGCTAGCGGAACAGCTTTTCACCTCTCTCTCTCTCTCTCTCTTTTTCTCTCTCCCTCTCTCTATTCTGCTTTGTATTCTGCAGAGATGACAGGGGGAAAGCTTTATTGCTCCGAGTTTGTATCGATCGGGGCCCCTCTGAGGGGGGAGGCCGGGGGACGCGCTGAGCAGGCCCTTTCTCAACGACCGCTGCTCCTACTACCCACCACCTTCCCCCCTCACTCGCCTCTCATTGCACACTCCCCCACCACTCCACCTTCTCCTCTTTCCAAACCCCGACTCTTGCTCGCTAGCTTGCTCTGAAATTCAAATTCATGGCTCTTATTCTCAAAGGTTAGGGGAGAGAGAGCGCAAGGAAAAGCAAGAGAGAAAGCGCAATTGAATGGAGGAGAGGAAGGAGGCGTAAGGGTTCTTCCCCTCCTGACTGAGGCTCTGAATGGAACCGGGATCTGATAAGAAATGCCCACAAACACAAACAAGAGGGAAATGAAGGAAGAAAGGCAGCAGAGAAAAAAATGGAAGAGAGGAATACATCAACCCTTTCTCTCTCCTTCTCTTCCTCATCTTCTCATCTTTTCCCTTCACTAACTGTCCCCTGTCCCGTTCTCCTCCCTGCTGTATCTCCATTTTTCCTGAGGTGAGAATGACTTTGTTGACAGGTAAAGGATGAGCCAGGTCCAAGCATGCATAAACCTTCCTGCTTCTGTCCTCGTTAGAGAAAAACTCAGGGAGCGAGGGGAGGCAAGAAAACAAGTGTGATTTACTGTGAGATCTTTTTTTAAAAAAGAAAAAACAATGAGTGAATGACAATCGAAAAACATATAACAATAATAGTAATAAAAACTGTGCGCTAGGGATGCATAGTATTAACAAGAAGAAAAGTGGATAATTTGTATGGGCAGATATTAACAGTTTTTCCAATATGACTGCTGACATTTTGGCCATATATATCCCATAGACTGGCAGAATGTATAATGTACCACCATGGGTTACCTCATCTTCACTGAATGTACCCTTTTGGAAATAAAAACTACAGTATTTTTAATAATGGATAAAGTGTTGTTTTTCCTGCTTCTACCACAAAAAGACTGTCACCATGAAAGGAACAGGTTGGTGTTTGTTAAGTGGAAGCTTTGTGCTCTTGACAAAAAATATCAATATATAGAGATTTTGGCAAAAATCCCATATTGTGCATCACTACCTTGCACCAGATTTGAAAAATCAGTGATCTGACAGAAGCAAAGAGGAAAATCAGTTTTACCTGTTTACAACAGTGTTGTGTGGCATGAAAATGATATTTTCCATCATCCATCCATCTGCTATCTATACCGCTCATCCCTTTCAGGGTCATGGGGAGAATTATTTTTATGATTTGAAAAGTTTCTAAAAAATGTTTTGGTCTTGTTTGAATAACTGGTTAGAGGCCTTATTGAATTTAATGTATAACATTTTTATAAAGACAAGCATTAAGCAAGTTAGCCACTGCCACATATTACAGGGGTGATGATCAATCACTAGTTCCAGTTAAGAGCTGGTTCCAGCTAGTTTCAGGCATTTGCCATTGCAGTTAACAATTCCCTTATCGATACCCTCCACTCATGCCTTGCAAAGCAATAATGTCACGTTCTTGTGAGGGTCAGTCCACGGCAGAGGAGTCAAGGATGCAAACATGGCCAACAGGAGACAGAAGCAGTCAAAACTGAGGCTCAATTTGACTAAAAATCAGATTAACCTCACAATAAGATGTCAGTGGCTATGTGGTTCTAAAAAAGGAAGAGGGGCACCACTAACATGACTAGCATGCTGAAAAATGTCTAAGCAGCACAGCATTAAGTATTAGGAGTGCCATGTGTTTGACATTGTTGATAAAGAAAATGTGTGTAGGCCTGCTTCCTCCACTGTACTAAAACACACCAACATTTCTTGCCTTAATTATTTTACAATGTCTGTCCTTGGATGAGTCAGAAGACAAAACAGTACATGACATATGATATAAAACTACAGAAAATACTTTATAGAACTCACATTGATAAAACTTCAGCCCTGCAAAGGTTTTTAAGAAGCAGCAAAAATATACCATGGATATTCATTAAAGGAGCCTTTTGCAACTTCCTTGGCAAGTTGATATTCTGATGCAGCACAAGTCGTCTCTCAGTGTTGTGTATTTGTGTTGTATTGTGTTATGTTTGTGCTAGGTCTGTGTTTAGGGTTGCGTATCATTTGGGCATTTTCAGGTGATGTTACTTAATCAGTAATTTTCTAACCAATGCCATTGCTTAAACAATTCACAAATGTATAATTTTCAGAGAAAACAAAAGAGAATTAAAATGTTTTCTCTTCTCAAGGTCCATTCAACAATGCATCTGTTTCCTAAAATGTCAGTCTCTGTACAAGGAGGGCAATAGTAAAAATCTCAATGAGCAGAGAGGGCAGAGAAGGTTCAGTATCGTTGGCTCTGACATTTTGTGTGGTACTCAAATGAAGCACCAAAATCTGTGCTGCAAATCAGTTCAGCAGATACCTTACAAAGTGATACTCGTACCACATTGGGACCAAGCTTACATAGGGGGTGTTTAAATAACAAATCACAGCACTCCAGGCTTCTTCTTTAAACCTTCTGTTTGACAAGCCTGAAATAAAAAGGGGGCAAGACCCAACGTCAAAGCGAGATCCAACTGACCAAACAGTTGACTCAAACACCCACACACACACATGCACAAGGACAGCCTATTTATCCGTTAATGGCATGCACAGCGCCGCAGCCAGGCTGGGGAGGAGAACAGATTGTCCATCAGGGGGTTACAGGGTTCAAGTCCATGACCAGGGGGCTAGAGGAAGGTTAGTGTGTTGTTGGTTCAACTCCCAGGGGGTTAAGGAGGATCCCTGCTGTCTCCCGTCAGAGCCCAAACCCACCCCCCAGGACACAAACCCCCCTCCTCTTTCCCACACCACTCTTTTCTCCTCTCCATCCTGCTGCTGGCCTTTTTAAGCTCTGCTTAGTCTGATCACACACGTGTAAACCTGAGCCTTGCCTCCAGACTCCCAGTTTGTCTCAGATGTGCACATGAACACGCACACATGCTCTGAAACATAAAAACAAACACGCACATACAATCATACGGATAACTCACCCATGCACAAACATATTCATACAACTCCAGTTCATCCCTCACAATTCAAATACAAATGATTTGCTCTTGCTATCTTCTGTTTTCTCATATTGTTGGGGATCATTTTATTTTCCAGCAACATGGTGATAGGAAGGGCTTCTCCTCCTCTCCAACTCCATCTCACTTACTCCTCTTGTGGTAAAGACCAAACAGAACCACGGCGATTCCTCAGCTATCAGTGGCAGCAGATGTGAGTGGATATGAGATATTTGTGTAAACATAGGATACATATACTGTATATATTGTCAATGATATTGCCTGTGTGGTTTACGCACGGCTCCAGATTGAGTTCAGCGATAGAGTATACATCAGAGACTTCTGCAGGATGCTGGATACACGTCTGATTCAAAGAAGAATACAAACACACAGCTGCACACACACACACACAGTACAATAACCTGCAGGCCTATAACCTGCCGTGTTGGCTGGATGCATTATTAAACACGCAGGATTTCATATGTAGAAACAGAATATGAATGCTGCCCTGGGCCCTAATGTGGACATTGTTTTTTTTGCAGCAGACATTATTCTTTTACATTTCAGCCTCACTTTTATTGCACTTAATATTTATTTGATATGTTGGGCACCTTATTTACTTTGTATTTTTATTCTGTTTCTCCTTATTGATATTCTAATACTGCCTCTTTTGTTTTCTCTGTATACAAAACTTAATTCCCCTCTGTCCATCCAAAAAGAAGGATTCTTTCTTGGTTGCTCCTCCTATGGTTTCTTCCCTTTTTCAAACCGATAAAGGTTTTTTTTTTGGGAGGGTTTCTGTACTTTAAGATAGTCTGTCAAATGTTGCATGGATCCAACTGCCCACAGAGACACATTTTTGATTTGTGCTGTAAAAATAAAATGAACTCAGCTTGACTTTTTGCTGCTCTTTCTTTTTGAGGCTCTCATTCTTGGCAAGTCCAATTTCACTTGTCAATAAAACAAACAGTTTTGGGGCAACGATAGCCAAGTGGTTATGTCCGCATGCCCCATGTACAGAGGATGTTGTCCATATTGGTGGCCTGGGTTCAGGACCAGCCCTTGGGTCCGTCCCCGCATGTCCTTCACCTCTCTACCCCTTTCCAGTTTCCAAACCAGTCCAATGCCCAATTTCTCTCAAAGGGCCTAAAAGACCCAGAACACATCTTGAAAAAAGTTTTAACAACACAATATAGAAAACATGAGACAAAGCCAGAGTGACTTTAGCAGTTTGGTTGAAAAAAGGTGGTTTCTCAGTCTAACTGAGGCATGGTGAATACGCTATCTCTAACTCACTTAAAATCAGCCTGCAAAAGGCAGAGTTGTGGTGGGACTTAAAGAGACCATATTTTGTCTCAACTCAGGTTCATTTGATCAATTTTAAAGATTGCTAGAGTATGCTGGTAAATCGACTTACATAATTTTTTCTAGTCTCTCTGACCACTCAAGGCACTTAAACACCATAGGTCACATCTACCCATTCACTCTCCCATTCACTTGTTGATTGTTGAAGTTTCTGTGTTAGTTGTCCATCAGTATTAGCCAACACATCCTCATCCTTTCATACCAATTTACACACCACTGACACAGCAGCGGGAGCAACCTGGAGTTAATTGTCTTGTCCAAGGACACATCGGCATGTCACAGCAGGAGCTGGGCTTGAACCCCCGACCTTTTGATTGTTGGTTGGGCGACTACTAGACTAAGCATAATCACAATAACTAAACCTTCTAGTTAAATAATAGTAAGTACCCCTGATCCACCTGTACTCTCTCTCTAAGACACTCTGTTAGAGGTCCTGCCTCTTTGACCAGCATTTCTCACGTGGGCCCTCATTGGTTGACCCATCTAATTTCTGGTACTTGGTCAGTTCAGCACTGCTCGGCACCATGTTGTCAACAACTCAGCATGGTCCTCTGCAAAGGGGTTTGCAAGTCCAGGACAATGGGTACATACAAAATGGGGAAACAAGCTGATTTAGGTAGCTACTGCCAAATAGTAACATTATGGTTTGTAGTCATGTCAGTCATGTCCATACTTTGCACAACCTTAAATCCTTCAAAAATATTGAGGAGGGAGAGTTATTGCAAGAAAAAAAAAAGTCCTCATACAGTGTGGGGACAAAATCACATTACCTATAGACCAAAACAGGTTTTTGAACCTGGCTGCTAACATGTTTATCATTGCAGTAAAATTGGATTTTTACCATGGGGTGTGCGTGAGACTTCTGGTGCTTTTGCAGCCAGCCTCAAGGGGAAACCCAAATAACTACAGTTTAATGCACTTTCACATAGGCTTAATTTTCCAAAACTGAGGAGTTAATTGCTAGTGTTGTGCAAGTTCCTCAGGAAAAGCTACTTTTATTTCTTATTCCTTTTATAGTAACAATATTGCTGTGCTTAGTACTAAAAGTAAAAAAAGATTTTACTTTCAGGTCAGCTATTCCTTCCCCCTTTACATTTCAGATCTTTAAGTGTTTAAGTGAATTTACTGCATTAACTCTTCTCATTCTGCTCTTCTTGGGTATTTTCTCTATCTTCTGTCATAAACAGGGCGGTCAACTACCAGGTAAATACCATTACCTCTGCAATAGACCCAGTTTCTTCAGATCATCTGATGCTGTGAAATTAAGGGGGAATGGATAATGAGCAGCTCAAAGTCCAGATCATTTTATTTACACAGGCACTGTGCATGAGCTGGCTGAGTTGGAGCCTGGCATGATCCATGTGTACTCCAGAACATTGTGCAGGAGATGTAAACACGAACATGCTCAGGTTCATGGTATTTGGCAGTGAGCACAGTTGTTAAGGCAACTGTTAATGTCTTAGATCTTCAAACCATCATATTTGCACAGACAGGTGTATTTCTTCCACTGAGCTGCAGTAGAAGTGGAAGCAGGTGGAGGGTCATTGTTGGGCTCAAAAATAATGCCCATATTAAACATAAACAGGTGGTTACCATTGTTGATACTTCTGCCTTTTTCTTTTGGGTGGACTTGTGTATCAATTGCATGCATACTTCTAGCTACTGTATTGGAATGTGTACAGGTGGCAAAAGTGCCAGGGTGCACAATGATAGTACTAGTGACAACACAGACCAGCAGGGAAGAGGAGAGGGCAGAGCAATGGAAATGCCAGACTTTTTTCAGCAGCTTTCATTTCGCTGCACTGGTGAAGCAAATGCTTCAGTCAATGTTTTGTTGCAGTTATAGCAGCATAAAGCATTTTGCTGCTTTCACATAGTGTACAATGGTGACATTGTTTGCATTTCTCACCATCACAAAGTAAAAGTACTTTTAGTGCTTTCATTTGTTGAAGGTGCAGCTCATGCTTTCCCTACCATCCTTCATGATGTGTTGAACTTCTTAGCTAGTAACTGTATTTACCTGTAACTATGGCAGCACTCTACTTAGGCCAACATGACCTTACTTGCTGGTAGCTCACTAACCATGCATTACTTTGACATTTAACTGTAAAAACCATTTTCACTGGGTCCCAGATGTGGGGTTGTAAATAAAAAAGTTAGAAGAAAATAGAAAGGTGGTAAGCCAGCAAATGCTGGTTGCCATTGGCCATTCAAGACAAAAGACGCAACAGTGTAGAGTCTGATTTTAAGCTTTCAGATTAGATAAGTGGGAGGCAAAATAAAAACATGAAAAGTCAATTTTCTTTTTTTCATATTAAGGATGAAAGAACCTTAAGACAAGTCTGTGAGTTGTGATGATATCAAGAGGATATACTGTTAAGTTTTGTTTCGTCTAAAGTCCAAATTGCATCATTCTTCACTGTATTTATTTGAAAGGTTGCATATTTTCAGTTTGGGTTGTGATTACACTTCCTTTAACTGAAAAAAGTCATTTTATTACAGTAACATACAAGGACCAAACATTACTACCTAGCACTGTAGACAGCATCCAGCTGGACCCAGAAGAATCTTGACTGGGCCTTTCCAGTCTGCCTTGTTGCTGCGCATGTAAGACATAGTAAACGAAGGAGACTGTATAGGAACAACACCATCCTACCAACCATCATGGCTCCCAGACCCCTCCTCAAACATCTGAGACCAGGTAAGAAATGCAGGATCCCACTGATTGACCGAAAGGCCGCACACGATGAGCGGTCGAATGACAACTAAACCACAACACAAGGAGTGTGTGTTTACATCTGTAGGGCGGGCGGCCCGGGCCCTGACTCTCACGGTAATCGATGAACGAGGGGAGGAAAGGGAGGCAGCGGGCGAGGCAGGGATGTGCGTGGGGGAGAAAATCGGTAAAGAAAGCAGGTTATCTCCCGTCATTAGGGGAGGGGGAATCCCCGTCTGGAGGGGAGGGGAGGAGGAGGGCGGGGCGGGTGAGGAGGGGTGAGGGAAGACAGGGGGTTCATTGATAAAAAGGGAGGGGAGGGAGGGCGAGGGGAGAAGGGGAGAGACTATGTTTGGCATCGAGAGAGAGCAGACAATTATCTGTATTGATTAGAGCGGCCCAGTACTGTGAAGACTGAGAAAACTATGACTGGATCAATAGAGAGGGAGAGGGAGGGAGAGAGGGAGAGGGGGTGAGAGAGAGAGTTAGACGATAGACAGTCCAATGGAGAGAAACAAACAACGCCAATAGAAGATACATATTAAGACAAACGTGAAGAGATAAAACATTGTTTACAGTGCAAAGTGAGATTTGAAGACCCAAGGTGGCATGAATGTTTAGAGCGGAGTTTGTTGGGGGGAGAGAGGGGAGTCAATGAAAGCACAGAGAGATACATTACATTGTTGATGTCATTACTCTTTATCATTGATTTGTCAGCACAACCACAGAGTTCATTTAACAAGCCCACCAGAGCCACGCACATCACCACAGCACACAGCGGGGCAGAGACTGAGAGAGACATTAAGTTAATACACACTGAGTGACCACATCCTAACCACTGAGACGGGGGGTAACCCAGATGAAACTGGCAGGGACAAAAAGTTAGAGAATATAGAACATAGTCCTACACAGGCACCTGGACTACTATCCACACTGAAAATGCTCTAAAATCAATAATAATAGCTTTATTCATTTTCATGTATTGAAAGACTTGAATTGAGAGGCAGAGTCTGTTTTGGTATTTGTATCAATAAAATCTTAGTAGTTCCCATTTTTGCTCGAGACAGAAATTACTCAGCACTTGGAGCACATTTTAGACTAAGTACTTTATAAAGAGGTCATTTGACTTGAACTAAAGTAACTTTAGCAAAGCAACTTACTACATTACTTCAGTACATTAATTTTGCTCTTTTGTTGTCTCTCCCCATCTCCCGTCTTTGAAAGACTAACAGAGGCCATTCGTGCAAAACAGTGCGGTACAGATTCAAAGATGAGCAAGGGAGAGTATCACATAAGCACAAAGAAAGACACACACATTGTGCTACTTTCTCCCCATCATTCCCACTCTGTGACAGCTGAAAAGGAAGCGAATTGTCACAGGCTGCTAATCATTATGGTCTGAAACAGTAGTATGAATCGGGATGCAGACGGTTTAGCATAGGTCTAGTTTCTCTATAAGTTTCTGCCTGATACGAGAGTTTCCTCACCTGTAAACATCAACAAGTGTTTTGCTTATGGAAGATTATGCTGGGTTTTTCTTAAATAACAACAAAGGTTACAGTCCTTTTTGCAGAATGTCTTAAGAGAAAATAATCATGTATTCTCACATAAGTTTCTCACAAGCAAATACACTGAAAAAATTGAGTCAACTTTCCAATACAATTTAACAACTCTTCCTGCTATGATCACTCATAAATTTTCCTTTATTACTGGCACTGTGGCCATGAGTCTGTATTAAGCTTTTGTTGTGGTTGTTTCTTTGTTTGTTCATCTCCTTTCTTCTCTATTTATGTAAGCTCAGGCACAGGGACAGCTGCCCAACACTGAGTCTGGTTCAGCTCAAGGCTTCAGCCGATAAAACAAACTTTTTCCGAGCTGCTTTATTTGCTCAATGCTACCATGTTTTATGCTCATGGTGGCTTTATGTTGGATTTCTTAAACATTATTATTATAACATGTTCAAATGCCCCCTGAAGCCACAATTACAAGTCAACACTCAGAGGAACTTAATAATAGGTAACAAAATTTAAGCTTGGTTGTAATATCCTTCCTAGCCTTCACATGTGACCTCAGAGATAAATTGAATGCTTCATGTGACCCTTAGCACTACACTTTAACATCAGTTTATCCCACTGCTGCTTCAGTGGTATGTAAGTACTGTACATATGAATGATATTAATGTATACTGATGAACACCTCACATAGCAGCCATATAAATGTGATGGGAGTGGGTAGGTGTGACCTCCATTGTTAAAAGTGTTTTAAGTAGTCAAAGAGACAAGCATTTTAAAGCTAAGGTCAACTGAGTGTCAGCCAAAAAGCAAAACCATAATGGAAACAAGGGGTTCCAGACTTTGAACTTGTCCATGCGCATTTTAACAGTCAGCCAATTTAACCTAATTTATGCAGTAAGAAGCTCCTCTGTGGCAGGGTCCCGGGGGTGGATGAGACCCGCCTGGAGTTCCTCAGGCCTTGGATGTTGTAGGGCTGTCATGGCTGACACGACCCTGCAGCATCATGTGGACAGTGGGGGCGGTGACCCTGGACTGGCAAACTGGGGTGGTGGTCCCTCTTTTCAAGAAGGGGGACGGAGGGTGTGCTCCAACTACAGGAGGATCACACTTCTCAGCCTCCCTGGTAAGGTCTATTCAGGGGTACTGGAGATGATAGTTAAACCTCAGATTCAGGAGGATATATATTGCAGTATTTCAAGAGAGAAAAACATTGTGCCTTTTTTAAGTACCAACCGAAATTGGATCTTTGAATCAATTTTCTGTGAACCTGCTTGATCTTCTTTACACATTACAGCCATCTGACAGCAACCGTGATGCATACACACAAAGAGGAGGGAGAGTGAAGTGACAAGTTTCCTGTTACACTTCAAATTAAACATGAACTTTTTTTGACAATGCTTGAAATGAATTTTTACTGGGCAGGCTAGTGTTTTTATTTTCTAAAATCTCACTGTGTTACGCTGCAGAGAATCTGTGGTTGTTGAAGTTAAGACCATTTTCAGAGATGGAAAGTGTCTTAGAAAATGTCTCTTTATGTAGATGTTCAATTAAGACAAATTGTGATGATTACACTTTAGAGAAGGCTTAAAAAAATGAAAAGAAACAGCTGAAAGTCTTTATTTATGGTCAATCTTTGAAGAGTGACACCGCTAATATGGCAAGCTTCATCTGTTGAATTGTATGTTTATGTGGAGGAAGCAAACTGCATACAACTGGATATAGACTTGTGATGGTGATATCAGACAGATTTTCATTGTGGCTACTCTGGGAAATAAGGAAATTGGTAGCTGTAGTGACAATCCAGCATGCAAACTTCATGCTTCTTTTAAAGCCACTTTCATAGGTGTGGGAAAGCTTTACCTGCATCTAAACCAATAAAACATGTACAAAAACTTAACTTCTGGTGGTCCTTTTTATTAAAAGTAACTGATAGAAGTAAATTAAAAAAAAAAACAACATTTTGCTATTACAGTAGCTTTGGTATTCATCACTGAACAAAAATGGCAGCATGGCGTGCACTGAGTCATGTGACTATCATAGTCACGATGTGACTGCTGTGGATGTGCACATTGCAGTTGTGTTGTTCAAGTAACATAGTTCAGCCCTAGTTTTACACTAAGAAAGGTAATAATTAAATTACTATTTTCTTTCTGTTGTTTTTTAACCCCTTAGATTTTCAACCTGCTGTTTATAATGTTTATTAGTTATCGTATCACTATTTTGTTCATTTTTACACCAAAGAGATGTTATATGAATAACACAAAATAATGTTTATGTGATTCTGATTTCTATTGTTACTCTATATTTGGTAATGCTTTAACATAACTACACACTGGTGAAATTAAGGAAAGTAAAGCATTATTAGTCTGTAGTTATGAAAAAGTGAAACCCTTTACTATTTCATTTCTTAAAGTTAGTTATTTTTAACATTATGCGGAGAAAGTCATGTTGTTTTATCTTCTTTATGGTTGTTGTGTTCTGTTACACATACATTGTAAACCTTTTTGCAGAATGCTCAGAGCCATGGCGTAATCATGGTCATGACTGCTTGGCTGTTTTGGAGTCGAGAGACATAGAGCTGGACACAAGAAGCTAAGATGCAAGAGAGGCAGAGTGAGTGTTTGAGGGAGAGCTTTGAAGACTACTAGGAAGGAGAGGCAGTGTTCAGGTAGGGGGTCTTGCTCTGGGGCCTCTTTTTGTCCATGAGAAAAAGACAAAATGGTGGAATAGGACTGGAACAAAAGGGACATGCAGAGAAACAGCAGAGTGACAACCTGTGCTGAGTAAAAACATCCTGCTGGCTCACACGCACATACACATACATGCACGAGCATTAATCCCCAATCAGACTCCATTGAGAGTGTGTGCAAGTGCCCATCCACTCCACTTCCTGTTGCTACTTACATTTCATGAAATCCTTGGCATCATTACCCAGGCAACCCACACACACATACACACTTGCACAGCAGCACGGGGGACCACATCTGTCTTTCTTTACTTTATTGAATGTTACAAGAAGATAGAATTCAGCCCCCTGCTCTGCTGATATCTTTTGACACTGAAGAGGAGCATATTGTCAGAAAAGGTTTATACCAGGCAAATAAATAAATGAAAAAACATAAACTCTGAATGGTAGAGCCAGCCTGGATATTGAGGAAACCTTTGGTAAGGGCAGAAAATGTCAGGTTTGACAAATGACCTTTTAAACATGGAGCAGATGTAGAAAGCCATGTACACAGTGGACAGAGGGCGCCCCAACTGTCTGCCTCATAGAACAGCTGGTGAAAGGAGAAGCATCACTGCACCTGAACTGTTACAATCAAACGATAACATCATGGAAAGCTTAGGTAATCTAGTATAAAATATACGAAGTGTGTCAGAAAAGTTGAAGGACTGATGTCACTAAAGATTTATTTAGAATCCAAACTACAAACTACAAGTTTTCCCCTTCGAAGTAATCCCCTGGAGTCTAATGCACTTTCCCATCCTTCTCTGCCATGCTTTCATGCACTCCTGGAAGGATTCTTCCAGGATCCTCCACAGCTCTGTCGCCACAGCCTTTTATATGTCGTCCACATCTTCAAAACAGGTCCCCTTGATGACCCCCTTGAGCTTGGGGAAGAGGAAAAAATCACCAGGTCAGGTGAGTAGGTTGTTCCAGCACGGCAATGTTTTTCTCGGCCAGGAACTGTTGGATGCTCAGGGCATTGTGAGCAGCCACGACTTGTCCTGCCACAACTCTCGCCTCTTCTTGCGCACTGAACAAAGCAAACGCTGCAGTATCTCTTTGTAGACATGCTGGGATTACTTTGAAGGGGAAAACTCTTAGTTTGAACTTTGGGGTGAAATAAATGTTTTGTGACACAAGCAAAGGTGGATTTTTTCTCTAGTTGAAAAATGCTGGAAAAGCAGTCTCAAGAGGTGCAACCTCTACTGCTAAAAAGTGGAGCAATACTGCAGTTCCTTGAGTGGCCACTGGAAGCTGGGTTCATCAGTTAAGGACACCATAAGAGCCCATATCACAACTGTACATTTTTACTGTAGAAATGAACATGTTTAAAGCCTGGTTCAAAAAACAACTGCACCAGTGTTGATTTTTATAAAGCGTCAGCTATTAAAATATCAAAGCTAAAATTTAGGCATGCTTAGGCACAGCTGATTTGACAGATACTGTATGTGGGGGCATGCATTACAGCTCTTTGCTTAAAAGCCTGACTTTAGGTAATTACTACTGAGATTACTTCTGAGCCTTTGACAGGTATACAGATGGAATTAATCTGACACTGTAATATTTGAAGATCTTAAAGGAAACTGTTTTAAAACTTTGTTTTAGATAAGGCACAGGGAGTGTTTTTGTGCAGTCACTTATGAGATGTTTTACAACAACATGGCATTTTGTGTGTTTTGCAGTCTTTCTTCATGAAGAAATGCAGTTTAGTAACTGAAACAACAAGATCTTAAAGGGAATAATTGGTGCCATTGTCTTTAGGCAACACTGTCAAACTTTTTTAGACTTTTACTGTTGACCACTTCTTCTGTTCTTTAACAGGATAGCTGAGAACGTTTTTTTCTTCCAAAACGCTAAAATGGTGAAAAAAATTACATGTGCAGTAAAAAGGAATTTTCTGAGGTTGATTGGCTTACGTCTGTTATTTATTTTTATTAAAAATGGTGTCCCACAAGGGTCCATGCTGGGTCCCATTTGCTTATAACTTGTATAAAAGTGAAGCTAAATCCATTGAAAATTTGGACTGATATGGCCTGCCTTAATACATCCCTTTAGGCAACTTCTTGCTTAGCAAGAGGTTACTGAGTATGCTCAATATGGCAACTGTTGTTGCTGGGCTCTGTGATTCCTGCTCAGAAGCCAATAGATGATGTCACTAAGACTATGTCCATGTGTTTTTAAAATCATTTTTGGACTTTATCTGTCTTTATTCTCAAGATTAGGATAGTGACTAGATTTAGAAAGTGTGCACAAAGAGATGAGATAAGGGAAAGTGTATGACATGTGGGAGGGAGGCTCCAGGCTGGATTCAAACCCAGACTATCCTGACATGAATGAGTACATGAGGCTTGTGAAGTAACTACTTGGCTGCCAGCCCCCTGATGCTTCTCAAGTTCAGCTAACAAGCCATGAAGCGAGAAGAGGGGTAATAAGGCTGGACAAAACGTCATGAGCTCTGAAGGTATACTGATATATGAGTGTATTTTAGAATTGGATAGGAGGTAAAAAAAATAAAATTTCAGTAATATTTAGGTTTTAATACTAATCAAGTCGAACAGTAATATGATTATTGACCATATTATAATCTACTTCTAATGCTAAGTCTACAAGTAAGGAATTAAATTTTACTCAATTTTGTTAATTCTATTGAGGAGCTTTATGAAAGTGGATTTTCAAGAGCCCATATTGTGCCTTAACTCAGGTTAATATTTTCAGTTTCAATGAGTGCTAGTGTATGTTCACAGTCCCTAACGCTGAAAATATCTTCTTGTTTTCAACTATTAAGTTCTTATTCAGCTGTATCCTCAGTGTCTCAGACAGAAACTTTCCTATCACTTTAAAACCCCTGTCCCAATTATGCTCTGATTAGCTAACAGGTCTACTCTGTGGTAATTGGTCATTTCAGTGCTGCTTAGTGCCATTTTGTCCACAACTCTGCAATCTTTCTACAGTTCCCGCTTTGCACTGGGCTTGCAACTTCAAAGCCAATGAACTTAAATTGCAGAAAAAAATGGTAAGACGTCACACTGGTAGGTCTGCTAATGTTGTCTGGGGGAACTAGCTGTTTCAGACAGCTTCTGGTCCTGTGCAGTGGCGGAGAGGGAGAATTCCCAATTCCACAGACTATTTGTGTTGTTCATAGAAGTATTCTGTCAGGCAGAGGAGACATGTCAAAGCAGAGGGTATAAATCTCAAATAAGTAAATTACGAGCTCGTCAATACAAGAGCCTGTGTGACATTTGCAGTTTGGCCCATGTTTTTTAGCCTAGCACTGACCTGTGAAACAGACAATAGATATAAAGAGGAAGCAGTAGGTAAAGAAGAATCTGACAAAGACAAATTGGGATGTCGGAATGGGACATGAATTACAGGTGTAGAGTTATGCATGCATGACACCACTGGACCCCTCCTCCAGCCCTTGGGATTGGGCACCTTGGAAACGGTCGCTAGGGGAACAGAGTACTGAGGCGGCGGAGAGGGAGAAGGGTGGTCAAGATGGTTGAAAAAATTCAAGAGGCACAAGAGTGATAGCTAAAGAGACTCTGAATTCATCCTCAGTCAGAACAAAGTCGAGGAAATTCCCAGGCTGAACACTGTTTACCTTCCCAAGCTAGAGTTAAACCTCCGCTCATAAAGAGGTGAAAAAGCGAGCTCCATCACAGCTAAAGCCGGCATTGTCCTCCTCCCCCATATATACTGTGACCTCTCTACTCTCCAGTCATTTAGAGAAGGGAGATTTAGTGCAGCACTGGTGTGGTGTGATGGTAAAAACGAGCACATGATAGGGAGGCGGAGATGGCCTCGGTGCTCTGGGTTTTAACACATGGAGAACTACTGATGGAAAAACATGTTGATGGACAAAGAGACGCTGCTGTAGTGAAATGTTGGCTGTTAATGTATATGGCTGCTTGGAGGTCATCTGGAGCAAGAAGCTAGAAGCTCTGTAAGTGGACTGAGAAATTGAAGTTAACACACAATGCGCACTGTGGTCTTCAGAGGCATCGGAGTAATGAACACACACGACCAAGCCCAAAGGAAAGAACCGGTGTGCCATTCTGACCTCGGCAAACTCTCCCCTCATCCCTGCAGACGATGCAGTGTCCACACACAGCTGCTGAATGGATGCACTCTGTCTACCTCTGTCCTCTCCTTTGACTGGTAAACAAGTCAATCTCAGCTTTAAACTTTAACGCCTGATCAACATACCTGCATACGATCAACACATCAAAAAACAGCAGCTGCAGAAAAACAAAAATATATTTTGCATCAACAAAGCTTTGCAAAGTTTATGCACATATCAAACACCTCAATTTTGCATGCAGCGTATTCCAAAAAGAAGGAAGCTTTACATATCAAAGGCTTGGATTTGGCATGCAATATAGATTTGGTATGTATGCATAATATGTGATCAATATCGGTTGCTGAATAAAACATGGTGCTGGCTTTTGACAGGCCGATTTGAAATGGAGATGCTATGTGAATACAAAAGGCTTGGGTGAGATTGGCCCTGAACCCTCCACATACCAGCAGTTCACATTTAGACGCTCTCACCTACACTCTCCATAATGCATGAGCTGCCTGAATATATATCACCCCCTGCACAGCACACTCAAACACACACACGCACATGTGCACGGCACGCAGAAACACACCAGTGAGCGCACAATGACAGCAGCTTATATGCAAGAGATAGCCATGCACACCTACACCCTGGCACTCATGCAAGCTGAACACGAAAAAGCCCTGAAGACACAGGTTTCATGGTGAGAATCTGATGCCATACATGTAGAAAAAAGAAGAACAACAAAAGCAGTGTATAATGTTAGAAAATAAAGAGGGAAACAAACATATTCTGTGATTTGGAAGTCCTTTTGTATAGAGGGGCCTGCATGAGAAATAGAAACGAATAAGGAGGAGAATTTTTTTCATTCTGCCCTTCAAGAAAAAAAAAAGAGTAGAATAGGCTGGAATGTTGAGGAAAAAGTTGAAGTTTCAGTTGCATGGTGGCACAGTGGTTAGGGCTGTGGCCTCACTGGAAGAGGGTTCCTAGTTTGGCATTTGTGTGCAGAGTTTGCATGTTCTCCTTGTGAGTGTGCATGTTGTCTCCCGACACTCCAGCCACAGACCAAAGACATGCTTGTTAGGCTGACAAGTGAACCAGAGTTGCCAGTAAATTTGGATTTGGGCTTGCCTGTTTTTTTGTCTCTAAAGTTACGCCCTGAGATTACCTGATGACCAGTTCAGGAGATGAATTTGTCACCAATAACAGCTGAGACAGGCTCCAGCCCCCTGCAACCCAGAATGGGACAATCAGTATGATAATGGATAGGAGCAGTGCTGCGCAATTTATGACCTCTGCTAATAGGTTATATATTTGAGAGAGTTTGTTACTTTCTTTGTTTGTGAACAGAATATCTCAAAAACCATGGACAGATTTGGATGACATTGTCAGGGAATGTTGATTATGACTCAAGAAAGAAGTTTTTAGAATTGGTGTGATTCCAGGATTTTATTTTTCTAGGATTTGTTACAGTGAAATCAGGCAGTTTTCCACATTATTGCTAATATCTCACTAAGTTCACAACAAAGTTTGACATTTTAACATTAAACATTTAACATTTTAGGGAATGTTGGTCTTGGAGCAAGGAAGAGATTTTGGTGCTGATCCAAACCCAGATGCGGATCCAGGAATTTGTGGAAGGATTTCTTAACAGAGCAAGATAAGGCAGTTTTCCACTTTTTTGACACTAACCTGTCCGATAATGTTGAGATGCATTGGTGGAGGTTTGTGCTCTCAGAAAACTTCTAGTTGAGCACTATATCCAATAACAATTTTTGCTCCTAACTGTCATGAGAACAAAATAATTGAGATTACTCTATTTTGTATAAAATGTTACATTTTGTTAATAAATGTTGGTATTTGTGATAAATATTTCACTGTCTGAAGTTTTAATTTTTCCACAAAATTGCTTCAATCTTTAAAAAACTTATGGATTTTTCTCATTTATTTTGGATGTTATACATCCATAAATTTAGTGCTCATCTATTGAGTGTTTACTGAAAACTGTTGTTTTGCATATGTTGTCAATCTGGGAGTAATCAAGTTTGATACCAGTAATCTCAATATCACTCAAAATAATTGGGATGATGGTTTTGCCATAATCATGCAGCCCTGGATGAGTGTCAACCTTCAAAAACTAAAGACAAAATCCCATTAAATAATATAGTCCACTTTTGTACACTATGACAAACAGCTTACGTGAATGCCTCTGCATAATGATTTGTAACTTGTAGATGAACTGATAAAAAAACACATTTGATTTGGACTTAGAAAACAGTTTTATGCTTATTTATCTCAAAACTCTATGTAGTTAACAGTATAATGAACTGTTAAAAAAAATTATCAGGTAAAAGGAATGAAACGCACAAGCTGGGTAGTAGTCCTCATTTCCTTTTTATTTGCTTCAAATTTGTATTTCAGCTTTAGTTTTAAATTTTGACTTAAGTGTTCTCAAACTACAACTTTATTCCAGGGTTGCTGTTTTAACATTGTTTGTGAAATTTGTATCTTTTTTGGGGTCCACAGTAGCTCAGCTGGTAAGGACGTTATTTAGGAAACAGAAGGTTACAGGTTGAAGACCCAACTGGACCACATCAGGAGGTTGTCCTGGTAGCTCAAGAGATGTGTACCATCCTACTTTCTAATAACTGCTGAAATGACCCTAAGTAAGATTAAGACTCCTTACTGCTCAGGGAGTGTGTCCTCGAGAGCAGCAGACCATCACTCTGACATATCTCCAGTAATGCCTGTGCATGCACATGTTTCAAACTGTGACAAGCAATTGTAAGAAAAACTTACAAGCAGTGTTATCCCTCAAAGAATAAACAACACATTTTCCCTTTTGATCATTTTTTTCCAAAACTTAATTCTTTTCTCAATGTTTTGACTTTTTTTCTTAAGGTGCACAAAGAAAAATTATCTTCCCTTCTCTCATTATTTCTTCTTCCTGCCTGGTCCATGCTTCTCTCTGTGTTTGGCATCTTTAAATGATCCATTTTCTGGCATGGCAGAATTTTGTTTGCAGAAAAAAAACGACAAAACAGATTTAAACACTTTGATTGCTCTGAAACATGTAAGGCCCACATCCAGTCAAAGCTGAAAAAATAAAGCAGACTGTTTTTCTTCTTTGATCAAGTGGTGTGAGACACACAGGCAGTGCTTAATCAAAGCACTGGTAAGCCATCCTGAACTTCTAGGCTTTCAGCAGCAGGAAGCAGGGTCAGGGTCGCTGAACAACTCAGTGTGATGTGAACTGGTCTGGAGTTTGTTTATGTGTGCGTGGACGCTGTTTGTTAGCGAGGGACTGTCAGTGGTGTTTGTCGGTTGCCAATTAACGTACACAGTTTTTGGAAGGTGGAGTCGGCTAAAGCTACGAATGAGGAGTGGAAAGTTAGAAAAGAAAGGATTAGAGGTGGGGCAGAAAACTGATTCAGTAAATTTGAAGTATATATCTGTAGAAATAAACAGCACAATTTTTGGCTAATCTAAGAAACAAGATGTTTTTTCTACAAGTTTGATAATCATGAGGTCCTATCAGCCAATAAAATATCAGCCTACAAGAGCTGAGAGCAATCAAAAGATACAATGCACGCCTTTCTTTCCTTATTGAAAAAAATGTAACCAGTGACAAGTGAGCTTTTTCAATGAAAGACATAATAACATTACACAAAGAGTTAACTGAGTTAATCAAACTAAAGGTATTTGTTTCAAACTAGTGGATTGGTGTATTTAGAGAGCTGCGAAGAGGTTGTTGATCTCTGTCAGGGCTTTCTCCACTGATGAAGAAGTTAGCTGTAGTTAGCCTTCAAGCAATTTGCTTGCATGCTACATTAGCCCATGTATCTTTTAGCTCAGCTGTTTAAAATGAAGACAGAATCAGCTGCATGTGGGTACCTGAAAAGTAGTTGCTGCACCCAGTGTCCTTTTTAACAAGTGCTCAGATTGTTTCGTGTTTATCTGCTACGTGTGGTACTGCTGAAACACTGCTTGTTGGGGTGATGCCACTGCTCCATGTAAATAAAGGCATACCGACGTTGCAGTTAAGTGTTTGTATATAGTCATTTAAACAAATGGATGAAGCAACAGAACAGTGCATACTGTCAAGGGTGGGCCGCGGCCTCTTAGAGGGCTTCTGATTGACTGCCAGTGGACTGTGAGAGTCCATGTGGAATAAATACAAACTATATGTATAGTTTTAAAAATCCAAATCATGGTGTAAGTGATCTTGAATAATTTGATTTTATGTCTCAATAGCCAATCAGTTTTATCTGCGCACACCATGTACAGAGACCATTGTCCTCAGAACAGGCAGTATGGGTTTAAGTCCTCTTGTGCCCGTTTCCTGCATGTCTACCCTCTCTCTATAACCACAGTTTCTGACCCAACACATGGTCTCTTCTCATCCAATTACCATTGCAAAATAGGGCAGTTTTCCACATTTTCACTAATATCTTAATAAGTTCTCAACAAATTTCGATGAAATTTTCAGGGAATATTGGTCATGGAACAGGGAAGAAGTGATTACATTTTGGTGATGATCTGTACCCAGATGCGGATAAAAATTTTTTTTAACGATTTCTTTTTACAGTGTGAGATTGGGCAGATTTCCACATTTTTGACAATAACTCACCTATAGTGTAGTAAATGCCTTGTCAGAGGTTTGTGCTCTCAGAAGACTATAGCTTGCTCTTCATTTTGGATTTGCATTGCATCTGCAACACTTAGCATTTTAGTTGGTATTCGCTGTTCATGAAATTGAAATATGGAAGCAAACACTTTAAAAATGACTTAATTTATAGTCTGAAGTAATGGTTTTAAAGGGTTTTGATGGGCTAAAGCAGATTTTCATGCTCCAAATTTTGCCATGCAGTCACAGGTTTGCAAAAAACAAAAAAAAAACTGATTAAGAATCTCAATTTAAATTGAATAATCACCCAAGCATTGTGATAAAATTGTATTGGGACAAAGGCTTATTGTCCCAGCCCTAGAAATGACGTTTAAACAGTTGATATTGCAGCAGGGCAGATTATGATTTATATTGCATTACGTTCTTATGATAGCCAATAGTAAATATGCATTTATAGGGTAGTATGTCTGTTTTAGAAGACAACTGAATTTACTTAGTGCTTCTATCTCCCTCTGCCTCTGTGCCCCTGCTGGTCTTTAACCTTGGCCTCTGGTGCTTCTGCCTATCGCAATAAAGTTCCCCCTCCTCCTTCCCCTCTCTCTCTCTCTCTCCCTTTTCTTCCTCCTCTTTCTCCTCCTCCTCCTTCTTTCTGTCTCTCCCTCTGTCCCCCCGGCACCACTGTTGTCCACTGTTCCACTCATTCATAGTAAACACTATTGATTTTCAGCAGGGAAAATAAAAAAAAAAGGCCATGAATTTTAATGCCCCTATCTGTCCCCTTCTCCATCTTTTCCTATCCCCTCCTCCCCTCCTTCCCTCTCCCTTTACCCCCTCTCCACCACCTCCACCCCTTCTTTCCTGAGGGGAGGATAAAGAGATGGGGATTGTGTGTGTGTATGTGCGGCGTATGTGTGAGTGTAAGGTGCTGGTATATGGGGGGGGGGGGGTTGCATTTCTCATTTCCCAGCTGTGCCTCTCTCACACAACTGCCCCCCCCACCAGCCCACCTCCTCCTCCACCTAACCCCCCTCCTACACCTCTGCTCCTTCTCCCCATCCTTTCTTCCCTCCGTCCTTCTCCTTGTCCCTCTGTCGCTCATCTCTGCTCTTCACACCGGCTTCGACTCTGGGGAGCAGAGGCAAACGATGCTCTCGCACACACACACAGATTGTCACACACAGATAGGGGCAGTCCCATTCGGCTGTGTGGACGCACTTAAACAATCACATGCACACACATCACCAGTGATACAACCGCCCCTTTGGTCAAGGCCACGCACAGGCAAGACAAACATATACATATAAATGTCCTGATTTACACACACATAAACACACAGACCCGCACAAAAGTGACACCAGACCATTCAACACATTTTATTAGCACTGGAGTCAAGTATTTAAATTCCCTCTGTCTTCCTCTCTTCCTTTCTATTTTGAGTTACTTCCTACCCCATCCTTCTCCCCTCTCTCTTCCCCTTGGCTTTCTTCTTCTAGTCCTTTCTCACCAGGCCTCTCTCCCCCTCTCCTCTTCTGCTCTGTGTATTGATTTTGCTATAAGTGGTGTCCCGTTTGCGACAGGTTAGCGCAGACAGACAAAGGCAGACTTCATCAACCGGCGTTAAACACAGGAGCCACGTCCTCAATAATCACTCCATCACACAAAAGACGATGAGAGACAGAGAGAGAGGAGAGAAAGTATTGACGAGTAGTGAGGGGAAGAAGAGTAGTAGAGAAAGATTGCTTTAGTATATTTAAGTCTGTCTTTATCTTTGATTCAATTTGTCAGAAATATTGGACTTAGTGGATTAAATACTTAGAGGTGGAAAGAGTTCAAGAAAATTGCCCTTCAAGTAAAAGTACAGTTACAGGAAATTTACTTGAATGTAGCTTCAAGCAGGAAGACCGATGTATTCACTCAGTGACCCATTTATTCAGTTTAAGTTACATCTCATTCATTTCATCACTCTGCCTTTCGTCCTGCACAGGTGATTCAAATCATCAGCTGATCAGGGCGGACACTCACTTAAGCACCGAGACTGGCCAATCACCCTGCCGCTGTTGTACGTTTAAATCATGCCTTTGCTTCCTCCACAGTCTGTGTCAAGTTGTGATCTCGCCACCCCTATTCCATTCCAGGCACCTCCAATCATCTCATCAGTGTCCAGGTTCAACTCCTCACAAGTCTTGCCCCTCACCTCATCCTGCAGGCCACATCAGCACCTCAGTCCATCGCATCAGGTTCCCCACAAACTGCTCAGAAGTCTTCTCATCTCATCCTGTATCCCTCACCACCACCATCACCAGTGTCTAGACATGGAGGGGTATCCTATCTCTCAATTAGCCTCAATATCCCTGAAGCACATGAAACCACCACAATGGAGTCTAATCGCCAAAGAGATGCTAATCACAAAAGACTTTACACATTTTCAGTCATCCAAAATTGTACAATAAACAATTGTTCACTGAAGTAAAGTACTTAATTTAAAATGTACTGAATATGAGGAAGTCAAGTGTGAAGCCTGTGGACAAAGCCGTCCATATGCAGGGACAAAAGGTAAAGCTTTCTGGGGTCAAGAAGGGGCCCGCCAAGGGCAACCAAGGACATGGTCCAACAAGCAATGATGAGGTTTAATTTCTACCCAAACTCAAAATATTAATTATTGTGGAAACAAAAGAATATACATTTTAATGGCCCCATGATTCAAAAGAGGGGGCAGTAGCTCAGTCTGGAAGGACTTGACTTGGGGACTGGAGGGTGGCCAGTTCAAGTCCCATCTGACCCATGTTTGGAAGTTGGTTTGGTAACTGGAGTGGTGCCATCTGAAATCCTGGACACTGCCAAAGTGCCCTTGAGCAAGGCACGTAACCCCCAAACTGCACGGTAGCGCTTCCTCAGGAGCAGCCAGCCATCACTCTGACATCTCTCCATTAATGCATGATCATACAACCTGTGTGTGCATGTGTATTTCAGCCTATGTGTGTGTAGCATGTCTCAACAACAGAGCATAAAGAACTGAATTTCCCCATGAGGGATTAATAAAGTATATCTCCTTCTTTTTAAAATAGTGTGAGACTTCATTTGTTGTTGGTACGCTAATTGAAGTCAACTTAACGATTTGAGATGTCAGTTTGTATAGCCATGTAATAAACTTCTTTCAGTCAGCTGCAAAGCAGTTTGAAGCCAGGGCCAGGATGCAAATAAGCACAAATGCTATTGATTCAACATGCATGTTAATATTATCATTATATGACATCTAGGACCCTTTTATAGAAGCTATGTCTGTGGCCTTGTCTATTGAAAGTATAATAGGAATTTTCTTGCAGTGTAAAAACAACTGAAGAACACAGATATCCAAATATACTGCGTATTTGGGGCACGCTATTAGACAGTTGGGAAAGGAAGTGATAAGCTTTTATTGATACTAATGCCTTTATTAATTCCTTTATCCATTTCTGTGGATTACCTTGTGGACAAAATTATGTTTTCTGTGTCAACAACGTCTAACACATGGGACAACTAACAACACATCCCACACTGACAGGAAGTTATAGGTTTTCCTTCTCTTATTTAAAATCATATAACCACAGACTTTGCTTTCGTTTTTAGTGTCAGTTTATGTAAAATCAAGCAACATTTCAGACCACTTGTGTCTCTTGTTTGCCAAGATCACTGTTTTCGGTCTTTGGAAAGAGAGTGGCATTATTGTTTTGTATGGCACATGGAACTAAAAGGGACACATTCAGAAGAGAATAATATGCATGATGTAAATATTATTATTTCACTATTATTAACCTTTATTTAACCAGGTTTGTCCCATTGAGATCAACAGATCTCTTTTGCAAGGGAGACCTGAACAAGAATGGCAGCAAACAATATCAATTCCCCAAACTAGTTGGAACTGATGCTCAATACCCATTGCAAAATGCAACAGTGAATTTTGGGTGAAACATCATATCATTCTCCAGCTTTGTGCTGCTGACCATCCTGGTGTAATGTGAGCGATACAACTGGTAAGTTTCATGCAAATGACAGGAAGCTTGGATCATCTTTTTGCTGCAATTTAGTTTTGTTTTTTCTCACACATAATGCTTTGTAACAAATACTGAAGCACAAAACTAACCCAAAAATATACTGGAGTGAAAGTTAAATGACAGATTTACAAACTACTCAGAAAGTTAAAGAATTTTAAAAAGCTGCTTAAATACAGAAATTAGGTAAATGTAGTTATTTACCTTACATCGCTGTAAACACTGTACAAAGATATCAACTCTTGTTGTCTACTTTTCCTAATGTGCACTCTCACACAAGCAAATTTATTCAACCCTGATTCTGGCACATGTAGAAGTCTGAGGGAGATGTGTTTGCTCTGAATAACTGCCTCCAATTAGCATCTTATGAAATGTTGAGTTAGATTCAGAGGAGGAATTTTCTTCCACTAACCTCATTATAACAGAGAGCGTACATGGACTTCACTCAGGAGATGTGTGTGTGTATATGTATGTGCACACATGCGTGTGTATTTATCTGTGTGTGTGCGCAGACAGTTTTCATCTCCACTTAATCTCCCGCTCCTAATTCAGAGTGTACATTGAGCCGCCTAATAGGATGTGACTGGAGCGCCTGCTGCAGTGCTAGCTAGCCGTAGTCGCTAATGAGAGGGCCGCCACAACCGGAGAATCAAAGCGCTTCATCAGCACTCCTAATTACAGTAAACCTCGTTAGCTAGGCTGGAGAGCTAACATCTGCTCTCGCCAACAAAGTACGTCCAAATATAACATGGACTTGGACTGGTCTGCCCGAGTGGGAATCAAAGAGTGTGCTGCTACCACACCCACTGGTTTCATTGTTCTCCTCTGTGTTGTTGCAAATGTAATGAAAACAGAGGTTTTTGTATTTTAGATTGAAATAAAAAGAACAAAAGAGAGCCAAGTCCAAGTTTAAGGTTATCAAAACTCAGATTAACCCCTTCGTTCTTATATAATTTGAGTCTGTGATGGTACACTTAGGTCTGAGGGTGCTAATGTCACCCATCTATGAAGCAGCAGGTGTGTGGACAGCAGGTTTCCATGTAGCTCTGTCTGTTTGCCCACTCACCCCCTCTCTATCTCTGATCAAAGCACTTCCTTTCAACCCCCCCGCTCCCTCCAAAACCACCTTCTGCTGTTCCTCTCTTCCTCCTCCACCTCCCCTGGCCTCCACCTTTTACTCCCCCATCATAATTTGACTGATGATTACACTTGTCACTCAAGGCAGCATGTGGCCAATTAGGAAGAGGGAGGACAGCAAGCGAGGGAGGGGCAAGCAGGTTGCTGGAAAAGGAAGGGGGGTGTGGGAGGTGGGTGGCAGGAAATTTGGGTTACAACTTTTCATCGCTTGTTCCACTCAGGTAGACTTTATAGCTTTTAGCAGAGGGAGAAACAAAAAATTCGTTTGGGTTCAATTTTCCTTAAGAGACTCATGAAACATCCAAGAGCCGTTCTCTCTCTTCACCTCTTTCCATAGCTGCGGCCTTGTCTCACACTCTCTTGGCCACTTCAGTGTCTCTCCATGTTCCTGGGTAATCACAGACTCATTTAAAGTCACTTTTGTACACTACCTCTGACTGGTGGTTAAGAGTGCGGCCGCAGACTATGCTTTTATGGGCCTTAATGTGTCCTACAGACACTTTGGCAACCAGGCTGCTGCTGCCAAAGATGCGGGTGGAGAGAGAGAGAGAGAGAGAGAGAGAGAGAGAGAGAGAGGGAGGAAGAGAGGATGGGACATATGAGGCAAACAGCCATGGCGACTTAACCAGGCTGAAAAAAGGGGGAACGAAAGCGGATGAAAGAGGAGGAGGGAGAGGGACGTGCACGACAAAATGGACAGAACATGCGAGCGTCAAAAGAAAGGGGAGAGAGAGGTCACTTAGTCACTCCTTCAGCACCCCCAGCTCCTCGCCTCGTCTCTTGTCCCCTTTACAAGCAGACAAAAGGACAGAGGGGTGCAGCCCTTGTACAGAAGAAGGAGGGGTTACGCCTCCCTCTGTCAACCCCCACAACCTTCTCCTTGCCCTGTGTTATTAACATATAGACAGTAAATCATGCTGTATGGGCCGATGCAGGTAGACAGGGATGCACCACGAGGTTAATAAAAACATAGAGGAGGTGTTTATTTGGGTATGGAAAAATGTTGGAATATCTCTCTCTAGTTTTTGTGATATTTGTTTTACTCCAAAGCATTTTTGTTTGTTTGTTAAAGAAAAATGTGAAGAAATATTTACATTATAACAGCAGATAGTATGATATCAATAGAGAGGGGTAGAGAAGGAGCCCAAAATAGTAGTTAATGAGTGTGTACTAATGAACATAAAGAGGTCATATTTTGCCTTCATTCTGGTTTGTGTGTTCAGTTTCGATGACTGGTAGAGTGTGTTCGTGATGGCAAATGTCCAAAAACCCGGCCAGGTTTCCCATAATGAGTAACCCTGATCCACCTCTATTTTCAGTATGTCTGAGATACTCTGTTGGAGCTCCTGTCACCTCAAGGCTCCTTCCCCCCACATGAGGACAGTCTGTTATAGGTTAACAGGTCTACACTTTGGATATTGGTCAGTTCAGCTCTGTTGAGCGTTATGTTTTCAACAGCTCTACATTCTTCCTACAGACTATGCTCTGAACTGGGCTTGCCACCCCAAGCGAATAGGCTTTGACTTCTGACACAACAATGGTAGGAAGTCCCTCTACAGTTGGGGGAATAACTTTCCGTTTATAAGAAATTGATCATGTATGATACCTGGTTTGTGTCTTAAGTGTTTTTGTGGTGTTGTCGAGGAAACAAGATCCTATTCAACTGAAAAATTTTGATGTTAACATAAAAACAGTGGACAGTGTTACATGAATAAAAAGGGCAGAAAAGAAGTATTAAAGGTAGGATAATAGAGATTGCACAAGGGAATAAGTGGAGTAGAGGAGGTGGTGGAGTAAAACAGATTAATTTCAGAACAGAGCACTCCTGCAGAGGAAAGTATGGAGAGCAGGAAGGATAGAGGGGATAAAGAAAAGGGGAAATGCAGCAAAAGAGAAAGACAGGAGGGAGATTAAACATGCATTCAACTCTCTCAACAGGCTGAGCTGCTTTTGGAAAACCTCCGCTATCAAAGCGTGTGCAAGTGTGAGTATGTGTGTGCGTGTGTGCGCATGAGAGGTGTGGGTAAGCACTCCAGTGGGTGCATTTGCGATGATGTGACATTGCTTATAGCCGACATGTTCGCTGCCTACGCCTCCACTCGCCTGATCGGCGAGCACTCTCATCCAGCCCTCGCTGTGAAGGACAGCAGTGGAACCCCAGAGGTTAATAGGACCCTTTCATTACCATAAATCTTATCAGCTAAATGAAATGGAGAGAAGGACCCCTGATTTAGTCCCTCGCTCTTCTAGTGCTAAGAGGAGACACCCAATCAAACCCCTGGATTTTATTGGTCTTTTTTATTATCTAAATGTACTGGCACATGAGCGGGGTGCCAGAGGTGACAGCCTGCAGCAATCAACAACACAAAAAGACAGTGGCTGGAGAAAACACATTGTTGGTGTGTTTACAAGGTGGCAGCCATTGCAACAAATGGACCATCCAGATGCTGGATGTTCTTTGAGAAAAATGAAATGAGGAGATTAGGCTTTTACAGGGCAGTCAGACAATTAGATTTTTCAATTGAAGAATAGAATAGAATAGAATAGAATAGAATAAACCTTTATTCGTCCCACACGCGGAAATTTGCATTGTATGATTGTATTTGTGATTGTATGCCGAATTTTTTGGGGCACATTTAAATTTTTATTATTTTGCATTTCAAAAACATTTTTCTAGGCCATATAGACAACATAAACAGTCCGTTTTAAATTATAAATTAGAGTCAAAGAAATGTAGTTTTTGACCTTGTCTTTCAGATTTGTTTCTTCAACTTGTACTAGGAACTGAGACCCCTGGAAATCACAACACACTGAAAGGGGAGTTGAGAGAGCTTTCTAGAAAAGATAAAGAAATGAATAAACTAAAAATGTTGTTTAGGGTGTTACAGAGTAAATATCTCTAACTTAGAGGTAGGAACAGCATTAAGGTGCTTATTTTTTTAAATATTGTTGAACACTGGTTTACATTATGAAATATGGAGGGGATGTGGATAACATCCCTGTCTGAAGTTTGAATCACCCCCGTGAATGTGAATGTGACAGGATTGGCACATTTTAGGGGTATCAGTTGAGTTTTTTTCTTCATTTAAGAAATCCAGCTATGATGAACAATTAAAATATGAGATTTTCTCAATTTACTGCATCTGTAATGCTTTCACTTGGTCATTTTTTTCTCAAAGGGTACTTTACCTCCTCCACAAAAAAATGCTTTTGAACTGAAAGAGAATTTGAACTATTAAAAGAAAACCACACTGTCATACACACCAGAAAAAAATGCAACAGATCAGTAAGTATATAAAGAGAGTTCAACTGAATGGTAAAAAACAGTAAATGTTGTATATCAAAAGGTGTAAAATGCTGTTGACTGTTCCACTAAGATGTCTGAGAGCTCTTCAAAGTGAATTGAGGCATTCGAAGAAGAGTTGGTATCCTTTGAGACTTGTCATTTTTTGTTTCTTTTTGCTGCCAGCACTCACAATCTCAGTTTCAGAGCGCTCCAAACCAGCACCTACTGATTCTGATTTATGACAGCTAACTTCACGTTTTCAGGGAAGCATCCTTACAGTCAGTTTGAAAAGCTCTGTGCCCCAAATATTATTCATGGGATTATCACCCAGAAAACAAGAAACTGATTTAAAGTTTTGTGTATTATTATGTGCATTGTTAATTAGCATCTTACAAAAGTAGATCATATAAGACATCTTTCGGATCCTTTTCATTAATTATTTGGCAAATAGTTCTTTTGGAATTGAAGTGTTTTCATTTATTAATAAATGAAATAAACAGTGAAATGAAAATGAAAATTAAACGAAAACAAAGACAAAGAATTATATAATTCCACTTATAGTGGCAGAAGACCAGGAAATTGTTCCCTGGACAAGACCTATCCCATCACCTTCTCTTTTGACATCGTTGTTGATCAAGTGGACATCAGAAGTCCTGGTCCTTCTGATTTTGATTGGTCAGTGTGGAAAGCAGGACATAGATGAGTGCAGCATTGTTACAATAGTTGAACTGTTTTTAACTGAGAGTGCTAAGTAACACAGCTGAAACCGAGGGCGTCTTTCCACCCAGGATGCTAAGCACTCGTGCTGGACCACATTGGTTTTGAATTGACAATGTGTGCATGCAGTGTAGAAACTAAGTTGCATGCTGCTGATGCCTCCTATAATAGCTTAACTATGGCGTGCTTTAAAACACATGATTATTACTTTTTTAGAAATGTAATGCATGGGTTAATTTCCAACCTTAATCCCATCATGCTGACAGCTCATCTTTATTTTCAAAGCCATCAGAAAATCTGGAGTTTAAGAAAAATCTCTTAAGCCAGATAATCAAGTGTTCGATATTCTCAGCAGGAGTTTGGAAGCTTGATTTGACTGCCCAGTCTGCTGTGGGTGATTGGCAGCATGTTGAGAAGCCCACTCCAACCCTGATCACGGCTGGACCACCACTGACCAAGCCTCCAGATACACACACACTTACACAACAGGACGTCTTCCATAAGGGGTCAAGTATGCTTGGGTTCTCAGTATATACATTCTCTGTATGTTACTGAAAGAGATGGCGTAAACAGAGGGGAAGAAAAACACATAAAGACGTTAATCAATACTCAGACTGGAGTCCGGTGGTTTGTATGTGTTTATTCCTGCTGATGCGTTGATTAACTGCCTGCACACACATACGCACACACCATTCCCTTCCAACCCTCTGTGTGTATGCATGTGTGTGTGTGTTCTCCAGGTGATAGGTCTGATGAAGTGGCCCTCTCACCCAGCCCCTGATTAGGACTAATACCGGACTGCATTTCACTGAAAAACAGCACACAAAGTTATCCGTTTGAGTGTGAGCCCTTGTTTTTGTTGCTCTCAAATTCAAAACATAATGAGTAGCAAACATTGCAAGAATAATAGATGACCTAAATGTGGCATGTCAAGCTCTTCAGGTGAATACATTTGCATGATTTTCATTTTGTTTCCTGTCGTGTTTACTCAAAGTGTCCTCCTTGAAGTGTGCATGTTTAAAGGCAAACATGTAAAGGTCATTGTTTCATGAGAGGGTGAGTGCGTTTGCTTAGTGGGTGTGTTGTTGTGGTTATTAATACGCTAATGGCTGATGATGATGTGCTGTAAATGTGTGTGTGTGTCCTGTTCCCCAGGAGAAACTCAATACCACTCACTGTTGCTAATGAGCTTTGGGACCTCATCAGCATTAATACTACATTAGTCCCAGTCAACACACACATTAATGCACACGAAAACACACACTCAGATGCACTATTTTGCTATGTATAAATAAAGGATACTGGCTTATGTGCACACCTGTGAAAACCCACTAAAAAGGTAAAGACTTAATAGGATTAAAGGGAATCTTAAACACACTTACGGACTGGATTAGGGTGGTTTAATCCAAAACTATCTAGCAGGTTTAAACCCAATTTCTATGGAAGCAGAGTAACTTTAACATCATGTTTATCCATTGTCAGATTATATGAGCAACAGCTTGTATTTAGTTTGAATATGATCTAAGAAAATTACTTAAAATGCTATTTTATCTCACGCATTATGGCTTTGTTTGAGCATAGGATGTCACTGCTGCGGCTTTTTCCACTGTAAAGCTGTGTTGGGGGCATCTATATTGCCTAATGTACGTAAATAGCTGTACCCATTAGCCACTGAAGCATTCTGCAATTGGCCTGCTGCATTCGGAGCGCTGAGGCTGCCTCATATACTGCACTCTAATTCTACAACCACAGGGAGAGGAGAGAGAGAGACTTGTATTGTGACAGAGAGCAGGAGGGAGAGGGAGGGTAAAGGAAAAAGAAGAGGAGAGAGAGAGAGCGAAAGAGAGAGAGATGGCTACAGAAGGAGAGAGGTAGCTTAATGCAATAAAGCATGTAGTATTGACATCTTTCTCGTGTCTATTGATTCCCCATTATGTTGCTAACAAACCCAGGTTGACATTTTGTCATTTGCAATCATGTTAACACTGCGACTCGCACGCTCCCCTCCACAAACCGATCTATACCCACACACACTAGTTTGCACATGTGCTCACGCTTGTGAACACAAATACACATACACTGTCTCTCTTTCTGCAAATGGTTAAAGAAATGAATTGTCTTACACTAGGTATCTTCTTAAGACGTATGCCAGCACCAAATTCACATTAATGGATGTCTGAAGCAGTGGTTCCTGAATTTGTTGCCACTAGGAGTTATTACCACAACCACACAACTACTGAATGAGTGTTTAGTTTACTCAATCAGTATCAGGAGCATTAATTTCCATGTGCAGCTGTAAAGATCTTATAAAACCCTTACAGGAACACTCTCATTTATTGTAACAGAATTAGTGACCTACCAAGTTTACATGTGTGTTGCTGAAACTCAGTGAAACTCAAAGGTTAAAATGCATTTCTTGGCATTTTTTTTCTTTGGCATTAGAGGATAAATGATCATTTACATACTGTAAAGATATTGTACAATGTGTTAAATGGTCTACTTTGCATGGATATGAATGTGGTGTGCCTTGAGGCTTTGGCTTGATTGAAGGTGTGCTTTGAGCAATTGCTTGTCTGTTAATCACTGGTAAAATTGTTGCTGATGGATCAAGACTGAAGATACTGTCTACACTAATTAAATCATGATTGTAGTTATGTTGTTTTATTTTTAGATGAAGCTTCAAACAAAATCCCTTATCTATTTAACTAAAAACATTATTCAAACTTCATAATTATAAGCACTTATTTAAAAAGCAAGAGACAAATATAACGCATGAAAAATACAAATATTAAAAGGTAATGTTGTACAATAACAGTCAATATAAAACTAAATCAACAAAGTTTCTTAGTCAATAGCAATGCACTCCTGTGGTAAAAAAAAAAACCCCAAAACAAAACAAAACAAAACAAATATTGAAACATTGTTCATACATGATTAAACCAATGGAAATGACAAGCACAAACACAGCATGTGGCTCAGTAATCATTGAACTTTGATTATTTGGTTTTGATGATTGCAGAAAGCAAAATTCCAAGCCAAAATTTTATTCAAACTCAATTATTTGCCCAGCACAACAAGATATGTTATAGACAGAAAAAGAGTGAAATCTGATCAAAGCTTTAGTTAAAGCAGAAATGATTGTTTTGTTAATTTTAGTCTCAGATTCAGAGGTGAACACAAAGCCAGTCTACAATCTGTGGAGAGTGTGCAGAGAGTTCGATGTGTACTGTAGGAGATGATGGCTAATGGTGTGTGACAGGAGGTGCATAGCTGAGATGAACTGAATCTGTGTGTTTGTGTGAGTTTGAGTGTGTGTGTGAGAGAGAGACAGAAAGAGAAAGAGAGAGAAACAAAGGACAGAAAGCAGTCCCCAGTCTCCTTGATGTCCCATCATATCATTTCATATCATAGCAAACCCTGCTCTGTGTGGGAAACCTGCGGTTTCTTCTCTATGTCCCATTAAACTTTCATACGACACTTAATGCTGATGGCTTCACAAACCACTTTACTACACACACACACACTCTCACACAAAGTTGACACAGCAGAGGCCCTGACCTGTACCTTCACAGACACAATGCCATTAAAAATAGAACAAAACCCGGATCAGTTAGAGCGGCTCACTATCCAGGTGGAAAACGGTCTAACACGCCTGTTTCATGCTATATGATGGTCCTTGTGTTTCATGATGATGTGTATGTGTGTGTCTGAGAGAGAGAGAGAGAGCCCCCACAGGGGCTGTGCATGAGTGCTCGAGGCCTGTTGTAACATGAAAGAGAATGAAAACACAGGGGGCAGAGAGGGGTCAGGTGGGGCTGAGTCAAACACTTCTGATGTGACCTCTGACACCAGCGGAGCTCAAACTCAAAGGAGTCAAGGATCTGCGACCCCTCAAAGAGGAAAGTTAGCAGAGAGCTCTGGTCAAGAGCTGTACAACTCCCCAGAAAACCTGAGAGTGTGTCAGTGTGTGAACTACCAGTGAAGATTTGAAGAGCACAGTTCAGAGCTCATGGGCCTGAACATTGCAATAATCTACTGCAGACACCTCTGAGTTCCATCAGCTCTGGGATCATGTTTAAAGCTGTTTTCAGACAAGCACTCCTGAAAATTTGGGGACAATTTATAGACAGCCAGGCCCTGAAATCTTCTTGAGTTTCTTACTCTCATGTTTCCCTCACAGCATGAAATCTTCACTGTTAGAAGGGAGATGGATGGGTCTAAGGAAGCACAAAATTAAGGGAAAAAGATGCTTATGAAATCTAAGCCAGCAAGCAAAGCGACAGGGATTTTTCTTCCTCTATTAATTCCAGTGTTTCCCCCAGGTTAATCTTGATGGGGTGGTGGCCTGCCAACAGCTACTTACTAGCAACATAAGGGGTCATTGAAAAACAAAATGTTATTGTCAAGTTAGGATATCTTTGAATCAACAGAGGGACTAGAAAAAGAAAATATTTTTACCCCAATTTATGAGTGGAGGCAGTCAGTGCGTACACTAACCACACTAATCCTATTCATACAGCACTTTGTGCCTGTGTTTTGGAGGGGTCAGAGGTTGCTTTGGAGTGGTGGGCAACTGCAGTGGCTCATGGGGCATTGTCCTGAATGCTCTCTGTTTCACACATCCCTAAATCCATGTTGAACATTTTCAAGGGGCTAGCAGGATAAAGTACATTAGGCTCAACTGGATGACAGTGGCTTTGTTTGAAGAGTCGCTTGTCTGACAATACAAAGGTCAAGGGTTTGAGCCCAGCTTCAGCAGTCGCATGTAAAGTATCTTTTAGGCAAAACACATATACCCCAAATTGCTCCCACTGCTGAGTTAATGGCATGTAAATGGACTTCAAAGAGAGTGAATGTGCTTAGCTAATGCTGATCCATGACTAACATAACTTAAACCATCAGTGCATGAAAGGAGAGTGAATAGGTGTGAGTAGGTAAATGGGACCTATGGAGTAAAAGTCCTTCGAGTAGAATAGAAAAGCTCTGGTACATTTACCATTTCAAAACTTTGCCATAGATGTTCAAACATGCCTTGTCTTAGTATGAAATTTAAACTTTTTTTGCATTTTTATGGGCTTAAATGTTTTTTAGGTGTTTTACTGACACGGCACCCTTAAGCAGCAAATCCTCTGAGCTTGAAAAAGACAGAACTTTGTACCGTGCTATCAGCGTGGAATAAAATCAGCATAACATTGTGAATCACTGTTATCCCGCCATCTAAAGACCTGGGCAGCCTGTATACACATCCCATCAGTTTGCCTGCTTATTCAGATGCTGGCCGTGGCCTGGGACGCTGCAACATAATGGCTCATCCTCAGTTTACTCTCACCTCTCAAGCTCAAACTGGGTTTTCCTTTTCCCTCCTCGTTTTTCACTCTGTCATCTACTCTTACTTTCACCCACTTCTCTCTCTCCCTTGCTCTCTCCTTCCACATTTTTTTTTATCTCATTCTGACATTCGCCATTTTTCAACGTGCGGAGCACGAAAACTCCTCCTCCCCTCAAAGCCCTCTCTCCACTCTTTTCTGTGTGCATATCTCTAGAGATACAGTGGGTAACAGGTACTCCTCACCCCTCTTTTCTGCCTCTCTCTACCCTCTCTATCACCTGTCCCCTCACTGTCACATGGTCTGCTCTGATGACTGAGTGTGTGGAGTAGAGAGGTGAAGCCTGGCATCTCAGGAATCAAATGGGCTTGAACTTGATCTGGAAATGAGAGGGGAGCTCTGTACTGGGGGGGGGGTACCTGGCCCTTTAAGAGCCCATCCAAGGCTGAGGTGCACACCAGCTACATTTACACACCATTACGCCCTGATACGCAAGTTGCTGTATGTATATGCATTAGTGAATAAGTTTGACAGTGAAATATGACGGAAATAAAAGCTCATTGACCCCATATGGTATCACTCACTCTCCGTTGTACTCCTCAGTCCTTCACTAAGCGGACAGAGGACAGAAAAAACATTAGAGCACGCGCATCCGACCCTCTCCAAAGATGTAGAGAGGGGGTAAAGGGCTTAGCAGCTGTTGCATGTCTGACAAACAGTCAAAGCTGGACTGAGCTGGAGCTTTCTCGCAACGGCAGTCAGTGTCACACTGAAGCCAGCCTGGCTGCTCCCACCATGCGTCTTTTTATTCCGCTTCAGCGCAGATGAAACGCAGACGGCGCCCCAGCCAGCACCCCCTCCCTCCCTTCCTCCTCCTCTTCCTCCTCCTCTCTGACTCCACACTCCCTCTTCTCCTCTGCCTTCAACCGTGCAGAAGCCGGGACACAGACATGTAGTCACTGGAAGTCTAGTTTTACAGTGGTGTTTACAAAGATGCGAGCCTTGCCCCCCAACGAGCATGTAAAGCCAGAGCAAAAAGCAGCCGCCAAGACGTGTCAGAGCTTCGCTGCGAGCTCAGGCAAAGTCATCCAGAAATGATTTTCATTATTAAAGCACAGACACAAAACAGTGTGAAATAAAAGACAGAATAGCGGCGTTTTCCCCTTCTGCTTTCGCACGCTCGTTCTCCTCCGCGCACCTTCTCTCTCCTTCTATCTCCCCCTCTCTCTGCCTCCACCGGCCCAGGAATCGATCTCCGCAGGATCGATAAGTTGGCATGAATATTCCCTGCCTGCCGAGAGTCTAGTTGGGGAGAGACGGAGGCTGAGGCTCAGGCGCAGGCAGTGGAGTAGAGGGGAAGGACGGGGACGGCGAGAGGAGAGAAAAATACTTGTAGAAAGGAGCGGAAGCGCCGGGGAGATTTAAGCAGGACCTGGGTGAAAGAGCGGCGCATCGTCAAACAGAATGGACCCCCAAAAGAGGACGTTTAATTTTACGCATTCATTTTTCTATCATCGTGGATGCTCCGGCGCGCTCAGGAACGCTTGTTTGATTTGAACAAGCTGTCTGTGAGCGTAAAGGACTCTGTTTAAGCCTTTAAACGGGGAGCCGGAGAAGTGTGTGTGTAAGTGGGTGTGTGCGCCGACAGCTCTCCACCGGCTGCAAGCGCATCGGCAGCGAGCAAGGCGGGGCGCGTCTGCATGGCTGACCGATATGGAGGATGTGTAAGCAGAAGAGAGAGGATAAAAGATGTCTTACCAGAGTTGGAGCGGAGAGCCAGGGGGGACTTGAGACGCCAGGCGTTGAGGTCAGGGGCAGTTCTCTGAAACACGAACGGCACCGGCAAGGGAACAAACATGATCTTCCTTCGGCTTCTTGTTTTGATGCGAATAATGAGACTGAAGTCGGACTGTAAGGAGCTCTGTCCTCTTCTGGAGCTTCTCTGTCTTCGTCCGTTTCTCTGGTAGACAGCTTTGGGGTAATATTTGGTTTGGAGAGCTCACAACATTCGCCGTTAGGTGTGTACACATGTAGCCCAGCTGCGCACTTTTATTTACACGCGTGGACTGCTGGCCGGCGTGACTTTGGGTGTAAATGTGCATAGAACATATATGTTAAGATGTGGTCCCTTTGGTGCAGCAATTTAGCTTTTACAGTCCAGACTAACACACAGACGGACAGACAGGAGAGCACTCTACACGCCACAGGAAAAGTTGTGTTACAATTACAGGCCTATTGTGGTACTTTCAGAATAAAAGTCTGCGTGTCGCCTGTCTGCTGATGCACCTGTTCTTTGCTACAGCTTTCTCCTTGAGTAAACATAAAGCTTCTATTTAATCCTCTCACTCCTCACCGGCAATGTTTCCTATAGGTGTGAAAAGGCATGAGGAACAGTCGCTAGCCTCCTCCTGCTGTAGCATCACCAGCCGGGATTAGCTTTGGTATTTGCTATTATTTTTAAAACAACGCAATAACAGGATGATACATTAAAACAGACAAGTGTAAGAAAAAAAGCCAGCGGAGTTATAAAGTCTTATTTGGATTTCTGTAATATTTGGTTTGCTCTATTGTATTTGGTCTCCAGCTGCACGCGCTCCTTCTCCTCCTTTTTGCAATGAAGGCTACATATAAGACATTCATACGCTCGCGCACAAGCAGCGGTTGTCACGAGCACATTCGCTAACGAGCCGATAGTCAACAAATAAATAAACAACACACAATTAAGAGAGGGGAGAGAAAAGAGAGAAACAACGCGCGCGCTTGGCCCTGACGCTCCTCCTCCCTCGCGCTGTCACAAGGCAGTAATTAAAACGCAATCAATCGATAAATAAATAAATAAATAAATACAGAGGTTGAATAAATAAGGATTTTAAAAAAGGGAAGAATCCCGTTATGCTCTCCCCGTGTGATCGGAACACTTGCCTATGTCTCCGTCCATCCGTCTGTGTGTCTCTTTTTGTGTCTGTCTGTGTGTCCCCGGCTATTATTTGGGAACCCCAATAGCTCACTCGACCCGGCTCCCTCCAGGATTGTAGCGATCTGCCACTAGGCTGGCCGCAACATTGAGGCGAGAGAAGGACCCGCTACTACTCACACATCACCACCACCACCCCACCCCCGCACCTCCCTCCCCTCCATCAACCCCCCCCCCCCCCAACCCTCTCTCCATCCATCCATCCCTCCCACCCCCTCTATCTCCCTCGTTTTCACTACCGCTGCAAAAGGTATCCTGTATTGATTTCTGGATTTTTTTTCCACCCCCCTCTTAATAATGCCGACTATAATGATGCCAATGGTGATCAGTGCATTACCAGCAGCCTGCTTAGGAGGGGATGAACGCCCGACAAGAGGATCCATGGATACCTTTAGGTGCTTAACGCTAATGCCAAGCAGGATAGCCAGCATGCACACAATTAAGTTATATCATCACTGCTGCTTAAATAAGCCCTCGTGAGTATGAGAAAGGAGCATTATTAGGTTATTCAGATAGAGCGGATGATGATCAAGGACTTCATGGAGAAACTTAAACATGGTTTTTAGCCTAAAAAGAGCATTTTAGGGAATTTTAAAGTGCAAACTATGTTCATTTTAAACGTGTGTTAGGGTTGCACAAAGTGTACCAATAAAATGAAACAAGAGTCTTTGGGGTGAGAGGTGATTTGCTCATGAAGGAGTGTAACTATGGACAACTGTACTGGGGCACATGCTGTGAGGGGGCAGCAATTCAGGTGCTGGAAAATAAAGCTAATGCAAAAATGCAAAAAACCTGCAGTCTTTTCAGTGTCTATTAGGGCCTCTCTTGAAACTGAGAAAATAAAAATGATTAGTAATACTGAGCAAGTATAAAGATGTAAATCTATGAGACACCAAAGCTACACAAATAAAGGAAATTTTTTATTTTTAAGTTTAAAAGGTTGTAAATTTATGAGGAACTAAACCCAAAATTTAAAAAAAAAAAAAAAAGGGGCAGCATGGTTTGCACAGCATGAAGGGATGGTGTCTCAAGAGTGTTTCTGGATTAATTTACCAGTCAGATGGGGATTTTCTGTGTGGTGTTAGTATGTTCTTCCTGTGCATATTATAAATTATTGCAGGAACTCCGGTTTCCTTCCACAGACTTAGGACACACTAGTTAGGTTAACTGGTAGTTTTAAATTGCTCTCAGCTGTGCAAGTGTGCATGGTTGCCTGTTTCTATGTCAGCCCTGTGATTGGCTGGTAACAAGTGTACCAAGGTGTATCCTGCTCCTTGACATATGACAGCTGAGTTAGGCTCCAGCCTCCTTGTGAACCAAAAAGGGATCAATAGCTTTTAATCGATGGAGCAAAAAATAGCCAAATGCATAGAAGAGAAAAACTTCAGATTAGGGATTGCCTGGTACTATGTTTGCAGTTGAGAGCCTGATCAAGTTATATTTGTTTACGTTTGGCAAACAAAGAAAATATATAAGGATTTATCCTGGAATCGTGAAAAATTGAAGGAGCATGAACTGGGCTAATTAGAAGAAAAAAACCCACAATGATCTGAATGAGGTGATATCATTTGTCCACCAAGAGCTTCAACGCACGACAGACGCAAGAACCACCCCCCCCTTCTTTGGCAATGTACGACTTGGAAAAAAAAATCTGCTTTCAGTTTCTCATAATTTCACAGCTCTTTGAACTATTGCTTTCTTGAAATAAACAGAACCTTTTTTTCTTTAAGAATGGTCCTCATTAACAGTCATACAAAAACATACAATCTTTAAGTGCAGGATTTTACAGCGGAAATAATCATCTCAGCATGTCACAAAATACTGATTTGGTCAGAGCGGTTTAAGCCTTTATGCCCTCGCACTGCACAGGGGGCAAATTTTTCTATGTGTCATCCTTTCTCATTTTAGTAAGGATTTGATTTCTGCTTTATTCAGGACATAGATGACAATACCGCCATCAGGATCACTCTACACCATTGCAAGGGGTAGCTATAGCCCCATTACAAAACTGCAGAGCCCCTGTTAAGCCCTACTGCATCATGGGAGGGCAGTTTAACATTGTCAAATGAAAATAACATGGAGAATAAGTAGGGCTTTGCAACCCATTATTTGGAAAGCAGTCAATGAGATCTTTTATTCTTGATGCACATATTCATCCAACATTCTGCAGCATTAATGTCTAAAAGCAGGAATCCTCTGAGCCTCTCTCCTTTAACATATAATGATAGCATTAGTTTTCATTATGCCTTTTATGCAGCTGTTTGATTTGGACTAAAAAGAGTTTTTTTAGGTGATTTATATCAACCCTAACGTGCATTTGTCTAATTTAGGAGAGATAAATAGGAGATGCACCTGATCATTAATGAATAACATATTTGCTGTTGCTCTTGTTCTAAGTCTCTCACCTTCAAATGTAAATCTTTTCTTCATGGTTAGTTTTATCTGACTTTGTTGTAATATAATCAAAATAAAACACCACTGAAATGTGCTATTTACACAGCTGTTCAACTGAGGAAAAACACCATCTTGCTTATTAAATTACTGTAATGTATGAGAACTGATCATTGTCTTGGCATCCCCATGTCTTAGTCCAGCCCCCCTTCAGCACTGGCAGAGATAAAATCCTGGCGCCATGCCTTTATGGCAAGCCCAGGCAGTGTTACCATTTGTCAGGAGGTGAGAGACATGCCACAGCTACACATTTGTCTGCTGAAATGACCAAAAGTACTGTATGTTTTAGACAGTGTGTGAACATGCTTGCTACCACGAGCTGGACTGAAATCCAAGTAGAAGTAACCAAACGGCAGGCGCCCTCAAGCTTCACCCAAAATTCTCTACAGTCTGTAGGTCTAGTGGTGTGAGCAGGCCGAGTTGGTTGGGAATTGAGTGCAGAATTCTCTTGAAATCTTTGAATTTACATTGGGATCAATAAAACACTCATCCATATGGCAGAAACATGTCAGTACTGCATTGCATCCAGTTCAAGACACCTCCACATTAGGTTGATAACCCGAGGTATATTTACCTTCTAACATGCTGAACCATTCCTGTTTATGTTAAAAATAAAGGAAAAGCATGACAATATAAAGCTTATAGCATATAAATTAAGTCACTCAATCAAATGAATATTTCTTATGTTCTTGGTATTTTTTTCATGTGCTGAAGGAAGGGCAACTGCTGTGTAATGTAAATATGTGGTTCTACAATTTTAAGTCACTGCTTAATCAAGTAAAAATATCTCTAATTGTGTGTGTGTGTTTTCTAACTCAGAAGCCCAAGGGCCTGTCATCATTTCCTGCAGTGGGAGCCAGCTCTTTCTATCATATGCCACTGCTCCTGCATGAAGGAGGTGATCACAACTTCTCCTCATCTCCTCCTCTATTGCTCCTTAATCTTGTTTCCTCCATCCTGACCTTCCCCAGCATGCCTTTCCTTTCCTTTCCTCTCCTCTTCCCTCCTCTCCTCTAAAATGTTACACGCTGTCAATTACAGGCCAGCATCAGTCAACGCCGCACGCTTACACACCAGATTATTGTCAATATAGATTTTTAAATAGAAAAATCTATACCTTAAACATCACAGTCAATACGGGCAAATCAATAGGAATGAGCGGGCTCTCTCAGCTCCTGCGGAGGCCCTGAGAGCACCATCCCGCAGGACTGTTTATATCTACTCACTTAATGCTGCAGCTCATTAAGCCTGTTTGAAATGGAAATTGCTCATAAAATAAATGATTTTTTTCTCGTTATCACCACCACCACCAGACTTGTGATTTTCTCAGTCATTAACACACCATGGTCATTTTCTCAGTAAATCTGTGCTGGGGCCTAAACTGGCATATTCTTAATTATGAAAAATGTGTCATCCTCTGGAGTGGACATCCAGGTTTTATTGTCCTTCTCCCTCTGCTTCACGTATGACAGATGACATCCGCAGGTCCAACGAGGGAGAGGAGGGGAAGGGAGCAAATGGGAGGATGGAGAGGAGAGGGAGAGGAGTGAGATGAGAAAGATGGGGAGTAAGGAAAAGAGGAGAGGAGAGGAAGAAGTCAGCTTAGATGGTGAATGATAGAGGAGGAAAGGGGAGATGAGGAAAGAAGAGGAGGAGAAAGAAGAAGGGAAAAGGCAGAAGTGACTAGTTGTCCTTCAAAGACCCCCTTTTCTCCACAGAGGGAGCCATGCGCGCCCCCTTTCCCTCCTCCCTACACTCCTTCCAGACAAAAGCAATTATTTCTTGTAGAATGTAGTGTGGTTGTGCGCGTCTGTGGAAGAGAGGAATGGAGGGAGGGTGTGTGAGATTGAAGGAGGGGAAAATAAGATGGTGTTGGAGGGGTAGAGGGTAGGAGGATGGTGGAGGTGGGATGCTAACACCTATACAGCATCCAACCCTTCGTCCTCCACTCCTCTTGACCAAACTCTTCTTTTTTTCCCTCCATCTGACACCAGTGCAAAGACAACAGAAAACTATCAGCAGGGTATTCACACGTGGAAAAAGACACCTGCACATGAATATCACATTAAAGATTTTAGACTTCGAAGGTGGAAAAAACTCCTCTTTCTCCAACTGTCAGAAACACGCAGAATATGAAGACCTTGAAACCTGGGCATAACATCCACCTCGCTTATCTTTGATTCTGTCCATCTGTCCTTCTGTCGCTCAGCACCGACCACCTAAATTCAGCAAATCGCCCCCCTCAGTGCATTTCATGCTTGGTGCCTATAGGGCCCCTGCAGCGACTCAGTCTCCACAGTTTTCTCTCTTAGGGCCTATGGGTCCCTTTTGGTCCCTGGGGATTTGGTGAGAGAGCTCCCCTGGGGGGGCCGCTCAAGCCAATAACCCCTGCTGGACCGCTCTCATCAGGGGCCCGCGCAGTCCTGATTGTCCACCTCCCTCCCCATCAAGCCTCCCAATCCACACAGAGGTACAGAGCAGGCTCCATTGTTTTCCAGACTGTCCCTCCCTGCTGTAGTGAAAAACGCTCTTCCAAAATATTGTTTCTCTCTCTACTCTTTTTTCAGCAACAGAAATACTGTACAGGATTTTTTTTTTTTTTTACTGGATGATTTTATACTGGATGAGTTCCATTAATCAGCCGCAATTGTTGTCCATGATATCTATGTTAGCTGAGAGTCTGTGGTGAGGGGCTCCAAAATCCTAAGATGCTGTCAGGTACGCAAAGCTCAAGATATTTTCTGTTCCCTTTTTAACTCAAATCTATCATTTTTTTTCACAGCTAAATATTTTTGTCTTTATTTTGCCTACCGTCTGTAAATGCTGTTCTTTAACACAGCACATCACTTTAAATTGCTAAACATATGCAGTGCTCTGTAAATAAACTTACCTTTACCTTCAAGCTTTTCAACAAACTTTGATCACCACAGAGAGCTAAAGATGTGATTTATGGGAGAGCCCTTTCTTACTCTGTATTTTCTTTTAAAATATGTATGTAAATATATATATACACAATACACAAATTACTTTTATGTAATAAATAAAAATCACAACCAGCTGCTTCCTTGATTAGGCATGCTCTGATATCATTAATTTACATTTCTGTTACAAATAATTTTTTGGAAGAAAAATCTTAATAAACATTTTAAAACTAATTTTCCAAGACACTTAATAAGTAAAAAGTACATTATCAATTCAAGATGTGTATTAACAATAATTATTATGTATAGGTTTGGAAAGAGTCTGTCGTAACAGTGTGCTTAGGTTTTCCTGATATTTTTTTTAGTTTTTTGTTTAAATGCTTTTTCTTTTTATTGCCCAGAGTGATACGCATGGTAATACTCTAATGTTTTCAGTCTTCTGTTTATTTATCCAGTGTCTGAACTGCTTCATGTATCAACAGTGTTTTATAAATAAACCTACTTCTTATTTCATATTGTTCATGGAAGATTTTTTATCATCACAGAGAGTCTAAAATATGATTTTACGAGAGTGCCCAACCTCAATCTGTATTTTCCTTTAAAACTGAATTAAATAAATTGCCTCCCCAGGGCTTCTACACGCTTGTCTTTTCAAGACCAAAACTGTAGAAAATTCAGACCAATTTTGCACAGCAGAGCGAACAGCTATCAACACAGGTATATAAATATACAGAATATAGCTTTATAGAACATCAGTTTCTATCATGTTGTCTTGAGTCTAGATTGATTCAACATCCAAATACACATGAACAGAAAACTAATCTATGCATAGTGCCCAAGCATCACATTGATGCCACAAAAACATTGTCTAATCTTATCTTAGGCAGCCTTTAAACAACTCAAAATGTATTTGATATGGATGGTCTTTGTCAATGTCATCATAAATCCAAGACTTCTATTGGGTAAAAATAATACATTTAAGACTTTATATCGCCCTCAACTTCAAAAATCATGTTTAAGACTGTTTAAGGATCCCTGCTTTATGTAAAAATGTAAATCAAGTGTTTTTTAATCACTTTGTAGATAAAGCATGTACTAAACATTTATAATTTACTTTTACAGTTGCAACAAATCAAGTTTATAAATCATGTTTATTTCTTTATAATTTCACAAATTTAATATCCATCTTCAACTAATTTTATAAGCTACTTGAAAACTAAAAAGCACCATTCATCATTTTAAAAAATGTTGGGCTATTCACCTTTTCTTCAGCTCTTTCACTGACATTTATATCTTAAGTATATTGCAGTCTGATACTTTTAAACTACATTTTCTAAGAAATGGGACAGGATTAATGTGATTGTTTTATTGACAAACAAATCAGATTACATCAAATACATTTTTTGCTAAAGGTGGTGATTAATATTTTTTTATTCCCTACAATAGTTGCAAACATATTTATTCATTGAAAGCAATTTGTTCAATTCCTCACCACACTGTGTTTTCCATGTCATGTGCTGTAGGTCAGAATGTGGCATGAAATATTTATCCAATCAGAGAGAGCCTGAAGTATCCTTAGGCTATACATTAGTCATATCATGGGCCATGCATTAGTCATATAGTTTATTGCACTCTTGGTAATTGCCTGTTATTCAGTTTGAATGATTGATTTGACTGGTTGAAAACACAGTGTTTGAATACTGAATAATGTGTTTTCATTGTGAATGATGCATAAGTAGAAAAGAGAACTGCAGAATTTAAGATAGAAATAAATCTCAAGTCTCCACGAAACAATGTCTCTCAGTCTGTTAGCGTGTGTGCGCTCCTGTGTGTAAAATTTAGTGTATATGTGTGTTCATGTGGTCGTAACTTGTGCACCTTCTGTGTGCGTGTGTGTTTTATTGTGTGTAACCCTGCACATCCGCGGTTGTTCGCACCCATGTCATGGTCATAGTTAAATGGTGATGTCATGTTGACAAACGAGCTGGTTGAATTAAATTCTCACTCATCAATAACAGCGTTGGTCGGGAATCAATAGCAGCCAACGGTGGCGTTGCTGCCTCTGTCAGCGGCCTAACAAGGACCTATTAGAATGGACAACACTCTCTCTCACTGTCGCCCTGTCCCAATCTCAACCCCTGCGACGCACTCTTCTCATATCCTCCCTGCAGACAAACACACCAAGAGCACACAGCAAAATGCAATATTCACATAAAGCCATGCTCTGACATGATGTATAGATTTGTCAAGATATTATGGATATGATGCATGGGCTTTTATGAGTTTTTTTTTTTTTGTTGGTGTGTTTGCTATAGTTTGTGGTCGTGTTTGTGGGTGAGATGTTTGTGCATCCTGGTTAGTGCCAATGGCAAGGTTGTGCAGGCTTTGGATCCCAACCGCAGAGTTCAGATCTAACCAAGATTCAATCAATCCAAGACGCCACACATGCAGGAGAAGAAAAGGTGAGCTGCCAGTGTGTCTGCCAGTCTGTGTCTATGTAGATGTCAGTGCCTATTCACAGTGGTACAAAAAAAGACCCACATACAAACCAAAAGTGATAAAACTTACATCCAGCTACACACTTACACAGAAATACAGCTAGATGTCTGTGCGCACACACAAACTACAACTACAGCACTATCTTCTCCCCGCTTCCCTCTAACTTCCCTCTCTGCGCTCCCTTTGGTGAACAAGCAGCTGATCCAGCTAAAGCCCTTGTTCCTGCTGTATTCCTTGTCTTTTTTATTAGTTTTTATTAACTTTGCCTCCCTCTCTCTGTCAGCACTCTCAATAATCAATGCTGATATATTGCCAATATCCAGCTCAGTCCCTCGTGCCATCTTTCACAGAGGCTCTGTTATTGGGGGAGATTGGCCCAATAATAATGATATTTATTATAGATATTTATTATCTGGGTTTGTGGCAGAGCCATGGACGCACCCTGCTGAAGACTTAAATGCTGGCAAACTAATCGCACAGACACAAACTTGCACACACACATGAGAACACACACATATACGCACAATCTCTCTGGGACTCTTTAATTTACACTGGTAATATCAGGCGATTATTCCCCATACAGATAGCGTAAGGTTATCAGCAGAGTTAGTGCACAGTGGCCATAACCATCCATGTGTTCACTCAACGTTATAGAGTCCGCAGAACCTGTGTGTGTGTCCAAGTGTGTGCGCAGAGCCCAAGGTTCACTGATGGCAGCCTACCGGCGCTGGGCAGTGTTTAGAAGCCAACGGAGGGTTGATGGGAGGGGTCAAGATTCAAACAGCGCTCGGTCAGGGGAGGGGATGCAGGAGAGAGGGGACCGGACAATCTGGCCTCTCACCCTGTACCCACACACACACACACACACATACATATATACGCATCCCCCCCCGGCCTCATCTACACCCCCTCCATCTCCCTCCATCCCTCCAGTAGCCAGGGCCCCAGACGGTAATCCACCCCAGTGCTCCTCATCCTTTCATGTATTGATTTCCTCTCCTGCGCCACGGTTACATGTCGCACCCACGTCATTGGGTCCCGGCTGCTTCTGCTAGCCCCCCCCTGCCCCCCTCCCCCCCTCTGCCTCACCCCCCCACCCACCCTTACCCCCCTCCAACCCATCTTCAACAACAACAACAACTAAAAGAGGAGGGTGGTGGTGTTGGGGGGGTTATACACCCAACCCATCCAGGGTAGAGAGATGGGAGGAAGAGGTATGGGAGGCGGGGGGGGGGCTAAAAGGAGGAAAAGAGGGCAGATAAAGCACTGCAGTATTTCAGCAAAGCAACCAGCATTTTACAGGGACAGAAACAAACAGGAGAAGATGGAGGGAGAAATAGCCAGAAAAAAATCTGCCCCTGGGGGTGCAGAGGATATTGTGGAAATTATCAGAGTGCGACACACACTGGAAGTCCATGGCGAGAAATTTATTTCGAATTTGTCTTTGACAGTGAAATTCATCACAGAGTAGGCCTGTGTCTGCTCTAATTCCACAGACACATGAGGATGGATATGAGGAGGCTTGGCAAAAAAATGTTATTGTAAATAAGTGCTGCAAAGATTGGAAAAATAATCAATCAAGTCATTTACAAGGTACTCGGGTAATTCTTAGATTATTATGTGACGGATCAGAAAAAATGACATAATTCTCTGCTACTACATTTTCACATGTGAGTGTTCTTTATGTTTATCCATGAAAACTGAATGACAAGTTTTTGAGTTTAAGACTATAAGACATCTGACTCTTGACATCTTAACTAAAAATCTGAACTGGCAGATATAAAAATTTATGCCAATGTTGTCAGTCAATATTGTGATTGTACATCAGCAGAATGCATGAATGTGAGATTAAACTGGAAAATTACTTCACAGCAGAGTTTCAGCAGAACCAAACAGACCTACATCATTCCTACATCACCTATTATTATTCCTTTATCTTTGGGACTCATTTTATGTTGCTTGGTTCTTGTATTGCCTGGGTTTTAATGCCATATTAAACTGATTATTAGGTGCTTGGGTTCTTTAGTTTGGATAGGTTTGTAAGGTGTTTTTCTTTGCTTATTATTTGCTTATTATTATTATAAGCTGATGTTTTATTGTGTTAGAAGGACAGAAGTTTTAGGTTTCAACTACAGTATTTCATTTTTTTTTACACAAGTTTTTATTTTGGGGGGGGTGGGGGGTGGGGGGGGTAATTTTAACCCTTCATCAGGATTGTTTGAGGGGATCGACCAACTAATGCATTGTACAATCCAGACCAAAGATTTTTTGGGGGGCAAGCAATTATTTTGTGTACCTTAGAACTCACTGCTGTTGGCAAGTTGTTTCTGTGCTGTTTGTTCTCTCAGGAAGGCAAATGAAGCTGTTTTTAATGTTACTGTTAAAAGTATATTTTGAGTAAGTGTATGTAACTCGTCCATTTTTCAACATGATGTATCATATCTTTATCATGACTGAATGTATCTGTTAATTAAATACATATATAACTAACAGGTAGAGCTAATGTTGTTTTTCTTGTTTAATATCTTTTTCAAAAACAAATAGATGCCACAATAATAGTAATAGGCTTATCCTAGTGCTGGGAAAACTTGTAGTCATTACAACAATAAACAAGTATATTTCTGTATCAGTATGTACTATCATATGTTTAGGAAAATCTGCTTATTGGATATCATCTAAAACCCAATATTGTGCATCTCTATAAACTTTAAAAAAAAACATTTACAGTGTTTCATGGAAAAAAACTGATCCCTTATGATCCTCTGCTCAAGAAAAATGAATAAAACCTTTAAATCCTGAATTTTGTTTTACACCACTAAAACTACGGTAACACTCATTTTATATGATGTCATTTTTGTAACCTCTGACTGTTTGTGTGTTACATTAGTGTTTGTGTTTATGTTTGATTGAATGCTGGTAGTGACATTCATGTTGGTTAGGAATGCACAGTATTGCATTTTTGCTGGTATCTGCTGACATATCTGCTGATTTTTGCTAATATAAGTTGACATATCCAAACTTTTTTCAGCCAATACCAATATTGATACTGAAATATACAAACAATATCATTTAACTTTTTGAGAGCTACAAATAGCACCTTGTAGACTTAAAGATCAGTAGACCTTACAATAAAAGGCAATTTGTAAGTGTATACCCTCAGATTAGAATAAATACTGCTAACTAATGACTAGCTTTGCAGGTTGAAACCTCAAGTACAGACATATAACTTCAGATCCTGCAGCCCACTTTAAAGTTTAAATGACGAAGCTGAATATGAATTAAACTTCAGGTGAGGCAGCTCTGTTGACTCTGCTGCAAACTGCACAAATCTATGAGTAGATTGTGCTGACACTTACTGTGATGTCTGTAAATTTAATCAGATAATTTACTGTCTGCAGATACTAATAAACTTTTTTGAGCAAATACCTGCAGATACTAACATCATGAAAATATAATCCTGGTCTTCTAATGTTGGATGTATGTTTATGAGCCTGTTCATCTGTCTCTGTGAATTTGTGAAGCACTGACGTGTGATCCGTGCGTTAAAAGGGTTAGTCAACATTTAACATCTAATGCTATCAAAAGAGGCCGTCTATTCTGTCTTAAAATCAAATGATCTTATTCAGATGTATTTTATTCATGGCATCTACTACCATTCAGATTTCTTCCACAAACATTTTAATAAATGAAGATAATATTTTCAAGGGATTCACAACACTGCGTTTTGCCAAATCACATATTCTGATATTTCCAAACCCATTTCAGCCTGAAATTGATATTACCAGTATTCCCACTGCTTCAATGTAAAGACTACAAAGTCTTTCCTGTAAAACATTTATTTTTTATTCTTAATCTGAGTATATTTGTTTTTATTTTTGTTTTTTTTTTGTAACAGACATATGACTAGATAAACAACATTTGATTCCACAATGAATGGTCAAGGTATTCTCGCTGAAACAGATATTCGGCAATGATGAAACAAGAGTAAGTTCTATGGATTACATGTACATTATCTGCAAAATATGTTTCCAGTAGTAGCAGTATAGCTAAGCTCCATCTGTAATGTTGAAAGATACAAAAAAAGCATAGTAACAAATTGCTGACAGACAGTGAGCTCTAAAGTAGACAGTAAAGAGATATAATTTTCTTAAATGTTTAAAAAAAACCAATGCTGAAAATGCTGCCATTTAAGAAAGAGTATAGAGGAACTAAACCCTCTATGTTCTCTTAGACACAGCTCAGTCCATGATGGAGTGACAAATAAATGTATATAAAATCATCGCAGGACTCGAGCATATGATGCATGTAATTTCACCTCCTTTTGTCTCTGATCTTGTCCAAATCCTCTTTCATATTTAAGAGCATCCCTGACATTTATTCTAGTCAATGTTATCAATGAATTATGTGTGTGAAAGTAAATCTGGCAACATGTGGATATTCTGTTATTTATTAGACACAATTTTATTGAGCGACGAAATTACAAGCTTGAACTTCCAAATAAATATGAATTCTCCTAAATCAATACCAGATTTGCAGGGTGGGTCCTTGAAATAACTTGAGAAAGTGTTTTAAATGACACAGAAAAAAATGCATTTGTAAAAACAAAAGAAATTTATGTCAATGCAACTTTTATTGACAAATAAGCTAAAACAGGTTTGAACTTTTTGTTTTGCTCATTTCTATTGTGCATGACTTCTTGCATTTAAGTTAATATATATAATATTGTAAATTATTGATAAATGGCGGGGTTTTTTTTAAAAAAGTGCTCCAATTTCCTCCCAGAGACCAAAATTGTGCTTGTTAGGTTACTGGTGGTAAATTTCCCATCGGTGTGAGTGTGTCTGTGTGAATGGTTGTCTGTTTCTACATGTCAGCCCTGTGATCATTCGGTGACCAATCTAGGGTGAACCCCGTCTCTTGCCCAGTGTCAGCTGGGATAGGCTCCAGCCCCTGTGGCCCCAATAGGATTGGTAGTATAGATGATGGATTAATGTTATTGTTAACTTGAGGGTATCCTAATACCTGAATCAGTTTGACTCTCTTGGTAACTAAAGTTGCCCATCCCTGCTTTAATGTATCAAGAAAATGGGAATAAAAAAACATACATATAACCAGTATGCACATCTGATGTACTGGCTCTAAATATTGGCAGTAATTTTCACATACCAATACCATAACTAACTTTTTGAACTATTATCTGTCTTAATGTTAAAATGCTCATGGATCCTTAATATTTTTCTTTACATTTCAAATGTATACCAAAAATGTACGTGGAGATAAAATTTAACACATTCATGTTATCAATATGTGCTCCAAAGTGTATCTCAGTGTGTCTTTGTGTGCACGAGTGTGTGTGACAGCCAAGAGTGAACGGATGAAGTATGTATGAGACTGTGGGCTGGGTGCACGACAGGTCAAGGTTATGTTTTCAGTGTTTGTTGGACAGAGTGTGTGTCCATCCCTGTGAGTGTGTGAGAGGTGTCTGTTAGCCCAAGGACAGTGTAAAGGTGCATCACTGCCGCTCTGCTGTGTGTTTATGAGTGTGTGTCTCTCTCTTGATCATATGTGTGGATGTGCACGAGCTGGGAGGTACATGTCCATGTGTCAGATATTGTGGTGTATGTGTGTGTGTGCTGAGTCGGCAGGCTCCTACTTCTCATCTGAAAAAGCAGTCAGTAATGGTGACCATCAGGCTGTTGGAGCCTTATTGTCTGCGGGTACAAGCTTGTGTGTGTGCCTCTGTACCTGCGTAATCTCATATGAGTAAAAACATGGATTCTCTTTTTTTCACTCATGTGCTTTCAAACTAGTGTGCGTGTATGTGTGCACGTGCTGAGGGGCCCATGCTATCACCAGAACAAACACACTCCCCATTACTACAAAGCAAACAGCAGCTTGGTCCATTGTATGCATTTTAAACAATTTATCCCTCATTTTCTACGCAACACACAGTCTGCTATGAAATAATATGGTATCTTAAATTTTCTTCAAATGCAAACTGCTAACATAAATGCATAGACATTAATATCTTACAAACAGCTCATTCTGTGAGTAGCACCATTATAATCACTGCACAAAGCACCATAATAATGTGGCCATTAGAGAGCAGTTTTTGAACCATAGTACATTTAATGTCACTGCACACAGCATCACATTAGCTCTGACAATATCACTGATATTGAAGTTTTGCCTCTCCACGCTGCCGACAATAGTTGCTTTTCCTTGCTTGCTACTTGAAAGCACTTATCTTAAGTGGCGCTACAGGGAGAAAATTGTAATAACAACACAGTAATGTTACATATGGTCCATACATTGTGGGTTGTGCAAGGCACTCAACTGAATACTGGGACAAAAAAGCAGCAAACAGCTTCAGAAAAGGTTAGCGCAATTTGGTCAAGTACAGAGGCTGTATCTTAAGAAGACACGATCAACTGAATGTCTGATTTTGAGCGTTGACACTTAAGCTCTGAAAAGGTCAAATACACAGGCAGATGTAAAAACACATATATGTTCTTGTGAACACAGAGGGAGACAAAGTTTAGCTCACATACACACACACACAAGCACTCAGGTGTGCACAATAACACACACACACACATACACACAAAGACTAGGATACAGACAATTAAAGCAACAACATGTAACTTTTCCACCAGAAGATAGTAGATTCACAAGTGATCTAACAGTGCAAAAACTCTTAGCAGGGAGAATAGCATCTCTCCTTTTGTAAGGCCCTTTTGCTAGGTTAATCTCTTTTTCACAACTTAGCCTTATCTGTCACCTTCCTCCTCCATCCTTTAGTCTCAGACATTTACTGAACAGTACCACCACACGCTAACTGGCCTCTTTTTAGCCAGAGGTTAGTGTGCCAACTATTACGACAAAGCGTTAAGAGAACCAACAGCCCACTGCTTTAGTTACACAAATCTGACAACTATGGCCATTGTCCTGTTGAACGTATGGGAACTCTTCAACTTTTAAGCTATAATTTTAAGATGGAAAACATTTTTGTTTTTTTAAGTAACAAAATATGGAAAGGCAGCAGGAAAATTCTACTCATCAAGCGCCTTGTTATGAGATATGACTTAGAAATGACTTTGGAGAAATGTTCAATTAGCATCATCATCAAAAATATCTATAGACGTGGCAAGACCTTGGGGTGGCACACAAAAAGCCTAAATCTATGAAAGAATTTCATGAATTCTGTATGTTTTGTCTTAGTCTTAAAAAAAGCTGTTTTTTGACATGGCATCATATTTCATCACTGAAGGGAAGACTCTGACTCTGGGTAAGTTCAATCTACTGTAGTAGACTTTTGTGAGTCTGAGCAGTTGTTTCATATTCCATCATTTTAATTATCTGCACTTTTTTTTTTACCTGTTGTTAAGATAGGTCAATACCGAACCTGTGTCTCTTGTGTAAATATATTTGTTTGAGAGGACATTTAGTCCATGGTGCCTGTGTACTGTATCTTTTCAATGTATTCTTAAATTAATTGTATTTCTACTACAAAGACAGCCAAGTAACATGAGTAACTCATTGTCTTTCCTTTAGAATTCTTCAAAATAAAAGTCTCAAGATGGTCTTTTGTCAAGAGGTCTTTACGATTAAAAAACCTAACAGGATAATGGGGCTTTTACAGCAGCAGCAACCTTACACAACAGTCGGGATTTAAGAGTGAGGAGAAAAAAAGGGAACACAACACAGGTATAACAAACTAAGAACTTTGAAAAAAGTCAGCTTTTTATAGAAAAAATCTCTGGTCTTATGAACTTTATACAGTAACTTGTGAAAACATCTGTTTCTGGTCTTGTGCAAACAAATGAAATATTACATCACAGACCTGTCTAAGTGGTAGCAGAGATTGTAATGTGCGAAATTGAAAAGCTGTTAATGAAACAAAAAACACATTTCAGCAGCTGCCTGTATGTTTGTGTGTGTCTGTGCATAAATGCTTACATTATTAAAAAACAATTCAATGAAAGACACAGCTGTTCTGTTTTTGGCTGGTTCTCATCACATCACAACTTAATTTCTGTCATTTAACCCATATTTCTCTTCATCTAGATCCGTTTGAGCAATTTTTTTGAAATGTGTTTTTGGGCATTAGCCTCTAATGATATTGGTGAGGTACTGGAAAGATTCAGGGAGTTGGTGAGAAGGCAGGGGAAGACATGAGTGAAACGTTGTGTAAAACTAGATCAAAACAGAATACAATGATTTGCAAAGATGTTTCCACCTATGTTCAAATAAATACACTACAAAGAAAAGACAATGTTCAAACTTAAAAACTTTGTTTTTTGCAAATATTTGCTCATTTAGAAATTGATGCCTTCAACATGTTCCAGAAAATCTGGGCATGTTTACCACAGCGTTTCATCACTTTTCCCTTGAACAACACTCCATACATGTTTAGAAACTGCGGACACTCATTGTTGAAACTTTGTTGGTGGAATTCTTTCGACTTCAGTGACTAAACAGTCCAGGGTTACCATTGCCATACTTTGCGCCACACATTTTCTGGGGGACAGGTCTGGACTACAGGCAAGTCAGTCTAGGATCCGCAGTCCTTTGATACAAAGCTCACTTACGTAACACGTGCAGAATGTGGCTTGGCATTGTCTTCCTGAAGTAAGCAGGGATGTCCCTGAAAAAGATGTCACTTGAGTGGCAGCATATGTTGTTCCAAAACCTGTATGTACCTGTCAGCAGTACTGGTGCCTTCACAGATGTGCAAGTTACCCATGCCATGGGTACTAATACATCCCCATACCACCACAGATACTGGCTTTTTAACTTTGAGTTGATAACAATCTGGATGGTCCTTTTCCTCTTCAGCCCAGAGGACATGACGTCCATGATTTCCAAAAACAATTTGAAATGTGGTCTCACCAGACCACAGCACACTTTTCCACTTTGCATCAGTCCATCTCAGATGAACTTTGACCCAGAGAAGGTGCCATTATTTCTGGCTGTTGCTGATATGTCATTTGCATGGTATTTGCATGGAGTTTTAACCTGCACTTGTAGATTTAGTGATGAACTGTATTAACTGACAATACTTTTTCAAAGTGTTCCTGAGCCCACGTTGTAATATCCTTTACAGAATGATGTTGTTTTAAATGCAGTGCCGCCTGAGGGATCGGAGGTCACTTGCATTTAACATTGGTTTTCAGCCTTGCTTTTTACGTGCAGAGACTTCTCTGAATTCTAGTAAACTTTTGATGCTTTGGACTGTAGATGATGAAATCCCTTAATTTCTATCAATAGTATGTTTGGAAACATTGATCTTAAACTGTTGGATTTTTGCAGTCATTCACAAAGTGGTGAACTTCACCCCATCCTTGCTTGTCAATGACTGAGTCTGTCGGGGCTGCTCCTTTTCTACCAAATCACGACACTCTCCTGTTTACAATTATAACCTGTTCACCTGTGGAATATTCCATTATTTTGTTGCCCCATCTCAGCTTTTTGGGACATGTTGCAGGCAACAAATTCAAACTGAGAGAATATTTGCAAAAAACAATGAAGTTTATCAGTTTGAACATTAAATATCTTGTTTCTGTTTTGTATTCAATTGAATATGTGCAAATTTGCAAATCAATGTATTCTGTTAAAACATACATTTTACAATAAGTCCCAACTTCACTGGGGTTTGTATAACCTGACTCAGTGATGCTCCCTTTAGTTACATCACACGTAGTTGTCCCTATTCAACGTACAAGTAAAAGCAAACACACAAAAATTACTTTAGGAGTCCCTGTGGTGTTTTAATTAATATGTTTTGTGGGGGAATATTTATCTAAATCATTTTATTACAAATAGATTCACTGGAGTCTCCAACCTGCAAGTCTGACTCAAACCTTTACAGAGAACAAATGTCAAATGAAGATGCTGTTGATGCTGGTGTAGTAGTTGGAGTTGGGCAGGCCCACAGCAGCAGGCTGTCAATGCCGGTAACAGTAATATATACAGTGTGTGTTATTTGCAGGAATAACCATATGATAGGCTGATCATTTTTACACCTCAACATCAATTATGAGGTTTACAGGGCAATCAACTGCATGCTGAAAAGAAGCAAACAATTTAGGTTACAACAACAACAGCAACAAGGTTACCACAATTCGGTCAAGTACAGAGGCTATATATAAAGAGGATGCTATCCACTGAGTGTCTGATTTTAAGCATCAACACTTCAGCTGGGAAAAGGTCAAATGCACAGGCAGATGTAAAAAAAACATGTATGTTCTCTTACACACAAAAGGAGGCATAGTTTAGCTTACATGCACACACACAAGCATTCAAGCGTTCACAATAACACACACGCAAAGACTCGGATACAGCCAATTAGGTCCACCACCTTCAGAGAAACACCAGTGGGCATGTAAGATTTGGAGTCCGGCGGGTCTCTAAAGCCTAACACAGTCATAAGCCAGGAATAACACACACACACACGTCTCCAGAAGGCTCTGCAGACCATGTGAAATAGCAAGGCGAAGACAAAACACTCCATTCCATCTCTGACATTTTCAATATCTGTCTATCCCTCATAAAGCTCTGTTCACCCATAAAGCGACTCATTCTTCACAGATGAACATGTTCCATGCGGATGGCTGCCAACTCTCTGCCAAGAACGCCTTCTGATGCTTGTTATAATTACAAAATTATTGATCCTTCTTACATTTCACAGCTTCTTTTGGCAGGAAAACAGCCAAGAATATTAGGGATAAAACGGCTCTGGTAATTAGAGTGTTTTGTTGATTTGCTGCGATGATTTAAAACAGTTTTTCTATCCGCATTTGCTCTTTTGTTTCATCTCTGCTTGTGTTCGGAAGCTTTTTCTGCTCATAACTCTGTTTTCTCTCCATGCTCTTCTCCTTCCTCTCTTGCTCTGTTAATTCACTGCACTGTCACCAGTCAGTGTATTTACCTAACACTGATCTCTTCCCTTTTCCTCTCCCTCTTTCTCTCCATCCTTTTCTCCATCTTCCTGCCCCCTTTTGCGAAACGGTGAGACTGTGTGAGTGAGTGTGCCGGAGATTTAGAGCGGGGATCAATAAGAAATTTAAAAATCAATGCACTTAGCGCCAGGAAATCAATGGGCCTAATCGGGATGCCAATCGGCCCAGTCAAAACAATTAAGAGGGAAGAAAAATGTTTAACAACCTCCTCTCTCTTGCTTACATAGACACAGGGGAGAGAAAGAGGAGGAGAGGGAGAAGGAGGGGGAGACGGAGGGAAAGGAGACCTAAAGAGAAATATCAGAGGCAGACAGAGAGGGATGAGATGGAGTGATATATGGGAAGGAAAGGCTCAGGAGAGAAAGCTCAAAGCTTAGACCAGAGGAAGGCGGGATAGGAAGGAGGGGCGGAGAAAAAAAAGGCAGGGAAGGGGGGGACAAGAATGGAGATAAAGAGGAGTAGAAAGAAGGAATATGATGCATCTGGGTGACAGTCATGAAGGACAACAGAACAGAAATGGAAAGTTGAAGGATGTTGGAGGAGGAAGACTTTTTCAAGGCATACTTTGGCATCCTAAAAAGAAAAAAAAATCATGTAACAGAGCTGAGGGTTACAAGTAAGGTTACGGTGTGTGATCAAAACACAAAAGTAATACCATCCCTCTGGACGTGGAGCTCTTTGGTTAATCAAAGACACCCAAAGCAGCTGCTCCCTTCAGTCACACACAGTACAGTGTAGCGCACATCCTCAGCAGACAGCCAATCAGCTGTCAGGCAAGTCACAAACAACCAACACTTCCACATCAGCTGCATCAAAAAGTCGACATTTTCCTCCTTCGCTGAACGTCCAATCGGTCTGAGTGTTTGTCAGCCGCAGCGCCCTATGAGGAAGCAGGCGCTGAGTGCGGGAAGAGGAGAACGTGTTGGTGGGTGGTGGGTGATGGTGGGGAGGCTAATTTGGGGTCAATCAATAGATCTCCCCTCTCTCTATCTTCTGCCTGCTCACCACGCTAAAATCAATGGGAAAGCCAATAGTTCCCCGCCCCAGTGTGGATTAGTGAACACACAACTAATCAGCCAGTCACTGAAACTGACATCTCAGCTATTAACCTATTGATACAGGGAGACACGTGTTGAACACACACAGACACGCACACGTACATACGTACAGAGGCACATTCCAATACAAACATCTGCTGCGTGAGACGAGTTCCTTCAGATATGGATGCACACAGACACAGGGCTGCATTATAAGAGGGCTAAAAAGCAGAGAAATCTTACAGCAACCTCACAAGAGCACGCGTAAAATACAGGATACTCACAAACAAAAAGGTTTGAATAATAATGTGTCTCTTTTGAAGCAAATTATGCCCTAAAGTGTTTGGTTGAGTGTTTGGTTCTCCTTCAATCCTGCTTCTAAAAACGATTTGGTATCTGAACCAATATTTTTATGACATAAAATTGCAAATCAGTAATGTTAACTCTTTTTGTGTCTCATGTGATAATGCTTCAGTTAACTGTCATGTGTGTTTCATCAGCTGGAGTGCAGTATTGAACCGCTCACTCAGGAGAGAAAGCAGAAAGGTCCAATAAGTTTCAGTGTTGTGATTATGTTCAGTTGATATAAGGTGTGTTGGCTCTGGTACCACACTGATACTGGATTTTTGATCCTAAGAGAGCATACTGCAAATCTTAACCAGTGTATCTCTTTTATTAAAATAAATATCACATTACACCCGAAATTAGCCTCATTCAGCTGCCAAGTCCAACATCTTCTAGGAATCTAAACATGTTATTCTAAGGTTTTAAAAGGCAACATACAGAGCCAGACTTGCTAGAAATAAGCAATAAAACCTAAAAACCCAGCAAGAAATTTTACTTGTTAGGTGTCATTTGAGATTTTTTAACCTAAAAACTGATCTTAGAGGGTTGTCCAGTTAAGGTAAAACACTTTATTCCATATCAGTTAACATATCTTTGTTTTTCAGTCTAAAACAAAATTTAGCAGTTACAATTTCGGCCACCAGTTTCAATATTAGAATAGAGGTTTCAAAGTTGACGAAAACAAAAACTTTCATCTGGAGAAATGGCCGTGGTCACTTGCTCTTAGTGCAGTGTAAATATGGCCGTAGTCCTCTCATGAGATATATGAAGGCTTTATGACACTAGTTCACACACCTTCCTTCAGCTAAAAAGAAGCCAGTAAGCAAATCTTTGTACTGCCTGATACAATAAAACTAACTGTTCCTAAAAGATAGAGCATGGTGATGTGGAGTGAAAGAAGTGAAAAAGAGAGCAAAAACAATCAAAAAGCTAGACAGAAGAGAAGATAAATACCACCTCCCTGTTAAAAGTTAGTGCACTCTTTTATCAAATAAACCACTGTTAGAAGATAAGAAAGACATATTGTTGCTATAATCTGAAAGATTAGGTAAAGCAACAAAATCCTCTTGATTTGGATCATTTAACTTGGCTAAGTAAATGAAATAACTCAATGCTGTCACTGACATTGATCTGAAAGGGTCACAGAAGGGTGAACTTGGGATCATCAGAAGCTTACTTTATAGTGAAGAGAAACAAGAGAAAAATATCTAAATAAGGTAATCTAAGCATAATTTAGGGCAAAAGGCTTTAAGAGAAAGCATGCATGAAACAAACAACAAAATTCAAATTCTGAATTTTTTTTAAGACGTCTGATATGCAACACGGATTTTTTCAATTCAACCATTTACACAAAATGTAAATTTGCATAATAGATAAAAAAAAAACATAGGGCTGAGGCCAGGCTATAAATTTAATAACATATAATTTTTAATATAAGTCTTTAATATTTTTTAAGTCAGCATTTTTTGCAAGAATGATTTATTCAGTTTTAAAACATATAAGTCCCCCTAGACACCCTTATACATCGGTCTTATAATATGTACATGATGTGGTTACCAAACAACAGCTGCTTTTTATTGTTGAGCATTAATTGAATTAGTTAAAAAATCCTATCCTCTGTTTTATTACAGTACAAAGAAAGTGCTTGGATACAAGATTATTAAAGTTTTTTTAAGTAAAATCATACTATAATAATGTAACTGAAATGTATTGTGAGCAGCTGTGGTTTGTTGGTTTGATCTCCAGCTCTTGTAGTCCTCATGATATAATTCACTACAGTAAAACATACCAATTACATAGCAATGAAAAGGTTAGTAAATACAAATGGGCACGTGACATGTCAGTACTTGAGATTATGTAGGGCCTTCCACAAACACCAGCTATCTACTCAAGTAGTTATGGCCAGCCAGTTTTTGCTAATGCTGACTGAAGCCTTAAATTAACCTAACCATTAATTCATAGTTAGCGCTGTAATAAACAATTCATGTTTCACAAAACATGGCATGTATTCTTTTCCCATTTATGGCCTGTCTCACCCAGGATACGTTGCTCATCAAGGGTACAAAAATCTATATTTCTGTCCATCTTTTAAGTATGCACCAATTTCTATACAGTTTATGAGTTTCAATTGTCCAATTTTTGCTCAGGTTTTGTACACAAGGCTTTGAAAATTTAAATAATGCATATTTCTATAAAAATAGAATATAAAACAGAACTTTCCCAATGATTTAACTCTACCAAGAATATACAATCCTTTTTTAAATACTTCAACCTTATGGTGACTTTAGGTCAGCATTTTGTTAACATTTTGACCAGTGAGTATACAATGCCTCATTTTGCACCTTTGACAAACAATGGGGCTCTGTCCATCAAACATGTTCAGTGATTAATTATTGTACCTGACCTGTTTTGTCCCCCACGTCCACTACTTTTCCCCACTGGCTAACTGCTCTATATGTGTGTGGAAAGCCCTGTTTATGACACGTCTGTGTAGATTCTCATTCATCCAGGTCATGGTCATTCTGAAGATTCAAAAGCAAGGCAACTGGACTCTACACAGTCCAGTTGCCTTGCCCCTGTTTATGACACGTAAATAAATAGTGCCTTACATAGTGCCTAGGCTGGTTTGAAGACCAAAGCTGTTTATTTATCAATTAAGTAAATTCAGCATAACAGCTTTATGTAAAATTCAGAGCAATTAGCTTTAAATAACATAGTTAGTGCAAGTTTAATACAAATACATCAAACACATTTTCCTAATCCAGTTAAACTCAATAAACTTAAGACTGTTAAGTCAGATGTACTTAAGTACAAGTAGAAAAGAAAAATGATCTTATACTTCTCCTGTGTACTCAACCTGGGCTTATAAGACTTTTTGACATAACTAAATTTAATGCATGTTACATTATATTTCTAAATTTAAATTTCAGAAGTAAAAAAAAATGTTTACTGCATTAGAAGGTATTTTTACTAACCACATACATTTCAGGCCCTGTTTTAAACATAAATGAGATGTTGATATAAATTTGTTAGCCAGTTGTAACTTGAATATATGTAATAAAATTTTGTTAACATGAAATAAGATAAATATACTTGCTAAGATTTGAGATTTTTCAGTACATTGCTCAGAGCAGCAGCAATCGCAATTAGACCAACCAACACCTTCGACAATGTCCTCTGATTCTGTCGCAGCCGGAAGCCACTTAGATTTTTTTTTACAGGCTCTCTCTGCTCTCCTTCCAACACCACATCACATCAAATCACGTGGCTCATCTTTTCAGTTGGATCCCTGGCTTTAAGGGTCAAAGGGGGGACTCGAAATGACTCTGTGTGGACGCCAGCTTCACTCTAATTCAGGCTGCAGCCACTGGCCAGCAGCAGTTACTGAAAGAGCAAGTATGAATGAGCGACAGAGAGGGTGTGTTTGCTTGAAAAACTGTGACTGTGCTCATACAGATTGATGTTAAAATTTGACAAATAAAAGGCATTACTTTTGAAAAACTGGTTGTCAAGATAGCGCTGTAATAAACAGCAGATGTATGCTGAAATGTCAGGATTTCATGAGGTTCCCTGTAATGTATTTGGCACTTGTGATTTGAGAAACATTGCACAGAAAAGCAGATAAGTTATTTGAAATATGCCTGTCAAAAATCACATTATGGACAGTAAATTGAGCAACTTAAAAGAAACCATTTCAGAGGTTTTTTTTGTGCCAAACACCTCTCCATGTCTCCTCAGGAAGATAAAATAATATGTACCTGGCTCTTAAGAGGAGCACTACACAAGGATCATTTTTCAAAAATAACAGCCTGACTAGCTTTCATCCCTTACTTTTGAAAGCCCTCTTGTTTTCTGAGATTGCCTCTCCTTCCTCTGTTCCTCCTCCCCTCTCCACTCCTCTCTGTCATGTTTTAGTTTTCATATGTTGGTTTTTGTTCTTCCTCATTTTCCCCTTGTGTAAAAAAATGAAAGGCTGAAAATAGGATGAGTGAGGTAAGGGGGGGAAGAGGCAGGAGGCTAAAGCTGTGAGTGAACATCGGTGGAATCAGAGGCTGAGCCACCCTCCTCTCTGCGCTAACAGTTACGGACTACAACACAAGCCTCCCAAACTCCATCCATATACATCACACTGTGCAAAATGCAATGCAAAATGCCCCTTGTGCCCGGAGCTGAATTGCTGTATACCAATGTGATATCCTTGCAGCATGACAAGAGGAACAGCATTGATCAGCCACAGAGAGCTGCATAAAAAACAGCCTTTAAATTCACATTCAGACCTACAAGTTCTTTGAAAAGCTAAGGCCTGTCCCATGCATGTTTTTGGAATTAGTTATCAACCATGCACATTGTAGTGTGACAGGCGCAGCAAAGCAAGGATAACCGTCTGTCTTTTCCTATCTCTGCCCTCCCTGCTTCTTGACATCCTCTCAGCAATCCGTTTTCACGTTAAACGCACAAAGAGAATGGAAGTGAGAGGCGTACGAGGCAGAGTGGATTTTGTTTTTCTACCCTCTTCACGGACTTTATTTCCATGGTGGACCCAGGCGGTCATGGTCTTGGCCGACATAACTCTGCATTTAGGCCTAATCCACACCTCTTCCTCCACACTGTTGTCAGTTATGATGGAGATGGAGAGTGAGAAACTTATTGAGAGGGGAGAGCGACATAGAGGCAAAAGAGTCAAAGAGGAGAGAGAGTGTGAAGTGGCATTGTTGAGTTGTCCAGGCAAGTCTGGATGCATTGGTTCCATATAACATTCCTATTCCACTCCGACAAACGGATGCTGCCATTCTCAGAGAACGCAATCCTGATTTCTCGCTCGAGACCCAATATCTGCACCATACAAATAGGGGAGGATATGGAGGGAATGCGATACAGACTTGGAATATGGCTCTTTCTTCTTATCCTGCTCAGCCACATTGATGTTTTTTTGAGCCTTTCATTGCTCAGCCAAAATGAAGTCTTTCAGGGCCAGAGCTATTGACAGATTAAGAAAACATATCCTATTTTGTAAGACATGACAGAAGCTTTCTTGTTATCTGAATAATATAAGCTCTGCTGAGGTGGCACAGAAACACTATTTGTGCGGTTAAACTCGGCTGTGAAATTACAGCCAAACTTGTACAACAAAAAAGAACGCAGAAGAAGCAGAAGTAGTTTCTCTCTGTGGTTGTAACATCAATTTTAGCAATTTTTTTCCTATTCATTCATCACCTTGCAAGGAAAAAAACTCATCACATTCAGTCATTTTGTTACATAATTGGTACAAGAAAATTCAGGCTATGATTACGCCCCACAACCAGGGAAGGAAAGAGTGCAGATATATTGTGCTCAAGTAAAAGTACAGTCAATTTGATCAAATTTAACCAAAGCACAAGCAAAAGAAAGACTCTGAATCTTTCTAGGTAAAAGGGAAAAGTAATTATTTCATATGTGCTCAAAGTATGGAGTATTTTCAGTCATTTTATTGACTAGTGCAAAAAGACAGCAGCTCGAGTGTGATGTGTTAATGTTATTTGTTGCAACATATAATGTTAAAGTATAAAAAACCTTTAAAAATTATTTATTTATTGGCTCTTCATGCTTTTATGTGACAGAGGGACAGTGGATAGCATTGGAAAATTGAAGAGAAAGAGTGGAGGTGGACATGCAGGAAAGGTCACAGGCCGGACTCAAACCCATGCTGACCGTGACAAGAGAATCAGCATGTCTGTACTGACTCAACTCAACTTTGAATTACAGAGCACTTAAAATCCAAAGCTGGTTTGAGGCAAAGTGCATTACAGCAAGACTTTTAAAACAGAAATAACACGTGAATAAAAAAAAAACAAAAAAACAAAACACAAACACATCAATTAAAAGATTATGAAGGAGAATCTGAGTCAGACTGATAAAAAAGTGCTGGAGCCCCATCCTTGTGTTACACATATATAGACAAACAGAGTGGAAATGCACGATACTACTGGAACAATATTTGTATAGGCAGACAGTCTGACATGGCAATGAACTTTAAACTTTGTTTAAAAATATATGTTCTACCCTTCTTGGCACATAAACCTAAAAGGGTGAAATATCAGCAAAAAATACAATGTAATAATTCTTTAATTACTTAAGCTCTACCAGCGCATGATTTTGATGGCTGAATGTATAATTTACTTGATTTAATTTCAAAGACTTGAGAAACTGACTTTTCACAAAGGTTTGCACACTACAATGTCACCAAAAAGGAACAAACTCAAATATGAAATCAGACATTAAACATATTGCTGACGATGTACTTGTGAAATCAGTGAGTCATTTTGTATAAATACACTGTATCTGACCAATACAATATAGAACTTAAATTATGTGAACGGTGACACATGAAGATTAACCATCTCAACTCCACAAGATTGCCGGTGCAATCAAACAATAACACTTACACTGTTTACTTATATCTCTGTAGCCACACAACAGATCTTTGAGCGGACAGCGGTGTATGAAAGCTTAACCTTTCGCCAATTTATGGAAGGATTCAGGTCAAATATGTATCTTGAGAAAGTTTTGTATTCAGCCATGAAGTGCAGTATTTGCTTTAAGATTTTGCACTGTAAATACACAGAGACAAATTTGTGATGCAGTGTTGTTATTAAATGTCCATTTTGACCCATGAAGGAAATCACAACTTTCAATAAGTCTGTTGACTGATCAAATTTGCCCAGTTTCTTCCTCTCTTGTTTCCTTACAGTAGGGCTCTATAAGAGGTAGGGGAGGGTAAATAAGAGACAAGACCTGTCCGTTTCTAAAAGAATAAAAGTGGAAGTGTGACAAACGTTATTTGGCTCATTCAAGACAAAAACTGCTTCCAAGAGTGGCACCAGTGGTTATATATAATGGTTATAAGTGTAGCTATGTGAACAGTTTTGTTGTGAGCTTGTGAATTGTTTTAACCCTAATAGCCAAGGCTTTAGGGAGTGATATTCAGATGTGAAAAGTATTGTTCACTGTTGATCTGTACTAAAATTTTGTCCTTGCTGTCATACAACTTTAAAACCTTTATCTGACATCATTACAGTATAAATACTCTGATAGCCAGGGTCGTCAGCTCCAAAATGTGACCAACCCTTGTGGATGTCCTGTTTCTGATCCATCAGTCATCAAATATTGAATCAAACAAATGTTGTGATATTCTGCACTAGCCAAAAGAAAGCTTTGAAAATTGGTTTAGCTTTTCATATCATCTTTTTTTAAATCAGTATTCAAACGTCATGTGAAACGTGGTAAGTATGATACATTCCTCCATCATTCCTGAAGTAAAAGTAAAGGCACTGGTTTTAAAAAACCCTCAAAAAAGTACAAGCATGTTAAAAAGCTGCTCAATTACAGCTACCAAAGTAAAAGTAATGAGTCACTTTGCACCTCTGCCCACAAACAAATCTTATAAAAGCATACATCAGTGAGTTTTACACGGCAGCACCGTCAATCCCTTCATACAACAGAGGAACCGACAGGCTGGAAATCACCACGGCCAAATCACAGAAAATTGATCACATCCAACAAAATGGCCGCAGTGTCTAAAATTGGTGTGAGCTCGAGCTCGCTCAGGACAAAAAAAAAAAAAAAGAATCTCTTGCAAGTGCATTGTGACTCTTGCAGAGTAACAGTTTCCACAAGAAAGATGAATTTTTATAAAAAAGAATAAAAGCTATGATTATTATTTTGGAGGTGTGTCAAGATGTTACCATTTACATCAGGAAGGAGTGGACAGCTGGCAAAGTAATGAAAGGGAGACTGGGCGAAGGTGTGGTGGCAAAAAGAGGAAGTGTGGATGATAACAAAGAAAACAACAGGGGGGAAACAGAAAAAAAAGGTTCCTGGGATGAAGGGGAGAAAATAAGGTGTGCTGCAGTCATCTGGAGTGTGTAAAGGGGTTATGCTGAGAGGTGGCATGTTCAGATGCGATAGACAGGAAGGAAGAAGAGGGGAGGAGGCGGGTAACAGAGAGGTACGGTGAGAACAATTGAAAAAAAGGCTCGTAGAGAGAGAAGAAGAGATTTAGGATTAAGGAACGAGTGTGGGGTAAAAGGAGAGGATTAGGGGTTCGGGTGAGAGAAGGACAAAGTGAGCGGGTGTGATGGAGGAGCAGAAAACAGGAGAGCAGGAGACATGGAGAGCGAAACTGTACAGGGCTTTTGACGGCAAGAGCAGGGATAAAAAGATGTATTTTTCCTGCTTCCTCTGTTGTCCTCCTTCTCCTCTGGGCAACTTCCCGCTGCTCTCCCCCTCTCTGCTGCCTTCCTCCTCTGTCTGACACAGTGGGAAGATAGGTAGGAAACCTAATCGAGCCAGACACACCGGCTGCTCTCTGCTGACACTCACAGGCGGACACGAGGAACTACGGATTCTGCTGACCAGCCAGAACAAGACCCCCCTCACCTCGGCCGGAGCGGCCATCAATCCGGCACAATAGCCCGGAGGAGGCTGGGGGAGATGGGATGAGAGGGAAGGGAATGTGCTCCTGTGATGCTCAATGGTAGCATTTGGCACTAACAGTGTCAAATATAAGGGGTTTGATTCCTGCTGGGCATGTTAGAAAAATGTGTCGGTGCACAGTGTCAAACAAGTGTTACCATCAATACAGATGATGCATCTAATAACGTAAGTTAAAAAGGACTAAAATGATCAATAACCTGATCATCAGTCTGATCATCTTTATCAGAAATACTAGATTAATTAATAGTTTACATGATTAAATGAGATTTATTGTTGCTAAGAAGTTTAATGCTATTGTCTGTAAAAATTCAACACAGAGAATAAACCAAATGCTTGCTGGTTAAGCCTTTAAATAGCTTTTATTGTATTTGGATAATTGAACAGACGTGTGTACCCTTGTCTGCGAGGAATTTTAACAAATGCTTTATGTGCATACTTTTATTAAAAATTTGCACATATATGCAAGTTTAATTATGCCTGTAACAGGTCTTGTATTTCTTTTCTTCAGACTTTTTTTTCAAAAATCTTACATTTAAAAATGTATTTTAACTTCTGTTTTATCTCATTGTAAGAAAAAAAAGAGTGAATGACTTTCTAATACAGTCATTCGGGGTAGTTGTAAACTTCTCATTATTAAATTTCCAATTTCTAAGACTGTTTCAAGACCCTAACAAAGAAATATTAGCAACATTGTAAACTACTTTACTACATATTTTTGGGGGGGGATTTCATGTGAAACTGATAGCTTTTATTCTTTCTGTCCAGTCCAAAGCTCATTACCCTTTTTCAATAACCATTCCTATAATTTACATCTTTAAGAACTTACATTTCTATACTCTTTCTTTAAGATAAGATAAGATAAGATAATACTTTATTGTCTGATTACTCAGAAATTTGTTTTGCATCACCAGCTCACCCATCATCACAATGTTGCGTCATTTAAAAAAAAAAAGCATATCAATAAATACATCATAAAAGGCTAAAAAGTCCAACTATTCAACAACAGTCCGAACACCAATTGAGCCCAAATGCATAAAATGTCTCAAGTCAGCGTCAGGGGTATGTGTGAGTAGCGCTGTCCCACCTCCTCACCACTGTTTGTTTAATAAGGAAATAGATTGAGGAACAAATGAGAGCTTGTACTTGTTTTTCTTACAGAGTTTGTTCAAAATACACTGCTGTTAACGTTGCATCACTTTCCCGAGTTTGTCACTTGGATAATCAATTCACAAAAGTATTACTTTAATTATAATGAATAATAAAATGACAGTGTTGACATGAGAGAGTCCTCAGACATGTCTCAGACATAGACCTGTCAGAAAAATTAAGGCCTCTTTAAAGCAAAAATAACACTTTTGATGCCATTTATTTATCCATTCATTTATTCATTAAATCATTTCTTCATTTATTTGCCATGTAATACGATGTTACTGTAGTACAACAACATTGGTGCTGTTATGTTTGTAAGTTTCCTGCCTTCAGTGTTTAGAGCTAAACGACCATTTGAAACACTTGTCCATGAGAGGCTTTTAGAAGTTATAAATTATAATAAAAAAAAACTTAATACAGTAAAAATGTAAATAAGTGAAGTTATAAAAGTAAGAAAAAATGAAATTCAATTAAAGAGAAAGAACAAGTAGACAAGTGATTTACTGGAGTTCACGTTTTATGAGTGGAAACAGTGCTTTATGACATTAAATAAAAAAAAAAAAATATATATATATATATATATATATTTTTTTTTTTTTTTTTGCAGCTTTTGATTTTCATTTGGATTTATTAATGATAATTAAAACAACCTGATAGTTATTACAAAATATTGCAAAAAGGAGAAAGTGAATCTTCCCTGCAAATCCTCCTGCAATCAGTTTTTTACCAGTACACTGTAATTAGTTTAAAGCTCAAGATAAATTCCTAATATTTGCACAATAAAGCTGAATATGATCTAAATCTAATGGCTGAAACAAAAACAATTATTTCCCAGCGTTGTGTCATAGGATCAGATTCATGAATAAAGTTGGTGTTGCATGGTATTAACTTTGTCATGAATGTGTGATATAATGCTTGTTAAACACTTAAACGGAATGAAAAGAGCCTGTTAATTTTGAGTCAGCCATATTTTGCTTGCTTAATAACTGTAGTTTTTTCAGAATGTAGCTAATCAAATCTGGTGTTTTCTATGTTTGCATTTTAACAAAATGGTGGGATGAACACAGATCACTTATGGCTTGCACATTCCCCCCAACGAAGCTCGCAGCAATGCAGTTACAGCCGAGTGGTTTCATAAGAACAGGGGATCAAGAACAATTACTTGGCTTTATTTTTGTTTTTCTTTGGACAAACTTTGACTAATTATGACACTCATGACCTCTCATGTTGATCCAGCACTGAGAGGAATAATTACATTATGCAATCACCACTCTGCATATGCACAATTTTGGTTTGGGTTGGATCTAAGTTTAAAACATCAAAAGGTGAAAACTGCTGGCAGTGTGCTATAGAGTTGGAGGATGCCCCGAGCTTAAAGCAGTGGCAGTGCTGCCAATGTTGGTCTGTAACCTGCAGGTAAAATGGATGAGGGTCAGTGTGTAGGGGGGAGAGTCTGCCTCCCTGGTCATTGTGGTTGGGGGAGGTAGTCATTACAGACTGACCGTTATGGTGACAAGCAGTGACACAGTGAGGCTTCACTCGGGGGAATTAGATGGTGGACAGACGATGGGATGTGCAAAGGTTGTGTGGACACTGTGTGTGCTGTGCATTGTTCGTTTTTTACTCTCTATACATAAGGTGTGTGTGTACATGTGTGATTGATTCTGTGTTGCTCTATGTACGTGTGTGTGAGTGTGTCCAGGTTAGATAGCACATATTTGCTAATCTAGAGGGGGGTAGAGGGAGAGAGGGGGTAGGGTCAGGAGCTGGGGTCAGGTGTTAATTCACTGCTCCAAACCAGAGCAGAGCACCTAAACCAAGGGAGCTACAGCAGAGCACGTCGCCTAAAAACCAGGAGGAGATACTCAAGGTCCACTTCTGTCCATTCACCTGCTGGTATCCTCTCTAAAATCCCCTTTGCTTTTACTTTCCTCTCTTCTGTCCTAAATTTTGCTTTCTCCATCCTCCCTCTTCTCCCTGGACGGTCCAGTACGCCGCCGCAGCCTCCTCCCCCAGCTGTTAGACCCCCAAAGGTCAGTCAGTCTGCAGGGTCATCAGTCTGGGATGAAGCTGAACTTTGGCCCCAGGGCCCTTGATGTATTCCAACCACAGACCCACAGACACTCACACATAATGGGCATGTGTGGCCTCACAAGAGGGCCTGTTTCATTGTGGTCATTTTTGATCAATTTATCACCTCTCTTTTGTCACTTATTGAAGTCCTGTCTGTGTTGTCCCAGCTTCCCCCAGCCAAGCAGCTGAACGGGTTAAGAGACATAACGCCATCGACCACAGGACGTTTTGTGGATGATTAATCCAGTAGCTGTTTATCAGGTAATCGATGCAGCAATGATCGTGAACTGCGTATTGATTATGTTCAATAACTACAATTGATACATGACCGTGGGAAAAACATAGGTTTCCACGGAACAGTCAGAGTAGGAAGCCAGCACACACACACACACACACACACACGTGTATATATAAAATCTATGAAAGATAAAAAATAAAAATAAAAAAAAACACTCCCTCCTTAGAGAAGTTTTTGATAAATATATTTTTGTAACTCACTGACCTCCACAGCAGGGGTGGATAGAGTACAAAATAAAAACACATGTAGAGGACTGTTGCTTTGACTAAAATTTACTTGAGTAGAATTGGAACTGATCTTCTTTTTATACTTCATCATTGTATTATTATTTTTTTCAGTAGCAATGAAAAATAACAAACCCAAAGACAAGCTCAACATTAACGTTTTCACCTAAATCAAATGCACCTCCAACACCGAGCAGATTAATTACCACAAAATAAAAAAAATGACTGTAACTGTTCCATGTAATCCAACCTTTATGTCACGAGCATTACACTGCCACATGATACATACACAAATAATAAATAAGTAAATAAAAATAGATAGTTGAAAATGCTCATTCAGAAAGTATTTAGATGAAATGGGCACTCATTATGACATTTCAGGGACATGTACTGTTCTATTCAAAGTTTGCTGTAAATACTCTGGTACCTGAAAAATGTCAAATGAACCTATATATTGCAAAATTCTGCCTGAACACTCAAAACTAAAACCTCCCTTATTTTGTTCTGACTTGACAGTCCTGTTCAGATTGTTTTGCTTTGGCTGCCAAAGATTTAAAGCAACATCAGCGTCCTCTCCTATGGGATACTTCTAATAAAATCTTATTTTTTGGACAGAAATGAAACCTTTAACTCATGCTGTGTGCCAATTTCATTTACTCTTGCTCAGTCACATATATATGTTAGCCCAAATATTTGAACAAACTTCACAAGTGTGCCCTTCATTTATTGTTCAAACTTGTAATTTCAGATATAAACTTTATTAATGATGAGCACTTTTTGAACCCAAAATAAGGGTCAGAGGTCAAAGGGGGACATAAAATAAAAAGGTAGTTAATTTACAGTCTACATAAAATGCAAGATGAGTTGTTGTTTCAGACAAAAAGAGATGAGGTTTTCCTTCATGTGCAGCATGCAAAAATATTTTAAAATTACATTAATACATTTTGATGTGTTATCATTCTCTGATGTGCTTCTGAACATAATACAACTGTATTTGCAAAATAAAAGGCCAGTTTAACATACTTTGCTGAAAGCTTGGCTCTCCTCTTTTTGCCACATTATCATAAACTTAGGAATGGACACTAAGTGAGATAAAATGAAGTACAGTACTTTATCTTCTGTAAAAATGAAACTACTGGGCTTGGAAGTACTCAGAAAGGGCTGCTCAATTTCAGTCATGCCAAAAATTTAAATGATTTAATTTCCACCCCTGCCACATGAAAAAATATTGCGAATAACAAAACTTCAGTGACAATATGACTGATTCATCTTTCTTTTTAAACAATATTTCCTTTGAGACAAAGTCTTTCACTGATGTGAAATGTGTCAAACAAACATAGATAAATGTGGAGTCACACCGTACCAAACCCTGCATTTTTTAATATTCTCAGGTTTGAATGTATTAACAATATTACCTCGCAGGTTGTCTTATTTTTAAATCTCGACTTAGTGGACAAACTTCGTCTGAAAAGAATAGCTGTCAACTTTTAAGCATGTTTGAGTGATTGTTTTTTATCCTCAGGCAGATCCTGTATCAATATATTCCGTGTCCACCGGTCACTTCTGGCCCCTTCTCGTCACACAAACGACGCATCGTGCAACCGCAATCTTTCCGCTTTAATTGAGGAACTGGCCAAGCGACCTCTGACCTGTGGGTCATTACCGCATTGTGCACCGGGCCGCGGAGAGCAGCCACACCATTTGGGAGGGGAGTCGTGCGCAGAAAATGGATTAATTTTGGAGGGCCCGTGGTGCTCGACACCGGGGCTCGAAGTGGCCAGTCAGAGAAATGTATAGAAAACGTAGATCAGAGCCCAGCCAGAGCGATCAGGTTTATAACAACGAGCAGAGCCAATAAAAGGTTTATGTATGAAATGAGTCCGCGGACAGGCGGCAGAGACTTTAACATAAAGCAGCAAAATCAGTGTATCGGTGCTGAGGTCTGTTTCAAGTTGATAAGGAGCCGGACGGACAGTCAGGCTGCTTGTTCTGCAGAATACAAGCTCAGCTTACACACACACTGCCCTTCACTGGAACATTGGAGCCAGTCTGTAGTCTGTAAAATATTACTTATCGCTCCCTAAGACACAATGATTCTATAACCTATGCAGAATTCTGATAGATTATTATTCAACAATTTTATTTATGCAAAATATTGATTTGTTCATTATTTTGCAAAGTATATAATTGTATAAAATTGTACAAAGCTGAAAACATCACAGTAGTCGATCATCCATCAACACTGATCACTTCATTTGAGCATGAAAACAAACGCGTCAATAAATAAAGAATGACTACTTCTACATACATAAAATCAAGACTATATTCTAATATTTGTCAAATATAAAGTCCCTTAAACGCATCCGTACAACCTTCGGATGTTTTTGAGTAAATAAAATAAGGCATAAATTCTGCTTTATTTCGCCTCCTTTACATTTGAACAAATGTAAAATACATGCACGATTATTTCCTTACAAGAAAAACGGGTATTGCACAGCAAAAATAAATCCTTACATCCCTGAGATGAATTTCACACATCATAATGTGTGCATGTAAATTACAGGCCTGCATGTGAAATCGGAATATTCCTGAACTTTATGTCCTATAGTTTTTAGCCTGAAATTAAACGAAAACTTTTTAACATCTTAACAGTAGGCCATGAATGATCTAAAAATCCAGGATTTATATACAGAAAAGGTAGGCGTAATTATTGTTATCTGAATAATATGCATACATGTATGCAATAACAATTTGGCTGAAAAAGAATTACAGAGACGCTGCTAAACAGAAAACTGACTCAGAATAAACCTTTTAAGGTGTTTTCATATACGGACAAAAATAAATTTGCATTTGTATTTACATTTATTCCACATTAATTTCTCTGGTAATAAAGACGATTTTATTGGTTTCAAAGTGTTTTATGTGATCAATAGTTACTCATGTAAAAATGTTTCTCTCAGACCGACGATCAGGGAGGTATTTGAAGATTATGTCTCCATATTCAGAGCAACAGATTTCAAAATAAAGTTCACATCCCAGCCTGAGCAAAACTTTAACATCTGACTTGATTTCTATTCAAGTGAAAAAAGAAAATGTTGACTTCTCTAAAATAAGTATTTGCAGTGATTTTAAGTGGATCATTTGGAGATTATTAAAACACACACACACACACACACACGAACACACACACCTACTTCTTCTCTTTCACACTTCTATACACACACACACACACACATACATGCTGCTGTGCTAATATTTAAATGATCTTTATGAAAGCTTGTCAAATACTTTCAAAGCAAAGAGAGACATAGGAAGAAGAGAGTTTATATTAACAGACACATATTCACCAGCCTTATTTATAATGGCTTATCATCCTCGTGTGAGACACGAGGCAATGAAATAAAATAAAAAGAGTAAATCAAGTTTTCTTGTCATCCGAGAATATTCGTTTAAAAATCTTAATATCGTTCATGATCATAACACATGTATTTTCCTCTGATTTTCTTAAGTTATGTAAACAAAGTAGGCATTTCATTCAGTGCATGATCTCTGAATATATTCCTTTACATGCATGAAAAGGAAAAGTTACTTTAAATGGGGAAATCTTTGCTTGATCTGAGTAGGTGCACTGATAAGAAGTTAATCATTCAAACAAAAATGATAATAAAAATAAATAATCCGTCGTAAGTAGCGACTGAGGTTTGATGACGTCTGAGGTGTATCTGGGTCTCCTGTGGGCTTAAAGTCAATGTAGTGTAGTTCACACTGTTCAAAAAGATGATTTTTGAAGTGTTTATGGTTTTAAAAACTGAAGCTTTAACAATAACCTAGACTAATAAACACACACTCAGTGCAGCATATGAAAAGTTCAGATTTGCCTAAAAAACGGAAAGTCAAGCTCCAGTGTTTCATTCCTGCACTCTTGATTACAATCACATTTATTTACCTCCATGTCTCTGTAGTAATCAGCAGTGATATTCCATCAATACATTTATTCTATTTCAAGCGAGTTAGGTGTGTGCTTGAGTGACAAAAAATGTGTACTATTGAGCACAAATATAACCATTTGCGTACAGCTTAATAGCAAAGGAAAGCAGAAAACGATCAAACTGAGTTTCAAAGCTACATCTGATCCAAACACAGCAATGATAACCTGAGACAAGCCCCCTCCCTCTGAGCTGATGTGTCTTTGCAGTGTAATTGAGTAAATTAAATGATCACATTGACCAAATGACATTTCCAAGATGTTTAACTGATATTCAGAGGGGTAAAAGGTTAGGATGCAGGGTCTCTGCTGAACAAATTCATATGGTTTTGAGGATGTGGTCTTATGTTCATCTGGCAGCGCGCGCACAGGCAGACGGCGCGCATTCAGCGGACAGTCAAAGCATCAGAGCCCGGGCTGTGAGGTGGCCACTGTCCGCTCTCCACTCCTCCTCTCCTCTGCCGCTAAAAGCTCCCAGCTCGGCCTTATAAAGCCCATAGATCCCCTCCTCTTAATTGATTTTCTCATAATTAACTCAGTCTGTCCATCGATTTCCCTTCGGCGGCGGATCAGCCCTCACCGTGCTGAGGTGTTATTGTTGCTATCTGCGGGCATCGGGACACCGACGAGGCAAATATCGACCCCGCTGATTAAAAGCATCACACAGCGACTGAATTTGGCCGTGAACTGCTGGGTTACAGACGACATTATGCACAGATTAAGACACGGGCTGCCTATTAACGCGACTGCGATGGATGCGCGCACGCCCACCTGTGCGTAAAAGCCTCTGAAAATCAACCGGAACCTTTTGCAACCACGGAACAAAGAGAAGCGAAAATGATGAATCAACAGAACAATAAAGAATAGACAATGACAATGTCCAAATCTTCCGTTATCACTGGAACATTTCTCCATTCAAGCTCAGCTCCTATGCTGTCAGGTGTGCATCTATTCAAATGTGGGCGGGACAACGCGCAAGTTACGCACAAAGCATGCAGCATCATGACCACACATTCACTCTCATTACATCTTTATTTTGAAGTGATTCATGAGCACAATACACGAAAACAGCTAGAAAAGGCATCGCAGGTTTACAGCTGCAGCAAGGACTTCCGCTTTTGCATAAAGCGCAGAGCATATTCCGAGTCAAATACTCCCGCGATATTACAACATGCAGAGTAGGCGAGAAGACACAACGCTATTCGTCCACAGAGCAAAGGAGCAAGGGAGGATAGGTGGGGAAAGGGAGAGAGAGAGAGGGAGAGCTAGAGAGAGAGCGAGAGAGGGAGAGTAAGAACACGAGGGTTGCCCTCGTGAATTAATTTCTGCCTAATCAATAAAACAGAAAAAGACCAACCCCGCACACCGAAAATCATTAGGACTGATATTTCTTGAGCATTTTCTCTGAAAGAAGCCGCGAGGAATGCCAGGCTTTCCTGCAAGTGGACCAAGAAATCCCCCATGTTTAAAATTGGCACAGAATAGAAAGATCTGGATTTAAGAGAAAGGGGGTGTGTGTGGTACAGCTGAAGACAGGAAAGGTGGAAAGACACATTGAGGAAAAGAAAGTCTGCCTCTCCCTAACGCAGCCCCACTAAAACCTTCTTCTTTTTGTGATGTGTGTGTTTTTGTGGATGTGAAATTTACCAGTGCTTCCATCGGTGAACGTCTCCATCCCCGCCATGCGAGCAGCCTGTCTGGACAAGTGAGAGGGATGGAGAGTAAAAAGATGGGGGGAGAGAGGGGTCCGAGGTGGGGGCGGGCAGAGGTGTATGTAAGAAGGGGCCAGTGTTGTGGGGCGGTTGGTCCGGGGCTGGGGGGTTCAGCATTAGACTGAAGGGTGGAGGGGTTAGAGGTGAGGTTGGAGCTGGGTGGGGTGGGTGTGGGGAGGGTCGTGTGGCTACACCCTAACCTTTCATGTCTTCCCTGTTTTCTCCCTCTCTGTGTCCCTCTTTCTCCTCTCCATCTCTCACCCCAGACGTGCGTCTCTCAGCTGTTTCCATGGCGATCCGGTGGCTGTGGAAGTGGTGGTGCTGAGGAGAGAGAGACGCGTGCATGAGAGAGGGGATGATGGTTGAAGTGCAAGGAGGTGATATGTTTGCATGTACTGACAATCAGAGGCATTTTATTGACGAATATCTCTGCACAAACCTCGCGAGATAAGAGATGCTTGATCTCCTGTGAGGTGTCCATGCTGATTCACTCCACACGTGCAGGATGCAAGAGGCCCGGTTTGCTCCACATGTGTCCCGCATAATAACGTAATTAACTATGTACAAACAAAGCACACAAGTTTGCATAGAAAACTAAAAACTCTTTTTTGCTCAAAGAGGGTTTTCCTCAAATTCAGTGCCTCTTGAAAATTACACTTTGACATGTGTGAATCTTTATCAGGGCTGCTCTGAATATGAGGCCTCCTTAACTTTGACATTCATATTTATGCTGCCACCTGCAGGCCAGCGAAAACACACACTGTAGTAGTATGCATACAGAGAAAAAGAAGATCTTCCCTCACATAGATTTATTCATTTACTTTGTTAAAAAGGCTACATTTGATCTACAGATTAAATCAATCATATCACTCCAATAAATTCTAATTTCTCATAATTCCCTTGTGAAATGGGCCTCCTCACAGAGCTCTCTGGAACATGTAATTGGGTACATCCCAGAAATGACTGGACCTTTTAAAAACAGAAAGTAACCCTCCCTAGATGTGCTATAACAACATCATAACATGCATTTGATTATTTACACTGGTGCAAGCCTCCAAGCTTATATGTTCTTCCTGGCTTATTAAATATCAGGGTAACAGGTTATTGTTGGGTTCAAATGTTCCTTCAGTATTGCCTCTGTTTCTTTACCTTTCTAATCTGCAGCCTATGACAAAATTTTAAGGTCAGGCATTTCAGCGAAAAGTAGACCTGTCAACATTGCAAACATCACTAAGCTTGGATCAGAATGTCCAGTATTTAGGTTGGAAAAAAAACATGGTTATCATTTTTTTTGCTGGCTTCCAGTGGCTATCTGTGCATCTGAGTCCAGAAAGCTCTCCCTCTTTCCTCATTTATGGGCTCTTTGCTTGGTGGCAAAGGGTCCAAAACATCAAGTAATATACAAAGTTAACAATGAAATTTTCAACCTGAAACCCAGGACTAAAGCCAAAATGCTAAATGTAACTGAGAATTATACTTAAGATTCTTAAAGCAGTAGTTTTAGACCTTTTTTTTTCCCAAAGGCACACCACAGCTTAAGCAACTAGAAAAGCACTTAGAGAGCGCAGACCTCCGCCAAGCAGCTTCAGTCCACTTTGGTGAAAATGGTCCTATTTTGCAATGTTAAAGAATCTTTCAAACAATTTCTGTATCTGGATGGTGATTCGGATCAGTCCCAAAATCTAATCATTTCTTCCTTATTCCATTTCACACATTTCCTGAAAATTTCATCCAAATCCGTCAATATCTTTTCAAGTTATCTTGAACACAAACAAACAGACCAACAGACAAACAGACAAACTAACCAACGCCGGCATAACCTCTTTGGCGGAGGTAAAAAGCTCAAGGCACACCATATTCAAGCATGTGCCAAATAGTCTCTGTAACATGAAATACAGTATCTGATTAGTCTACATATGCTTATTTTTACTGGCATAACAAAATTGACAAACAACAATTTCTTTTAAGCTGGATAAACTCAGGTTTCTCATCAGAAACAGACCTTTTTCTCTTGTTGTACATTTAAACACATCATAATGACAATCTTTTTAGATTCAGCTACCAATCATTTTTCTGAGCTGACCTCAAACATATCAGGCACTAACCACTTGTCAGCTTGTTAAATAAAAAAATAGTTAAAATTTTGTAGCATCAATATTTCGAACAAATAAGACTAAGAGTTTTGAGAGTTTGTCTTTCATGCCAACAATTAAAAGGCATGTCACTTTGGTTTAATTTGATGCTCTCTGCTGATGCTTGGAGCTTGATCATTTTTGAGTACTGAAAAGCTCAAACATGTTTTGATTTCAGGGCTTTGATTAATGTTAAAATCTCAGTTCTCACCTGCCTAAGCTGTTAATTGCAAAACTCTTCATGTTTTTGATTTTTTAAGTTACTTAATTAGCATTTTATACAGAAACTAGAAAAGCACTCAGAGAGCGCAGACCTCCACCAAGCAGCTTCAGTCCACTTTGGAGAAAATGGTCCTGTCTGGCAATGTTACAGAGTCCTTAAAAAAATTTCTGTATCCGGATGGTGATCCAGATCAGTCCTAAAATCTAATTATTTCTTCCTTATCCCATTCCACACATTCCCTGAAAATTTCATCCAAATCCGTCCAAAACTTTTCAAGTTATCACGAACACAGACAGACAGACAGACAGACAGACAGACTAACCAATGCCAGCAAAAACATAACCTCCTTGGCGGAGGTAATGAAAGCATATAAAGTACTGAGAGAGTCAATTAAAACTAAATCATCAGCTGCTGTTCAATTGTAAAGATGACATGTAGCAGAATAAATTCTTTGGCACACCTGAACTTCTCTCAAGGCACAACAGGGAGCCCAGCCACATCATCGAGAACTACTGCCTTAAAGTGTAGTTAGACTAAAACTATGCAATGACACACTGTAAAGAGTAATATTAATTATTTATAATGTGCATTCTAATGAGAAGCTATTAACATGTTTTTTCTGAAAATATTTTCCAATTTGATATTGGTACTTCACTAAGTATGTAATAATTCCCTATGGGGGCTCTACAAGCCTAGACGAAAACAATGCACTTTGAATTGCTACTTCAAGTAACAATATGTGACCTTTTGACCTTAAAATAATTTTAGAGTTGATCTAATATCGCAGTAGGCCTGTGCTCAAAGCAAATTATCATCATGTACTCCTTGCTGAAAGGTGTATCGATAGGGTATCTACAGGATGGATATGGCCCATATGTTTAGACAGCAGTTGTAAAAATGCACCTTGGGTAATGTTATCAACAGTTCAGTCAAAAGACGACAGTAAAAGCCAAACTACTTGATACAGCACATGTTCAAATTTTAAATTACATCTAAGATCTCTGAAGGCCTGCGATTTAAGTGGCTTTAGTTGTTGAATCCTTTAGACCTAGTCCTTGCCCTTTTTGTACTTGCAAAAAAGTACAGAAGTTTCAAGAATACTGTTAAAGCCTTATTCAGTGTCAACAATTTGGGCTAATCATGATACATATTGTATCAAGGCCAGAGAATTGGGATATCGGGTATCGTATTGTGAGGCTGATGGAAAAAGCAAGCCCCGTGTTGCAAAGCATTTGAAATAGAGGACGGTTTCCATTTCAATTTGACTGAGTGCCCCTCATCTGCTTCAACACCATGTCACTTTGGCAGTCCTCTTGTGAGAAGTGTGTTGCTGCTTCAAGCATGATACACTTTGTGAGAGGATTTTTAGGTAAAAGTAGGAAAACAAAATCTACATACCACAGAGTCTTCCACATATACAGTAGATAATGCTTGGGCGAGTTACCCAGGTATAAGTATGTACAACCCCTAAAATTTATTTCCTGGTCAATTTTCTTTAAGAAAAAAAAAAAAAAGGGATCTAAACACAATTCACGCATGGGAGAGATGACCAAAAATACTTCCTCACTATAAATGCACCAATCTTGTGCAACTTTTTGTTGTAAAAGCAATTATAGCCATTGTCTAAATATTTTCCTGCTGCTTCTAAATATCAGTATTATTCTGTATTCCAGCATTTTGGGATTATTGTCGAGTTATTTTACCTCAGACACAATGAGGCTACAAGATCACTAATAAGACTAAGTAACAAATTTCAGAATGCATGTAAATTATATTTGGAAGACTTTTTAAAAAGCACTGCTAATGATCTCTTTAAAAAGAACAGAAACATACAAAAGATAAACCTATGGAGTTGACTGGTCACTGAAAATGAACCAAGAGTGGCAGAATCTTAGCTGCACCCCAAACTGGAAAATGTAAGAAAGAATGCAGTAGGTACAACATTTTATAATCTAAATCCCCTATTATGCCCTTTGGAAATCTGTATCCTAGTAGAAGTAATAAATAAAATCAGAAGCAAATACTTTCACAATCTGTCAGTCTAAACCAGTCCAAACTAGTCAGTAAGATATTGCAGGACTGTTAGTTTAAATTGAATAAAAATGTTCTTATATTTTTTTCATTACAATGTTCGGGCGACCCTTCTGAAAGTCCAACTTTTTTTTTAATCTGTAGCGACTGATGTTTTATCCATAAAAAATGTAAAGTGTCATGGTGCAGTAAAAATTTACACATCTTCTTTCACAAAGAACTACATGATTTTAATTTGTAGACACACTGAAATTATTAATCTGTGCATGTTTTAAATAAATTATAAAAATACATGAATCTTTAAGCAAAGGCATGATTTACATTACAGGAACATAAAACAGGTTTCACTGAATGAAAATGATCAGACAAAAAAATATTTCAGAATTCATTTTAAAGTTTTTTTTTTTCTGGACTCTTCAGATACACCCTACCCCATCCATTTTAAGTGAACTTAAAGCTTAGTCTTACTTACTGGATTTTAACTGAACATAAGAGTTATGTAGTCTTTATTCTTTGTTTTTAAATATACTTTTATTTCTGTTTGTCAGTCCTTGTGCAACACTTTGGTAAACATATCTGTATTTTTAATTTTTTTATATTGACACAGAACATTGGATTGGATCAGAAAATTTCTTGAATACCTTCATAAAAGATGGTTCGAATGTAAGGAGCATTGGTTTGTGTTAACTTTGGAACACTCCTGTGAACAAAAGTAAGTTATCTACCTGCTGGTCTTGTCCAGTAAAATTCAGCTTTAAACCATGAGTAACTCACAATGAATCTTTGCCTCAAAAGCATTAAGAAAGGCTTTTTCAGTAGCCTCCTAATACTTTTTCCTGTCAACTTCACTTTGGCAGGAGTGATGGACTTCAATACATATATATATATATATATATATATATAGACACACACATTATATATATACATTATATATATATATATATATATATATATATATATATATATATATATATATATATACATTATATATATACATATATATAAATATATATACACATTATATATATATATATATATATATATATATATATATATATATATATATATATATATATATATATATATATATATATATATATATATATTTATGTTCAATCTCTCTTACTTTTGTAGAAAATATTGAAGCACCAGCATTGATTACAGTTTGCACTAATCTCCTCAGAGGAGCTTTAACTAATATTTTGAAAAGTGGTATTTTCTCATCTAACAATAGCTTGCCAAATTTATTATCAAATTCTTGCATTTGAAAAAAAATGCGCTTGTAGGAGGTCTTTTTAAAATATTGTTTGAAACAGTATGATTCATGTGGGCCCTGGCTGTACACCCACACACAGTGCAAAGGTAAACCAAGGAAGACGAAGGCTTTTGAGATGATCACCTAATCTAATTTTCTCTACTCAATAAAAGCTGCAGAATTTCCCCCATCAGAGAGCTGTACCATATGCTGCAGGGTATACATATAATAAAGGCAGCCCCAGTGGGCCAGCAGAAGGCTGTAGTGTCTATCAGCTTTGGATGACACGTTTCGATAGGAGACTGATTTAGGCCTGAGCTACCACGAGATGACTCGAGTCTCCATCCAATCAAGAGGGTGTGGGGAACACCTGCGGACAGTGGAATAAAGTCTACAGGAGGATGATGACCAGTGTCCAGGTCCACAGCCCAGCATTACATTAGCCTCTGCACGCCAAGACAATTTGCACTGTGGAACACAAACCCATGTCTGATGTCTCTATGAAGTGTTTTAGGCAATAAACCCTGCAGAAGTATGAGCAGTGGGCTGCAGTCTAAAAAAAATAAGGGCCACTTTTTCTATTTGACTCAAAGTTATTCCCTACAGCAGGTAATAGAAAGTGAGAACACATGTTGAAACTGATCGATTCATTAAAAACACAATATGGTTTTATTATTTGCAATAGTGCCTCCATCTTTGGGTTTCTCTTACCACAGTCTCTGCTGGTTGCCAGGACCCCATCCAACTACACAAGACTGCCACCAACCTACCCCAGCTCTGTCTCTATGGCAACAGGATCTCTGACCCCAGTCCATGGAATCCTTGACCTGGATGTAGATCGGTGAGGCATCAGAGGAGTCTATTGGCTGAACGCTGCTGCTGTGCTGAAGCACTGATGAGGTGTGGGCTCTGGTAGTCAGTAGTGAGCTGGAATGACAAAGGAATGACAGGATCTTTGGGTTTGCCACAGCGGATGGACTGAAATCAAGATTTTTCAGACTCAGAATTAACCTGGAGCCATGCCTTGTTCTGAAGTAATCCCTGTAGAACTGGACAAAAAGAGTTTCCATTACAGTTTCAATAGCTTGACATTAGAAGATGTGCTTTCTTAGAATTAGATGAGAGAGTGGATACCAACCTCTTGTCTGTTTGGGGGCCTGTGTTATCTTAAGCTAAAGCTAGCACCCTGCTAGCTTAGCATGAATATTGAAAACATGTTAGCAGTTGGACTGACTCTGTCCAAAGATAATAAATTCCACCCACAAGTCCCTACAAGCACAAGTTTTAACCCCTCAACCTTCCTGTCAGTGTCTGGTATGTTTTACTTTACCACATGTACATCTAAATATAAATCTATATACTACTACAAAGGCCTAAAAAACAACAAAATTAATAATCTTCTTTTTCACCTGAAGAATTCTTGAAATATAGGCCTGCAGATGACTACAGCTGGGAGGTGCAAGCTGCAAACTTAACTGGACCATAGCATGAACCGGTTTTAAATTAGTTAAAAAAAACCACAGCACATTATACTGACAACTTTTTTTCAAGAGATGTGTCCAAAAATTTTTAATCTGGGCTATTTGAGAGACAAAGAAGCCATGATGACCATGGTCACCTATCTACAATAAAAAAAAATGACTCTCAGAAACACTTAAGCAAGGTGCATCTATTAGGGCCCTATGAAAAGGCAACAGAGGATGATTAGATGAGCTTTAGAGAGGGTAAAGCCCTACTATACTTCCTCTGCAAAATGCTGCTCAGTGCCACCTACCTATATGGCTTACTTGCGCTTGTGAATCAAGGAGACAAAAAATCCCATTGTACGAGGTATATTTACTAATCATTAGACCAACATTATTGCTACAAGGATGACCTTTATAAAATGAAGGTCTGTTTGAAAGTGGCGACTCTTTCCAGGTTTGTGCTGTGAGCCACTCAAAGTGCTCTGATAGTGCTTGCAGGAAAGTGCTTGGACGCCTTGCCTTCAAACAGCTTTTCTCCCTTCACATGTCAACCCAAGCCATAAAAACAAAAATATGTGGTTAACTGATGTGTAAATACATCTTATGATGCCCAATTTTGTTGAAATAATAGTTTGTTTTAAATAAGCCTTAAGTTACAGAGGTAAATTGAGCTGTGCAGCATGTTGTGTCTCACAAACAGTAATTTATGGATCTATAATGATGTAATCATGTTTGGACTAATGAACAGCATTGGATTGAGGGGATCCTTGTAAATACAGAATGACTGTTTTGGTTAGATTATTACTGAGGAAACAGAGTGGAGCTTCAAATGTAAAGATGCACCAGTTTTAGAATTGTGTGTTTGTGGTCAGACAAATATGTGAATTTTGGCTAGTGTGGTGATTTGATCTCAAAGTAACTAGTTAGTCAGGATATAAGCTCCATGGTGATGTATGACATGTGGCTTACTTCTGTACTGTTATTTTTAGACATAATTGGACTCACTATACAGTTCACCTGCACTATGCTGGCAGGACACAGGAAAAGTAAGGGGTATGGTATGAATTAAATTAATTCAAAGAGGAGCAACAATTTATAATTAGAGTTCCCACACACTTTATAAGATAAAATTTAAGACTTTTTGAAGGTCAAAGGAAACAATTTAAAATTTTTTGAACAAAAGAACAAACTACAGCCAAGGCAAAAGGAGGAAAATCAAATCTATCTTTCTGTCACACATTAAAATGCTGATTTGTAAACTTTACAATCAACATTTAATATCTGACAAATATAATACCGCTAAATATTCAACTAATTATAGGATGTAAAGGCACTTTTTTCTATAAAAAAGAGAGATAGTGATGCAGACATGAGAGGGCAGGCTCATGCAAAAAGATAAGAGAACTTTTAAATGCTTAGTGTTTTCTTCAGTAGCTCTTAAAATAAATCAAATTAGATTTGACAGGCATCCTTTAAATCAAAGTGATACAAAAAATGTAAGGCATCTCGCAAGGAATAAAAAAAACATTTTTAAGACTTTTTCCTGGCCTTAAATTTCATAATCTGTCTTGAGGACTTTTAAAGGATCTGCATGGATCCTATGTTATCCTTCAAATCTCTGTAAAATCTGAACTTCAGACAGAGCTAGTCTAGTTTCAACTGTTTCCTGTCTGATTGCCAAGCTGTTGTTGTTGTTATGACTTCTTGTATCAGTTCCCTTTAATCTCAGCAATAAAGCCAACCCCCCCCCCCAATGTTTAATTACTGCTTTTAACAACCACATTTAGATTTCTGCTTTGTAAGGTGGAATGACAACATAAAACTTATCAAGGGATGTACAGCCTGATGGTAAGGGATGTGGCTGAAGCTGTTTTGCCTGTGGTTGCCTTGTCCTTGGATAATTCTGAGTATAATGTTCCTGAGTGCTCCAGATATGCGTCCCAATTTCCTCATCATACAAATCTCTCAGTGGCAGGGTCATCCAAGAAAGAGTCATTATTCAGAAGGGGGAACATAGCAGAATCCTTTGAGTTGGAGCTCTATAGTTTTGCAGACTTCACAGACAGAGTGCCTGGGTCTCCCTGTGGGCATCACATCGCTGGTTGTGCTTTAAGGCTGGGTGTGGTGAGAACTGGGCTTTCAAAAATCTCACTTTTCCCCAAGGCAGGCCTTGGGCAGTTTAGCTGACCATCAAACACAGCATACTCTGAACAGGGTAGAAACGGCCCTATCAGGTTTTTCCCCCAAGGGTTGGTCCTGCTTACTGTTCTCCGTGATGGCCGAGTCAATAATGAAACCTAATTTGTACACACGGCAGCATTTTTGAAAACGGGGTGAAGTCAGAGTGCTGATGAATGCCCTAATGATGGAGATTTTTTTAAGAGAGAGAGAAGGTTTAATGCACCAAACAGTCAAAGCTAAAGAGATGTCAGACTGATGGTCCTTCATGTCAATGCAGACTATTGATAGATGGATCAATTTTCTTTTGTACCACAGCTTTATCAGGCAACAATTTGTGTCCATGACAGATTAAACACAATAATTAGGTGACACATTTTTAACTTTATAGTCTTTGCAAAGCATTACCAAGCAAAAGTTTCTGTATGACAGATTAGATAAACACAATCATTAGGTCATAAATCATCAACTCTTTTGGCTTTTAAAAGAAAAGCCAAATCAGAAACAAGGTTTATCTTTCTGAGGTTAACTCTAAATGTCACCTTTTTAAAAATACTTGAGATGTGAAAATTTGAAATGTTATTTTGGTTACATGGACTTAACTAAATATGGTCTTACATAACATCCTTTTGAGGGGTTTTACTAAAATCATTTTCCTTTTCATATCTTTAACTTAAAATCTCTAGATAACTTCTTATCTTAACTTATTCACTTATCTTGCTCTTAGTTCTAACCGTGAAGGACAGATCACAGCACCAGTGCCAAATGTCCCCTTATGGTTTAAAGCAAAGTGAGGTGACTCTTCAAAGTGCCCTTTAGTCGACATTTACATTATTTATTCATGTGCTTGAGGACTGTGTTGGTCTACATCAGAGGAGCTAATTATGTCCAAGGAGGACCGGTGATTAAGTCAAAGCCCAAAGTCACTAATGTGAAGAATTGGCCCTGTAATATCACCACATAACAGATACAGGAATATCCCATATATTTTCTTAATACTAAAATGATTTAGCGTCACCAAAATTCTGTTCCATTTGAAACTAATTAACTGAAGCATAGCTCTCTCTCAACATCATCAGCAGGATCTAGTCATGGTGGTGCTTTACTTACCATTTTTGGAGCTAAATGTTTCAAATAAAACATTTAGCTGGCACTAAGGGTTACTGGTTTAAGAAAAATCTTGTAAAGAGAGGAATGCATTTTCAAAGAGTAGAACATCAGTGCAATGTGATAACTTCCACTGTAATTGCGAGAGGAAGACAATAGTAAAGGACCAAAGTACAGTGCAAGGGTGGATAGTTTAAAAAAAATGTTGGAAGCACACACCATTCTTGGGTTTCATCAGGTGGACAGCTTAGAGCAAGGAGAAATAATTAAGGATCTGATCCACAGTGACCTGCATTCGATGGTCCTCTTCAGACCGTTTGGGGGCAGGAAGAGGGCACAGACCCACTAATACAGGTAACAGAGGGTGGAGAGTGGGGGAAAATGACAATTCTGAAAACAGAAACATAAAAAACAAGAAATATGACAGGATGTGACATGCAGAGATTCATGATAAAACATAAAAATTTCTCAAGATTTCAACTGGTGCAAGGTTTGAGAGGTGTTAGAAATAACTGTGCTGGTCTAATTTTCTGAGCATCTTCCTAAAGCAGGCTAATATGCAGTATTTACACACAGAGAGCTATATACATGATATCCTTTTGTGTTACACAGTACTTTTTATAGTGTCAAGATTCGAAATTAAGACCTCGCATCAAAATGTCTATGCATTAACTTACCTTTTGCTGAAGAGTGCTTAAACAAATACGTTGAGTACACAACCACTTTACATTGTTGTGATTTTGATGTATGACCTTTTGGGGATGAGAATTATGAAGATTTTATTGATACCAATGCCATCATTGATTTTCCTTCTCAAGTTAATTCACTTTCTCAATTGCTGTGAATTTTTGTAAGGAAAGTCAGTCTTTACAGGTTTCTATCAACAATGTCAAACACATAACACAACCTATAATTCATGCCATGCTGTTTAAAGTTGTTTATGCATGTTGCTGGTGTTTCCACTCTTGCCTGAATTCATACAGGCACAAATATTCCATGTTGCAGTGATGGTGACAAGTTTGTGTAAAACTGAGCCGTACTTGAATTCTTTGTCATTCATACAGACTGCATCTTAAAACTGTGGGATATCTTTGTTTTGCAAAGTACGCAGAAGTGAACTGTTTCAAAGAAAATAACATTAATACCCAAAGCTACATTAAATCAGTTTGAGCAGATTCTGCTTCTCATTCCTTCACACTTCTTTAAACAACATTTGAGTTTTTGCCTTGTGTAACTGTGGCTGGATTTTTTTTAGGCATTCCAAATCAGAACTTGATGAAGACTATTTTGGAAATTAAAGACACAAAATGCAGAAATAGCTTTCGGCCAATTGACCTTTATTATTCACCAGTAGTAATGTCCAATATACAAGGACTTCCACAAAAAGAAATGCCATACCAAAAGGAAATTATACATTAACAAAAGTGTTCCCGTGAAGTATTTTTTCATCCATAAACAATACTTTTAATGAATATATCAACACATTCTTAGAACAAAAAACAAACGAAAACAGGAAAATGTGTCCCTTGTCCCTCCATCTGCCTGGCCTTGCAGAGCTCTGCACTTCAGACAGTAGCAAGTCTGCCTGCTTAAGTCGTGCCTGAATGAAGGGACTTAGAGGAGGGGCCTTATTGATCTTCTTCTATGAGTGAAGTCCAGGCATTAGTTCCAGCAGGGTGAGTAGACAGCTGTCTGTGAGCCACTCTACTGGGCCTACATAGCAGGGCTGAGTGGCGCTGGGATGTGCACTTTGATTTTGATCTCTCAAACCTCACTTCTATTGACCGACGCACTGTCCTGTGCTTTACTTGCCGAGAGAAGCACTTGCTGAGGACTAGCTGGAAGCCCAGGCACAAGCCACCATTGTATTATCCTGGTTGCTGTTGACAAGCTTTGGATGATGAATCTTCCATGGTCTGCTGAGGTCTGGCCCTAATCACTGCTGTCATCTACTGGCAACTGTCGTATCCACTGACCACAGCAATCACAAGTCAAGTTATCGTGGCACACAGGGCTGAGAATCCCAGCGTTTGTTATCTGGGTGTGGATATGTGGACTGGGCTCTCAAAAGTTAGACACAAAGGTCAATCTGTTCTGAGAGCAGCACTTTTCTATCAGTGCTCAATTCCCTCACACATTTTAAGGAACAGAAACTTTTAGTAAATCACTTTGTCCTTTCAATGAGTTGGAATCAAGTCAGTGCCTGTTGGCATTATCCCTTGTTTAAAAAAAAAACATTTAACTGAAGCATTTAGCAGCAATTCAGCTCTAATTGCTTGTGTTTACAAGTTAGAAAAGACATACTGGAATCAGAATTTCCACAGGATAGTCATGACCTTAGATAAATCTTCAATTAAGAATTTTGGAGTTTTGTAAACACATTTTATTAATACAGATGTGTTTCAATCAATTGTGGAAGCGCCAACACTCTTGATCTTATTTCTTTAATATTCTTAACGTTATGAAAGGCTTGCCATTTGATGTGTACAGGCTTGCTTGTTCTTGCTTTCACTGATACTAAGAAAACTGTTGCATCCTGCTTCACATGATCTCCCAGGAAATAGCACCTGTGCTTCAATCCAAAGGACAGCACATTAAATATTTTTTTACTTTTTTAATCACAAGCTTATGTTTTAACAAGAGAATGGCAATAGTGAAAATGTAAGGCTTGTTATGAACACACGGAACAGACGGTGCGTGCTGCCACCTAGTGGTTATTACATGGATAGCAGCCACAAAAGAAGGCGAGACAAAAGGCCCCCTATTTGCATGCAACCATGACCCTCAATATTAATATAATACAAAATCCACTTAGAGTCTTAATAGCCTAAACAACCCAGCAAGTCCCTCTACGCCCACCATTACCGGGTGACATCGTTCTCCTGGCTCTCAGTAGCCTCCGGCCCTGCTCGTAGTCATCCTGGTCCACACTGATCAGCAGGCGGACACCCTCCATACCTGCTGCCATCCTCAGGGAGTCGGTGATGAAGACTCCCTTTAGGGCCTCCAGCAGATTCCCGCTCAGGTAGTCGCCCCAAAAAGCCTCCAGGTTGTCCAGCTCTGTGAACTTGATGTCGCACACGATAGAGCCCAGGTCCCTGGCGCGCAGCAGCGAGTTGGCCTGGCTGAACAGCTCAAACTGGCGCTCCAAGGGCTGCTGTTTGTCCGAGGAGACGCCTTCACGGAGGGCCGACTCATGCTCCAGGTACTCAGCCCGGACACGCAGGCGGATATCTGATAACAGAAGGGGGACAGAGAAAAGAGTATAGGGCAGAAAATGGATAATGAGGAAGGATGGAGTGGGGAGGAAGGAGGAAAAAGGAAAGAGACAGTGAAGCAAAGGGTTCGGAAAATAGAGGAAAGGTTGAAGAAAAGTTTAAAGATGAGAAAAAGCCCACAGACAGGAGGGAAGGGTCATAAGGTCAAAGGAAAGGGAGGAGAAATGGAGAAAAGACATTATTAAATCAAAGTTTATTCTGCTGGTCTACGAAAGTGCATTACATTAAGCAGGAACTTTTAAAAAAGGAGTTCAAGGAGCTCAGATTTCCAAAAAGAAAATGTAGTCCAGTAGGCTGAGGACAAATTGGACTGGAAACTGGACACTGAGATATTTTAGGACCTTCCTTTTGATAAAAAAGCAAGAACAAAGGTGCAGAAGAATGAGCAAACTGCTATGTAGTAGGGCACTGGGGATAAACATACATGACTTTTTGCATTTTAGTGCAAAAACCTGCAGCAGCCCTCCAGTTCAGTGAATTCATAAAACACGTTTGAGCTTTGGGGGGAAAGTGTAGTTCTTTTGTTTCTATGGTAAGTCCACGGTTTTGGTTACACATGTTTTGTTTTACTGCTAAAAATTCAAATACAATTAAAGGCGTGCATGAGGATTTTCAGAGTGACATCCCACATGGTATATAATATTTTCAGCAATCCAGTTCATTGAATAAATGTACTCAGCTCCGGCAAATTTTGTGATGGCAATTGCCTTAACAGAAGCAACGTAAGTGTTATGGCAAGAAGTTGATTTTTAATCCAGCTTGGTTTTTTTTTAAAAAGAAACACCAGATTCATTCTGATCAACATGTCTTATGGAGAGAACAGATAGCTGCTGGATTTCCACAGTAACAGGATTGGCGGTCATGCAACAGCACAGCGAGAAAGATCAGAGGATACATACTGTACTGAGCAAAAGCACTGCTGAGATCGTCCCCCATGTCAATATTCCAGAGCTTCGAGTGGAAACCAGCTGCTGACGGCTGTTGCTGCAACAAAAATCCATCTCTCCCACTCAAACTCCTTATATTAGAGGTAAACAGTGTTCACTTTTAATGACATCCATTTCACTAAAACATTCTACTTATTGCAAAGCTGATTAAAAACCAATTGAAAACATGTCTCCTTGAGGTGTGGAATTCCTGACCCATTTTGCTCTCCAATGTTTTAAAGGAATTTTAAGGGTAAAATCAAATGGAAACAGCATGGAATTTGTAAAATAATTTGCAAATAAAATGGCATATTTCTTAATTTTTAAGGCAATGTACAGCATTTGGACATTAAATAATAAGCACTGATATAACTCCAATTAGAAGTTATTTTGGTAAATCTCGTGTGAATCAAACTTCAGGAGATTAAGGCACAGCACCTTAATAAGACAAGATAAAGAGGGTTTGTTTTTTACAATTAATGAGAGTTGTTATTTCTTAGAAAATATTCCAACTCAAGGGTCACGTTTACCCTCTTGGTATTCATATTTTGTTTGGGGCTATGGAGAGCTGCACTAGACTCAAGGGGGATAAAGTTTTGAAAATGCCAACATTAGAAATGCAAATGTTGAATTAGGGCATTGATTTTGCATGCTTTAACATTTGTAGGAGGGCAGTAACCAAACACTTTTTGCAGTCAGGCTTCATCAGGCTGTAATTAGATTACTATAGTAACACAGGACTAGATTTAAGGAGACACTAAATCAATGAGGTTTAAGAGAGGTGGATAATATGCTGGGATGAAAATAAGATCCAATCAAACAGGAGAGCTTTCAGTTTTTGCTTAAGTTTGTTGACAGACAAAAAAGTTTCTCTTTATCAGCGCATTGTGTCACAAATTTAAGTAGTACACATTTTACATGAATTTTGTATTCGATAGTGATTATACATATAAATAACCCATGTTTCAACAACAAGCCTCATATTTAACATATTCACTTTTTCTCCAAGTCAATCCATTTACAAAATAAACAGTTAGATGAGCATGTTACGGTCAGGAAAAACCTTGCAAGACTACAGAATATGGCTTCCCTCCAGTACAACAAACGCAAATACCCAAAGTTATGACCCAATTTTTTATTGTTTTATAACAATGATAAGCAGTGGACTGCTATTAAAGACAAAAATTTGAGATGGACTGTTTTTGACTGATCATTGATGAGTACATGCCAGGTAAAGGGGTTTTAAAAAAGTTTCCATACAACAATACTCCTGAGCTTGAAATTCAAACTATGAGTATTGAAGAGATAACCATTAAAAAGGGCAACCAAGAGGCCAAATTATAAACTGATTATGCCAAGATCGATTGGCATTCTGTCTGAAAAAAACAGAAATGCTTCGTTTAAATTTGGCATTAAAAAAAAAAAATTGCTGTACAAGCAGTAATAAACTTTCAGCTATAAAAAGTGTAGTGGTTGGCAGCAGCACCATACTAGGGGTTTTATTCTTTGCAGCAGGCCCTGAATTGCTTGAGAAAGTAGTTGGTAAATTGAATGGAGCAAAATACAGAAGAACCCTAGAGGAAAAACCTGCTGCAGTCTGCCAGAGAACTCTGACAGATTTATTTTTCAGCACAATAAATCACTGAGGTGTGCAGACAAAGTCTTTATCTGTGATCAGCGTCAAAAGAATCCACTGTGATTCAATGTTGCAAAACAATAACATTTTTAAATCTCCAAGGTGTGAGGTGGAAGAACACATTGTTGTATACTATCCTTGGAGGTATATCAATAAATAAGCGGTGACATGATATGTCTTCATACTTCATTATTGTTATTTTCACAAAATGTCAAAAAAGGGCATCTATTTTAAGAGGGAAGCAGAATACAGCATAGAACCTCGGGCTTTGCCGTCTTCAACAATGTTCCATGTGGACTCAGTGAAATATTAAGTGAAAGCCCCTTTAAAAGTCGACCTTTTGGATCATTACACTCTGTGATGGCTGGGGCTATGATAAACACCTGCCCTTCATGCAATTACTGTATTTATGGATGGCCTCCATTTCTGCCTCCCTATTTCATACTGAGAGGGATGGAGGCAGAGATAGGGGCACTGAGGAGGAGGCCATTTAAAACCAGAGGAACACAATGATAGTCATTTTGTTAGGGTTACAGAGCACTTCACGCTTCATCAGACACAGAGACATCCACTTAGACAGGACATTAGGAAGCACAGCTTTCATTTTCTCACTTTAAACACCAAGCCCGTTTGGCTTCCTCCATCTCGACCCAAAAAAAAAAAAAAAAAAAAAGTTTAAGTACCCATTTACGAGGAGTCACTTGGCACGGAGAGCTTCAACTCTTTATCGATCCGTTTTTCTGCTGAATGACTGACCAAGAGAGTGGAGTTAGGAGAGTATTGAGAGTCGGGCAGACAGAACTCTCTCCTCCCCATAGACAAAAATCACTCTCTACCATTTTGCGTAGTTTGACCATTTAGTGTTCGTTCTTTCCCTTTCATTGTGTGAAAGGATACTGTTTTCCTGACACACAGGCTCGTCTGTTTAGAACTGCGAACATAGAGAAAGGAGAGAAAGAGAGAAAGAGACAAGCACAAGTGGGTTGGATATCTGTCGACTTGGTCGTTTTTCAACATCAAGCAGGCATGGCACAGCACTCACTTCTCAAAGATGTAATGAGCTTTGATTCGGGGCAATATTTTTCGCTGACAAGGTAATCAGTCCTGATATGCCTTAAGTTTAATAGTAACATATTTAAGTGTCTAAGTGGGATGCTTGGGGCTTCTCTTACCTGACCAATACGTTTACCCTCACCTTCACCATCCCATCATTCAAGCCCCAACCCTAACATTAGTTGGGTCTCTCCATTTAACCAAGCAAGGGCCTTCACAAGCACCCCATTTAGATAGCAAAAGACGCTACAGGTTTAAAGGTACAGATACCTTATGGGCATTTGTAACAGCAGCTGTCATTGTCAGAATGTAATTGTGACACTTCACTGAAAATGATCGGAGCGATGAATCATGACAGAAAGAGTATTTGAGGTCAGTTAAATGCTAGGGGGCCAGCACTGGACTGAACTGCCCTATCTATCTCTGGCTCCTCTCTCGACAAACACATACCCAGGTTTCACACGGGGCACAGAGATAAGATACAGCAGGAGCTTCCTTCAGCAGAGCACTGTTGGGTTATTTTCCTCAGAACTGCTCAAGTAAAGGTTATACTGGCTCTTTTTTTACAGCTATCTGCTGACAGCCATTTCAGATTTTCTGAAATGGAATACACTGCCAGGTCTTTAAAAAAAGGATTGGTATCGTATCCAAATCAGAACTTTATTTGCTTGAAACTGCAGAGTTGGTTTACATAAAGTTTTACTCATCAGGTAGAATTTCATCTGAATATCCCATAAAATACTGGGGAATTCAACAGGTACTTTTTGTCTCCATTCCTTCTGGATAAAGTGATGTCAAATAAACTTGAAAGCTCCGTTTTAAAATGGTTTGTGTCCATCAGCTGAGAGCTTACTGGAGACTTCTGTGGTTAAAATTATCAGTTCTGTGAAATGCTCACACCAACAACCCATGAATAGACAAAGAAAGGCTCTTAACAACAGATTATTACTCATCCACAGTGCACAACACTTAAGGTTATTACATGAATGTTTCAAAAGAGCAAATTAGGGAGGAGGGTAGAGAGCAGCTACATTGTGATACACAAGCATCGAGTATAGAGCAAAGTGGCTGCAACGACCCCTGTTGTACCAGGAGGGGAGAGCCTCTTTTACCTTAGGCATCGGCCCAGACTTGTGACAGAGCGTATGCCTGAGTTGATCGCACACACGGCAGAATGTATGGACAGAGCGGGTGACACACTATTTGTTTTGTTCCTCAGTCTCCCCCTGTGTCTCCACGATCCTTTGTGTCTTAGGTTACTCGATCTGAGTCACAATCCTGAGTCAACCTGGTGGAATCAAATGTGGAGTCAAGAGAGCAACATATTTAAAGTAACAGGCACATCACTCATCTTTAATAGCTTGGAAGGGCTGTCTTTATATGAGTTTTAGTTTTGCAAGTCAAAATTAACAGTCCTTTGTCGTAGTGTGCATTTCAGACAATAAGGCAATTATGGACACTTGGAAGAAGTGTTTGGGATCTGCACAAATGAATAAGCAAACATCACACAAAGGCCAACTGATATCATATCTGAATCAAATCTTTTTTTTTTTTTTAAAGCAACTAGCTTTGATTGGCAGGCAACATTTGAAAGGCTGCACAGAACACTGATTTCATTTTTTTAAGTTATTTAAGTTATAAGTGGTGCTAGATCATTTTGAACTGTTTAAACAGCTTCGCTATGTTTGACAGTTGACTGTTGTGAGAACTTTGTATGAAAATTGAAAATGAAGCAGAACAAGGGCTGCATCTAGTGTTGGCTGGACAGCATCGTTAAGTCCAGAGATAAGAAAGTACAGAAGGAAACCTACCAGTCTGGATTCTTACACAAAGAGGCAGCTGAAAATAGTCCAGTGGGTTAGACAAAGATGAAATGAAGAAAAAAATGGAAAGAGATGGACATGGAGGAATGGACAGAGTGACAAAATCTGCCAGGAGTTTCATGTTAAAGAGAGGTGATATTGCAAGTCTCAGAGCATGTCAATGAAAACATCATGAGCAGTAAGGAGATGCCAGCAAACTGAATGGGAGGGACAAGCAATTTTGAATGTCCTTATCTCCTATTTAAAAACATTTGTTAACATAGCTAATAAGAGATGGAAAATCTAGATAACTTGTACAACATGACCACAAATTTGTGGTGCCAGGAGACAACAAAGTTCTGCTATCTTTTGTTGTATGTTTGGTTATTGTGCATCTGGAAATCTGGATTCTGAAATTAAGGGCCAGGGTTTTGGCTTTAGATAATTATATACACCACTGCTATCGCCAAATGCAGTTAAGCTGTCCAATTTTAAGTCTGCTTTTAGCCACTGGAAACCCAACTCCACTACTGCACTTCTTTAGTTTTGTGACTTTTGGTCCTATAAACAAATAAATAGCATCTGGAAAGCATTTAGACAGCGTTACAAGCCAAATGTAACTTAAATAAAATGTAAAATCCGGTGTATAAGGCGCACTTTAATAACATTTTTCATCTAAACAGCTGGATGTCCCTTAAGCTCCAGTGAGACCAACAGTATCTAGTCTGGAGACCCTCATAACAGCACGTGCAAACGCCATCATTCCACACAACCCAAGACCTGGGGCTAGCCAAAATTCACACCATTCATTGTGTATTGCAAGCAGCCCTAACTACTCACAATATGCTGAGCTACAGTGACACAGACCAGGCTGGCAGGGGTTTGTGTTTCTTAACAACTTTTCTCCCTTATTAGGTCATAATTATGCATTTAGAGAGAATGGTAGTGTGCTTGAACCTGGTGGGATGCTGATTTGACTGAAAAGACACCCAAGTAAAATATGACAAGTGAATGTTCATGGTGGACAATTCTACTTGTGGGATTAGGGAAACTGCGACCTCTGGGGCTGAAAAAGGTGGTGCCAAACGCTGTAATCCTTCAAGTGTCCTCTTGAGGCTGGCTGCAGGAACCCTGGAGGTATTATGATTGTGTGTGCGGGAAACTGGTTGTTTTTACAGCCTGAATACACACTCTTACAGTCTGGCTTAAGAAACAGCTTCAGTCTAATTACACACCACATCTCATGCTCTCATTGTATGGGGGGTGATTTTTTTAATATCATGCCTGCTGGTTTTAGAAATAAGGGACATGATTGATGTGGCTGCACAACTGCATGGAGTTGCTATTGGTCAGACGGCCTTAAATCCTGCCTCAACATGGCCTCTACTTCTTTACATAGGTGAAGCTAAAGTTCAGTTTGGCAGTGTCCACTGCTGTACATCAACAATGATCCAAAGGCTCCTTTGATAATCAAAGGCTGATGTCACATGGCTTTCTCCGGTCTCTTTACAGTTTGTGGCTGTAGGTCTGCCTGTAGGCTAAAAGCTAAACCATCTCACTACACCTTGAAGTGAAAACTTTGTATAATAAAAAAGATGTACTAAAAGGGCTACACAGCTAAACAGAAACTGCACAAAAACTTTGCTGGACACAATAGAAACCGTCACACAAAAGGAGAGTCTATTATTTCCATTTATTTTAAAGAGTCCTAAAACAGACTTTGTCTTTTATACCAGTGCGACTTATACCCAAGATTTAATGGTAAGTTACATTTTCCCTTTTTACTTTTCCTGAATTTGGGTCTGATTTGGGTTACACAATGTTTCATTCATTTAAAAAGAAATTACAAAACTTATACTCAGGAGGGGATCATCCCGTCCTCTCACAAAAGATCTTTTCAATTATTATAAAGATGACTGTATCTTTTGAGTTTAGGGGAGTTTAAACAGCATGTTTATGAACATCCTCTAGCAAAGTTCCTCCACTTCTTGGTTTGCAATGCCAGCTATTATCTACTAATTAGGTAAACTTCACATTAGACTTTCTTTACACCAGGTGTTTCTTGTGTTACCTCCAATAAACAGTGAAGAAGAGATCTGGTACTTAAATGGTGCAGATGTTCTGGCCAGATTTTCAGGTAATGTATGGAGTTTATACATCTAGTCTCCAAATTGTATCAGGTGCTTGCAGAATCTGGGTCCTCTGCAGTATGGAATCATGTTTGATGTTATGGATTTTGGTCTGAGTATAAAAAAGTGCTTTTCCTGTTTGCATGAAGAATTAGGTGCAAAGATTTTCCCTGTTTGTTCTCATTTGGTGAACAAAAACAATGGAGTCCATCTCTGAATTGTAAATTTTTTTTTGTCCCTGTGCTGGTCATCTTTGTGAAATGAAGTTATTTAGGTTATGTTTGCCAACTCTATAACTCAAGTTGAGGTGCAACCTCACAGAGCGACAAAATTATGGATACAAAACAACGTATGAGGTGATGTTGGACAAGACGTTATTACATACAACTGAAATGCTTCAAATCAAGAATGGAATCATGTTCTGTACAGGAAAATGTCTGAATGACTACAGAGGGGCAAACGATGTAAAGCTAGAGTGGAAGACAAGTAAGTAATGTGCTTACCACAGGACACTTTGTGCGGCGGTGGTGGTGGTGGTGGTGAAGGTGGTGGCAAAAGTTGGCCCTGTCTGTGTGTTTTCTTGGGCCTACGGCTCCAGCCATTTCCTCTCTTCCTCCTCCTTCGCCCAGCAGGTGCTTCAGGCATAGGAGGATATGTACCTAAAACAAGGTGAATTAATATTTGGAATTGGTAGAATCTTTTTCACATATGTTAATTGATAAATGCAAGACTGTTTATGAATGTTGCTAACGAAAATCACTTTTATTCCAAGTGAAAGGTTCATTACAAGAGTGTAACATGTAACCAGGAGTAAATATAACTTAGATTGACGACTGAATGTCCAGGAAATCTGTATTTAATACTGTATAAAAAAAGAGCTACGCTCTTATAAATTACACTAACCTGTTCTTAGTTGATGAGTGAATGAAGGAAGGGGTATATCTGTCTGTCTGCAGCTGTGTTGTATTCCAGAGACACACATCAAGTCTCTGTTCTGTATTCCATATCGCTGCCCACTTCTCTCTGGAGATACTGAAAAGCATCACAAGATTAGTCATTAGTTATTCATTATGCTGGAATTCTAAGGAAAGGAATGCAGAAATGGTTGGCTAACTCTGTCAAAGCACCTAATTTAATACCAAAATCTAAAAACAAGCACCCTATCCTTACCTGTCCTCCTTTTCTTATGGGACATCAAAGGCAGCAGATCGTGACGAGTAAGAACTCTGAGTAGTTGTAGTAGTGGCTCCAGGTTGCCATCGCTGAGATATCCTTGCCTCTCCAGCTCTAACAAAAGCTCAAGGCCACTTTTAGGCTTAAATGAGACCAGTTTGGGACCCCTGGTATTCTGAGGCTTTAATCTTTTCCAGGCTTTTAGCAGCTCTGGGCTTGGGGCTACACCGGAGTCATCTGGATCACCGTCACAGGGCTCTACTGTCCAGCCTGCTGGGTCAAGAGGGTGTAAGGCAGGACAGGTTTCACTCAGGAGAAATGACAAGACTTCAATGTCGGTCTCCGTCAACTGGGAACCAACTATTTCAAAGACCTCATGGAGGGACAACATCCCGTAGTAGTTGCAGCACTCTGTTTCATCCCAGTATATTGAGTGCCTGAGTGGATATCCTGGGTAATGCATTGCAGCCATGTATCTGCTTGTCTCCACTCCCCACCCGATTCAACACTGTTAAGGAAAAAAACACACAAAATAAAAATGTCCAAGGTTTAAAGACAATAAGTAATACTTCTGTATTTTTTCTTGTGCCCAGACAGTTTGTTTAAGTCATTGCAAAAGAGAGTACGCCTTACCCAAAGACAATGTGTCAAACAACAGTTTAAGTTGCAAAGTATTTTATTCAAACTTGTGTGAACTGAAATTGCAGCCACTGTGGATATTTGGGTTAATTCCAGTGAGTTAACTCTTTACACCAGATTCAAAATGCTTCAACATTACACATTAAGCCACAGCCCCCCAGAGGGGGGATAAAGGGCAAAGCTTTCTGGGACCCTGAATCATGGAGGGGCACACAAATAGTAAGCGAAGACATGGGGCATCCTGAATTAAAGCAAAATTTAAAAATCTAAACACTCCACATTACAAATGTCTAGTTTTTATGGTTGTCTGTTTAATTGTGTTAGCCTCCTTTTTAAAGATTGGTAAGAACTTTTGTTTCTGTCAATGCTGTTGGGGAAGCTTTAGTAAACAGTCAAACAATTTACTTCTTCCACAGTGAAAGCTGTCTACCAAAGCATGTATTCACTATAAAAAAATGACATACAGTGGTATTTCAGACAGTAAATGGTTGGTACATTGACAAAGATGCTTACTGGCACTGCCCCCCCCCCCCCCCCCCCCCCCCCCCCCCCCCCTTATGCAGCCCCCTCAGCTGATGAAAACACACAAAAAGTTTCAAATAAGACACAGCCAGGTGGGACTTAACTTTTTAGTTAGTAATGGTGATGTGTAAAGACATGCTAGGTCCAACACGGCAGTGGTTCTCAAAATGGTGTGGCAAGGGCACTAGTGTCCAATGAAGGAAGTCTAGGTGTACCTTGGTAATTTTAACTAGTATATCATGTGGTACTTTCCATTTACCTCTGAACTTGGATGTGAGAATTTCATCACATTCCAGGTCAGCACATTACAGTTACGAGCAGGTAAAGTTAGAGTAACTGAAGAACATCCAACTTCCCTTTGAAAAATTCCAACCAAAGGGGTTTTTCCAAGTGGTATTTCAAATTTGCAACTAGGACAATCCGACCTCTAAGATCAAATGGAACGCAACATTACAACTACATTAAATCTAATGAGTTTTTAATTTCCTCCATTGTTTATCTGTGAGCAGAAATGTCCTTCATCTGCAAATTCTTTTATTTAAAAAAAATCAGAATTTTGCAGTAAATAGAACAGTACTGGGTGAATTATTTTGGGGATCTTCAATTTTTGCATTACTCTTATCAAATAATTCACCTTAATTTGAATTTGTCAGGCTCAAAATATGTTTTAATGCATAAATTTTAACCAAATTTTGAATTATTTCTTCACATAATAAACAATTAACAGTAAAACAGCCGTTGGTCAAAATGCATAAAGCATTTACAGATGTAAATTCACATGAACCTTTGACATGGCTTAAGGTATTTCTTATGGGTATAAGTAGGGTTTGCCTTGAAATTTTAGCATTATATTTGGTGCGCCTTGAGCAATATAGGTTTGAAAACAACTTCAATATAGGGCCCATTTATCAGGCTTTTCAGGGGCCCAGAGATGTCTGTGAGCGGTCCTGCATTTAAAATGAAAAAAAAAAAAAAACTCTGCATGCTATGTTTCTTACCAGGTAGCAGCTAGCATAGTGCAACACCTGCTTGTGTGTGCTTCAGGTAGTGTTTTTGGCACTTCTGCGAGGAAAACTTCCTTTAACATAACATAATTCCACCATAACACAGTGACACAAAGTAAAAAAACGTACCACAGGTTTAGCTCGACGGTGTCTCGTTAAACGACAGCAGAAATTGTCAGCTGTGGATGTGCAGTTTGGTGTCGACGTTAGGAGCCACAACTCAGGCGTTACTCACGTTCGGATAATAACCACCTCGATGCGTTACGTAATGACGTTTCCCTGCGGAGAAAAAAAAAACACAAGTCCCCTATTTGTAGATTTAAGCGCCCCTTTTACAAGCTAATGTGCTTTTTTAATAGACAGGCGTGAAACTTGATGAAATGTGGCGTATGAGGAGATAGTGTACGATATCGTTTTGAAATGTCTCGTTTGTCAATGAGGTTGAGCAGATCCTAACAGACTAAGACCACTGCTAGCTCTGAATCGTGTTAGCTGGCATTGTCAGCTCAAATCCAGGCCTTTACATATGCAAGCCGTCGAAAATATCAAATATGGACGTATTTATTTTATATCTTGTAAGGCATTTTTCTTACCTCGCAGGTCACGTTCCTAGAAGGGTGATCTGGCAACTCCCACAGTGCCAAGCTGGACTGACAGAAGAACAACAACAAGGCGAAGCTGACCAATCACATTCCCCCGCATGCTCGGTGACGTCCACTTACGGTTTACTCCAACTGATCCTGAGTCAGATGTTTTTCGGGCCTGTCAGCTTAGAGGTAGTAATATGTGAAAACGGAAAGCTGATCCAAAGTCTGCCCTTACAAACGGATCTGTCACAGCTGTTTGGCTGAAAATAACAGTATGGTTTAATAACCAGGGGTAGAAAGAATGCACTACTATTATACTTTGGTAAAAGTAGGAATTCTTTGGTATGTTTGTGTTGAGGGTCAAGTAAATACAGCACTACATGAATCCACAAGAGTCAGAAACGATTTCATCGAAATGCACTTAGAGTAGGGAGGCACGATATTGGATTTCTGCCGATATCCAATATGCCAATATTTCCAAACTCATACTGATATTGACCCCAATATTTTTTTGTCAAGAACACATAACCTCTTAACTAAAGTTGACCTGTTCCTTTAATTTTCATAGTCATTTTGTGTTAGAAACAAATGTGAAACAAGAAGAAAAAATTATTCTTTCATAAATGACATAGCTGGTTTGTAAAAGTGGACACTCAGTGATGATGAGGTAAACCACTGAGGTTTATTTGTACATTCTGCCAATATTACAGCTAATATTAGTGTATCCATGGCCACTAGGTACCTGCACGATATTGGCTGCAAATATCTTTTAAGTAAGTTTAAGTGTGATAGTAATCATAGTTTATACTGACATTCAATCCAAGCAATTACTGCAGAGCAGCAGTTTGTCTTGCTATATACAGTATGAAATAATGTTTCAAATTTATCTGTGAAAATGTATATTCTACACTCAGGAGGTTATGGTTTTATACAAGCACATTGTATCTGACCAAATAAATATAAGACACCAAATATGATTGGAAATTATTTAGTAACCATTATGTAAATGACAAAAATGTCAGCGTTTGATGTACTTTTACTCTAAATATTTTTTGATAACCTGTCATTTCCAAAATGTGACTTACTCTTATGCACTTCTTGTTTCTGCTCCATCATGTATGATATCTATATAGTTTTGCAATATATATATTGTTCCTAATATAGGATAAACTTACTTTTACTTTTTAAACAATGTTTCAGTGTTAAGTATTGTGATATTGAACTTGGTATTGAGGTTCAACCTTTGGCATTGTAATATCCTCAAATACTATAACAATAAAACTAAATCGATAAACACAAATGAAAAAATATTCAAAGTAAAACTTCCGCCTAAAAATAAATTGAACAATAATTATAAAATAGTATTTGCACTCTGCAACCAGTTCTTAAAAACACAGCTTGTAAACAACCAATTTTTTTTATGTCTCTATTTCTGCCAAATTGTTCACCAGTTACAATGAAATGCCCTTTCTGTTTACCCCTGTCCAACGACAGGGAGAAGTCCATCAAACATTCACACCCATAACTTTATTAATAATATGATTAAAAAGCACATTTGGAGTGAAATAAATCATGTTCATTGTTTCACAGCATAATTTTATTAGTTAAATGTATGGTTTGGCCAGCAAAACTCAACTGAACATTACAGTACTATGCTAAAGCTTTGGGCAGGTGTGAGCTTGCTGTAAAGAAAGCCTTAACACCTGGCTGAGGAGTTTATAGTTATTTTTTTTAGCAAATGCAAAGTTAATGAAGAGAGGAAAATCTAAATCTGTATTTATACTGCCATAATATCAATAATGAAAATTTTCAAAAAGTGGATGCTGGTTTGATTCCTGATAACTTTGATGAAAAACAATGTTCACATGGGTTGGTCTCATTTTGTAACCTAGAGCTCATAAACAATATTAAGTGTAAGAGAACATTAACAATTAAGTTTACTATATTCTGATGACTATGAGATAATATTGTCAATCTATATTGATATATTCATCAATCCATATTTATCTGGCCAATTACCATGAGCTGATGCAAAACTATGACTCAGAGTGGACAAAATACATTTTTACAGATATCTTTCATATCTATCTATATACTGTTTACATGAAAGCAAAGGGGTACACTGTGCTTGTATTAGATAATTTGGGTCAAATATTAGCATAACATACAATTATACTGAAAAAAATGACCACTGACTCATCAAACTCCAGCTGTTGTCGTTTTTACTTGAAACAGAAAAGTGTCCTCGAAATACTTAGTACTTTAAGAAGCCACAGTTTTAAATGATTTTTTTTTTCCTTGTGTAGATTAATGATGCTCAACTTTAACTTGTACTCGGGTGAATTTTCATCACAGTTGTACTTCTACTTTAGAGCAACATAGTGCACCCCCCCTTCAAACCCCTGAGGTAAAGCAATGATGGCTATTCCCTGTGCGCGCGCAGAGCGGCGCTGTTTTCTATCCAAACCGGAAGTGGAAAAAAAATCCACATCACATCCGTGAACCACAACACCAACAAAGGCTCTGAGGCAGTCCCGGCAGAGTTTAGCAGTAAGTACACCTTCAACATAAATGTGATCAAATAATCTGTTAATGTGTTTTATTACCATCTTGTCATGGCCTTGCTCAGTGTATGAATGTGTGAGTAAAACTCTGAGCCTGCAGGCTGACATGTTAGCACAGAAGTTAGCTGTTGTTATAACCACAATAACTCAAGTTTCGTAAAAAAAAAAAGAAGTATCATCCATTTAACCAACGCGGTTTTCATTCGTGAAAATGATTATTTGACTGGAGTTTAGTCTCGGTGACGGTTTCTTCTGTGTTGTTCCAGTTTGATGATGTGGCAGTGCTCCAGCCTGTTTGTTGACTAAAACTTTCCACGACTTTATGCCGCACTATAACTGTGTTATGTAAGATCAATGTCCTCAGCCTATTTCAGTAATAATATAAGCACTATGAGAAGTTCACTGACAGGAAGTAAAAGGTAAATTGACATTTGTGAACCTCACTTATTCCTCGATTTTTGCTTTTAAAAGTTGTTGCCCTTTTTTTCCAAATAAAAACAGAATCGAGGACATTTCATAAGTCAGAGCAGCTAGTCATACCAGTTCAGCTCCTCTCAGACGTTTATCACCCTTTTTAATTTCAATCTCATTGTACACTGTAATTTGTTTCCCCAACACTTTATTTTTGCTTTTAAATACAGCTGAATAGATTTGTAATCATAATAAAATGATTACAGTAGAAATCTAACCTATGCATTCCAACATTGTTAAATTAAGAAATGAAAGGTTCAGAATTTAAAGTTAGTATGTAAAAAGGTAAGAAATGTAATTAATACAAATAAAATAATAATACACATATATACATACATATGTAAGCAAATACAAGTATAAATTCATATCAACACATTACAGTGTTCACAGTATATGAACAAGCATATACATATGTGCACACAGTACAACAATAATAATAATAATGATGTATAATAACAATAACAATAATAACAATAATAGTAATTATATATACCAACGTTTCTGAGCTATTTTTACACTAGATAGTTTGTCTAAAACGCCTGTCTATTACATATTCATATCAGGAACAGGTTATTGCTAATTCACAACTGCTAAATGCAGTGTTCAATGTTAGCCATAAATGGTTGCCATGCCTTTTAAAAGTACATTTTTTATGTTCTCAACAGCATTAAGTTTTTTAAATGGCACACAGCTTAACATCTCTTTTGGGGGGGGGGGGGGGTTCCGAGGATCTAGTCTGGGGGGAGGGGGTCCCTGAGGATCTAGTGGATTATGTTACACTGTTAAACTTCAAGTCCTTTAATAGGGCACGTTAAATCTGCTGCAACAAATCAGGGTGTTTGGTTTGACAAAGAGCTGCCTTTCAACCAGCACACAATGTTTACAGTCTTTTTTGACTTACTCATCTCGGAAACTTTTTCAAATTCCAACATTGGATGTATTATAACATTTAATACTGCTTCTATGTCATCATGCCTTGATTATTGTAAAAGCCTTTTGCCTGTCTTAGCCAGAGATCAATAGATAGGTTACAGACAGTGCAGAATTTTATGTTTAAGAATTGATTGTAAGACTTTGCTAATTACTTTTGAAGCCCTCCATGCTTCTTGCTCTGTGCTTCTCCTTGGTCCCGCTCCGTCTCTGACCTCTCAGTATCATATGAGCCAACAGGTACATCAAGAATCTCAGGCAAAGTTCTTCTGCTGGTTCCTCAAAAGCAGACTCAAAACATAAAGAGGCTGGGGGCAATTATTGTTTGGGCTCCAAAACTGTAATGTAAACAGTAATCTGCCAGAGGAGGACTGCTAAGTCAGCAGTCTCTTCTAAGTGTCTTCTTAAAAAATCATATTTATCAATGAGCCTTACCCAATCTTTGATCTTTCCTTTTCTGAATTCCTTTAGAATAGTTAAATATGTTTTAATTTTTTTGAAAATGAATTCTAAGATTTTTTTTTAATGTTTGATAATTCTTTTTTGCCGATGATTTTATAACCTGCCTGTTGCCTGTTTTATTTCTTTTTTATCATTGCCATCTTTGTAAAGCACTTTGTTAATCTGATTTTGAAAAGTACAGTAAAAGCAGAGGTTATATTAAAATGATTATAATAACACTATGATCGTTATCATTGGTATTGCACTGCACACCACAATTAGAGCAATTTATAATATTGAAGTCCTCTCAGATATCAGTCATTCTCTATATAGATGCTAGAGGCTACATTTTTAACACCAGAAAATCTAAAAACCTCATGAGCGCCACTACAGACAGTCATCAATTATTCAAAAGTATTACATCATTCAACATGAGATGATAATATTAATTATGTGATCTCTAATTATTTAAAATAAAATTTTTAATCAGTGTTTCACACCCAACACCAGTCAGTTACATGAAGATTTTCTGATTACTTTGTTGGTCTCTAGTTTGATTAAAACTTAAAAATAAATAAATAAATATAAATAAATATATAGATGAAATGAGAATGGTATAAATGATTTATATTTGAACTGTCGCCCTGTCGCCCTGCAGCAGAACGTCTGTAGATGCCATCTGAAGCTCCAAAGGGAGAGAACTGTCTTGTAGACATGGACAGCAAAGCTGGAGATCTGTTCAGTGCTGAAGATGCTCATCCAACAGGAGCAGGTGGAGCTGGAGTCTTGTCTAGGTAAACATCTATAAAGCACCAAGAGCTGACACTGTCATTCAAATGTTCTTCCCTCTACCCTGAGGAAGTAACTGTTGTTGTTTTATTATTCTAGGATGAGGACAGATTCTGTTTTTAAGTCCACCAACCTCTACAGACAGGGATAACAAGTGCAGCTCAAGCTAACATATTAACATATGTTTTATTTATTGTTGGTTTGTTTTATTATTGATTTATGAAATTTTGACCTTATTTTACAGCTTTGATTATTGATGTTTAGTACACACATGAGCCATAGGTTTAAATCACTTGTAAGTGTCATAGTAAACTTACTCCTCAGCCTTAAGGTAGGGTAAAAAGAGAGTGGGAAGGGTAAAAATAGACACATGAAGACAATAGTAACAATCAATTAGAACTGTTCTTAGAGCATGATGCCTCGGCATTTCTGACACTATTGGCCACATCTACCATTGATAACAAATCCTTTAAAAGACTTCTTGATCTGCAGATTCAGATCACAACCAAAATCAGCATTCCCTGAATTTCACCAAAATCCATTGTAAAGTTATTGAGTTATCTTGCTAACAAACAAACAAACCTTTACAGCTTTTATTTTAACCCAAAAAGCTGGTTATTGAACAGCGATTGATGCTGTTTGGAAATAAGAGGTAAATAAACTTTTCTTCTTTTCTTTCAAGCGAGGAAAGATCTTCCAGCTCTGACCTTTTTGACTTTTGTGTTTGTACCCCATTCACACTTTCTTTGTTTTTTTCTCCAAGGCTCGGGCTCCCCAAAGGCTTCTCAGCCAGTATGGCTAAGGAGTGGATCGACAAGCGCCGAGTGTCCATTCGACCTTGGTCCAGCTTTGTGGACCAACGCAAGTTTTCTAAACCTCGCAACTTTGGAGAGTTGTGTCAGAGGGTAGTGAAAAACGTGGAAACTTTCAACAGCAACTATACCTTCATCTTCATGGGCCTCATCCTCTACTGCATGTAAGGCATAGATTCATTTTTTGTCAGTTGGAATGTCTCGACTCATCTAATCGTTTAGGTCTTTGTCACAGATATGCTGTTATTTTTGTTTCCTAGTGTCAGCTCTCCCATGCTGCTGATTGCCTTGGCTGTGTTTGTCGGTGCCTTCTACATAATTCACCTCAAGTCCCAGGAGTCCAAACTGGTCATCCTTGGTGAGTGAAAAGTTGAACTATGATCTGCAATCAATCATATGTGAACCTTCTTGGAAAAATAAACTTAAATGTCCAGACACCCTAGAACCTGATTTTTCTTTTTCCAATTCTGTATTTCAGCTTTTGGATAGCAGAGATTTTACAGAGAAGTGAGATAGAAAATGGTTGGCTTTCCTCTAAAGTCCTCAATTTTTGTCAATAACATATCAGAAAAACATGACAAGAGAGGAAGTAAAGCAAAATTAAGCATGCCAAGATAAGACAGTATTGAAAAAGTTCATGGTCTGTCACCTCCATGTAAACACATCTGAGAGGCTTTTTTTATGGACCTGACATCCCTACCTAAATCTGATTTTAAGAAATATCCTGTGGTCCTGGAGTATTTTTGGCATTGTTGACTCAAGTCTTCCCAAATTATAATAAGGAAAACAAAATAAAAAACAAAGAAGGAAATACCAGATTAGTATTGTCTGTGAAAATTTACAGATCTTCAAATCTGTTATGGTTGGTTTGCATTTTGTGACCCTTATTTCATTGCCTCACAATTTCTAGGGCCTCCTGAACCCTGTTTAAGGAACCACTGGACTAGAGGATTATGAAATATAAAAATCTAGTGGTTCATGTATTGAATATCAAGGGTTTCCAATTCTTTGATATGACCACTTTTTTATTTTTGACAAATATTTATTAACTCTCAGCATACATAGCAGACCCTCTAAAAGCAGAACAGAAATAAATATCTGTTTTTTAAATTTTTGTAAATCTTTCAATTTGACAAAAAACAGGCAAAGAGCTGACCGTCCCTCACCAGATGAGTCTGGCTGGAGCCGTTTCTCTTCCTGTGTTCTGGTTGGCTGGAGCTGGAGCTGCTGTCTTTTGGGTGCTGGGTAAGTCAAACCCCAGCAGGGCTGTCTGATTATATTCAGAGTGTAGGAATATTTAGATTCAGCGCATTTGTTATAATGTGTAGGTTTAAAATCCTGTTCTGCTGTTCAGTGCAATGAGTGCAGAAGAACTGATATTAATGTAGCTTTGCAGAGACACCGTCTTTGTTCCTCTTTGTTTTCTCCTCACATTTCCCCTTTATCATTTGTCACGTCTCCTCTCAGGAGCGACGCTGTTTGTGATTGGCACTCACGCTGCGTTCCGTGAACTGGAGCCTTCTGACATGGAAGAGCTCCTCATGGAGCCGGTGTGAAGAATGGGCTGAACCCTCAGCAGGTGCTGTTCAGCCATCAGTCATCACTTTGACCCTGTAATAATGTAAGCCTGGAGGGGTTGAGGAAAAACTGCTTCGAGATCCGTTACTGATCTGTCCGTTCATCCTGTATTCTTAGTATCCTTCATATATCAGCGTAACAAGAACGCACCTTGTTTAGCCTCTAAAGTAGTTGCTGTTTAATCATTACATTTTTTAAAATACTTCCCTTTCAATGTATAAATAGTGAATAAGTATTTAAGCATATTTTCATGCAGACTAAATGCCTTTCTCTTCATACTCTCTGACTTTGATGCCTCTGGTTTTGGTCAAAATTCTACTTATGTCCTTATACTGTAGCATATCTAAAATCATTCATTACGTAGGACTATTTGTGCTGTACTTTGCTGTAAATTTCTCCAGCTTCTGTTAGGGCTGTGTAATATGGACCAAAAGTAACAATATGACAGTTTTTAGCTGAATGATGAAACACTACATGAACACTTTTATTCATTCTTAAAGCGACAAAAAAGGCAGTTTTTGTCAGAGTAATTTGGGCCAAATGGAGCACAGACACTTTTGTCAACAGCCTGCTGCACAGTCTCAACATGACCATAAAAGTGGCTTAAAGTAATTGACCTGTTTGTGAAATAATAATGATATTAAATAAACGAGCTCCTTAAATTAAATAAGTTAAATCATAAGGACTATAAATTTAGATCCAATGTGTTTAGTTTACTCTTGGTGTTTCTTATTGTTAACAATCTCTCTATCACGCTTCAAACCTGGCATCAATGTTTTTAAATATCAATCAACAGCTGTATAAACTTTATCAATATACATGTTATACTCTAAACTATTGTTCCTTTTAATTATTATTGATTTATTTTAATTCCATACCCTGCCCAGCCCTAGCTCATGTGTCCCAGCCCTGAACCTCTTATGCAACTTAATGCAGTGTTTGCTTCTCTTAACTGCTAAAATCTATATTTTCCAAAGGAAAAGTGCCATTTTAAGCTTTAAACTTTTTTTTCTTACAACAATCACACTCAAATAAAATGTGTAACTCACAAGAATCCAAAGCAGTTGTTTATTTCAGAAAGGGTCGTTAGCTTGATGAGAGGGCATCTTTAAAGGTCAGTATATTGTAATGGGGTTTTGTATCTGGGATCATGTGGTACTTTGCTGACTGTTTATTTGCATATTTATCTGCTCTACTTTCAGCAGGTTCCTGAATTCATTATCATGTGTTTACATTTTGATGTAACTTGGGTGTTTTTGTATTAAAATTTATTTTGGAAGTGCAATAAACCTCTGAAGGAAAGTTACATCCTCACTTGTCGTTCTTTTGGTTGAATTAATTAATCTCTTCTTGGGTGAAATAGCTTTGCTCTCACATTAGTGCATCCATGACAGGAGTTGTGTTGAACTTCTGCTCCAGACACTGTCTTTATTCTGCTCCGGTGTGAATACACAGTTGAGTAGGACAGTTGCAGCCCTCCTGGCTCCTCTTCTCCATCTCCAGCACACCAAACACTGCAGCACTCACCAACCCCCTCCTGTCCCCCCTCCTGTGGTCCCCCCTGTTGTCCCCCTTTTCTTGTGACCCCTGTGACCCCTTGCTCTGTGACAGCACAGCAAGAGGACCCCATGCTCACGTTGCCATAGTGATGACCTTGGAGGGCCCCCAGTCAGACACAAACTCGTCCACAGACACACTGCGGCAAAGGCGAGCGATCGATATTCTATTATACAGAGGGTGGCAAGGGGGAGGTGTGGGTGTGGGTGAGTGTGTGTGGGGGGGGAGTCATACTGCAGTGAGCTCACTGCAGAGACACAGGGGAAATTAGAGAGGGTGAGTGTGTGTGTGTTCGTCAGTGTGAGACTGACAGGAAGTGGGTGTTTATATGTGTGTATGTATGAGCTGGAGACGCTACATTTGTCTCTGGAAGATGTTTGAGCAAAATCTGAAAGTTTTCCAAACTTAAAGAGACATGTCCTAACTCTCACTGATAAAGGAGAGGTCATCATAGCATCCCTTCAACCCCCTCTAACATAACAGAGCTGTGTGTTTAGTTATAGCACTTGATTTGTGTTCCAGGTGGGCATTGAACTCATTAAAAAATAGATGACCCCTGTGGCACCAAGAAGACGCACAATTACAGTCTGCTCCCTCCAGATTAAAAACATGCCGCCCTCTGTTTTTTCAAAGAATATTTGCTTTTAAATTACTTCTATCTCTGAACACATAATTCAGATTCCCTTTCTGATGTCTAATTTTCCTCTGGATGTGTTCAGAGACATTGTTTCTCTCCTTGATTACGTGTGGACGAGGCTGACACATGCACAGAGTGGTTTGGTGCATCACCCTGGGCTGCTGCCAACTCTTCGCTCTTCAGTAGTTCAACATCATGCAGTTTGCAGGTTCAAGTGCAAATAAAGTCAACACTAGGGGGCGTCCCACCCCCAAGTTTCTAATCAAGTGTCAGCTTTGAGCACCCTACTGTAACAAGAAATTAAAAAGCCTCATACACAACAAGCCAGAGTGCATCCAAAAGCCAGCTCGACTTGGATGGATTGAATTTGAAATTACAACAGTGATAAGGAAGCCAGATAGACATATCAGTGTGCTTTAGTTCAAGAGTTAAATTAAAGAGTCCTGTGTTTTGACAGCAGATGATCTTAACACTTGCAGGTTTATTTAGTCTAAAATCAGATTAACGCTTTAAAATTTTACTTTTGATTCAGAATTAGCCAAAATAATACTTCTGGGGTTTAAATCAACTCTTAAATGTTTAACTCTGATATTTCAACTCTCTTTTTTTTGCTGTGTAGCATGTCATGTCTGATATTTACCTCCGCTAAGGAGGTTATGTTTTGTTTGCTAGTTTGTTCATTAGTTTGATAACAGAATAAAGTAAAAAGTTCAAAACAGAATTTGATTAATTTTTTTGATAGGTCAGAAAAGGGACAAGGACCTCCATGAATAGATTTTGGTGGTGATCTGAATTCCAATGTGGATCCAGGTACTGTTTAAAGGATTTGTTAACTCTGCTAGATATGAAAGTTTTCCACATTTTCACCAAAATCTCAATAAGTTATGAATGGATTTGATGACATTTTCAGGGAATATTGGTCATAGCACAAAGAAGTGATTAGATTTTGGTGATGGCCAGAATCCGGATGTGGATCGATGATTTTTTTTTACAAAGATTTGTCAACAGTGGGATATAGAGCAATTTTCCACATTTTTAACAATAATTTACACTACAATACTGAAAATAACTGGATGGAGGTTTGTGCTCTAGGGGCACATCTAGTTAGGAAATGTGGTGCAAAACTGAAATCTAAAAAGTTTGATATTACATTATAAAGTAAAATGTGTTTTATTCAACCTGTTATAAGCCACTCTCTCTGAAAAGCTCAGGCAGGTATCTTATTTTTAAGATGAAGAGGCAAAATAAGTTAAGTGTTTTGTATACTGGCAGATGTATAACTTTTGACATCTTTAAAGCGGTCATCCATCAGGACTTTTCAGGTGTATTTAGTCAAACCATACATTTTCAATCAATTATTTGACCAAATACACTTGTTAAAACTTTAATTTTGTAGTGTGTGTAGAAATGTTACCTGATGAAGGAAAATGCAGCTGAAAGATAACTTTGAGCTCAAAATTATGACAGAAAACCATGCTGTATGCTGTATATAACACAAGGTCACATAAATCCACCACTGCAACCCAACAATGCATTTATACATTTTACCACAGGAAGAATCACCTCATTTAAAAGGGTTAGGGTTAGGGTTAGCATAATTTACATAATTTTGTACAGTCAGGGTAGAAATTTAGCACTGTCCACCTGCCAAGATATAGTAAAAATCAGAACTTTTTTTTTTTTACTCAACTGATCCCGTATGTTGTGAGTGACCATTAGTATTTATTAGCAGGCCACAAGCTTTGACAGACAAACCAAGGGAAACCACTGCACCTGTTTGATGCAAAGGCAGTAAATTCCACACTTTTATCTTAAAAGATTTGTCATATTTGTTTTTCAATCGAGTGAGGAATCATATTTACAAATATGTCCAAGATATTTAAAAAGTCTGAGGGTTAGGGTGTCCAAACTTTTTTTTTTGCCACATACAGCAAAATATAAAGGCAAGGGGCCACATTGATATAACTCACCTAAGTGTATAAAGGTTAGTAAAACCAGTCCAAAACGTGTTGTAGAGTTTGCCCTTGTTGGCACTGGATTCACCCCTGGTCAATATGAGAACAGCAGAGTGCAGCAGAGAGGGAATGCTGTTCACTCATGCCTACTTTAAAAACAAAGCAAGAACAAACTGCAAAAATCTGCAAGGCTGATTAGTGCAAAATGCTTTATGAAGTGGGCCATAAAATGTGGCAGAGTGGAGCAAATGAGTGTAATTTCTGCTGCTATTTGCTGACATAATCCATTTGTCTTTATTTATCAGTTAAGCACAAGTGTCTTATACTAAGGTGGACCACATTTGATTTGACTTCCCTCTCCCATACCTCTCCATTAACTGAGAACAAACTGCAGGAAATCTCCTGGCTTTAATAAACAAACATGAAAGAGCAAGTCAGGGATTTTATTTGGGAAATATTCTCCTGAAGCTTCAGTGAAAAGGGCTTAGGTAGGTTACCATGGAATTTACTTGGAAATTTTAGGATTGCATGTGTGAAAGGGGCTCAAGTGAACATATCATGTTCAAACCCCAAAGTATATGAAAGTATACCCCATTCATACTTGCAGAAACCCCCCTAAAGTTACCAGGTTGAGCTACATGTGTGAATGAAAACAACAGGGAATTCCACCCAGAAATTTCCCTGCTGACCCTATTTTTCCACGTTAACTTCAAGGAAACTTCCTGCAGCGAGGGGCCAAAAGTGTGAACAAGGTCAGTGAATTATTGAGATGGGTCACGGGGTATAATCTAGGAAATATCCACGGTTACATGGAAAGAGCTTGTCTCCTTTCTTGCATGTCACTATCCCTTTTCAATCTCCAATTTCTTATTCAATCTGCTGTCCTGTCCAAATAAAGGGAAAAATCCAAAAAACATCTAAACAAATTGTAGTCAAAGCTGCGATAGAAAGACACACAGACAGATCTAGGTTGTATTAAATGTTCTAGATGTTTTATTGGTGTTGGTTTCATTTATTTGACACACATGTTCTACTAGTCGTGTATTTTTTTTTCTCTTGAATTTCAACTCTTGCAGCCATCTGAAACAGACCCAGCCTGAGACCACTGGCCCTTCACTGGTCTCCAACACATACACGCACACAGACCCGGGCCGGACCAGGGCATAGACTGACCCTGATCTGGTTATAGACCCCCCCCAGGCACGTGGACTAATCATCCCCACTCACCACATCACAGCACACTGCACCACATCATACCGGCACACCTGCAGTGACAGGAACCTGAAAGCCTTGGTTGGTTTCTTGTGTCTTTCAGTCAGAACACAAGTGAAAAAACCCTGCTCTGCTGTTACAGTTTCAGAGGAGCCTCCTGAAAAACCAGCAAAAATAACTGAAACCAAACAAAAAACAGAAAGGGAGACACATTGCGCGTACTTTTTTTCCTCTCTCACAAACAATATTGATGTTCTTCGTCATGAATGTCTCTCTCGAGCTGTTTTTCCAACATGTGTTTTTTTATTGTTTCATTTAAATTCAGTATAGAATTATATAGATTTCCTAGAGCACACAGAAAGATTGAGTTGTATTTACCAACTTGGGGGAGGGGGGTTTGGGGGGTGTACTGTAATAGTTATTAACAAGGACAATGGTTCACACAGTGCACACAAACAGAGACAAACGGGGCAGGAGGGTGGGGAGGGGAGGTGTGTGAGAGACAGACAGACGGACGGAGGGGGAGAGAGGGGGCACAGGATGCCATGGGGTGTGCTTTGTCAGGCCTAAATGAGGGAAAAGCAGCTCTCACATCCCCCCCCTCTCATATTTGAAATAAAAAAGACAGGTAAAATCATCAAAACCCCCCCTGTACCCCACATATTAAAAAAACAACAACACTGTGGCCGTCGAGAACGTAAGAGAAGGAAAAATGGATGCAGCGAGGACAACAGGGGAAATGACCACCCCGCTGGTCCTCCACAGACAGCAGACGGAGGCGAGAGGTGGCAGTCGAAGTGGTGTCGGCGGTGGGATTCTCACTGTGTGATCTTTATATCTGTGTGTGATTGGAGGACAAGCAAAGGGTTGGTGAGGAGGAGGAGAAGAAGAGGAAGAGCAAGGAACGAAGGGATAGAGAGAGAGAGACAAGGGGGGAAAGAGAGCTGGGGAGTACCAGGGAGGGGGTAAAGGAACTGGATGGCCCTTTTTTGCAGAGCATAGACACTCCCTTTGTATCCTTAGCTCGTTCAAATCTACATACACAATATGCAGCTGCCGTTTGGTAGATATATTGGTTTATGTACACAGCAGTGAGAGAACACATGCAAAGAGTATCATAGGAGATGGGGGCGGGGTCAATGTAGAAAGTTGTAAAGGTGCTTTTGCTGTTTTTAATCTTTGGGGCAGTTGTGATGAAAATTGCTTCAAAGCGGTTTCTGTCTTTAAGGGGGCGGGGCGTCTGGAGGTGTGTCTTGCCAGGGATGAAGTGACAGGGGGGAGAAATAAGTGGAAGATGGAAGGGGACCGAGCAAAGACACTCCATCGATCAATAGTATGTCTCTTTCTCCACCCAACCTGGAGTGCAATGAGAGAGAGAAAAGACAAAAGAGAAGCTCAGGGTTAATTTACATGTCATGCTTGACCAGGGGTTTAAAGTAATCACTGCAATTTACACCAACATTACAACGCTGTAGCTGTCAGATTTTTACACTTAAAAGACCATATTTAATATTCCATGTCATAGTAGATGTACAAATGAATTACCTGTTCTGTTCTGTATCAAGTTATAACAAATTATCTTCATGTATTTACTAACTTTTAAGTTGCACCTTTTATTAAAACTCAGAGTTCATATAATATGGTATTCTCCTTCTCCTTTACTGTTAGCCATGCTCTGTACAGAACTTGTTATAAATCATGTTTAAGTCACTTTAAATCAGATATCACAATTTGACATCTTTTGATCAAAGTCACAATCTCCCTGTTTAGTTGCCAAGATCCTTTGAATGCCTGTTTATGATGTGTTGTAAAGGAACAATGATGTTGTACAGAAGTAGCAGAGACACTTTGGCACTGAGATGAGTATCTGCTAGCATTTAGCATCAAGCTAGCATATCATTTATCATAAAGTTTGAAAAGACAAACAAAAGTATGAATTGAAAATGCAATAAGTTTGTTTGCTGTCTTCACTGTCACCCCTCCTTCTAAGGTTTAATGTGAAGTTGGGTACAGCCTTGTAGTCTGTAACGCTTGTTGATTAAGTCAGAGCTCCAGTTTATGGCCTCATGACTACCTGATCTGTCTTAGTGAACCTTATAACAGGCAAAAGGAAATTGTGTGGTCTCACTTCAGCTTTAGTTTACATGTCTTGCAATACAATGAAGTCACATTCTCCCAAGAGGCAGTCAGCAAGAACAACTACAACAAAGTTGTCGAGTAACTGATTGTCTTTGGGTGTCAAAGCTGTGGCTAAATTTTACACAGTATGGCTCATGTACGCAATGTGCTGCGCCTTTGGCTATAAAATTTCAAGCTAGGTCCAAAAGATTAAATATCAGGAGTGATTTGTGCTGATATCTTGTAAGTCCTCTTTTTGTCCACACAGAATATTCACAATAATAAATAACAAAATAAACAGAATAACAGAACTGATAATGGCATTTGTATCAATGACATTTCATTACTTCCCATCCCTAAGACCATGACATGTAACAAGTCGCAAAAAGTTAACAGAGTTAATGGTTATGGTTACACAAAGTTTCAGATATGTTTTCTTTAAATTTTACAAGGTAACCTAATAAGTCATTATTTGTGGCTTATTTTTTATGCCTAGCAAGTCACTTCTAAAAGAATGCTACTCAACACTAGTTCAAGCACTAGAACATTTCTAAATATATATTTTCCTCATAGTTTGTTAGATCAGGGCACCCAAACTAAAAAAAGGCACAATAGATGTGTATCACACAAAATTTCATCAAGCAAGCTGCAGGAATATTTAATTTTTGCTAACTAGGAAAAAATACAAACCTCCAGGGTTCCGGCGAAGGAGAAGTTTTCGGACTTCATCATAAACAAAGATGAGGAAGCTGTATGGGAATGCACAAAACCACCAGGTAGGCCTGTAGGAGGGAACAAGAATTAGACATGATCAAGTGAACATGTAATATCATGGCTCGTGAAGATAATGCATGTGGTAATAGCACTCACTTTAGAGGATACATCCTGAGTGCCACATCCATGCCTGGGCAGTAGGACAGGAAGGCGGCCAGGGCTGTCTCTTCAAACAGGCCAAAGATCAAAATTTTGTTCCTAGGCAGAGATACATAAAAAATGAAAGGGTGAAGAGGCAGTGCAGACATTCAGATACATTTGAGGTATCTGAATGTTATTCTATTTAGCAGTTTTGAAGAAAAAAAAACTTTTCTTAAAAAAATAAAAAAGATCAAAAGCTTATATGCACACTACAACAATGGGTTGGCAGACTTTTTAACTGTCCTAAAAATAAACAACAGAAAATACAAAAGTAATAAATCCCTACCTGGATGCACACATTCAATTTTCTATTCCATTATGTACATAAGTGATACCAGTAAGAACTTTGTTCTTTATTTCTAAACATGTAGTTCAACCTATGTCTAAGCATTAAACGTTTTTGGACTCACTTCATGCCCTGCTGGAACACAGAGTTACGCCTGGTCTTGCAGATGATGACATCAGCCCACTGCACGACCACAATACTGACGAAGAAGGCTGTGTGGCATGTGAACTCTACTATCTTCCTCTGCTCGTATGTCTGAGGGTTAGGAAAGGATGGACCAGAGGTTAGACAGAGCCCAAACACAAAAGGTAACTACAAGCTCACAAAAACTGCACACTTACCCACTGCTGGCCATAGCTGTCTTCCAGGTCGTTGACTGAGCGGTCGTCCCACTGAAGCCTGATGCCGACTAGTAGACTGGGCAGGAAACCATTTTCAGCCAAGATGACAAAGTAGGAGAAAAAGCCTCCCAGAGCCTGAATCATACCTGAGGAAAAAACAGACAGATTTTTAAGTTTAAAGCTCATTCAATAAAAAGATTCTGCTAGCTTGATACACACAGTATTTAAGAATATAGGGATAAATGACAGACCCAGAATATGAAATTTTACCAATTTGGTACATTTTATAAAGTGTGTAGAAGTTTACCACTGCTGTGGTAATTTATAAGAAATCTGCATTTAAGACGGCTAATTTCTCTGTTTTTGTTGCTGTGGTACCCAAAATGTATCAGTCCTGACTGTTTTAAATTAGAATCTTATTTAAGTTTATTTTTTTAATTATGTTGCTGTTTTTTTATCAATTAACATGATGATAATCACAGTATTAAACGCTACATTTTTATGAAAATAAATGTTCTGTCTCTCCAAATGTATGAGTACCATTTTTTACGATAAGCTAAGGATTACAGATGATGTTTCTTATGTCTCTGTTACAAGTAACACTTTTAACATTTTTTTTAATGATCTGGTTTTATCTGATCCTGGAGAGCCCTGCATTGTCCAGCAGTTAAGAATGAGGTTTGTGTTGTAACAGCTGTATGATGTTCCCTTAGACAGGGGTCTCAATCTCCACTTAACCCCCCTCCTTCCTCCCCATGGTTCCCCTGAGGTTTCAAAAATGTAATACAATTCAGCCAGGGTTTGATTTTCTTTTGATTTTATATTTTTACTTTATAGTAAAACAATCAAAATTCAGGAAAAAAAGAGTGACATTTAATTTTCTCATGTTGAGACAGTGTGCCTCTATGGTGTGTCACCATTCAACTAAAAATATCAAAGTTTTTTTTGTATTATCCAGCCTGACTTCAGTCTAGAAGAACAACATTTCACAGCCTGGATCAGAGGGAGAAATCTTTATTCTACCTACCAATTTGTCCATAGGCAATGCTGATAAGCCTCTCATTCACCAGCTTGTCCCTGAATGGGTTCCTGGGCTGACGCTTCATGATGTCGCTCTCAGCTGCTTCATAGGCCAGGGAGATAGCAGGTACCTGAGCGGACAGGAGGAAACTTGTATCAACAGGAGCTGTATTCAGAGAATGTTTGACAAAAAGAAGAAAGTGTTTGATTGTCTCTCACCATGTCAGTGCCCAGGTCGATACAGAGAATGGTGATGGTTCCCAGTGGCAGAGGGATGTTGACGATGATGAACAACAGGAAGGGTGTGATCTCTGGGATGTTACTGGTCAGGGTGTAGGCAATGGACTTCTTCAGGTTATCAAAGATCAAACGGCCTGATGTGAAGAAAACAGAGGGGTTATATCTGAAGCACTGTAGTCCAAAAAGCACTTTTTCTATGACCTTAACTTACAACTTAAGAATTTAAGGGACAAAACAACACAAGTAGGTCTGATCCACCAACATGTCCATATTTTGATGCTCTTGAAAACACCAAAGGGTTGAGCTCTGCATCATTTACTTGTGGAGAAAAGTCCAACTATTGCCAGAATCACGTCAACTATTTTTCCCTGATAACGCATTATTGCAGAGTAAATGCATCAAACCAGATAATCACCATTGTCTTTTTGCTACCAGTTATTAGTCTAATGTGATCATGTAAGCAAACTCAAAAAAATCATTTTCTTTTCCTTCACTTTCTTCTCTCTCAGTATAAACTCCTCTTGTCGTTTTTGTTCCCTGTCTTTCACCTTTGTCTCCTGGGTATTCTCACCTTCTTCAACTCCAGTGACAATAGAGGCAAAGTTGTCATCCAACAAGATCATGTCCGCAGCCTGTTTGGACACATCTGAGCCTGAGATCCCCATGGCAACACCAATGTCCGCCTTTTTCAGCGCAGGTGAGTCATTCACACCATCACCTGTCACAGCAACAATGGCACCCTGGGGGAAAAAAGAAAAGAGGGTTGAGGATAAATGCTCCAAATGCAGAGAAAGTGATGACGTATCCTTGGATCCTTTAACTTTTACCCAATCAGTCATCATAATTAAAACAAATCTTTCCTGGATGGCAGGAAACTTAAAGTCTTTCTTTACATAACAAAAAAAGTTTTTAATTAATAAACTATTGAGTAACTCTTTCAACAACTCTCAAACAACCGTAAGTGCAACTCCTCAGAGTTTTAGATTTATATTTGTGTTATAGAAGTTATTTGAGTAGATTACTATAGAGCTACTTTTACTTACACTTAAGTCACATTTATCTGTTCTTTTACTTGAGGAGTTTTTTGTACTCTTCCCAACCTTGGTAATACCTTATTAGGTGAATATTTTTCATTTCCACAAGAAATTTGTGGCTATAATTAGCTCAAATTATTTAAGTGCAATTACAATAAGTCACTGCTAAACAAGTTTGATATAAAATGAACTTTGACAGCCTGTAAAGTCCTGTCTGGTTAAAAAGTAGCTTCAGTTACTTTTGTTCCATGTTACTGTAAGCATTTGAGTTTACAATGTCTTAATGCTGCTATGATAAATCGGTATAATATATTCTGTCTTCTGTCTCCTTTTATTTTACTGAATTACAAATCACATTGTTTAAATTAAAGAAGCCTGCAACGAGTAACAATTCTGCTCCCTGGCAGTAGGAATAAAACTAATGCTTCCAAAGAAGTCCATCCCTACATTAATATGCACCAAAGTCTCAAAATGAGCTGATTAAATAATAAACAAAATGATACCAAGGCGATGTGGTCTTTCAAAAACACTCTCAGCAGCCCCATGACAAACGGAATTTTTATTTGAGTCAGAAACTCCTCCTGAGATGGATAACTACTGCCATCTGCTGGTGTCAAAGTAAAACACCTCTTCAGAGTTGAGCTTTCATTTACTGTTTCACTGTTTTTCAGCAGGAGAACCATAGTGTTCTCTTTGTTAAACCAATTTAAACAGAACTGAACTGAGAAAAAACTTCAAATTTTGTTGCTTTATTAACACAGACAACCAAAAATTTAAAGAACTTGCCTTAAAAATTGCTTTTCAGGGGATTTTAAGCAACAAGGTAGCAAGTAAGCAACACCTTGAGGCTCTGCCTGATAAAATGATTACTGCAGTCAGGAATTTTAACATTTTTATCACTGCTTAAGCTTTTTCCTTCTCATCTTGGATTCTCAATTATTTTAAATCAGTTTATTTTCTGATTAATACAATGTCACAATTAAGTTAGCAAAACACTAATTTTTTGCCTTCTTACAGAATTCTAAACATTATTTAACATATTTTGGCATTTTAAAAATATTTGATTGGGTTACATCAATCAGCCAGAGCACATCTGCAGCAGAATATTTAAATCAAAACAGTATTTTGACACACATATGACCTTAAAAAATACTGTACTTCATGCGATTTGAAAATTGCAGCAGGACATTTAACAAATGTATTGAAATTGTCAATAATAGTCCAGCCCTACTATTTATGCCCTACCTTGGCCATGAAGCTCTTACAATTATTTTTTTTAGATCTCAGCAAGCCTGTCCCTGATCAAATAAAGGCTTCATAAATAATAAATAACAAAGCACCAGGACATCACGGCTCAAATGAGGAATATTGAATTTACATGGGACTGAATTCAAGAATGTGCATGCATTCCTACCAGTCTCTGGCAGCCCTCGACAATAATGAGCTTCTGCTGTGGTGAGGTTCTGGCAAACACGATCTCTGTGTGGTTCCTCAGGATGTCGTCCATCTGATCCTGAGACAAGTCCTTCAGGTCTGTACCATGGATCACACAGGCCTTGGCATCCCTGAGCAGGACATTGAAACATGAATCATTAGCTACTATGTCTGTGTGTGTGTGAGTGTATGTGTGTGTGATCCTGTCCTACTTTTGTGGGCCTTTAAATGAACTGCGGTTACCTGGGGTTGACCTGGCTGACAGGAATGTTGAGGCGTGCTGCAATGTCCTCCACTGTCTCGTTGCCCTCGGAGATGATGCCCACTCCCTTGGCGATGGCCTTGGCTGTGATTGGGTGATCTCCAGTGACCATAATGACCTAGAAACAAACATTACATTTCATCAGGTTATCTAAACTAGAGCACAACATCATTAAAAGAAACATCAAGAGACAAAGAGCTCATAAATTCTGCCTCACCTTGATACCAGCTGATCGGCATTTGCCCACAGCATCAGGCACTGCAGCACGGGGAGGGTCGATCATGGACATGAGGCCGACAAAGCAAAGGTTGTCTGTCTGGAAGTTGACATCATCTGTGTCAAAGGCAAAGCCCTTGGGATACTGATCCTCTGGCAGCAACAAGTGGCAGAAACCTGGCGGGAAAAGAATTGTATGATGTTAAATGTGTGAAAATAATGATGTTCTCCACATCAAGTCTCCACTACACCCAGGATATAATCTCCGACCCTAAGAAAATAAAAATAAAAATAATTGTGCATTTATTTTCAATTAAAAAAAATGCTTTGTGTTTCATTTATTTGTCTAAAAGATTGTATTAATATATTGTATGCAAGTATGTACAATTTTAGTTAGAAATAGTTGCTGTTAAGTATAGTCAGAAAATACCCATCTACATTTACTTGCATAATTGTTGTAAAAAAGTGAAAGCTTTTCTGTGAACTGGTACTATTTTGTGTAGTTTTAAAAAATGTTTTATTTCTACCAAACTACGAAGGAAGTATTGTACTTCTCTACATTCTAAAAAATACCTGTTACAGAGTAAAAAAAATGCTAAAAGGGGCACTCAAAGCCTAGAGAGGACAACCTGAAACCTGACAGTTGTTTGGCTGACGTTACCACATGTTGGTCACTAACATTTAGGGAGAGACTGATCCCACTGTACAGCAGAAATTGTTGCATGGCATGTAAATATAAACTTGCATCTGTTCCTAAACAACCTGATTAAACTCACATTAATTCACATTTTCTGACAAGTCATTATTTTGAGTAAACCTTAAATAAACTACTTTTTACTTTTTCTCAGTTAGATTTACAGACACATAATCATACTTCTACTTGAGCATATTTTATTGAGGAGACTGATCTGTTACTTAAGTACAACATTTTAGTAGCCTCATTAACCCTGCTGTAAAATATTCACAACTATTCCAAATTATTTTATTCCAAATTATATAAAAAATAGATATTTAAACTGACATTTTAGACAACTTTTTTACAACTTATTCCAGTGAAACTGAATAAAAACATGTGAGAGTGCATAAAAATCCACCCAAAGAATAAAAAAAAACATTTTGGTGACACTCAATATCAACAACTACTTTGTATGAGTAAAGTCTTTTTAAAGCTTTAGAAAAGCATTTATACACACTTAACTGACATTTATTAAGCATTTATCATTGAGCAATAATCCTTTTTATAAACAAAGTTATAAAAAATATTGATACAAAAATAAAGCATTACTCATATGCTTTATGATTAACTTATTATTTGTAATGCATAATCAACAAATTAATATGTAATGCATAATAACCCAGCTACAAATGCTTCATGAAACAATGACAAAGCATTGGTAAAGTTCCAGTAAATACTTTTGTCCTCATTTATTAATGATATTTTAAATTGTAATTGATATGCAAGCTAATAACTGTTCAATTGATGATCATTAAATCACATAAACCCTTACCAAAACCCCAAGCAAATGACTTACTTATGTATCAAAGAATCACTTATTACCATGTTTACAAATTAAAAACAGTAAATGAAAGTTATACAGATTGTGAGTTAGTATTTCCTAATGCTTTCCAAATGTTTAACTAATGCTTGCTTGTAAATCACAAACATATTTCCAACTGTGTTCATAAACGATAAATCAACGACTAATGAATGCTTTAAACATGAGATTGATGTAATGACTAGTAGTTCAACTAAAGGGATACTGTTAAAGTGATATTTCTTAAAAAGTAACATGATTAATTGATATGTAAGGTATGCTCCCTTTAGACATATGCGAACATTTTGGCATCTGACACTACCAACTAACTTTTGTTGAAGCTGTTATCTGCTGATACCAAACTCATGCTGAATCTTAAGTTCATCCCTAATAATATGACTAATGACTTGAATGCTGACTAATAATGACTCAACTAGACGTTTAATAAAATAAGATCCCAGTTTTCTCCACTAAACATATCCCTCAACCTTTTTTTGTAATTTACAATTTATTCATCTGTACCCAGCACTCGCTCTCCAAGTCCTCCCAGCTCCATGTAGGCATTCTGGAAAGCTTCCTTCATCTCCTCGTCCATGGGCTGCTCTTTGCCCTGCAGCAGGATGGTGGAGCAGCGGTCCAGGATCCTCTCGGGTGCACCCTTCATCACCAGCAAGTAGCGGTTGTCATTAGGATCCTCTGTCTCGTGCACTGAGAGCTAGAGGAGAGAGTAGGGAGGAAAAGGGATATGATGTAATGAAAATTTGTGTGGAATTATAAATAAACAACTAAGGACTTGCACTTATACATACTGATAATTGAGAAATGTTCTAAATGAGTTAGGATATGCTAACTGCAAACTTTATCTTGGCTTTACTGCCCTTGCACCACAAATGAACAGCATACAGTGGAGAGAAGAAAACCCTCGAAGCTTTGACTTAACATCACCCATGCTCATTAGAAATTAGCACAATGGCTTAAGCATGGAGTTTGCAGCACTTGAACAGCACATTACAACCATCACTCAAGACAAATCTGTCCTGGTTCTTACCTGATATTTGTTTGTGGAGTTAAAGGGAATCTCAGCCACTTTCTTGTTCTTATCCCTCATCACTCTGACAGAGCCACAGGACAGCTCAATACACTTGAGCAGGGCTGACTCTGAGGCGTCTCCAGCCACGTCTCTCTTCAGGATGGGCAGTGAGTCTTGTCCTGCTTTAAACTGAGCACGGTTACACAGACCAGCAACACGGGCCAGAGACAGCCAGGTCACTGAGCTTTTGTCAAAAGAGGCGCCTGCATGGGGTAAGAAAAGTGTGTTTTAGTAACCTTTATTATTTAAATGGTTGTTGAGAATGTATTTTGTCTGCAGTGCTTGTTTCCCCTCTGCTCACTCACCAGACTGGTCCTCTGTGGTGTCAGCCTCGTGGATCTGGTTGTCAAACCACATATGGGCCACAGTCATCCTGTTCTGGGTCAGTGTCCCTGTCTTGTCAGAGCAGATGGTGGAGGTGGAGCCCAGTGTTTCCACAGCCTCCAAGTTCTTCACCAGGCAGTTCTTTTTAGCCATACGTTTGGCAGTCAGGGTCAGACATACCTGCACAAACACACATTTATAGTGTCAGTGGGCTAATTATCATCAGTGTTGAGGGTAACATGTTATTATTACTACTCATTTCTGTAGCATGCCTTTGCAAAAAAAAACTGTGCCAAACAAAATTATGAAATGGAACATCAACTGAAAAGGTACTGAAGCATCACTTCCTAAGAAACGATATAACATTTTTTTTTAGAAAATAATGTGCCAAAATAAGGCAAAGAAAAAAACAACAAAAGGAGATCCTTAAGACATTTTGTTATGGTGTGTGGACTTACAGTGACAGTGGCCAGCAGCCCCTCAGGCACGTTAGCCACAATGATACCAATGAGGAAGATGACGGCCTCCAGCCAGGTGTAACCCAGGATGATGGCCAGGATGAAGAAGGTGACACCCAGAAAGACGGCCACACCAGTGATGATATGGATGAAGTGCTCGATTTCTTTTGCAATGGGGGTCTTGCCGGTCTCCAGGCCAGAGGTCAGAGTAGCAATGCGACCCATGACTGTGCGGTCTCCGGTACAGATGACAATGCCACGAGCTGTGCCTGGTTTTAACAATGAACACAAAAAATGCTGAACCTTGTCTGAAGTCGCAGCAATAACATTTTAGCACTGGAGCAAAATTTGTCACCACTTGTTACTTTTACACCAATTCACAGACATGGGAGTAAATACACATATGTCAAACTACTGCCATGGTGACCATACCTTCCACACAGTTGGTGGAGAAGAAAGCAATGTTTCGAGTCTCCAAGGGGTTGTCATGGGTACAGTCAGGTGACCTGCTCTGGGGCTCTGACTCGCCTGTTAGTGAGGAGTTATCAACCTGAAGAAGGACAAAATAAAGACCATGTTAGAGGGTAAAACAAGAGACCGGACTTTGAATGTGCATGCATACTGAAATCATGTGTGTGTCTGTACCTTGCAGCCGTGGGCAGAAACCACCCTGATGTCAGCGGGGATCCTGTCTCCTCCCTTCACTTCGATCAGATCTCCAGCTACGACCTCTTCAGCATTGATCTGTACCTTCTCGCCCTCACGGATCACCAATGCTTGCTGAAGGAAGAAAATAAGTGATGGTTAGGAAATTTCAATTAGTGTCTACAAATAGAAAGTACATGTGTCTAAACGTACAGTCAAACCAGCAGGGTATTTAACATAGTTAAACTTTTAGTTTCTAAAAGTTGAAAAAGTAAAAAAAAGACATTTGAAGCTTTCCAAACAGAGTCTATTTAAATTAACTTTCTTGTAGGGAGTGCTTTTGAGGAAACCATTTGCTTACCTGAGGTACCATGTTCTTGAAAGACTCCATGATTTTGGAGCTCTTGGCCTCTTGGAAATATGAGAAGCAACCAGTAATGATGACGACAGCTGTTAGCACAATACCTAAGTACAACTGGAGAGAGATACAGAGAGAGAGAGAGAACAAATCAACATCTATTCACATCTACAGCACGTTGACTCATTGACACAAACAAAACAGAACAAATATATAGAGAAATTTGAGGCATGTGGATGCTAGTTGTATTCAAAAGTGAAAATATTGCATGTCAAAAATAAATATTGAACCAAACAGCTTAATACTGAGACCTGTTGTATCCCTGGCTGGCGTGTATGTATGTGTGCCTGTACCCATTCTGTGGCTTTGTGAAGCATTTAACTGTTGTTAAAGAACTATATAAAAACAGAAAATGCTTTGCCAATGTGTGATTGATGTCTATGCTTCCGAGAAGGAGGGCCCACAAGGGGATAAAATAAAGCAAAAATAAATGCATGATGGTGTACGTGGGTGAGCTGACACTCACATTGTCTCCTGCAGGGTCGTCCTCAGTGGCTGCCTGGATGGCGTAAGCCAGGAAGCAGAGGATGGCGCCGATCCACAGCAGGATGGAGAATCCACCAAACAGCTGGCGACAGAACTTGACCCACTCAGGGGTGGTGGGAGGGGGGGTGAGAGCATTGGGACCGTCCCTGATCAGAAACTCTGCAGCCTTGGCATTGGTCAGTCCCTGAGAGAAAGACAGGGGTAAAGGAAGGTGGAGTAAGTAGAGAAAGGGGGGTCAGAAAATCAACTAATCAGGCATTTGTCTTTTGTTGGAGCAGGTTGGAATTCTTATGTGTTTTTTGAACAGGTGAACAGTAACAAACTACATTTATCGTGCTACTGTATACATATTTTTTATGTTCTTGTGCTTTTTGGAGTACCTTTAAGACCAGAAATTGATATCTACTTAAAGGGATAGTTCAGTATTTTGAAGTGGGTTGTATAAGGTTAATTTTAATAGTTATTAAAAGCCCCTTTGGTTTGGTTCACTCCTGACTGAGATGCATGCAGGCTATGTAGTCTGAAAAAGTAGTATCAGAACTTTTTTCCACTGGATTGCCAGTGGAAACGTAAAGCATTGGTCAGTACTGTGTACAATCACCCAAATGCTTTAAATTTGTTTTGACCTAAATTCAGTAAATCGCACGGTGCTCCTGGCTCTATCTGCAGTAATGCATGGGCCAGCTATCCATGCCACTTCTTACCTCACAAAACTCATCAAAATCACAGTGACTTGGTCATTACTATTAAATTGACCCTCATATGGCCCTGTTTAAAAACACTGATCTGTTCCTTTAAATATATTTAAGGTAAGCAATGCATTTTTATTAGAACTTTACATGTCAATTCCTTGTTGATGGGCAAAAAGCTTGCACCTTAAATACTACTACTTCTCAAGAAACTATAAGAATGTTGTTATTTTCAGGTAAAAAGGTTTATCGTGATAACTGGTGATTAGTCTTGATACTTTTAACTAGTTCAGAATTTATAAGACTCGCTCACAGTGGTAGCTGGTAAAAGGTAACACTTATTTATAAAAAATTTAAGTCATAAAACCATAAAAACATGTTACCAGCTCAACAGCAAAATACAGAAATAGCATTAACAAAATGGCAAAAGGAGGAAGTCAGTGTTCCATCCATATTGTAAACTGACCTGTTTGTAGGCTTACATTACCCCATGGCTGTAGAGCCAGGCAACTAGTCAAGTTTTAATCTAAAATAAAATTACTTCTTTCCACAATTATGAAAACTGAGTGATTGAGATTAAAAAATAACTGTGCCACATGACACGTTGAACTTTTTTTTGTCTTTTTCCATTTCTATTAGCATTATTTTAAGGTATTTTCATTTTTACATATATATTTACATGTAATGCCCGTCGTTTAATGTTCAAAATGAGTGTTAAAGGCATATAATAGCATGTGGTGTGGGGTTTTAAAATCAGTGAGTTACTGTATTTAATAACCATGATCTCAACATCTATCAGAAAAAATCATGTTTAGGATTTTTGCAAAAATCGAGAAGCCCTTCATGTAAGTCAGTAGTACATAGTGACAAAATGATTTAACATTTCACCCAGAATTTGCAGTTCAATTGCACTTTACTATAATGGTGTACCTTCAACTAAACACCCTTATTTTGGATTCATACTTCATCGTTATTTTAGTAATGCACATAACTTATGCACTTATAAAGATTTAAATCAAAGTGACTGAACTTGAGTTCAATATTTCTTTGTGTTTTTGGTCTTCTCTATCACTTTTGTGTCCAGAGGGGGAAGGACCATCAAAAACCATGATTAAAAAAGGCTCTTGTGCCATCTTGTGGTAAACTGTACAAACAGCCTCTTACCGCAGTGAGCAAACTGTGGGGACTACACACTCACCTGGACTATGTCAGTCTGGTATTTCCTGCATACTTCCTCTACAGACATCTTATGTTCCGTCTGAAACAAACAGAAAGAGGAAATAATCAGCTCTCTGCGTGGTGTAATGTGTTCTTTAGTTGCAGTTTTTTGCATACATGGAAAAGTTTAGAGAAAATATTCTAAAAATAAAATGCAGTAGAGCTTAACAGTTACAAAAAAATGATTTTTTAGACTCTGAGCATTTAAGAAGTCCATAAAAGTGATCAGTGATCCATGCATGCAGTTCACCTGAGAGATATGAGTATCAGGGCAGCCAGATTTGGCGACCCAGGTGTCTGTTTCTTGAGCTGGGATGTGTGATCAAGGTGACGTCCTTTTCTTAGCACGTCACCACTTACACCAGCAAATATACAATTATGTGGCCTGTGTAAGAAAGACTGTGCTTCTCTCAAACAGAGTCTGTGTCAATTCACTTTATTTTCATGTGTAATGAATGTTTTTAGAGTTTTAGATTCCACCCGAAATGTATGGATGGTATTACATATTTTCAAAATAATTTCAGATTAATTTCGTCAGATTGTCCTTTTGACTGACTGACTGAAAAAGTGAATTGGCCTCAAACAAATGTCATTACAAATTCAGTTCCACAATTATTTAAATAAAGAGAAAGACGTTTACTTACAATGGGCACTTCCTTCTTCAGGTCATCCATGTCTTTGGGCGCCCCCTTCTTGCCCTTCTTGGGGGATCGGTCATCTTTGTCCTGTGTGGTGGCAACGCGGTAACTGTCTGACCGCCCATACTATAAACACACACATGTTTTATACATGCCTTTTGACTAGATTAAGGAGATAGTGGCCTGTGGGCCCATGCATTTTAGCCTTACTCTTCTCTTGGGTTTACATTCATATTATACCTTAAAATAATCATCTTCTAGAATAAATTTACTTAATTACCTAATCTTTGAAGCATTCATATTTACCTATCTCTGACTGTGACAGAAAAAAAGCCAGTGGGCTTTATTGAATTAACTGGAGGATTCTCTTTTAATGTAGACTGAATGATGTTGTAACCTTGTGAAGTGGCCTTGTGAGGTGAGGTAGCCAGTATTTCTCAGAAAGTAATAACACCATGTCTCTCAGTTTGCCAGGAAAATCAAAGATGAAAAGCATCAATTTAAAGACCGAACTATTAAAGACGGGGCAAGTGCATTACCCTGGTAGCTCTGGTGTTCTCTGAACAAAGACACGACATAAAGAGGGCACAGCATTAAAGCCTGCCCTGCCGCCTGCTCTGATCTGCCTTGATCAAATAAGTCCTGCTCAGATGTCCACAAGGGCCTGATGGAAACATCAAACATTAACAAGTGCAAACGCTTTAACCCAAAGGTTTTTACTAATGGCTCTTTTGCCTTTTTTGTATCAGCTAACAGGCAGCACTGGGGACATAAGAGAGACAGAAGAAGCAGATAAAAAAGAGTTTAGACACATTAAAGTCTCTCTGGTAAGATTTTTAATTCAAAGACAAATCCTGCATGCTAACACAGACACACCAAACAGCCACTCTTGTCTTGGGTTGGGAAATATGCTCAGTTTTGAAGATATTTTTGTATATATTAAAAAAAAAAAAAAGCAATAAAACAAAATTATACAGTTGACAATTATATCAGTAAATATCAGTTTAATGTTCTGGCACTTATCAACTTCATCTTTTCAGTGCTGAATGAAAAGTTGAATGAATTGATTCCTTAAAAAGTAGCTAAAAAGATGGCAGGTCTAATGCACTTAAAATGTAATTTTAAGAAAGAAATATTAATAATTACACACTTTTATCCATTTTATGAGCACCCATATGCTTTTTCCACAAATAGGAATTTTATTTTTCTGTTATTTTTAATGTTAAAATCGACATACTAAATTTAGCGACTACACAATAATAAAAAAAATAATAAAAGTGTCTGTGTCATTTTGGCATTTGGTCCATGTGGATTTAACCCAGAGGTCTTTAACCGTTTTGTTTTTACAGAAAATCTATTGATATGTATGTTGTGTGTTTTCATTCAGCAAGAATAAAAATACAATTTTTAATACATACTTCCCAGTCCTACAACTCTCCAGCCTTTTTACTACACTTGTCTCCCTCATGAGCTGGCTAATGTTGCAAACAGACATAAGTAGACCATGAATAACCCTCAGAGCAGCACTTTCTTGTCCTTGCAGCTCTTAGTGTAACTCTAGCTTGTTCTCCTAAAGGAGAGCAGCATGACCGCTGGGCCACATCAATATAAATGTCCCTCATCAAGAGTCAGAGGTGGCATGCAGAGGCATTAATCCCTCTCAGGAGGTGTGTGTGTGTGTGTGGGGGGGGGTCCCAGGGGGTCCCAGGGGGTCCCAGAGGAAGGACCCCACACTGACACAACAGTCATCAAGGAAAGTGCACATGGTGGCCAATCAATACAGTCAGATATACAGTGATGACACAAAGCAGAGGGATGGAGTCCAGCTGATATGGAGGGACCATAGTTTACCTATAGACTGACGGAGACATCAATATCTATCAACAGATAATCCATGGCAACAATAGAAGCAAAGGTTTGGACTTTAATGAGTAATTAATTAAGGCTGTTCTGTTCTGCACAAGGATCTAAAAATCACAGAGAAAAACAGCACCCTCTAGTGGTCCAACCAGACAGCTTCACTTTCATAGACGTGGAAGAAACAGGTACAGGCAGCGGGGCCACATTTGGGTGTCTGATATCAAAATACGGATATGGATTTCAGTCATCCTTTAAAAAAAACATTAAAGTATGTGTAACCTGAGCAACACTTGATTTAAGGTTCAGTGTTAAGCAGGAAAATGAGGATGTAACACCTGACCTCTGAGGTTCTTCCTATGTCTGTGTAATATATGCAGATTCAGGATATACTGATTTATTTTCAAATAAAATATCGGATAAGACACTGGCATCTATATCATATGATAGGTGAAGAAGGTTGATTATAGTAAGAATCACTAGCAGGAATATCCTTACTAACCACAAGTAAACTTAACTAAAATCTTTAGTGTAAATTCAACAATGATTTTATTTTTATTGAAAAAGAATTTCCATTTAATATTTGTTTCATTTTTCCTCATACAGATGGTTTAGTTCATGTCATATTTTATAATCACGCTATTGTGCAGCTGGCTGTTAATAAAAGTGCCTGTCTAACACTGGACAAAGTTGATTAAATGAACTAATTGGGTTTATTTTTGTTATAACTTCACAAAAATTCAAGATATTTAGCTAAAAAAAAAGATGTGATGTTTGCTCCAAATCTTGCACTCTTCATTCTACCTGCATCTAAGTAGACAAAGTCACTCGGACAAAACACACACACCTGCAGTGCGACAAAATGTGACTACCAAAGATCAACTTCCCACTGCATTCCCCACCTGAGCTGCTCTTGTGCAAAGTCTGTTGCGAAATTACCCGTCTGTACCTGCTGAAAATTTAATGCAGAACAAGGACCTGTGTTTCAGGTTTGTCATCATTAAAAGGTAAAAAAAAAAAAACTTCATGAGACCACATGTGGAAGTCAACTCTCACTCACATAACTGACATAATTGAGGTAAAGAACACGATGCTCAACGACCACTTCTGAATTCAAAGCAAACAATGACTCCATTTGTTCAAGCATGTCAGGTACAGAGAGTGGCATGTAGGTAGGCGTGAAGGAGGGACTGTAAACACACATGCATGTGAACACGCCTACACAAATAGACACGGAGCTGCAACAAAAGGGCAGGTGAACAAATCTCCTGCCGCAGCAAGACTGGGCAGGCCTGCTGAGGCAGAGGCTGCATGAAGCACACACTGATGCAGTGGAAAAGTACTGCTGCTGATCCCCCTCTGAGGCTGACCCAGGATGTAAGTGTGACTGAGGGAAGCTGGAGTGATAGTGCTGGACAAGTTTCAATTCAAATACAGTTTTGGCTCCTATGATCATGAAAATAAGATAATCAAGAATTAGGGTATCTCTGTGATGTATGTTTTCTTGAATTTTTTTTTTGTTTGTTTGTTTGTTTTTTTGTGAATTTTTAATGTTTGAAGCCAGGATAGCTGCACACTAAACTAGACTCTGTGAGACCTTCAGCCTGAAAAAAATGCTTCTTTGGCATTGAAAAGCATTATGGGTCTTTTCTGTGTATCTCAACAGTTTCGATACCCAGTGTCCCATGTTTAGACTTATTTGCATCTTTTTGCAAGTCACCTCATAAGTACCATTTGCCCATTCCAACAACTTCCTGTAATTCTCATATCAGAGTCAAATTTCTTTAAACTTGCATACCTCAACTTCTGCCTGTTTATTGTTAGTGGTTTGCAAATGTGAACATTTCATGCTGTCATTTAGGCTGAAGTCAATGCCATGAACCATCACCCATAAAGGAAATCATCAAAAAGAAGCTTCTATAACATTTCAAGTATTCATTTGATAAACTACTCTGACATTTCAAATTCAAACTGCAAACTACTGTTCATAAATACTGTTCAATATTATTATTTCAGTGTTTTCCCAACAGTCATTTGGAGCAGTAATCACTCCAATGCAAATTTCTGCCGCTCCAAAATAAAAGCTCAAAATATATCTTTTATGGAATGCACTGTGTGTGAATGTGGGTAACTATTTGCAGGCCCCATGCCTGAGAGAAAAATTAAGTGAAAACTCTGTGTATATTTTCACTTGTTTCTTCTTTCAAAAGAGTTTAAGTTTAAACTAGAGCTGTATATAACATTCAATACAATAGCCACAGTGAATGTGATAAGTTCTGGGAAGAGAGGACCAGAGGCTAGGTTATACATTTTTCCATAAGTTGTCAAGAGATTTGACAAATTTAAGAGGAAACAAATTGAACAAAAAAAAGTACTGTGATGATTGACATTGAACTAGACACATTTATAATACTTCACTCTTCCCCTTGCAAGCCCCTTTGACTTAACGTCTTCAGCACACAGCATAATCCACATTTACTTTTACCTGAAGCAAAGCAGTGCCAAAACAAGGCTTGTTTGTAAAAAGTGAAGCATTGTCATTAAGTATGCACATATTTTTGGGGCCCTTTAGTGCAATTACTTTAGGACAATGAATTGGGAAATGATGTGCTGAGAGGAGAGCCCACCTTGAGGTCAGACATGAACCTGGGCTCCTCATCTTAAAGACAACAGCTTCAGTGCACGAGGTGCAGCAGTAGAATGACGAAGCTATGGACGCTTTGCATTTTACTCTCTGGTGAAGGCCAAGCTACAATGGTCATACCATTGATGAAGTAAGATGATTCTGTCAGCCACCCTCACATAAACAGGTAACCATGTTGTGAAAAACATCTGAAACATCAGAATTCAAACTGTTATAACTTGTATGCACCCTTTAATAACTGTTAATTGACTGTACTTCATTTCATTGTCAAAGTTAAGGATGCACCATGTTATCTGTATGATGTGGTATTGGCAGATAATTGCTTAAAAAGCTAAATATCAGTATCAGCAGATATGACAAATTCAGTCAGCATTTACTGATATTAAAATCCACAAACTTGTACTGAATTTGTTGAGTTTTCACTTATAAATTTTAATAATAGTGTAACTTTCTGTTAGCAGTTTGGTAAATCACATTTTTTAAGCCTTTTAAATGGCAAGTTAGGCTTGATTAACTGTTAAAACACACATTCTGCATTTAGGGTAGGTGCAATAATAATAAAAATAAAAAATGTTTTCGCTTACGTTTATTTACATATATTGCAATTGGAATAGGCTGAAGTACGTTTGGAGATATCAGCATATCTGCATATTGCTTATCATCACAAAAGCAATATTATGCATCACTATATAACTATACAAATAACATATACATTTTTAAAATGCCATGCAAGCTCAATACAAAGCTCCTGCATATTCTTTAGTAGTATTAAATAGTCTTAAATTTGATGTTTTAAAGCTAAGGTCACAGAAAGTCTTAGAAGGTCTTATTTTTACTTGTGAAAGGTCTTCAGTTTTAGATGGCTTTGTTCTGTCAGTATACATTGGTTTATCGTAAAGGCTGCTTCAGAAAACACCTGAAACCAGGCTGCAGCGCAGTACAGCAAGCATTATAAAGTTTCTGTTCAGTAAATTAGACAGGGCAACATGCCACTTTTTGCCTGAATTGTGCAGCCTTACTTGATATTAAATGAGAGAAAAATAGCCCCATGTCTCTTTGAAAGGATCAAAAGTAGTAAATGAGATGGAAATTTACAAATTAAGCCTCTTATCTGTCGTCAAACAGCACCACAGTCCCACAGCTGACAGACTGGCAGGTGTGTGAGTCTGCATTTGTTGCTTTCATGTTTTTGTTATGGCGAGTTTCTCCCACAGACGATGAGGAAAGCTGTTCTTGTGAGCATATGCTCGCTAAATAATCAAAATATAGACACACACAGGTCTCACTCATTCTTCTTCTATCACAAACACTAACACAATAGAAGTAGTTGGCAGGGAGATGGAGAGGAGTGCCAAACAAAGCGATAATTGGCAATGTGGTGAAAAGTAGAGTCACACAGAGATGGACGTTGAGGGGGTGGATGACAGACAGGACTGGGCACATGGAAAGAGAGACGGCAGTGGGAGGTGAGAAGCAGGACAGATAAAGAGTGAGAGAGGTTGGTGTAGAGGGGGGCTGATAGAGAGAGAGGCTGTTGTCACCCCCTCTCCTTTGCTCCTAATTAGATATTGACCAGCGGTTTTTGTCTGCTGGCTCTGTGTCAGTGTTTGACCTGCAGTGACCCCACTCTAATAGATTACACAACCACACTTTATGGTGTTTGCGTGTGTCACCTTGAGTAAGTGTTGTCATGTGCCACTAGATTATGTTCTCACTTTAGGTTGTCTGTGCTTATGTGACCCTGAGAGTGCGTAGGTTTGTGGATATGAATGAGTGGTAGTAAGTGTGATTCAAAACAGACAGGCAGGTTGCTGATTTATCTTTACGGTATGTTGAGTATGTCGAGTACATTTCAGTTCAGAATCTTTGCTAATGAGTTAAAATCTCTCCTTTTCTCTCCACCCCTTATAACCCTGTTTACACTTAAAAAACTAGGGATGTATATTTCAAGTGAAATTACCCTCCAAAAGTCACTCCAGAATGAACTGGGCCATACATCTAAGTTTGTTAGCTTGATGCTAACACATAATGGGGATTCACATTAACGGGCTAACAGGAGAATTGCTTTGCTATAATTCCAACTTATGAAATATGTATATTTTGGGAGATAGGATTGCATATCCATTATGTCTGCCAACCTTTTGAGATAGGTTGTAGACATTCAGCCAGTGGTCTGTTTCCTGCATATCATTTCTCACTTTCTCTCATCAATTTTAAACACTAGCCACTGTCCTCTATCCAATAATGGAGCTACAGTCCAAAATCCTTTCAATTAAGGCCCCACTTTAGCCAAAGAATGCCCTGTCTTGTAGTCAAATTAGATTCTGGTGATGATCCAAATCCAGATCTAAAACAAGGAATAACTTGGCTAATAAAGGCCTTAGCAGAGGTTTGTGTTGTATGGACACTTCTAGTTACTTCTTTTGGTTTTTATGGTGGTTATAAAAGCTTTTAGTTGCACTACTGCCACTGTTTGCCATTGATGTCAAATGTGCTGATAAAAAATCAGGACTACACAATATGATGAGCATAACACTGATATCAGCAAACAATGGCTCCTAAAGTTAAATATCATAATTGACAGATGTAATCATTCCTGATGATATCTGATGCTGCTAAATCTGTCGTACATGAAGGCTCAGGTTTGCAAAGTTTTAAGCAGAATAAAAAGACCAGCTCCAGCTGAAAGTGCTTTATTTATATGCCATCTTCTTGAACTTGTCAGTACATTCTGGAGACTGAAGTTTTCGGTCTGAAATAAAGCCAGTTTATTTTGTTGCACATGAGAATAATGTGTTATGTTTCATTTTGAGGGCTTTTTTTTCCATTAAACCAGCTTTCAAACCTATGGATCAATGCAGATAATTCATTTTGATCTGAAGAAACTAGCTCAACATAGAAAGGGCATATTTTTGCTCTGTGCACTTCAGAGCTCACTATCAGTCAGCTGGTTGTTATGCTGTTATTTCTCAAATAGGCAGATGGAGCTTGGGTTTAATGTTATTGTACATGGAACCCAAAGGAATGACGAATTTTCAGAACTGAATGTCTATATTTAATAAAAGGTATTTATCATGGTTATAAGACATATATATGTGTATATATATATATATATATATATATATATATATATATATATATATATATACATATATATATATATATATATATATATATATATACACACACACACACACATATATGTGTGTGTGTGTTTGTATATAGATATATATATACATTTTTTGTCTTTATTCATGTTTGTTCCTAAAACAGACTGTCATAAAAAGAGAAACAAGTAAAGGACAACTCTTTGTGTTCTCTACAACAACAACAACAACAACAACAACAATAATAATGATAATAATAATAATAATAATAATAATAATAATAATAGGGCTTACAGAATTATTGACTGACAGCAGTATAAACTGATGTTTGCCCCTTTTACAAAAAAAATCTGTCATCTGCCAATAATGTGGCAAGACCAGATACCAGTTTCAAAAGTTAATCTGTTATGTCTGATCTCCTTGATTGGCAAAGCAGACTGAATAAAGTAGGTAGTGGATAATGGGACTGATGAGCAATAAGACAAAAGATATTGATTTCATTAGCAAGTTGTTATTGATTCTCAGCTAGAACTGTTTTTTGATTCCCATCCCTGAATAGAAGTTAGAAAAACAAAAGTTTAACTGGTACTGACCATTGGCTACATTAATATTTCAAACAATGGTATTAATGTATCCATAAAAACATGTCCATATAGTACATGAGTATTAGTGTTGGCTTTAATGAGTATGAGAATATCATATTTTGGCAAAACCCCCAAAATATTATGCACCCCTAGCAAAGATAATGGAAAAATGTAGTTTTAAACTGAGACAACAGTTAATGAAAGCATTCCAGTTCCTAAGAGCAACTGACAATCATTGTTCATCTCTGGCAAAAAAAACTATGAGAAAAATTTAATTCTTTAATCTGTAAACCACCTTTAAATCTCTTATTGAATTCATTTTCTGTTCCCTTTTAAACCCGTAATGTTTCTATGTCCTCCATTTTGATGGTTAAATTATTCAGCAAAGACAAATGAAGGCTATAATTTGTAAATGTAGCCTTCGAGTTCCTTTTCATTTGCAGAACACATCAATAAGCGCCGCCTGTGTGAGTGAGTGTATGTGAGTGTGTGTGGGTGTCCAGCTGTCTCGCACAGCTCTGGGTAATGTAATGAGCCCTCTGTGTTCTGAGGAAGGAAAACAGAGACTTGTGGCTGGAATTACAGACGCTCACTCTCCCACAAGCACCCACACAGGCGGACTGACAGACTGATGGAGAGACATCTCTGACATCATCAGGAAATGGAAACATCGGATGCTCCTCTATGGATTGCATAGTTTAATCAATCATCTCCTGCTCCATAGCAGCTTATTAAAATCTCATTAATGTATCAATGATTCAGAGAAAGAATGCTTCATGTGTCTGCTTGTGTGTTTGATTTGCTCATTAATTACTCTGCGGGCCTGCTATGGCTGACTGAAATGAACCTGCCGTCCTGATGAGCCCCTGTATGTTTGGAGGGCAAGTAACCATGGTGACCGGCACGACCATTGGCAAAGCAGCCCGACAGTGGCCTGCTGCTCTGAGGATCCCCTGATGTGATCCATGTGAGCAATAATTGATGCATCTGTAACTGGACACTGTACTCACTGCTGTATAACACAGACAACAACTGACTCAAGGAATCAGAGTGTTTTTGAGCGCCTCGTGTCTGTGCAGGCAGAGGTGAGTCATTGTGCTGGCTACAGTCCTTATGTGCAACGGCTACACGCACTGCGGCAGAGAGAGCAAGGCAGTGAATGAGAGAGCATTTGGTTGTGAAATAATATGAAGAGACACAAATGAAAAGGTATAATTGTGTTTTTAAGCAGAACCTGCTTTCCAAAATGCTGTTTTTCTGTTAGAGATGTAGTTTCTAACTTTAAATGACAGAAAATGATGAGTTTAAGCATGTATGAAGTTGTTTGGTTGTCTGACCAATCAAGGTGCACTGATGATGGGCGTTGCCATATAAAGAGTTCATCAGTATCAGTTAACCCTCAATATTCACATTCATACACATTCACACACTACTGACACAGCAGTGGGAGCAACTTGAGGTTCGATTATTTGCCAAAAGACAAATCAACATGTGATTGTAGGAGCTGGGGGTCAAATCCCCAACCCTCCCATTGAAAGTTGGCTAAATCCATCACTCACCCACCATTAATAAGCCTTAGATAGATTAAAGAAATAAGATGTTTATATTAATTGTCAATTTCAGCCAGGAAGTCCTTGATTTTCAAAGCTGTGATCGGCTGTGTCATGCTCTTGCAAATGCAGTGGCTAAGCTGCAATAAAATATGCAACATGCTTACTGTCACCATGTTACATCAAAAACTGATACTCAAGGAAGTGGGACCTGCAACTTCTTATTTCCATACTGTCTCTGTATCTCATTCATGTTTTTGCTGAGCACTGCAAATGATGTCTGAATGCTTTGCAAGTAGCTTAAAGGCCACACCACAAAGTTCACTTTTTAAGAGCTTTTCTTCCTAATTAAGTGAGATTCACCAAGAAACAAGAACACTGAATGTTGTTCAGTAAAAACAATTAATTAAACAGCATCCTAAACTCAAAACAAGAAAGAAATCAAGAAGGTGGGCAGAGTTGACTGTAATTGGGCACTAGTAGTTACTGTATATTGTATATATTTTATACTGCCCCTTGTGGCAGATTTTTCAAACTGTACCTTTGAAGACAAATTGGACTTGGGTGCAAGTAGCCTGTTAAGTCCAAAATCTACATATAATGAGGCTGCCATCCTTAAAGTTGGCAGCTTAAATACAAACCCACCCTGTGGTTCCCATATGATGACAAAACCCACTTGATTTCACCCTTAAACATTTTTTCTGTTTGTGTCCTACATGTAAAAAGATCACTGCCATCACTTTATGAAACGCAGGAATGCCAATAAAACATATTCTGTGAAAATCATGCACTCTGAAAGGGCTTGTCGGGAGTGGTATCTCAGAGCAGCACAGGTAGTGGCATGCCCACTTATGATGAATGTATTTTTTTTCCTCCTCTTGAAAGGCATGCACAAGGAACTTTTATTGAGACAGTGTTGGGCAGGCTACTAACAAATTGTAATATACAAATTTTTACTCTTTGCTCCCTTTAAAAATGAGAAAATTACTTCACTTGTCACTTGGTATTAAAAGGAACCAGGGGTGGAAAGATGACTGTGTAGGTTTTCATTCATTTAAGTCATTTTTATCCAAGGTTTCTTGTAAAGCGGCAACTGAAACTTATACAAGTCCAGTCAGCATTTAGAAGCAACCTCAGACATTGTACTCAAGTAAAAGTACAGTTTCTTTAGGAACATTTTACTCAAGGACAAGCAAAAGTAGTGCTCCACAAATCTACTCAAGTAAAAGTAAAAAGTACTTCATGTTAAATGTACTTAGTATTTGGAGTACATTTTCTGTCAAGTAAACGGGATATCAGCTGGGGTGTGATGAGTCAATAAGTTGTTTGTTTTAGTATAAAACAAACAGTATATTTTCATTTGATCCCAATATCATAATGATAGTGTAGGACTTTGCTCTGTCATACATAACACTACATATCTAATGTAAGAGTAAAATGTATCATGTACACTCTGAGTTATAGTTTCCGCAGAAGTGCACAGTGTTTGACCCAGTTTAAAAAGAATGTAAAATATATGAACACAAACCAACAATATATCCCGATGAATATTAAATATCTGAAAATTCACTGCAAACACACTTAATGTTGTTGATCTGCTGGCAGTTCCAAAATGTGGTAAATCCTTGAGGACATCCTCTCATCGACTGATCAGGTATAGAGTGTTGAACAAGTATTATTACATTTTAAAGTACTGCCTTAGTATTAAGTATCATGGCACTTAACTTAGTGTCAGTATTTGGGTTAAATGTTTGTGTCACAGTAACAGTAGCTTATGGAAAAACTGTATTTATTCTGTATTCTTTATGGATCCCCGTTAGCAGCAGTTAATGCATTGGCTACCTTAACTGGTTCAGCTTATCATTTACTGTTTTTAACCAGTACTCAGATGCTCTGGAAATGTAACTATGTACAGGTAAAAGCACTGGTTGAAAAACGACTGCAGAAGTAAGTACACAAAAAGGAGCTCAATTACAACAACTTCAGTGGGTACTAATAGTTACTTTCCACCCCAGATTATAACTAAAGACTTAACTGCTAAATTACTTGTTACCTTTCACTCCTCAAAAAACTGATCTACAACAAATTTACATTAAGTTTTAAACAGACATCTTCAGCTCACTCTTTCTTCTCTCATGCTCTACATTGTAATGAACTGTAAAGACTTAATGTAAACACGGGCATGACAGCAGCACACCTGGGACTAAAAGTAGTTCTGTAACTACATAACTTTGACTAGTTAGTATCTGTCATAGAATACCTTCTCAGAAATTGTAATTCCTTGCACTACAAGTTACTCAAAGAGTAATGCCTAACTTTGCACACAGACATACACTGAGGTATATAGGAAAAGCTCTTGCCCGTGCTTTTTCTCTGTTGGACCTGTATGAGGAAGTGGTTAATGGGTGGTGGAAATACTGCTGCACTGCACAAACACAAATTCTTATTTTAACCTCCTGTATCCACCACAGTATTTGTCATACTTCCATATGAGGCTCCACTCCCATTACGTACAGGGCAGCTCTTTGGAAAGATCACATTGACTCCTCTGCTCTGGTCATTTGATGCCTGCATCACGGACAGTCATACTGCGTGTTTTGAGTGTCTTATGAAAATCACAGTTTGATTTGGATCATTTAATTAAAAGTCTTCTTGATTATTTATTGTATTTCTTTTTCTAAATTAAAAAGTGAAAACCATATGTGGAATCATTCAAGGGAAAGGAAAAACTAACCATTAAATATGAGCATGAACAACATTTTGAACAAAAAAAGTATAAATTCTATACATGACACAAGTTAGATAGAAATATCTTAAATCCACTTGACAAATACTGCCTTATTCGTCATTATGTAATGATCTTTAAATATGTACTATGCAATATGGTGTGTCTATTCGTGTCTTGCATGCATGCGTAAGTGTAACCTTGCAAGGTCATTGGGCCATCTGCTGTATCTTGCAGCAGGATGGCAGGCCTCAGGGCCGGGGGGGTTGGGTGGGAGGTAGTGGTGGTGGTGGTGGAGGGGGCACAGGAGGGGGGAACCGAGGGATGTTGCTCTTGGGATTAGCTAGTCTGATTACTTCAATGGATTAGCCCACTGTGCTTCTTCCTCTCCCTGTTTTACCACTCTTCTATAAGTAGCATCCACTCTCTGGAGCATTGACTGCCATCTGCATGCTTATCATAAAGGCCTGCTTGAGCAAAATAATTTGGTGAATGTGATCAAAAGGTGATGACTAAAACAATGGATTAGATGGTTGTTTTGTAACTGATGATCAGTATTGACGGCCATGTAGAATAGACTGTAAAGGTATTTGTTTCACTTATCTGTAGCAGCCTTTAACAGGATAGGCAAAAAACTCTGCAGGCTACTTGTCTTTCACTGTTACAATACAGAAAAAAATGTTCAAACAACAAACTTCAGATAACAATGTCTAAACAAAGAGACCAGATAGTCTAAAATGTTCCTGGAAGATGCCAACAGCGCCTACGACACAGTCTAACTATCCTGTGTCAGCTAAAATTAAACACTCCAGATACAGACACGTAACAGATTGATCTGCTGGACTAGTGTGTGCGTAAATAGATCATTGTACTGTAAAAAGATTGCGTCCGCTTAAGAGCTCTAATCTTTAAACCACACAAACACAAAGAGACAGAGAGAGATTAACTCTCTTTGGCTCTCAAGTAATCTGTGTTGTGCACTCAACAAAAAAATAAAAATAAAAATAAATCATAGCAAGAATCATGTCCCAAACTGAAAATCTCAATTTAAACAGTAACCTCCCCTTGTCCTTACTCTTCTCTGTCCATCTGTCTATACTGTCATCATCCTTATCTGTCCACTGCTCAAAAGTGCACAGTGTTACCATGCATCTGCTATTATTATAACACAATCTTCATCCCTTTGAGCTCGGCTGGCTCTGAGGTTTGTGTATCTTGTTGTTTGTAAGTATGCAAGCGTCTCTGTGAGAATAGCCTGGTCTAGATTAGCATTGTAAATCTTGGCTCCTTTGGCGCTTGTAGCCAACATGGCTTCTTGCCATGGTGTGAGAGAGGGCACCTTAGGACTCTTCGTCTGGCAGCTGGTAACACAGAGATATGTAGATGTGCAGGCACGCACACACACAGCTGTTGACAACACGACTAAACCCAATATTCATTTACATGTCAGGCTTTCTATCACGTGCATAGCTTTGTGATCCCCAAGTAGGATCTGTTATGTTCAGAGTGTCTGAATGGATCATTCAGCATGATAATTTTGCCTCTATAGGAGGATAAAACTGTTCAACATGAGTGTAATTACTGCAAATGTGGTAACTTTCAGATGCAGCAAGGAGTTTGGTTTGAACAAACCCTTCTCCACTGTGACAGTCCTTTGTTATTTTTGTGCTTTAGTTGATTCAAACAGGCCCACACACAAGCATTTACAGTCACACACTTCACAAACATACACACATCACCAGGACAACACCCTGAATTAGTCATGTGGTTGTAGTCAGGCAACCTAACCCCTCCGAATCATTCTCATTATGGGAGAACCACACATAAATGTTGGAAAACTGCTCAGAATCTATCACTGTGTCGACTGTAATCGTGTTTTAAAGCAATGTAAGGGGGAGACAGCTCTGACCTTTTCTTTTATTAGCATTACACAAGCTGCTACTGAGCTTACCACCCAGGCCTTTTCTTGCAGTCTCACGCTAGCATGGAGGCTAACTTCATGCTACATGAGAACTGTCCTTCATCAGTGCGAAGGACATCATCCTCATTACAGTGGATTTCTATTGATCAGAGACCCTAGGGAGGCCAGAAGGGGAACAATGGAGAAGTGTTTCAAAGGGTCACCATATTGACCTTAACTGACCCCTAAAGGCCACAGGACCAACAGATCCCAGCAGGCTGTGCGGTCCGAGAGGTCATGTGTTCAGACTTTTCCTGTATCAATGTGTTTTTCTATTGGTTCCTGAAGAGTGTGGGACAGATGAGTTGTGGTACAGTGCAGCCTATCAGCATCAGGCAGCAGGTGCAGTGGGGAGGGATGTGCAGCACTCTGCACCAAAGTGAGGGCTGGGCCTCTGCAGAGGCCACACACATTGAAACTCCAAAAATACATACAAACATCCTTTGACTTCTTCTCCATCTCTGCATACGCTCACTATTCGTAAAACAAAAGGTCGTTCTTATAGATCTCCATCAGGACAGAGCTGCTGTTCTTCTCCTCTGTCATGCTGCATTCAAAGCAGCTCAACCACACCCCTGCCACCAGCCTGCATGACCTTCTAACAAAGCCTCAGTGTTACTTCTACACCTTCATCTCTCTTTAATCCTTCATCTCTCCTGGGGCAACCACCCACCTCCACCACACCCTGCCCCACCATCTTGCTCAGCATTCAGTCTATATTCTGTAAAGATCATCTCTCCTCTCCCTATCCCATCTGCCTCCTCATCCCCTGATAACCAATCCCACAAGGCTCAGCGAGAGGAAACAGGAGCCATGGTAATGTGAGCTTCAGGTCATTATCCTGTAACAGGATATACAACTGCTCAGCCCTCCCCCTCCATAGCTTCATCCATCTCTTTAAATCCTTCTCTCTTTCTCTCTCTACACCTACAGACCAGTTACTACTTATCTGCCCTTCTCCTCTCTCTCTTTCACTGTCCCTCTTGCTCTTTCAGCAGTGACACCCTCCCCCCTATTGATGTCACGTGTCTGAAGGTGAAAACCAGCAGTGGATCCGTGTGTGCAGTCTTTCATCAGCATCTCACTTTACATTCCTCCTACAGCCTCAGACACTGCGGTGAGGCAGATAGAGAAACCATGAGCAGACATTAAGATGTGTGAGACATTTCACCAGAGATGCTTTGCCAAATAAAGTCTAACTATCTCTGTGCCAGACTTCATGTGCCAGTTGTCTCTCTTCAGTTCCTGGCACTTGCACAAGCTTTGCTCTATAGCATCACTGCTGCCTCTTAACTCAGTCTTCTCTGCGTGGCTCCTTGAGCCAGCCTATCACAGGTCTTTACAGGGAATTTCCACATCGCAGGCCCCGCCCCCAGTTTGACGCAGAAAGCACGTCGCTAGCGATGCCCCCTGCGGCCTTGGGGAAGGACAGCTGGCTGTGCCATCGCACAGTGCGACAGTGCGAAAATTCACATTAGAAAGACAGAATCACAGAGAAAGAAAGGTAATAACGGGTGGTGCGTGATATAAATACACTACACTGATGAATCCTACTCTCCATCCTCTCCTCATCCTTTCCGTCCTTTTCCCTTTCAGGGTGACCTCAGAGCTTACCGGGTGGATCGCTATAGGGTACACCCTTCACAGCTCGCCAGGGACGATCATATTCTGTTTTATAACACTAAACCCCCTGAGAGCTGTGGCGTGTTCCGAAATGACACCACACTCTCCCTCTTTCCCGAACTTCCTCACAGCAGCAGCGGCAGCACATGCGTAAGCACTTTTTGCACTCCCATCCTTTTTGACGCAGTGCCCACTACAGCTGCCATGACACGGACCAGAGACTCTTTCCCCCTTCATCTCCATCCTGTGTGCCGGCAGAAACATGTCAGCTGCTGCGTGGGCCACATCAGCTGGTGTCAGTGAGATGACACCGGCATGCTCTGCCGCATGCTCCGCTGTCTGCAGCGTCACGCCACCGCATCATACAGCACACAGTCCGCGGATGGAGATTAAAAATTACAACTCTGTTCTGCAGCATGATGATGGGGCAGAAATTGCGCAATAGCGCTCATGACGAATCTGGACTGTGATTTTCCAGCAGTCTGCTCTGGTTATTTCCGTCATGAGTTTATGAAATAAACATCAGATGTGGCGCTTTTAAATGAAAACTCTGTGAAACTTGAACACATCGTCGTATGCTCTTGATGGGCTGCACGCATCGCTTCTTTAATCCGTAGTGTGCGTAAATGTGCTCACTGTTAGCGATTATCATCCCCTGTTATGTCATAAATTAAAGGGGAAATAAGCTGGTGAGGCGCTTATTCCCGGTAACCGCATTATGACGCATGGGTCATCGAGGGTGCCGAGAATGAGACTCCTCCATTGAAGGACGCGGAGGGGTTCAGCTCAGCATCTCCCCGGTTATCAAGCAAATGATGCCCCTGTAATATGCGGGAGCAGACCGCATAGAGGTTTAAAGCACAGCAGAAGGGGGGGGCAGTGAGGGCACGGAGGAGGTCACAGCACACTGTGATCATTCATCACTGGGAAAGTCAGGGAGCATCACCCCCTTCGGAGCCTTAACTTATTATAAAAGTCTAATAAGTGATATGTTAATGATGGGGTGATAGAAGAGGTCTTTAACACATGTGCCCTCCCCCCTCTCTCCCTCACCAGAGCTCACAGTAAGAATAAACCGATTAGGCCTACCATGGCTGGCAAGGTTATAGTCAAAGTAAGGCCTGTCACAGACCTACAGGACATGACACACTGACAGCCTCTAAAACACGCAAACCGCCTCTACTTCAGACACTTTAGCAACACTTTCACATTCAAACGCATATTATTAAACTGAATGAGGGTGTTAGACTAAAGGACACGAGCCAATGATACAGGTCCAAACGAGGCTAAAGTCATATCAAAGTGAGCCCTTCAATGACGCTGTTTCTATAGCTGCATTACACACAGGCTAGTGGCTACATCAATTTGTCGCAGGCTAAAACACGGTTCTGCATTAGAGTCAATGTCACACAGACAAGCGGGATTTCCATGAAGGAAAAATGACATCATGGCTAATTTCAAAGCTTCCCCTCGCGAGGAGGGAAACATCAAAGGCTACACCGCTTCACTTCTCAGGCCACTTCAGGTGGGCTACAACGCAGTTTGAAAAAAGTTGGAGTCGTCAGTCTTACCCCCATGTTGGCGCAGTCACTCTTCTCCTCTCAGGTGATGCACGGCTTGAGAGGTGTCAGCCCCTCACGGTGAATTTATCAAAATGCCTTTGCCTTAAAGAATAAGAGAGAATATGCTCAGTTTTTCAGGGGTTCGTACATGAGAAAAACGAGGGAAAAAAGACGGCAGGGAAGTTATGAATTCGTCTGCTTTGAATTGAATAAACTGTCTCTCAAACCTTCAGAAAGATTCGGCTACAATCTCTCCCCTCCGTGAGACGTCTGTTAAATGAAAAGTTGCGGTCTCAAGCGGAGCATCACGCGGGGGTCCGCTTCCTCCCTCTGCTCTCTGGTACTTGCGGCGAAAGAGCGGCGATACTAACGAGCCGCACTGCTACCTTTCTCTCCACTTGATCTCCCTCCGCGCCTCTGCCAGCTGCCGCAGTACTCCGCTCCTGAAGCTGCAACACTCCGCCGGTGGAACAAGCGCCGCCTCAAGCAAATGAGGAAACCGAGGGGACAGAAGCACCCACCCACCGCTCAATGAACGAGCCAATCACATCTCGGAGCGTCTCATCGCCGATGAAATCGCCCACCAATCAGCTTCAAGACAGTCTTCAAGCGGGCCAATGGCATGCCAGTTCTGCCCCTCCTGCTTTACTGCAGATTTCCGAGGCTTTCAGCCAGCAGCATCGCGAGTCTCTAGGCTGAAATTTTATAAAAATGGACGCACAAGGTTAGATTTTAGTTGTCGTGGTTGTGTTTGTTCATCATGTAATGTATCCATGTACGTTCAAAGTGGATTTGTGTGAATTACTGCATGTAATAAGCACCCTTGGATGTCTCATCGGTCGTGTTGGTCCTGTCATGAGCATGTTGTGCACCTTCTCATGTCACTTCAGCAGTGGGCCAGGGCGAAGCAGACAGGAGACAGACAAACAGCCATACTGAGAGCGTGCGTGTATGAGAGTATCATCTGATTCAAATACTAAAGGTGAAATTAGAAATTTTGCACAGTTCAGCTTTCATGCATTTTTGGTCAGATGTAGACCTGCAACCTCATGGCCCATGCATCAGCAGGTGGACTATTTTGACACTGCAGAGTCAGCTGTTTCAGCTGATGGTGAGCTGCACTCAGTGTCAGAAGTCAAACACTGACATAGGTAAGTGTACCTGATTGGAGGCAAAAAAAAAAATACCTGGCTTGTTTAGCACAAAAATGTTGAGTCTTTGTAACTGTACCTCAACTTGACATTTATGAGGGCAAGTGTAAAAGATGATATATTCACCAATGGTTTGTGGGATTGGCTCCTGCAGCCGGCATCCACACACTGAGACAGGAATGAAGTGGTAAAACAAATCAGACTGTATTCCTTAAATACTTGACCATCATAAAAAAAGAGGCAAGAAATGTGTGAGTAAAGATAAGGGGAAATATCAAGGGCAGTGGACAGGTAGTAAATTGTTAAATGAACAGGAAGTGAATCAAAATATATTCAGACTGTAGAAACGTAACAGGAAGATGACCTGCGTAGTGAGAGGACTCTGGCCCTATGCAGCAGTAAGTGGCCATTGCAGGCCTTTTGGTCACGTTTTTCCCTCTGTGCTTCTGTTCACTGAAGGGACGGTGCAGCAGGGAGAGCACACGCACACATACAGGGAGAGTCGCTGAGATGACACACACACACAAGGATGCATGCAAAACCGTGCCTTATTTGCAAGGGAAAGCTGGTGTGCCTGCAGCTGATTGCTGCCATGCCTGACTGGCTTCCTTGCTTTGGGCCCGGACAATGACCACGCATCACTGTGAGACCCCCTAGCATAAGGATAGGGTTAGCTGGGGGTTAACAGACAGTCAGATACAACTTTCCTCAAACATGCAGCGGGAGCATTTATTATTCAAGCTTTTACAAAACACTCAACAACAAAGCAGTTATTTTTCATGCATGTGGTCATTTAATGTTTTGTTTTTATTTTCCTGGCTTTCTTGAGCCACCAGATGGCTGGGTTAAAGTTTGGAGGATGCAGTCTGTTGCAATTTGTAAATACAAAGCTTAATATCACTACACTATTTCAGTTGAGTCTGCTTTTTGAGGAAACATATTTTTTGAATGATAGGCTACTGCATATGAAATAGGTTGGTGCTGGGTGTTAACCTTCTTCTTTTTATGCTCAGTAGAAAATTAACTACTTATTTACTACAAAAACAACAGATTATATAAAGTACATTACAGATTTTAATAACTGTAATAATTAGGTTTTGAAAAAGAACCCTTGGTGGTAAACAGAAATGGTATTGTGCTGAAACATTAAAACTGGACTTTGTAAATGGACATGAGGTTGTATGGTCACTATTACCCATTCACACCACATCTACACACCTATGGTGGAAGTTGGGATGTAAATAATTATAAACTAGTTCCATTCATACAAATTCTGGCAAACCCATGATGCAGCAGTGAAAGCAATTTGAAGTTAAAAGTCTTGCCCAAAGACACATCTGAATATGATGAAGGATATCAATACACCAGTATCAATACAACTGATACCAACTGAACAGAATCACAAGAGTGTTTTGGTGCTTTGTAAGAGTACCATTTGCCAAATATTACGGCCATAGATGCTTAACCTTTTCTGCCTTTTCTGCTCATCTTGCACAGTCTCATTGTCAGTGTCTGTAATCAGGCAGATCCATCTTGCCAAGCTCCAACCTACAATGATTGTGAGCATCCCAAAGCAGCACGGCTCAATCAGTCTTTTGAAGCAGGAAGAGGTGGGAGTTACAAGCGAGAGAGACGACAGTTGGAAGTGACTGCTCATGCAGAGATTAGCATATATGCCAACAGCTTCACTGGCAGTTTTGTCAGATCTGGGTCACATTTCTTTAACAAATGAAAAACAAATTACACTGAAAGCATTTCTCAACGGAAAGGGTATATGAGCTCCATTTCCAACATTGCTCTACAAAATTTCTAATGTTTTGCTCTGTACACCATGCAGTAGCTCCCTGCCACTACACTATCTGATTGGCCTGTAATTAATGTGTTTGACGGAAAAATCATCATCATCAATCTGTGTTTTTCTGAAGAGGTTATAGGTAAATCACATGGCATACTAATGTTTTTGGGTCACCAGATTTGAAACAAACACAAGATTCTTGTGTCCTTTATACATTGTAACTTCATCAATACCATAGGATACAGATCTTATCTTTTTTCATATACAGGGGTTCTCAAACTTTTGGCCCATGACCTAAAAATAGTGCCAGAGACATGTGACCCTCATTTTTTCTTGAACCAGACCCATATATCTTTCTGGCATGTGCATATTTAATGTAAAAGTTGGCTATATTATATGATTTTGTTTCAGTTAAACTAATTGTCTGCTTGTATACAGTGCTTGATATTAACTTTTTTGCTCGCTGGCTTCTATGGCTGATGATTTTCAAAAGTTACTGGCCCTTTGGCATTTGAATAAGGCATAGAGTCAGTGCAACTATGCACAAAGACTCACTAGTGCATAAGGAAACTAAGCCATTATGCATACATTGGGGGAAAAAATTCCCCCTTTTATTTGCAGAATGGGCTCACTGAAAAAGCATTTAATACCCAGTGAAGCAAACAGCAAAGCCCAGTCTGCTGAAAATCAACCTGCATTTGTCAGGTTTGCAGGTGTTAATGTCAAGCCCCAACAATATACAATTTAAAATAAAATCATTACAATTATTTCTTTTTTAAAAAAGGCGTCTTGAAACCCCTGCCAGCGCTTCTGATCCCTGTTATCAAAACTACTGGTCTGTAGGATGAATGCCCTACTTTCATTATAAACTAGTTTCATATTTTGAATTATTTATTTTTATTTTTGTTTTGTTTGCATCTCTGAAATGCAAAGACATGCATGCTGTATAAAAAAGACAGGGATTATTACAGATACAGTCTGATCCTGAGGCCCACAATACTGTTCACAAGGGTGACTTTGTCAGTGTGGTGCTGCTAATAAAGTTATTTTCAATCTCATTTCAACCAAAATGGCTGCCAGTAGTATCCTTTCTTAACCTCTGTCATACCTTCATGTTTATCACTCCTTGCTGCCTTCCCCCATCACTACACACACCCCTGCCTTGCAGTACAAGAAAGGAGGGGAGAGAAATATCCCCCAATTCCTGATGGTCTCCACAGCAACAGCAGTCAGATGACCTTGTCTCCGACTTGTTCTGCTGAGTCAGAAATGGAGGGATGGGTGAGGGGGGTGTGATGAGGAGAGAACAGGAGGGAGAAAGACAGAGAAAGGGATGAGACAGAGAGAAAGGTGGTACTTATTGTTATTCTAACTGATTCTCACTCTAAATATTGCTCAGTGCTGTGTCATACTAATTTACATGAAGCTGATTGTTTGTTTCTGAGTGTAGCCATCCAGGCCGAACCCAGCTGGGAGAGAAACAGGGTCCTGTGTGTGTAATAGCATGCACACTCAGTGATTTTGCACGGTATGACTTAAAGGTGCAGTATGAGTCAGAGATACAGACAAATATTGTACATCATGAGGTTCAGTTTCTGTGGTCATCTGCAGGGTTAAGGAAAATGTGTGAAATATTTGTCAGGAAAGCTTAAATAGAGAGTGTTTTTTAGTGTGTTGTATTACATTTAAATATGTTAGTTAGCATATGAAGTAGACAGCCTCAAGTACTTGAAACAAAAGGTACTTCCTCATGTGTTATTGGCTCTACTTGTCTTGTCCAGTCTCTGCTTAGCTTTGGTAACGGGAATGTTATTTCCCATTACAATATATACCTCCATATTACCTCCTTAACTTGGGTGGAGTAGAAGTGGCCTGGCTGAACAAAATTACTGTTTAATCTAGCACAACGATATTGCTAGACTTAGAGGTGATAGTGCCCTGGGTTTTCAGTCTGTGTCTTTTTGTCACAGCAAGGAGAAGAGTGTTGATCCACAGATGCTTGCCAGCAATCAGACAAAATAGAGTTTTAAGTACAGGTTAGTTTGGGAAGTCAGCAGTGCAGAACCAGTAATAAGAGGGGTTTGATTGCCTTGTTGGACCTCATACGTGTGACACACCCAGAGACACATCCTGTCTGATCAGTCAGCGGTCTGCAGGGTCTTGACGTCACATTTTGATTTTTGCCCCAGCCCACTTTGAACCTCACCAGAGGTGATAGCAAATGAAGTACCAGGTGCAACAACCCAAGTCCATTAAGACCCTAGACGTGCATTTTGAAAACCCACGAAATCAGTGGTGAATAACTGCCAAAGAGTCTCATTTGCCCTACCACATTATGTCATTTCATCATCTCACGGTGCCCCTTCATCTGTTTTTGCAAGGAACATGAGATCGGTGCACATCAGCATTGTATGCCTGCATCAACTTAAATCAAAGGATCATAGCCTGCCTTTCAATCATCAGCAGGGTGAGAAAAACAAAAACATGCACATGGACAGACATCCTCCTCATGTGCTCAAACTGACCTTAAAAGTTGCTCCCATTCTTTGCAGTGATTCATACTGGTTAAATTATTAGGCTCCATTGCTTTAAATATTAATCTAGAGCTATAATCTTTTGGATATTGACTGGATGACAGTCAATTAGCTAACAAGTAAACGTAGTATGATGTATTCTAGGTCTGCTCAGAAATATGACAATTAGGTAAATATAAGGACTGTTATCATGATGTGTTCAAATGCTGCAACTAGTAAGTATCAGCTTTTGATGAGTAACTTGAATTACAGTTCAGAAGTAAAATCTGTTTGACCAATATCATATGTGTAAAATGAATCTAAGGGTATTTCTGCTTAATTGTTACATCAGTCTGGGTGAAGGATACAGTTTAATTGCAGTTTAGTTTTGCAGTGCAGGAATGCAGTCAAGAATACATGTATTGTCACTGCCAGGTTTTAAGCCAATCAGTTTACACAAGGAGAAAACATATTCTTTTAAGGGTACACATTTTGGACTGACTGCCAGCCAGTCATGGGGCCATTATACAGAGACAAACAACCACTCACAGTAGCACTGACACCATACTGACAAATCAGCATCACCAGTTAACCAAGCAAGCCTGTTTGTGGTTTGTGAGAGGAAGCCTGAGTTCCTGCTCAGAATAGATCAATCTCCTTTGCGAATGCAAAGTGTACAAACACCACTACAATTTGGACCAGAAACTTTTTGGCTGTGAAGTTATTTTGCTAACCCCTGCATCACCAAGCAGCCTTGGCTAGCTTTCAACAAATGGGCCTCTGGGACAACTTAATAATTCATCTTACACCGCTTAATACATTAAATAGTCAAAAGTATGTGAACAAATCAGGCAGCAACCCATAGGGCTGAAAATGGAGGCCCATGTGGAAATGTTACATGTAGTACCCTAAGATATGTTTTTTACAGCCTACATAAACATATTTACAGCCTGGTCCAAACAAACAGCCTCAGTCTAAATATATACTTTTCTATCTGTTCTCTTATTGAGGATTTGTAAATACAGAGTCGCTATTGGTCAGATGACCTTGAGTCTCACTTCAACAAGGCCTCTCTGTCTGTGGGTAGGTTGAGCTACAGTTCTGTTAAGATGATATGAGCAGAATGTCAGCATTCATTAAAATGCATCCAAAGTGATCCAAAGGCTCCTTTGATAATCAAATGGCTGACGTCACATGGCTTCATCCAATTCGGTTATGGGACGACCAGACTTTGCAACTAGAAGTCCTCCAAGAGCACAAACCTCCACCAAGGCATTTCCAACATTGTTGGGTGACTTCTTGTAAAAAATGTGGGAAACAGGGTGCTGGTTTGGCGGAGTGGTAAGCAACCAGGCACAACCCATGTACATACTTCTGCCGGCCCAGGTTCAGGTCCAGCCTGTGGCCAGTTTGCGGAGTGTCTTCCCCTGCTCTCTCTCACCCCCTTTCACAAGCCTATCCAATATCACTCTCTCTCCTATCAATAGAGGCACAGGGTGCCCAAAAAGTAATCTTAAAAAAATGTGGGAAACTGCCCTTGTTTCTTGATGTTAACAAATCCTTAAAATATCTAAATAAATACCTGAAAATGCCATAAAAATCTGTTCAGGACTTCTTGAGTTATTATCAAAATTTGGAAAACTGCCTAATCTCCTTTACAAATCCTTAAAAAAAATCCTAGCTCCTCATCTGGATTCCAATCACCACCATATTTTAACACTTCTTACTTGTGCCATGACCAACATTCCCTGACAATCAAAATCTGTTGATTACTTTTTGAGCTGTCCTGTTCACAAACAAACAAACAAATATGGGCAAAAACATAACCTCCTTGGCAGATGTAGTTATGTATGACTTGTAAACCACTCATTTCAACCCTTCAGTCATTAAAATGCCAATGGAAAAACCTAATCTAACAAGGGAATGCATTTCACATCATTTAGAAACCAGGCAGCTGGGCTTTGCTCCAAAAAGCACTTGCATCAATGTTTCATAATTCTGTTTGGCTTGCAGTCACCACTCATTTTTAGCCCAAAAGTTCTATTAGGGTTATAACTTAGCTTTGTGTACCCTTTTCCCACACCATATTTATAGCTTTATGGATGTTTCTTTTTGCATAGCAACATGTTAATGTTCACAAATGAAAGGATCTTAGCCAGACTGAGACCATATAAAGCCTGGATCACTCTGTGCAATTATTTGATTACATATGAGAATGTAAACAGGCTGTATTATGCACAGACACTCAAAATTAGGCTTAGAGTGGGCGTGCCATTAGTATTTGTGGGCTTGCATGCATGTTTAAGTGTGTGTGAAGGTGATCCTGGCTAATCCGGTTTTATAAATGTCTGACATAATCGGTGTTCCACTCACAGTGTCCAGAACAGACAGAAGGGAGGAAAAGAGACAGAGAGAAGACAGAAGAAGAGAGGGAAACAAAAAAGGAGAGAGGGCTGAGATCACCAGGGACAGATGATGGGGCAGGCAGATGGGGTTAAGGAGGATGACAGAATTGAGTCGTGAGAAGGGAGGGAGGTAAAAGCGGATGAAGAGGACTATAGAAAAGGACAGAAATGAAGGAGGAAAAAGCCAGGTGGGTGGTGGAAATTTCCCCTGGGATTTGGTGAGAAAAGAATGACACAGGACAATCAATGAAGTTCATTTATCATGGAATGACAGATGCTTGATTAAGGGTAGGATAGAGAAAGGAGAGACCGAGTGCAAGACAGAGTCGGTCATCAGTAATTTGATAAGAAATGTAAGAAAAAGAGAATGCAGGAATCTCTTTGTCCTGAAAAATGTTTGCAGAGTTAGTGAAATGATGGCAGACTGCTGCTGACAAAACAAACAAACAGATAGTCTTATCACGCTCAGTAACTTAATGAGGTCATCTTACACATTTGCTGACAATAACCAGAAAGCTAATCCACGCTAATGTTAGCTTGACCAACATGTGCAAATTGCTGTCTCACTTTCGCCACACAACAAATCTACAACTCACAAATGACACACAACAAAGTGACACTTTACTCACTCTCTAATGTTATTGCTAGCTAAATGCAATGTACGCAGTTTGTAAGTCAGCTAGCTTGTTCAATTTTAGGGTGCTTTCCAAGCCAATTAACCTTGCAGTGCAGCTGGATCCGCCTGATTCGTTGTCTGTAATCAGGCGGATCCATCTTGCAAAGTTCCAAACTGGAACTGACCAATTAGGGTCCTTTGAGGAGGAAGAGGGAGGAGCTACAAGAGTGATGATAGCAAGAAGCGACTGCAAGCCAGTAAACAGTGGCTGCTCGTACAGAGATTAGCATAGATGCTACATGCTTCAGAAACAGATTTATTAGAACTGTACAGCATTTCTTCAGTAAATGAAGAGCAAATAACACACAGATATTTTCACTCCACTTTTGACATGTTTTGGTGATAGTTTAGCTAAGAAGTGGTTTATGTTTCACATCACAGCAGTAGCACCAGCCTACTACAACATCTCATTGGCCCTTAATGAATGCAATTGACAGAACGATCGTCAAATCACCTTCCAGGTATATATTTTTTTTTAAAGGTTCAGCCCTCCTATAAAAGTCTGTCATGCCGGCCACCATGATAAGATATCTTCCACTAGCTATGAGATAAGGAGCTCTCCAGATTTGATTTTTGTAAACATTTTAGGTAATGTAACCATTAAACTAATATATATATATATATATATATATATATATATATATATATATATATATATATATATATATATATATATATATATATATATATATATATATATATATATACAACAAACTTAGTCTTTTTAAAAACTGACTTAGACATTCAGGTCCAGGTTCTGCATATTATTTCTCCAAAAAGCTGCAGTCCTTGGTATGAATCCTGACAGCAGCTCAGTAAGTCTTGAGTCTAATGTTCTTCTCAGCAGGTGTTTTACTATGTCCAAGAAGTCAGAGCACATTGGGTACTAATACATTAAAGATAGATCAGTGCCAGTAGAGTGTGCCAGTAATCCATGCCAGCCAGACAGCATGTTCACACAGCACAAGAGCTCAGGACATCAGGGAGCTAATGCAGCCTTTAATGATGGTATTAATTGATCCTTTACTTTCACTGTTATGACTGTAAACAATACACAAATGAAATAAAACCCAATTTAAATCTAACCTTGAGAGAAAGAGGTAAAAATTTCAGGAAGAGTATACAAGTGAAGGAGGTTATTTTGTCTCAAATCCTTGTATCTTTTTACTTACAACTTGCCAAAAAATGGACATATATCATGTTATATTCAACCCAATAGTGCAAATTACATTTAATAATCCCTAAAATAAATTACTTTCAGGCTCCCTCCCATATTTCGTCTGTGCAGCTTCTTCTGAAGCATTTCCTCTCCCCTCCTCTGTCCTCCCTGAACCCTCCTCCTCCTCCTCCTGTGGTAGCTGTCCTTTCAGCACCACCACCACTGCAGCAAAACCGAGCTCCACTCTACCTTTTAACAGCATGTTTTCTTTTTTTTACTCCACCTACATCTTTGCTACATAATACCTCTTACACGACAGTCTGAGTAATCTGTGCAAACAGCAGACAACTGGGAACACCGTGTTTCTCATGTTAAAATGCAGCTTATCCACACAAATGTTAAAGGGGATTTGATTGTTTGACTGTATAAACCACTCTCAAGAAGATCTATTGACACTTTTTCTCCTTAAGATCACCAGTTGCTTGTATTTTGTACTCAAGTTGCTGAGTTTAATGGATCTTTTTTTTTTTTCATAAATGGCCAAATGATTTAAAGACTTTTGTGACACTAAAGACCATTTAGTGATCTCTCTAAGTTGTCAAGGCCATTAAAAGGCAAATATCTGCCTACGTTTTTCAGTGTTTTTTTATTGTCAGTGTGCACTAAAAGAACAATCATACCCCCATTAAACTTTCTAATATAATAATAATGCAATATTGAGTCATTTAACCTCAGACTGCCCCCATATCACTCTGTTTGAGCCATGCACGTACATAATTGTGTGCAACAGACTGAAAAGTTAATAGTGCAGCTCAGAATATTAAGTTAAAAATCTTTCCGATTGTCTATAAACACATTCAGTTCATCTGTGTACCTTATTACACGGAAGAACTGTCATAACTTCAGCAGCCAAATCCTGTTTATAATAATCACTTTTCTAATTAATTGCCAGCTATGAGACCTCCTTGTTGACAAGAAGAGTTAACTATTGTGTTATGCTGAAATCCATCTCTTCTACACTTCTGATCCCAATGCTGGTGTAGTCTGAGGCCTTAAACGTGGAGATGAGTTGGCAGTTTGGCACGTCCAGTTTCATTGTCAGGGAGTCTCAGGGATTTTTAAATGAGTCTCTGGTTAAACTTCTTATAACTTAAAAAACAATACACCTGCCCTAATGTTTTTTTTGTTTGATTGTTTTTTTTGAGGGGCAGACTAAAACTAGAAGGGCTCTAACTTTTCTTTTGTCCCCACAGTTTCATTTTGAAGCAACAACTCAGGCTTGCTTACATCCATGATTGTGCTTAATTGTGTAGTCTAACCTTGACATAGCAAGGGTTACAGTGTTGGTCAGAGACATTAAAGGGCCCAATTGTGCTTTTATTCAGGATCATATTTTCGGTTTCGACAACTGCTAGAATATGTTCACAATTGCTCATGTTCAAACAACCTTCTACTTTTCATACTGAACAAAAAACTTTAAAAAAAAACCCATATATTATTATGTGTTTTAATTCCCATTTTAATTGCCTGTTGCTCACAGGTAGCACAGCATGTTTTGTTCCTAAAATAAGGCAGCGGGGCTATTTGCTTGAAAGTAATAAAACTACAAAATTCAAGGCTGGATTGCATATTCAAATAAGAAATTGAGATAGTGCTTGTTCTTTTGGGTTATGTGATCAAAAATCTCCACTATTATGGATGTTTTTTGCCTCAGTGGCCCAAATCTGATTATTTTTGATTACATAGGGCACTATTGGCTTATTGGAAGAGAAAGGGTCAAATCTTACAAATCTCTACAAAAAATTGATCTATTTTTAAGAGAACATTTCTGACAAATTATGTGCTATGTGGATTATTAATGGAAAATGACCTTGAAAAGACATAAACGTGGACATCTACAAAAGGTATTCATGGCAAAGAATATAAATGAGCACTAAGTTTAACTTTTGTACAGGAGCATGCTATAATGTTCATACAAAATAAAACATATAAGTGTACTGAACCAGATAAGCAGAGCTAAAGTGATACTTTATCCAGTATGGGCACCAAAAACTAACAACAATCACAGCAGCTTTAATTTCTTCATACTCTTTTTTTGTTTTGATGGATACGTGGAATGATCAAGTCAAAGAAACTTTGATTACCATGACTTCTATGACTTACCAGATAGAGAGTCATCTATTATAAAATAGAAATGATACATTTCTTCATTATTATTATTATGATGTGAGATGGTGTTTATGTACCATAATAAATTCAGCTTTTAGCTATTCATCTAAACTGAGAACTGAAAACAGAGGGAGGGTTGTGGCACTTTTCAGAAAAATCTTTGTATTGTTAATTTTCATCAGCCGTGCTGAAATTCTCCAGCTAAAGCAGATTAAGCTAAATTTGTCCACTCTGGAGGCCATTTTGCTGACTGTCTACCTGCTTTGAAGTTGTTTGTGTTTTCAGGTCTGCTGAGCTTGTATTGTGTCACACTCACTTATCTGTAAGGAAAAGGTTTGCTTGGTTCATACTCTGCTGGACACTTATTATCGTGGGTCAAGTTTTTTTTCTTAGCCTGTGTGCGTTGGCACATTTGCAGGCAAGCATCCTTTTTCATCCTGATAAGTGACCTGTCATGTAGAGTACAGCAAGAAGCCTCAACCTGATTTAAGAGACAGTGCTGTGTATGTGAGTGTGAGTATGTTGGATAATTTGTCAGCATCTTGTGTTAGCTGAGTGTGTCTCTGAAGTCACTGCTGCATGCACATGTGAGCTGTTTGATGTGTGTGTGTGTGTGTGTGTGTGTGTAGTCAGTACAGTAAGCATCCCAGAGAGAAGTGGGAACAGTGATTGTGTTGGAAGCAGAGCTGGAGTAGAGCCATGTGCTCGGCAGGGGTACTGGCCCTTTAATAACTATCAGCCAATCAGGCAGGGGATGCTGGGAGCAGGCCGTCCTTGGGAATGACCTTGCAGGGGGGCAGAGGGATGGAGAGGGAAGAGCAAACAGAGGTGGCAGATAAAGGAGAGGAGGAGAGGGGTTAGTGAAGAGAGTGCAGGGAGGATGGAGGAAATTTGAAGTCATGAAACAAAAAAAATTATAGATGGTTTATTTTAGGAAAGATGTTACATGAATTTATCTTGACTGCAAAGGTAAAATGAATACTACAAAACACAAACAGGCCACAAAAACCAATAGATAGGTAGTAAAAGCAGACAGATATCAGACAGATGAATGAGAGATAGTTGAGTACACTAAGAGGATTAAAAGTTCAGCTGCGTAGTTCTGCCTCCCTCCCTCTCTCTGACAGACATGCAGACGTCATGCTGTCCAGATTAAATTGACAGTGTGCCACGCTCTTACTCTTGCATAAGAATTTCTCTGAAAGGGATGAAAGAGATGCATAAGAATAGGGCTCCTGATTTAAATTTGTGGTTTAAGTTCTGAGAAGATTGTTTAAAACTCTTTCATAGACGTAAAACTGCAACACTTTTTAAAAAGAAGTGTAGACTTTAAATTCATTGTCTTTCTGAGAGTAGGAGAAACAGAATGGGAATAATTTCCTGTCTGTGCAGCATGAAGTTAGCCAGAAGGTTAGCTTAATTTAGCTTAGCTTAGCAATAAGACCAGAAGCAGCATGGGAAACAGCTGACCTGGCCAGGCACAAAGCTAAAAAATATCCACACAATCTTAATCTTACTTATCACTACCTAATTTCTCATTTGTAAAATCCTTTGAAACACAGATGTGATAAAAAAAATAGGAGTGGGGGTTTGGCACATTTATGGACCCCTTATAAAGCTGACTCTTCAGCTCTTTTGACACTACTTGATCGGAATTTATGAGGGTGATTGAGATTAGTGCCATAATTGATTCTGCTCATAGATCTAATTTCCTATTGATTTCCTTATTTGTTCTTGTGGAATTTTGGAAAAAAGTGGAAAAGTGGAAAAAAGTAGGCCTCAATTGATTTTTTATGTCAACAACCTCAGACACATGGCACTTCTGCTGTGCCGCATCAGCAAATGCTTTGACATGGTGACCTTGTTTCCTTCTTTGCTTAAAATAACACAACCAGGGAGATCACACTTGGCACTGCCATGTTTTTTTATTTTGAAGCCTTACTTTTGACTGCCTGTCTCCTGTCTGCCATGATTACTTCCCTGATGTCTTTGTTGTTTTTGCCGACTTCCTCTGATGATAAAAGTGAGCTCATTGTTTTGCAAGGCTCACAGAACTAATTAGAGGGCACTGATAGGTAATTGTTAAGCATAAAGGCAAATTATATCCATAACTTTGGCGTTGTTGATGAGCTTACTCATTGCACTAGTTTTTTTATTGTATGGGTGTTTCGTCCACATGAATACGGTGTTTTAGGTGCCCAAAAAACGCACAGTTTTGAAAACGGCTCCCAGAGTAAATAAATCTCAAAACACCTGCCTTGTGCCTTGCTGAGCAATAAATACACACATTTTCAGAAACAATGATCTCACAGCCCCGCCTCTCCCTTAAACTGCATGTACTAACCCTAACAACAATAGAAACAATGGTGGAATACAGTCTCATGCTCATGCTGAAGAAGCTACTGAGCATGTTATAGCTTTTACAGACAGATCTTCTGCTCCCCTTTGACCACTGTGAGCAACAAGTGGACATGGAGACCAACCAGTGTTTGTGTAAGTTTCTCATGATGTATGTTCCATGTCTTCCTCTCTGGTTTTGGTGTGTGTCTGCAGCAGCGTTACAGCACCACTTACAGGCCGGGTGTATATACTACAGGGTTTTGCAGCGTTTTCATGTGGACGGACACATTTCTTGAAACAATGCCATGTTTAGAAAGAACATTTTAAACATGAAAACCTTTTTGTCTCCATGTGGACAGATCCGTTTTTTGATTCCCATTGCTGTACTTGAGACAAAAATGTAAGGTCTCTATATCTGATAAATTGAGTCATATTACACATTTATGGACTGATTTTCACATAAACATTTTATACTTTATACTGAGGCCACTTGCACAAATGATTCTTTGCAAATTTGCAGACTCTTCAACTTTAACCGTGCAATTCTTTTTATCTTATATAAAGTTGTACATGTGATTTGTTTTACTTTAGTACAAGATATATGGCACTAAAAGTGTATTTTACATAATATGGGACCTATAAAAAGAACTAAAACAAACAATTATCCACTTAAAAACATATACCATATAAATAACACATTTTTCTTTTAAAATGGTTACATTTTTTGTAATCTCTCAGCATTATTATACATTGAAGTAAAGAGCTATTTTATTATTTTTTTTTTAATAAAATTTACTTTCCAGTAAGCCTAATGCTTCCTTTTTTGGCAGGGAACAATAACAGCCTACAATCAACATGCAGTGATGAACAGAAAGTCCAACAGACACTGGAACTCTTGATAAAACCTTCACAAAGAGACAAAACTAGATAATCTTGGATGGAATTAGGTGTGCCTCTCATGTCACTGGCTTTTTTGTGATGCTAAGCTAAGCAAACATAAGTTAGCTGTAGTTCAATGTTCACATTTCATACACAGAAATGGTTTTGAAACTTTTATCTGGCTTTTGATGCAGATGCAGAAAAGTGTATTTCCAAATGTATCCCATAATTAAAGATAGTATAGTGTGGAGATAACATTACATATCCACTAGTCGAGCACTGCCTCCATATCAGCAGCTTTAGTAGCTGATAATGACCTTCTTTATCACCACAGTAGCCTACTGATGCATTCACTGGTTCTCGGTAAGGACTCCAGTGCTGCTCCATATGTGGTGTCAGCAGCAGGCACAACACTGTGGCCCAACCAGATGTGCAGCAGTGTGTGGCCCCATTCTGTTCCAGGTGACGGATGAGAGTGTGTTTTCAGGGTCTGTGTCTTTGTGCAAGTATGTGGAAGGTAAAACTTAAGAAACTTGGAGCACAGTGGCTTTAATTTGTTAGTTCATGTCTGAGTCAGCGCATTTGTGCATGAATAATGAGCCATGGGACTAGTGTGTGAGTGTTTGTGTGTGACTAGGAGCCCTCTTCTGCCATGCCAAATGAGTCATTGAGATGGAGTGATGACCAATGCTATGCTAACTAGGCTACCTCAGCAATGCTGTCACTACTGCTGCACCCTGTCACCTCAGACACGAGACCCCACCCTGGCTCCAGAGTCACACAATCCACTACAGTAGTCTACTCCAGTAACAAGCACACATACTGATACACACCTATTCCTTATCTGACTGTGGAAACCAAATATCCCTTCATTCTCCTTGCTAACTTTGCTAGTTCATCCAGCTTCTTAGTATGTGTCCAGCGAGTATGCTTTAATTGCTCTGAGCATGTTTCTGTTTCTTCCTTGACCGAGGCTTGCCCACTCTCTCCTTATTCTTGCCTTAATCCTGAGCTCTGCTCTGACATAAAGAGGCTGCTCTGTGCTTGTTACTTGACCACTCTCACAGACGATGTCCCCTCCGTGGGAGTGTGGAGAGTGAGTGTATGTGTAATTGGCTCTCCACTGGACACTACTTTGTCCCTTCTGTGTGCACTCACATGTACAATTACAATCTGTAGCCCAAATGTCAGCCCTTGGTCATCTGTTGGCTGTAAGATATGCCCAGTGGAGGTTGTTATTGGCCATGAATAATAATAATAATCATACAAATAATAATCTTTACTATGTGCTAAAACGTGTAGTACCTGTAGAAAAATTACACCTTCACTGTAGGCAGAGGCAGGCTAATGTTACCCATATACTCCCGGCGTTTGAGCTAAGCTAACTAGCGGTCAGCGAACTTTTTCTGTCTCTTTCTTGTTACTGGATGCACAGTCAAAAGAATGGTGTCTACCTGCTTGTCATGGACTCGGGAGTGAGGCAAGACATGAAAACAACAAAAAAGTTGGAGTGTTCCTTTAAGCAATAAAATACTAAAAATTACCTTTTCATATTATAATTGTTGTTATAATATGCAGGCTTCTAAATCCTATCAAATCAATATTGTATCATGGCCGACATTGGAAAATCAGCAAATTTTGGATCATTTTCCAGAAAATTGATATTTTATCATGATAAAACTGGTGATATTCAGCCCTACTGCTTAGACAAGCCATAATTAACCTCAAGCCTAATGACTTACCACAAACCCTAAATTTACTTATCTAATCTGAGGAATTATATCAGTGGGCCATCATGACAGCTGTTGAGTATTTAACTCTGAGGGTGATGTCAGAGTAAGATGGCACTTGTGACAAGATGATGCAGTATCTTTACAACGAAGGCTGTCAGGGTCATCCCCGTCAAGTGACCCTGTAGACTGAAGGAGGTTGTCCTGGCAACTACTAGCCCTTCTTTCTACCATCCCCCTTTCATTTCACTCCTCATCACATTACTCATCTGTCATGCATGCTGCACACACACATCCAGGCAAGATGCTTAGAGATCAAGGGCATCTGTGAGATACAAGTAATGATTTAAATATTCAATGAAACAGGCGACAAAATTAAATTCTCTTTATTCTATGTGTGGGGGTAAATGAGGGGAAGAAAGGGTGAGAGGTAAAGGATATGCTTTATGCCATCCACATCGAACATCTCTGCACAACGTTCTCCCACCATCTCAGAGCATAAACTACATCCTCTTTTACCCCTCCTGGTTGCAAAGATGGTGGTCCATTCATCTCCTCAAGGTTGGACTGACGCTTTGTACTACACCTCTGGATTTCTGCCTGAAGCCTGCAGCCCACTGTTTGGATACTAATGAGAGCAAGTTTACTTTGCTGACTTCACCGTTTGCTCCTGATTTGGTCGGGCCAGTGCTGGAAGACCTTGTCCAAACATTACATATGTGTATGTATGTATGTATGTGTATATGTATGTATGTGTATATGTGTATATATATATATATATATATATATATATATATATATATATATATATATATATATATATATATATATATATATATATATATATATATATATATATATATATATATATATATATATATATACATATGTCAAGTTTTGAATGTTTTTGCTCCATCGTTGTGGTCTGACCTTCAGTAACCTTGAACTGGAGCACTGTATTAGTTTAGGGGATATTAAAACCAAACAATCATTTGACAAGTGTTTGCCAATGTTTTACCACTGAATGCTGCTAATATGTTGATTGTGAAATCCTTTTTTGTCATTCTTGTTTTTTGTTATTTGTGTGAGACTTTTTCAGCTGTCTTGGCCAGGTCTCCCTTGTAAAAGAAATCTTTTGTAGCCCAATTTGAATGCTCCTGGTTAAATAATGTTGAAATCCAAATATGGTAATAACTGTTCTTTTTACTTGTAAATTTAAATCAGTGGATGAATTTTCTGTGTTTCTGTGGTTTGTACCTGCACCTTGTCACATGCTTCAATGATGGACCAGAAGACAAGATGCCCCATTGACTCAGGGTGTCACTGCAGCTTCAGTTTCAGTTAAGCGGTTGTAATGATGGACATAGCAGAGAAGGAAAATTATCAACCTGAGCACACAGAACATATCTTAAGCATGTTTCAGGTTTTTGATATAAAAAATGATCTTCACTATGTAAATGTTTGTTAACATAAGTTTTTAAGCCCAGTGCATTATTGTTGTATACATTGCATATATTTTTGTGTTTGCTGTTCTTGAATTCATATCTTGACTACACGCTCTCGCATTGCAGCATACTAAGTTTTTCCTTATGCCTCCGAGCACTCGCAGGACTATATTATAGTGATTAGAATTACTTTTGCAACTGAGCCACTTGCTTAAGGCCTGGGGAATGTCAACTGGGGAAAATTATACAACTAAAGTTGCTAAAGGGGAAAATTGCTTAAGTTGCAATTTCTACTTTTCATTGTGTCCTCTACGGACCTGTGTTTGTTCCCTCCTTCCTCACTCCTACACACTAGGCTCCCTCCCTTCCTCTCTCTCCTCTCTCTTTCTCCCCTGCAAAAAAAACTCAATGCTAAGGCTAATTTTAGCCGTAACACGTCAGTTAAACTTGACATTTTTGCCCTAGTTATTTTGCACCTTCCATATTCACTTCCACATGAACATCTTGAGTGAATGTGTGTGTGTGGGTAAACGTCTGTAAAGGTGTGTGTATACTGCAGCACGTGCGAACAGTTGAGTTATATGATGAAGAGTGAGATGAAAGAGAGGGGGAAGGGAGGCAGCCAGTCTCCAGGGTCATTTGACTGGGGTGACCCTAACGGCTGATTGGTTAATTCCCTGTCCTCTGAGCCATCCCATGATGCTTAGAGGAAGGATAGCTCCCAAGGTTATGCATGCCGACACATGAGGGGGGACATGCAGCTAGATACACAGCAACACACACACGTCCCCCCCCCCCCCCCCCCCCCCCCCCCCCCCCACACACACACACACACACACACACACACACACACACACACACACACACACACAGGGTGAAGCACAGCCTTATCCTTGGCAAAGCCGGGGGATTGTCACATTTCCATTTAAACTGCTGCAGACATGTTAGAGCAGTAAATCTGAGGTCGTCCACATCCTTAGAAGAGCAAGGTGAGAGACGGACATAGGACACTGAGGATATTATGAACAGATGCTGTGTTGGACAAACTTAAAGAATAACAACACAGTTATGTATCTGTTTTGTAATTTGATTAAAACTGCTGCAAAAGCAAACAAACATAAATGTTAGAAACCATCTGATAAGACATTTTTTAGTCATTATGATGAATAGTTCTTGACTGGGAAAAAGTTATTTTGCCTGTTGGCGAGACTCAAATATTTGTTGTTTTCCGTTGATATGATTACAAATGGCATAAGCATAAAACAAATCAAAGTTTTGGGCACTTAGTTGCTTCTAACACTGTCCTTTACTATTTAAAAATCATTTCTTGCCTTTAAAGAGCTCAACAAAAAGTTCAAGTAATAAAGGCAAAATGTGCAACTTTTGACTAAAGGTCCATTCACACATTAACGTATATCAGCTTACACTGACCAGTGTTGAGGAATCATCAAAATTTTGGTGAAAGTACAAGCCTCGCATCAATTTTGCTTTGTTCAACATAAATAAATGTATCCAAAGGGGAGGGTAATGTTGTGCTGGTGGAATCTGATGTTTGCTGTTGGCCTCCTGACTAACTGTGGACAGATTTTTAGTGTTCGCAAATGTAGTTGCAACGTAGGCGTAGCGCTCAACTGAGGGGAACTTTGGCCTGACGGGGCTTGCGGCTGCTGAACACAGGACAAAAGTATTGGAAAGTTGCTTAACAAACATTACATAAAGCATAAAGCAAAGACATATATGCCATTTCACACATGCAGCTGCAGCTGGTCTCAGTATTCTAACACCATGCCTACAGGGCAAATGACAGTTGTACCCAAAAAGGCACCTCAAGTCATACAACAGTTTCTCAGCTGAGATGAACTTAGCTCTGAGGGTAGTTAAGGTAAGCGGTGGTCAACTGTTGCTGGTGTTTACAAACGTGTTGGATCAAACAGAAATTTTAAGCATGTAAAATTTTATTTATAATCAATGTATATCAGCGTTTTCCACATGACAATAACTTAGTTTTGATGTGGCTTGTTGTATTCCTGTCCTTCAGCAAAAGTAGGCCAAAGTGTCAGTGTGTGAATGCAGCCTAATAAACGTGTTTCAGTCTATCTTTACTTTTACATATTGCTGAATGATTTTTTTAAGCCTCTGCAACAGGAAAGCTCTGAGGCATCATGTTTTTGGGCTGTACGGCCATCTGTCCGAGATTTTTTTGTGGAACTGTTTAGATTTTAGAGGTTGAAGTGATTTCATTGTGAAGGTCATATGACAAAGGTCAAGATTATGGAGCTTCATTGCCATTCTTTGCTTTTTAAAAGACAATATCTCATGAAAATCTAAGAGATTCCTACCAAACTTTATACAAATGTCCATTGTTACAAAACCTAGCAGTGCAGCTGGATCCACCTTATTCAATATCTGTAATCATGCAGGTCCATCTTGCCAAGCTCCAATATACAACGATTGTGAGTAGCCCAAAGAAGCACAGCCCAATCAGTGTCCTTTAAGCAGAAAGAGGCGGGAGATATGAGCAAGAGGACAGCAGGAAGTGACTGCTCGTACAGAGATTAGCATGGATGCTAACAGCTTCACTAACAGTTTTATCAGATCTGGACCACATTTCTTTATCAAACAAAAAATAAACAACACTGAAAGCCTCTCACGATAGAAAGGATATTTTTGCTCCACTTCCAACATGTTTTGGCAAGAGTTTGTTCTGCAAAGTGGCTCATATGTTGTAATGTAGATCGCTATGCTTTGAAAGGTTCTGCCCATTCTTAAACACTTTCTATGGGCTGTTGCCCAGATGGAGCAGTGAAATACACTGAAAGGTCCATCTGGTGTGTCAGGTTACTGTTACAATAAGCTGAATTTTTGTACGGTCTGTTGTAACAAATACTAACCTTTTTCTTTTTCGTAGCCATAATCAAAGGCGAGGACAGAAGGAGCTGATTGATTTTGAAGGGTCATGGGTAAAAGACAAATGTTTGCAAGGCTCATGATCATTCTCTTCATGTGAATGCAGTCTTGATGAGAATACAATTTCACGAGAGCACTTACCAAATTTTTTTGCACAAATTTCCACTATGGCACGTGGATGAACTTCTTAGGTTCTGGAGGTCATGGGCCAAAGGTATAGATCATGGATCTCCTAGCCATCCTTATATGTTAATAGGCTATCTTAAGAAAGCTTTGTTGGATTTCTGACCATCTTAACACATTTGTCTCCTTTGCCTGAAAGAAGAACTGATTTGATTTGATTTGGGGGGTCATAGGTCATCAGTTATCATGTTCACCTCCTGCTTTTGAACATGTTATCTCAAAAACTCTTTTAGGGATTTCTATAAAACTTTTTAAGGATAAACTAATTACAAATTCGAGTTACAAAATGAATTGTCCACAGGCATGATCATCCACTGCCAATGAGATTTAACAATAAAAAAAGACCCTGGTACTTTTTCTTAACCCACCACTGTACTTTCAGTCGCTAGCAGTTTCATACCTTACAGAGGCAAAGTACTGAACACTGATAGGTTTACAAGACATCAGAAATGCTTTTGTAAATGTTCAAGAATTAAATGTACAGCAAGTCAATACAGAGTTGTATGTTGCTTTTATAGCTTCATGTCATATATTGTACTCTGCCTTTTTTAAGACTAACAAATAAAATCTCCAAATCATGCTCTTTATAGTGCCAGTTAAATTATTCCACAAGGAGAATTCAAAATGCGAGGAAGACATTTGTGTTACAGCCCTAAGGTCATTATAGATGGGACAGAAAATGAATCTCAATCTTAATTTCAAATAATTCACTCAACAAACCTTCCCGTCCTCTGGAGTGGCATTAACTCTACTGCTCTCTGAAGTTAACAGTAAAGGTCTTGAATTTTGCTGAGCACATCTTTCCGCAGAAAGGTCAGAATAATCATCTAATCAAATGTCTCATAAAGGTAAAATGTTGCAAGGCATTTGAATCCAGAATAGCATTTGAAGCAAAAGCTTCCACTCAGTGTTCAGTCTCTGATTTTCTGTCGAGCCTTTAGTTACATTGCATGGTGTTCACAGAGAGACAAAGCTGTCATGTTGTCATTGTGTTGTTCACATAATAAGTGGTGACAACTAAAGACATGATCCACCACTCTGATAATGAACAGAACTCCTTTTACTGATGTGGACTAGACTACGAAAATCAGAAAGGTTTGCCGAATAAATGCAGTTTTGTAGTAGATGTAAAAAAAATGTCTTTTTGAAAGAGTGGAACATTTTTTTCTAGAACGGATGTGTTCATTTACTACGTATCAAGGCCATTCATTTTATCTTGAGTTTCACTTGCAAGTTCAGTTCAGTTTCTATTAAATACTTAGGCTGATTTTTTAGTTGATGTTGTTCTTTATTCTGTGAAAATCCCTAGTTTTGTACAGTTTATAGGTGTTACTTTTCTTTTTGTTTTTGTTTTTTTTCAACTTTGTATCTACTTTGCCAGTAGATAAAAGGTTGTAAAGGGGACAAAAGTTTGAAATTGAGCAGTCAGCAATGCAAAACTGAAATTAATGTATCTGCTTCAAAGTGCAAGGATAGACTATGAGTCACACAGTATGCCTGGAACAAATGACCACCAAGAACATTTTGTCTGTACTATTACCTAAGATAAACCTCTTAGAGCAGCTGGAGTTTTCAGATTTCACATCTGTCATTGTGCAGATCCATCTTTCAAGCTTCCAGCTAATAGATTTGTTTCAAGTCAGATATATGTAGGTATGTTAGTCTTTTTAAAAAGACAGACAGAAAGGAAACTGATATTTGATGTCATTGTGACAGTCTATTTTTGTGGGAAAAAGACATAAAACAAAAACAAAACATTTTATTTGCTATGAAATGAAACCATTGGTTTTTAAATGTTGTGATATGGTTAAAACTGAATTTCCTTATTGGGATAAATAAAGTGTATGTACTCTGCTGAAATTACAGCTGATAAATGGGATATGCATGGCCAATAAGTATAACTGATATGTCAGCTGGAAATATTGGCAGAAAAACTGCAAATTCCAGTGATCAACTTTTTAGGCTATCATCTGCCAATACATATTGTATCAATAATATTGCACATCCCTAACTCCGATTGGCCCATAATGAATATGATGAACAGAACATTTGTTCAGATACCTCACAATTTTTTAAAGCCTCCATGGCATGCAAACTCTTTGTAAGGGACTTTGCCTAGATGGACATAAAATAGTGATTAATTTCTGACTTCTCCAAGAGGTCCAGTGAACAGCTCAAATATGGGCGTAATAAGGTGAATTCAGTTTGAAATTCCTCATTCAGGTTTAAAATTGCTACAGTAAATAACTATAATATTTTTAGTTTTAAACAAGGTTTTGAAAGATTTCTAAAAATATTGAAATTTTTCTTGTTTTCATGACAGTTCTAATGCATTTTCTAACAAATTTGTTAAGCACTGTATTTCCCATGGATATGTGAAACAGTCTATCTGGTGTGTCAGGTTTATTTTATATTATTTAAGTTATTTTTTAACACAATATAGTTCCTGTCAGTCAAAGAGTATTTACAAAATCCAACATTTTATTTTAATTCCAGTGGACAAAAAGGTTTTTAATTTTTTAGTTTCAATTATTTAGTTTTCGTTGGCGACGGTGACCTCTGCATGGACCATTGCTTAAGATTACCCAAAATGCAGCACTCCTTAAGCTATGTCCAGCTGTCAGAGTAAAGCCGATGTATTAGCCACATCATTCAGCCTGAGGTCGCAGACCATTATAGAGGTCAATGAGGATTAAATCCTGCCACATTACATACTGTTGACCTGCTTAATGTCTGACGTTAAGAGGTTAAACTAAACCTGTGTGACTGTACCACTGAAGAGTGGACATGACTTTAATTAAAATAGACATATTTGTGTCCTTGTGACATTTGCTGAGTTGGCATACAGATCTCATTGATAGATTCAAACCTTGGCATGATGTTTCTCTGAGAATTATGGGAGCTCTGCGGTTGTGGCTGCAGGCTTAAACAAATTGAAACGAACATCTGGACACACCCTGGCAAGGACACACACACACATATGTACACACAACTCATTAAGCTGAGTAGCTGTAACCCACAAATAAATCTTGATTCATTAGATTATGCCATGTTAGCACATGCTAAAATTACATGCAGCTAAATCAAAGCTTGTTTACTCTGACTGAGTGATATGCCGAGCTATTCATCACCCTGTTGAAACACGACATTACTCAAGTGTTTCCCTCACAGCCATCTGTATGTACTGCTGTGTCTGTGTCAGAGAGTGGGTTTGTTTATGAGACGACAAGGTTGCACATGTGCCCAGAAATGTGATGTTTGGGACTGAATGAAGCACAGGATGATGGAGGGGAGGGAGTTTGGATGAGTACCCAAGAGGCACTCAGTCGTCCTAATGTTGTGTCATCAGTGGGGACTGAAACATCTGGTACCGTGTGGTGCTGTGCTGGCCTTCAATGGCTGCTTTTACTAATTTATTCAGTCAGAAAAAAACAGAGTAAACACAGGTCTATGTCTGTGCAGGGAGAGCTCAGCAGTAAGTGACATTGTCATTTAATGAATACACTTTAAAGTTTTGGATATATATGACAGTTTTGTATACCCATTTAGTATAAGATAAGATAAGATAAGATAAGATATCCTTTATTAGTCCCACAGGGGGAAATTCCAAAAATGCACATCAATAATCAGACTTATTCTCTGTTTGTGTATCAATTGACGTGTGCGATTCCACATGTTGAGTTTTAAACATGAGCATCTTTGTGCTACTTTAGTATGTATTAATATAATAACTCTTTTTGGACTTTTAGTTAGTTAAAATGCACCAACTTTGCTGTTTTAAAGTGTAACTTAGCTACATGGACAATTTCTGTTTCCTTTATTAGAAATTATAGATGTGAATTTTAGCACTTCTCATTCCACAGAATTATTTGCTCCTGACACAATCTGCTCTGCAGAACAGTTTGTGACCAATCTCATTCCTGTATTCAATGGATTTGGACAGATGTTTTTCTGTTATTTGCAGGGGTTTACTGGTGCTAAATCAGCACAAATGTAGATTTGGAGCTTTGTGTTTTAGGATTTTTGTTTAAAGGTCCCATGTCCTGCAAAATCAGTTTTCTTTGCCTTTAATGTTAGAGGGGGCTTAGAGAGCAGAAAAACATGACACCTGTGCCTCATAAAATGCCCTCTAAAACACTCTGCCTTTCACTCAAGGATGTTTATGATGTAATAGCTATGAGCCTCCACCTACATGTGTGTTTTCTGATCGTTATACGCTGTTTCCATGACTAATTTGAAAGTCCACTCCAAGGCCTGTAACCCCTCCTTCTCCCTCCCCATCAGTCTTTGTTTGGACAGCCAATCGGTGCAGAGCTTTTTATCATAGCCTCCAGTCACCCTGCCCCCTTAGATCCAAGTGTTTCCAAAGGAGAGGGTAAGAGAGCTACATCTGATCCTCAACAGAGACAAACTTTCATTATGTTAACTCAACTTAAATCAAATCCTTGCTTAATAGACCTCCAAGACATGATGTAACTGATCTAACACCTCAAGACATGGGACCTTTAAGCTCTAATAAAGAGTTTTCGTATGACAATGACCTTGGCTGAAACTGATACTATCTTCATGACCTGAAAATCAAACAAGACCATTATTGACAATATAACTTATTTCTGTATAATTATTTTACTCCATGCTACCTTTGCCACAACAAAAGAGACAAAGCTCAAAGATTCTACTTTTTCAAGAGGTGGTGCCATAATCTACACTGAGTTCCACACAGGAGCTTTAGACAAAGAAGTTTAGATTGTGTGTTTATGTATATGTTTATGAAAAGGTTACTGCATAAGTTGTACCTGACTTCACATAATGACTGACATAATGACAATGGAAGGAGGGGCTGAAGTGAAGATAGCAAACAAACATACTGTATCTACAGAACTTTACTGTATTTTTTGTCTACAAATGCTATAATAACTGATACATTAGTTTGATGCTAACAGCAATTACCCATCAAGCTGTCGTTCTT